>JAZFAV010000009.1:7188333-7910000 GCA_037954035.1 Rosalia funebris
AGTTGGATGCAAACTATAAAATGAAACTTACGACACGTTTACCTCCTTCTAACACTATCCGTAGACTGCATATCAGGTAGTCATTTCAAGTATGGACCTGTACACAATCCCTATGCCACTAATAAAATGAGAATAAATCACCAAAAGTTTGGTACCTGTGGCTGAATATGAGTGTATTTGCCCTCATCCCTGAACCTGTTTTTAGGTGAAAGAAGTTTATGTCTAAATTTATTCTGACACACAGAATAGCATTTAACATCCATATTAAAACCAAAAACAAATTTTTACTATATTTTAAAAAATTTAACTTTACAAGACTATAACGATTCTAAATATATTTTTATTCTGCTGCCAAAAATTATTGTTATAGTGTAATGGTGTATTTCAGTTTCATCTAACTTTCAACATTACGAAAACAGTAGGTATGTGTAACACTTTGGATGTTCCTGAGAACAAAACAATCAATTATCCTGATATTCGTTAAATTACTATCTAGGATTTAGTATCTAGGTCTTTAATAATCATTACGGATTGTTAAACTTTAAGCATATTAATTATTATTGTCCTATTTTATTGAAAAAAAAAAAACCTTACATAAAAGATAGAAAAAAATGATGAAAGTTGGAAATATTAATGTTGGCACATGTGCTGATTCCACCCCTGACAGTTGTCAAATAACTACCTGATATGCGGTCGTAAGGATTAAGCATGTAAACTCTTATTATTCTACTATAATTTGAAGAAAAGCATTACACAAAAGCATAACAAAATTTAAAGTAAAACTGTTATGCAAAACAACAAACCAAAATCTAATAATACTACAATAAAAACTGCAATTCAGTCAAAACGAATAAACTAAGATAACTTACTGGATTTGGCTTTGGCAAGTCTGAAAACAAGTCATCCTCCTTCTTCTCTTTATTATCAGCTATATCTACAGTATGTTGAATATCTCCATTCGTCTCCGGTACTTTGCTATTTATCACTTTATTATCACATGGCGGTGGCGGTAGGGGTGGCTGTTCATCTTCGTCGTCAGATCCGAATGGATCAGTCAACTCCCTTCTCGTCATGAGTATTGGTTTTTTAACTTCCAATTTCTTTTCTTCTTGCTTTTTAGGCTGCTTATCTTTGCCGGGAGATGAAATTACCTGGAGAATAATAATAAATGGTGTCAATTTTTAAATTAAATTTGTCAATAAAATTCATCTTACCTTACTCATGATGTTCTTTGAGCTATTAAGAATAATATCCTTGACATCCTTGACGGTAGTAGGAGATTTTTCCTTATTCTCCCTAACGGGTTCAGGTTCATTTGTAATTTTTAACTGCAGGCGTAATTTTGAAGCATCCCCTTTCTGATCAGCCTCCTTCTTATTGACCAAATTCAGTTCTTTTTCCTTTTGATTTTCTTGCTTCTTGTTCTGCTTAGCTTTACGCAGGTTTATAATCTCCTGTCCAAAAACTTGTTTCGTTATATCCGTGTCTTTGTCAGTATTGAATTTTCCTATGACGTAGTTGCTTTCTTCAGAAGTCTTTCCTATTTGTTGCACCTCCAGCTGATGGCCAGTGAAATGGGCTCTGAGCTGATGAAGGTATGTCATTACTGCCAATTTGTCAGGAACTGAAATAAGTTAAAATATTCATGATGTTATATGACCAACATTCTTTTTTATATCAAAGTATAAAATTACAAATCTCACCAGCTAGCATGTGCATATCTGTTGGTTCAATAACTCTCGGAATTCCTAACTTATCACCAGCATCAAAAGCCTTTTTACAGTTGCCTTTCACATCATGTGGAGATAATGAATCAAAGTCTCTAAAATTATAACGCATTTTAAGTTTTATTGGAAATGGTCATCAATATTTTAAACAGATCAGTACTTATAAATAATATTAAACATTTTTTCCATTATTCTTGTGATTTATTTCTTATTTTTAAATTTCATATGGAAACTGCCCATTTGGGAAAAAAACAATTATTATTTGTAAAATGAAATAATGTAGTTTTCTTACGAATTTCTTATGCATCATGATTTTTCTTAAGTAAACTAAATTTCAAAATAAAGTACAATAAATACTAGGCAGTAAATATTCTACACCCTCGACCAGGAAGCAAGTATGTAATTGAACGTTTTGAGCTTCTACATTTCTATGAAAAGTAACTTAAGATTTTTACTTCATGATATTGCTCAACTGAATTATAAATTAATTTCTATAAAAAAGTCTATAAAATACACATATGAGGGAAACAAATCACAAGTATTAGTAATATTGACATTGAAGAAAAAATTTGCTGCAAAAAGCAAAAACAAAAACCAAGACGAAACAAAGTGGTGCCTAATTTGCCTATAAAATGTCCTAAAAGATCATTAATCTTTCAGATATATCGATAAACCTGATGGAGAGTCAATAACAATGTAATGACATCTTCTGAAACATTTCCTCATACCAAAATTTACAAACAGCTAGGTCACGTGATATTGTGTGAAATTAGATATAAAAAAAATGTATGTAAAGTATAATCCAAATTCATTGTTTTTCATTAATTTTAAAGTATGATTGGTAAATTTTAATATATTGGCGGGTTCAGCCTTTTATAGGGTACTATATAATTTTTTAATATTCCTAAGAAAATGTGAACAATTTTTAATAATCGGTATGACTTCATAAAACTTGGTATACATTTCTATTAAAATTTAACCTAGTTAGTAGCTGAAAAAAGAAACAAATATGGTAAACATTAAAGTATTATATATTTATTTTGCGTTATTTCCATAATCATTGTTTTTAAATTGATTTATAGCTTAAAACTTTCTAGATTTTTTCAAATAATACGCAATTAAAAACAGGGCTATCATTATTTGTAAACTTACTATATGTATATTAAGAACAAAAATAAAATGTAAATTATATTCTATACTCACATCAAATTCGGTTCAAAATGATGAATAAGAGCACAGAAAGCCATTCCATTCCTCCAGCTTGTCGTCAAATTAGTTACTTTGACCCCAAGGTATGTTTTCGTCATTTCCTTACACCACTCCAATAAATCTTGACCTAAAAGTAGACATTAATTAGTGATCATATCGTAGAGTAATTTAGTTACGAATCTTACCTGGCGTCGTAAGCTTTTGTTGGGCTTTGGGCGTTTCGATATGTTCTTTTAACTCCAGTGGCAGCAGTTTTAGGTTTACATTCTTATTGGCAATTACTTGATCCGGCTTACTACTAGGCAAACTAGCTGTGCTCGGCAAATCAGCTTCGCCTTCATCTTCTAAATTTTCTAATTTATCTAACAGTTCAGTGCATTGTTCTGAGTAAATATCGGTTTCGTTATTCAAAAAATCGCTCGCCTTCGGGGGTGGCACTGATGCAGATTTGACTAGTTTAGATTTTTCATTGGGTGGAGAGTATGTTTCAGCGGTTGGGGTTTTTTCATCATACTGTATACTCGCCACTACGATAAGAAAAATTTATTAAGTAACACAGTATGGAAAACGCTATAAACTATGTTTTATGAAGGAGAATTTGAAAAATTGTCAGGATTCAATCTTGGCTTACCGCTAATGGGCGTACTCGCAAAATCTGACCCTGAAAGACTGTTCGTCATGAGTTGAAGATTCTGAGTTACTTCGTTCAAACTGTTCTTCATTGCACTGTCACTAAACGAGTATTCTTCGTCTTCTACATCTTCTAATGCTGCTATATCGTCAGTGTTATTGTTTACTGACATTAATGAAGCCATAGATTGCATATCTTCATCTCTACATAAGAATACATCATTAACTAAGAATATAAAACTTATTCTATGTATATGACAATTAGTTTCTAATTTAACAAAGTACACAAGAAAATAAACAATAATATATCTCTAACTATAAATAGGGAAACATATTAGATAAGTTTCAGCAGAACTATAATTACCTACTATTTATATAACCATAACCTTTATTATTTTATGACATAATATGCCTAAAATATACAAACTTTATTGAGATAAACTTCTAACATTCTGTATTAAATATTTTTAAACAATTCTATTGTAAAAATTGCAAGCTACAATAAAGTAATAAATTATATTTTAAAATTAGTCTATCACATGTTAGAACCCTATGTTTGATAATAGATAGGTACTTTAACTATAGGATAATAATGTCGTGCACAATAAAAGATGAATCTACATATAAAACTTAAAACTCTATAAAACTAAATAAAATTTTCTGCGTGAAAAATATATCTATATACATACATATATAGAAACAATAATATCTATGTTTATTGTATCTCACTTACGTCGCTTTTCCTTCCCTAAGAAACACACATGATAGTGTACAATCTAATTTAGCCGCAGTAATTTTTTTCGTGGTAGGCTTAAAATTAATTTGCAGTTCCGTTTGTGTAGACTCGACGCTGGCATATTTACGCATATTGACATGGGCAGTGGCAAGTTGTCTTCGTTTCCCCGTTGTGGGAACCTAAATGCAAAAATTATTTCATTGTTTGCAGAATCTATTAGAGTAAAACGTTAGCTAGCCGCAAATTTGGAGGTTGATACTATAATATACGAGTACATTATTCAGCATTGTTTAAATTGTTATAATTATATGGCATTACGTTCATTAATAATAATAACATTTTCGTGTGGCAAATTTGTCAGTTTTATTACATATTCAACAAAATATCGCTTGCAATAACATTCGTTATGCAATATTGTTATAGTTATATATATATATATATATATATATATATATATATATATATATATATATATATATATATATCAACTTCATTACTAATCTTTAATTTAACGTTCTCAATAAGTGTTCAGATTATTTAAATGCAATCAATATTTGCAATTTATTCTAAATATCAAAAAAACAGTCACGATATTTTAATCTGATCAGATATATTTACACAAATTCGATTTTGCTTAATGTGTAAACATTAAACAGAAACATGGTGAGATAGACTGTAAATGTTTTCCCATTATGTGGATGTAATCAAAAGTTAATATTTCTATATAAATATCTTGTCCGCATTTATTTATGAATTAGCACCAGACAAAAGCATATGAAGGGGTTAACAATACTAAATAATTAAATTTTAATACATGTTAAACCAGTGATTCTCAACCACTGTGCTGCGGCATTTTAGTGTGCCGCGAGATTCTTGAAGTGTGCCGCCACTGCCAGGCAGTGTCCCCTCTCGACATGAAAATTACTTATATTTTTATTACATTTCCTTATCAGTTGACACTACATTCAGTCCAAATATTTATTTGATCATTTAAACTGAAGAGGTAGTAACATCTTACAGGACGTAGAATGTGCTGTGGTAATTTATTTTTCCAAATTTCTTATAGGTACGTATAAAATGTACGAAATGTTTCTTATATGTATCAATGGCTGAATTAATTGCCCTTAAATTAAAATCTCATAAGTTGGCTTAGAAGAAATTATATTACCTGCTTGTCGTAAAATGGTAAAAATAATGATCGGTGAATCAACAGAAATTAATATTTGTAACATACAACTATCAAATGACACAATTCATCGCAAAATTATAGACTTGTCCCGAAATACTGAATACTGCCAACATTCTTGCAAATTCAAATTTTGCTCTACAAATCGACGAAACAATTAATATTACGGGAAAAGCACACTTAATTGCATTCGTTCGATTCATTTACGAAACTGAATCTCATCTGATTTCATAACACAAAAACATATTTTCGATGAAATTAATTATTCGTATTTACAAGAAATTAAAATTTCATGGAATCTTTGCATTACCATTTGTACAGACGGTGTCTATGACTGGATCTATAAAAGGATTTGTGGCACACGTAAGGGAACGTAATGCAGATATATTAGTTATCCATTGTTTTTTTTTTGTATCGGAAAACGTTCATTATAAAACAATTACCATCAGAATTGAAAATAGTGAAGATAAGACCATTAAAAAGTCGCCTATTAAGTCAATTATGCTAGGCTATGGAGTCTAACTACGAATCGTTGTTACTGTATATGGAAGTTAGGTGGTTATCCAGAGGAAAGTTTTAGCCCGTGTGCTTGAATTAAAAAACGAAATAAAGATATTTTTGAACAAGATAATAACGATTTTGTTGATTTGTTGGATGACAAAATATGGTGTGTTAAACTAGCTTACTTATATGATATTTTGGTTATTTTTAATAACATAAATACAAGTACGCAAGGACCGAAAGACAATATTTTAAACTCAACCGATAAATTGTTGGGATTTAAAAAAATACTTTATGGAAGAATAAAGCACAAGGAGGTAGTTTAGAAAAGTTTGAGTTAGTTCTTGTAAAGACTGTTTATAAAATAGTTATTGATCATGTGACAATGCTAGAGCAAAGAATTGTTCATTACTTTCCAAATGTAAAAATAAAAAAATTTGATTGGATTCGAAATCCATTTGTGATAAACTTGACTCGTCGGTGTATGAATTAACTTTGAAAGAAGAAGAGCTAATTTCGGTGTGTAATAACCGAGATTTAATTCCAAAATATTCAGAAAAATCAATTAATTCGTACTGAATTAATTTTAGATACAATTAGCAGACAATATCACAAAAATTTAAGTGTGTTATTACAATTTTCTACATCTTATTTGCGCAAATTCGGATTTTCGCTTTGACCAACATAAAAACGAAAAAAAGATCCGGACTTTTAAATCTGGATCACGAAATGAGAGTAGCATTATCATTTTCACGCTTAAATATAAATGAAGTTATCAAAAAACACCGAGCTCAAATTTTGCATTAAATTTAATTTGTAATTTATCATTAAATAAACATTTTTTTACTTTGTAATATAATTTCCATTTCATTTCTCATTGAAAATTATTATTCTATGCTAGTTTTACAAAATATATTGTATGTACATCAATCAATAAAGCAAATAAGTCTTTTTTTTTTCATTTATCCTATTGTTAGTGTGCCGCCAAATTTTTAAATTATTAAGTGTACAGTGAAGAAAAAAGGTTGAGAATCACTGTGTTAAACAAAATATCCATGTGTATGGAGTATGTATCTTTTGGTTTACAGGTTAAACAAAAGATAAGTACATATGTAAGTATATAACATATATCATTAAAATTATATCTATGTATGTACTAGATATAACTTTAATCCTAATTAAAATATCATGGAATTCTAATTAACATTCTAACTTTTATTCTTTCTATGTACTATTTGCAATAAATTTTTATTTCGAGGAATCAGTACCTCGGGTTTCTTCATGCAATTAATCTCATTAGCCCAGTCAAATTAGACAAAAACAGAGCAATCGGTGGAAAAAATCCTAGAGTTTTGGAAATGATCTTAAACGCTTCCTTTAGAGTTGGATTGATGTGTGTCAAAAGTCCCCGAAGGTGGGGGGTGAGCTCGAGGAGGGGGAAGGGTTTAAATGTCCCTTTTTTAGTTTTTCGCTTGTATCTCGGAAACTATCACTCCTATAGAAAAATATTTTATATATAAAATTGAAGCTGACAAAATTTTCTACAAAAATAATCCGCATTTTTGTACTAGGACGTACGATTGCCGAGCTATGAGTTTCTGAAATTTGGAAGTTAAGTCAAATTGCATATAAAGCCTCATATCATTGGCACCCATGAGCAGTACTATCAAAATTGACAACGTTGTGGAGGTGGTTGATCCTCTTCTAATATCCCAGCGAGTATACATTTCCAAGAAGAACGACGAGGATCTAGAAGACTTTCTTCGTTACGAACTATCACCTTTTCCATTATCTCTATTTAATGAAAAAGGGATGCGAAAAACAAAGAAGTATGCATTATATGACATTTTCCCTGCTCACCCCGTTACTCCAGACCTCAAGCTTCACACTAATGTAATTCATTTACATCCGAGTCAGGTGGGGTACGGGATCAACCTTCTCAGTGATATTTAATCAAGAAGTGATTTACATTAAAAGCACTATGGTGAATGCTGCACTGTCGATTTTTATGGCTATTCTGACACTGTCAATAGGACAAAACGTGCAGAACAAAAACGTCGAACCACCACCATCAATCACCGCATCAGTTCATATTGACTTTACTGAAGAGATGGCAGTGACCGCTCAACAACACTTTTTAAGTAACGAAAAAAATAAGGCCAGGTTCACCACTATGCTGACTCAGAAAATGATTGCTGAGGGAATTGGAGTCAGACAGGCTGATGCTGATAAAACGATAGTGAAGTGTGCATTGGAAAAAGCAGAATCTGGTTGTTAAATTACAGTAAAATTACTGTTACCGCGAAGATGTGGATCTGCTGGTCTTGCTGATTGATTTAGCTCCAAGGGAACAAGGGTTTAAAGTTTTTCAAACTAGGGAAGGGGAATGAGGAAAGCAGAACTTATTCCTCCACGGAATTGCAGGAACATGACTTTGCCAAGAGCATCTTGTTCATTCACAATTTTAGCGGCTGTGATACAACCTCTGCAATTTTTCGAAAAGGCAAGTCATCGATTGCTAAATTATTCATGACGAATAGCAGTCTGTATTCTATCTCCCACGTTTTTTACATAAACACTTCAACACACAAGGAAGTTGCAGATGCAGGGGAACAGATGTTCCTAGCAATGTACAACGCAAGAGTAACAGATAAGGACAAACTGCGCTAGTTAGCCTTCCTAAAATTCACCACAAGGGTGAGGCCAGACCTCCCCTCTCTACCACCAACTAAAGGCTGGGCAATAAGCTGCCACCTACTGATTGGGGTTGGATGAGAGGGGTAGATGGAGATCTTCAACCCTTGCCTACCTTGCAACACGCTGCCCCAGTTGCTATCGTATCAAAAATATTCTGCAGCTGCACCAAAGGCTGTGGTACACGCTGTGGATGCCTTGAGACAGGCATTCATTGCTCTTCAATATGCGGTTGTGAGAACGCGTGCACCATTGGTCCTCCAGTTGAAGATGAGAATTCAGCATATGAGGACGACCCTGAAGACCCCCTTAACACCCTATAATGAACTGTTTGACCCAATACATTCGATTTACTTACTGGCTACAATTAAATTTACTCATAATGTAATTAAAATCATCAATATTAATGTACAAGACAATTGTAGACTGTAATTTGGTTTTAAATGCGAATAAAGCACAATTTTTGAAATAGTGTTACTTTTGCCAGCCCTGTAACTCGTAACAGGTTAGTTCTAGGACAAAAATGTACGACTATTTTTGTAGAAAATTTGTATATAAAGTATATTTCTGTAGGAGTGATAGTTTCCGAGATACAAGCGAAAAACTAAAAAAAGGAACATTTAAACTCCTCCCCCTCCTCGATCTCACCACCCACCCTCGGTGGCTTTTTACGCACATTAACCCAAGTCTAAAGGAAGCGTCTAAGACTATTTCCAAAACTTTAGGATTTTTTCACCGATTTGTCCAATTTGACTGGGCTATATGCTAAATTCTTAAACTATTTCAATAAATTAAGCAGATGAAGATAGGTATTTTAATAGCGGATCGTTTTAGGAAATGTATGATTGCGAATGATTCATGTACGCATTTCTAAAGGTTTAAGTGATTCCTAAATCCGGAGGATATTAAATTATATTTGTCAGATTAGAAACCAATAAACTACTAAATATTACTGTTCAGTGTAAAAATATGAATGAGTAAACAACTTTTAATAGCACTCCTAATACGAATCGTAAATAATTTTATTTCTAATAATGCATAACAATGCTGATGATGACAATGCCATTAATACTTCCACACTAATTGAAATACAAATAAATTCATGAGGTAGGTGAAACGTATTCGATTAATGCATAATGAATTATATTAAAATTGTTGTTTGTTTTACTTGTCTCAGACTTAAACTAGACGAATAAGGATGTGCTGATTACTGAACATCATGTGTATCAGAAACTTTTTTGTGTAGTATCCAATCATCATCGACAAAGTGTAAGAACAACAATAAATATCATAATTATTTTTATTCGTGACATCATATAAATTCCGGCTGGAAAACCAAAGCCGACTGGAAAAATTAAACGTGTATTCAGGCACTTAATTTTCTAAATTGTATTAACTTCTTGGTTAACTACACTAGGCACAAAAATTAAGGGATGTAAAAAATCCAAAATTTTTAGGTGATTTTCGAAGGGCTGTCTGTAACTTGGAGAAAAACAGTCACAGAGCAATTTCAAGGAAAATAAATTGAAGCTCCAAGTTTCTGATTTTCAAATCTTGGGTTCAACATTTTTTACCATCAGCAGTTTTTGAGTAATCATAAGAAAACAATCGGAAACAAAATTTTCCAAATTGTTGCTTGCCTTTTAATAGATCCAGGAATTTCAATAATTTTTTTTAGCGACTTCTTTTAGATAATTTTATCCTCTTTAATTTGAGCGATCTAAAAGCCTTGTAAAATAATTTTTCGCTGAGTTATTGTCGTTCAAAGCAAAAAAGCCAGTTTTGACTTTTTAAAAAAAAATATATGGATTATTGCTAAAACACTTTTAACCCTAAAAAAATGAAAAATTCATCCTTAATTTGATTTTTAGGAAAAACGATAAATTCAATCATTTCGAACATAATGAAAAAAAAATTCTGCGCTTTGAAACTTTCAGGGTTTCTTTTGGATACTTTAAGGTTGAAAATAAACAGTCAATATCCTTAGTCTATCCATTATTTGCCAAGTTATGCCAAGTTAAGCGAATATTTCTAAATATGCAATTTTTACCTATTTTTCAATCAATATTCTCGCACCAAAAATTTCTTTTTCATCAAAAACCAACAACTACAACTTGTAAGAATACTTTTCAGTTTTTAAAACCCTATTTTAATTTTCTGTACGATCATTATTTCCCGAGCAATTAATACCAAAGTCAAAACTGACTTTTTTGCTTTGAACGACGATAGCTCATCATACAAGGCTTTAAGACCGCTGAAATTAAAGAGGATAAAATTATCTAACTACTAAAAACTATCTAGATTTATGAAGAAATCACTGAAAAAAAATTTATTGAAGTCCGTGAACCTTTTAAAAGGCAAACAAATATTTGCTTGCCGAATTTTTTCCGATGGTTTTCTTGCGACTTCAAAAACTGCTGATGGTAAAAAAGTTTGAATTCAATAACTGAAAACTGGAAACTTGGAGTTTCAATTTGCTTTTTTTATAAATTGCTATGCGACTATTTTTCTCCAAGTTTGAAAATCACCTAAAAATTCATGATTTTTTTTACATCCATTAATTTTTGTGCCTAGTGTATACACCTTAATAAATGTAAGTATAATGTGTGTTTACAGGTTAATATTATAAAAAAATATCAAAAAATCTTATCAATCTACTTGCAAGTAAAAAAAAAAAAATAAAAAACAAATTTTCGAATCTTGAGACATCCTGAATTTTTAAGCATTTTATCTCTACTATGTTGCACTAATTTGCTGTACTAGCTATGTGACAGTGGCGGCTGCTCCATAGAGGCTCAGGGGCTCGAGCCTCCCAAGAGTCCCAAGTCACTATTAGAAAAATATGACAGTAATTAAATGCATATTTTTTAATTTTTTTGATATTTAATTAATTTAAAATTTTTTTTAACATAGTTATTACCCGTTTACTACGGCTATGTGTACAATAAAGTCGCATAATACACTGATCCAGCCAACAGATCATTCAAAATTTACCCCAACCAGAGAGTGCGGGGCTCAGCTCTAGTGAGCCATTCCTTGCATAAGGAAATATATGAATAAACGAACCGGGCGTGGAAATTGCCGATCGCGGAGAACGGTTTTTACAATGCGACAGATGGCTCAAGTTATCTGAGCCTTTTAGTGCTCTTTTACTACATGTGGAGTGTACATTATCGCCGTCGATATTTATTTGTTGTTTCGTTGTTTTGTGTTATTTTAAGTTGATTGATGCCAGAATGACTGAGAATAGTATAAGTAATATTCTGAAAGTGAATTTTAAAACTCTTCTGTTAGCAGAAAAAGTAAAAATCAAGAAACTCGGACCTTAAAATTTCTGAAAAATTTCAAGGTCATTGTGTACAAGTACCCCAAAATTTGCATTAAACTCTACATCGACATTAATAAACGTGTGATGCTTTTTAAATTTTGAATAGGAAAAAATATTGAAATCGCGGTAATATTATGTTGATATATTTTTGAAAAAAGAATTACATTTTTTCAAGATTGCTTTGTTTTTCCCACTTTCATTTGACTTGCAATTGTTTCGTTGACATTTTTGAAACCCTTGGAAAAAATTCTGTTCTGTTGTATAGGTACCTAGTTTCTTAAAAAATATGAACAACATAATAAAGACCCACGGTAATTTCATCCAAATAGAACTACGATCTTTGATGACAAAAGAAAGTTTTATATAGTACATACTATGTACAAAAAAAAGGTACCTACACAACGTAATAACTTAAAAATATTATTGTTTATACACAAAATCAAGTCTTGTCTTTCTGGGAAATAAAATGTTCTATGACTTTTTCGTCAAAATTGTTTATGTTATGGATGAAGTTTTTATTCACTGACATCATCGCTAGGGCATTAAGGCGTTCCTCATTCATAGTATTTCTTAAAAATGTCTTTATTCTTTTAAGAGTCGAAGAACATCTTTCTGATTCAGCAGTAGACATCGGAGTTGTCACAATAATTTTTAGTAACTTGACCGTCTCGCTGAACGTTTCGTTTAAACCATTTTCAGACAGCCAAGAAAGCATGTTTAGGCCTCCTACAATATTTTTAAAATCCGTTCTTGAATAAATGACTTCCAATTCAGTCGTTAATTTGTCTTGTAACATTGGATAAGATTCAACAACTGATTTGAAAATCGACGTCGGAAATTTCTTTGAATAATTAAGAAAATTGTCTTCACCAAAGATGCGGCTTCTAAATGACCTCTGTAAGACAATATTTCCTTCATCTGAAAAATTATTGTATCACACACTTCCTTAGCAATTAAGGAATTTCTATTTTCAGGATTAATTTTTCTCCGTTTATTCTCATTCTCATTATCAATATTTGTCATTTCTTTTTCTATATCATCAGTTGAATTTCTAAGAGATGATACAATTTTTACCAAACTCTTCGATTTTTTTTTAAGTTCAATACTGTCTGTATTTCTGGCTTGAAATTGATTAAATAATATGTCTGCAAAATTGGGATCTTCTAGAGTTCTTCGCAAACCATAGGCCTCTTTGAAAGTAACAGATTTATTACATTTGTCCTCCAATTCCTCGAAACATTCGATTAACTTTTCTCTGTTCTGAAAAATTACGTTTACTATCCGAATGTTATAATTCTAACGTGTAGAGGCAGCTCTAGGTAATTTTCGATTTACAATTTCTTCTAATACATCACATCTGTGAGTAGAATCTTGAAAAAATTTAAAATTCTCTTTCCAAAAATATATCATAACGTAATATTACCGCGATTTCAATATTTTCTCCTATTCAAAATTTAAAAGCATCACACGTTTGTTAACGTCGATGTAGAGTTTAATACAAATTTTGGGGTACTTGTAAAACACAATGACCTTGAAATTTCTGAAAAATTTTCACCTATGGTGCTTAAGCGTGGGGCTGCTGCCCCCCGTACCCCCTGCAACTCAATCCTCGTGTACACAGCTTTTTAGCTTTAAGCCCTCCCATAAATTATCACTACGAACAGCCACTGCATGTAGTATTTCACATACCATTACAGTTTTTTGCATTTAAGCAAAGGGGTTAATAATTTACCATTAGCACAATAGACAGAATTATTGCGTTAATAATTTACAGTTAGCATGCTAATTCAAAGTGAGAGAGGGAGACAGATATAATAGATGTGATAGTCCTGTGTAACAGTATTCAATTTTAATAAATAGTAGTCATAACACAAGTATGACGTATGTACGACATACGTGTATATATGTGCGACGTACATAATAAAGATGCAATGGTCCTTGATGAATATTTGATAATTCAATGCGAGTTCAGGGGGGTAATGTTTGATATTTTTATAAAAAAAAAAACTATTAGGGAACTTGTAAAAATAGTTATTAATTTAAGAATATCATAATTTTTTCAAAACTTCATTTCAAAAACCAATAAACAGAGAGAAATATAAAACATTTCGACATAAACGTGAAAGATAAAAAAAAAGTCATCCGAAGGGATTCTTTTTTAATATGGAGCAGAAAACGATTAAAATATATTTTGCTTAAAAAAAAACTATATACTAACATATTAATTTCATTCGCTGGTATCGATGTATTTGAACATATGCTGTATCTTCAAGGTTTTGTCTTAGTCCTTGCATTTAAAAATATAAATGTGAAGCACATGATAAACAGAGTTTTAACAAATAATGAAAAAGAATTGTTCGTCTGCGGACTGAGAATAATTTCAAATGGTTCAACTTCGTAATAATGTTAGTTTGTCCAAATTACTCGCTTTATTTTATTTTTTAATAAACCACGGAGAAATTATAAATTGTGAGATAAACTATGTAATATTCCTGAGAGTAAATCCTCCGTTTTCTAAGCGAGTAACGCGAAATTCCTTCACTGTTATACTGTATAAGCAGTGGCGTACCTAAGGCAGCCATACAGGAATACCCATCAGAATATCTTGTACGGTTCGGGATATATGAAATAAAATATATGAAAAAAAGTCTGTTATTAGTTGCCAATGCCCGAGTAAATGGCGCACGGCGTAGATGTCATTTTCCTTAGCACTCCGATTACATACCACTTAAACGAGTTTGATGTTTCTCAATCGCGACATATTTTCTAACGCGCGTTTTCTATCTTCATGATACCGCTGTATCGCATACATTACACCGTAGTTTGGCGCCATTCTGTTCCGAACTGATGTATTCAAAATGCAGTTCGGAAAAATCACACCATTTTTTATCCTGTAGAGCACATGAAGGAAGTTTACGCGCCATTTTTATATTTATTTAATTTACAATAAAATATGTCAGCGAGCACTCGTTACATCTCACAATGAAAGTAGTATGCAACTACTGACATAGACCCTTTCCTATTATTGCAGGTACTCATTAAGTTACTGACCCCTTTCGGTATCGCATGTAGAAAATCGATTTGATTATTATCGATATGAATGTTTTTATTAATATGAAATTTCATAATGTAATTTCATATATACATGTGTATACACATATACACGTAGATTCGAATCTGAAATGTACTTTATTTATTTTATTTATCTATAAATGCTATCTAAAATTTTAATCGCTATTAAATAGTTTTACCTACTTTACACTATTTTTGTGAATGTCCTAATAAAAAAGTCTACACATTAATTATCTTGAAAAATACTACCTTTAGAAATATGCCGCTTAAAACAGATAAAATAAAAAGAGTCTAGGTCTAGGAGTAACGTGGCTAAACATTAATGTTCGACGTACAAATTCTGTTTAATCCAGCACCCAATAAAGTGTCACCCTTTACATATTACCTTTTCTATAAAACGCTTGTTTTAAAACCTAGTCAATCTGTTGCTTTCTGGTTGATGAAGCTTAATTTTTTCTTTTATGTATATAAATAATTTGATTTATTACTTTTATTTAAGACAAATAATACAAGAACGCATTGGAGCTGGCGACTGCCTAGGCTAAGTTGACATTAATATCATGACATTTTAAAACTTAAACAACGGCTGTAAAGAACATTACTTGGATGGGTGCTTTACGGGTTTGTCTATAATTTCTAGTAGCTTGTATGTCAGTGAACTGGCAGAAGTTACACAATTTTAGACAAGGTTTGTGTACAATATACATATCTCATTCGTCAGATAGGATGTAAAACAGAAGGTCTTATTATGCATATTATGCAGGTAAAATATCCTTATTAGTGAAGATTCAGGAAAATTTCTAGGTTGGGGTAGCTCGTTGAGATTTGGGTAGCGGAAATAGGCCGATGTTAAATAATTCTACAAAAATAAAAAATATATATAGAAGGCACCGCTTAAACCTGAAACAATCTACATTAGACCTAATTTCTTCCATAATCTTTGTTGTTTATTCATGACGAAAGGTTTTATTTCATATCTTGCATTATAAATCTACATTAAATCAATGTTTGCGTTTTGAAATTCAAGTTGTACATTTTAAATTTAAATAAAATCAAGTACTGTATTTTTGTCAAACGTTATCATGGCTTGGTATATAATTTATAATTATGAAAAGGAAGCTATAGTTTAAATATGTATCAAATATTTAATTAATGATAACGATACCATCTGAGTAGAAAAAGTGTTCATATTGAGTCCCGTTCAGTTGTACGTAAATCAACCGCCTTAAATATTTGTAACAGCTGTTTAAATTTGAAACATGTGTCAAAGTATATGTTTATTTTGTGTATAATTTATTCCTTGTGTTACTGAAACCATAATACAATAAACTTTATAGGAATTTGTATCGCGAATCTAAAAGAATAATTGACAAACTTATTTGAGGTGTTTTTCTGATAATATATGTATACAGAGTGTTGTGGCGCCTGACCAGACAAATAATATGTGAATACTACAATACATGAACTGGCCTAAAAACCTATAAAAACAAGAGACGAGTTTTCTACAAAAATATCGAAAGATTACATGTTTCACGACGCGCCTTTCGCTAACCACGTTGGAGTCATCGGGTGATCATTAAAACTGATTCAATTATCAATTTCAATTATCTCTCAACTTAGTTGGCCAAACGTATGTTAAGAAACTTGTAATTTTCCGGTGTTCCTAGAAAGCTAGTTTCCACTTCTTGTTGCTGCATCGAAGATTGCATCCCCTTTCCAGGTTAAAAATCTAGAGGTTATTAATAAATATTTTTGTGCATATAACAAGGATAATACAAGAACGCAAATTTTTGTGTATCAAAATTGGTGAATTTTTGATTATAAGCATTAAAAATTTGTAGTATGTATACGTCATTGCAATTATATTTTCGTAAATTTTGTTAGGGACACTATACGGCGCCTTTTAATTAAAACGTTCCAGTATTTATAGTTCTGACGCCTGAATATGGAGTAACCATCTGAATAGGTATAGGGAAAGTTATAGCGAATCGATGCAGAATCAAATTCTACATCCGATCATCCAATAATATATAGGGTGTCATATTTGAAATAACGAACTTTTTCAACTTTGAAAGTGATGTAATTGGTGATAAAATTTTGAACACCCTGTTTGCGATAAATTAATTGCCAATGTGGATTTCAAAAGTGCCATTCTTGTGTGTCCGTCTACCCCAGAAGCGCTTAGCACCAGTCGAAAATGGGCAAAGGGCACAGTGTTGAAAATAAGACTACGCCTTTCAAAATTTTCAAAATAATCAAGATATCTAAGAAACAGTTGAAAATAGGTATAGGGAAACCTGGTGGAACTCATGAAATTTTCTCAGGAATCCAAAAATGAGATAATATACCGGGTGTTCTATTTAAAATAAGGAAGTTACTGGCGACTTGCGGGATAACCGCAAGTGGTATGACCCTGAAAATATTTCAAAATGAAAGAGAATCTTGAATAACCCTGAAGTCCAGAAATTCAGAATTCTAAGTTTTTTCTAACCACGAAAACTTCTAACGAACGGCTACCGTGAGAAACCCTGTATAGTTTAGTAATTATTAGTAATTGGGTTCATTGCCTTCGAATTAGTTTCGCATAAAGTGAGTCTGTCCAAAATCATCAAACGATTTAAAGTGCTCCATATTTTGAAGGAGATACACGGGTCCAACCTTTTAATATATTAAAACTTTTCAAACTGTGTTTAAATTGATTGGATAAGCTACAGTTACGTTTTAAAGTATTCTAACGTAATAATAACGATCAATGAATAACATATAAACATACGCTTATAAAACGTAACTTCCTTGAATATGTAGGATGAAGAGACACTTCCCTGCACTACAATAGCTATTAATTACTGATAGTAAGTTGCTATAGATTATAAATTCTAACAATCCTAATAAAACTGCAAAGGATATATCAGCATAAACCGTAGATAGGATAGTAGTGAATACAGGATACCAAGATTTTCTCACATCATCAATTCTAAAGCGTTTTGTTCCACAATTCTATAAAAACTGGATTATGGAAGTATCGTCTGTTCTATGGCACAAAAATCACATCTGATAAAACTAGGCATTGTCAATGGAACAGAACTATAATTATCCATAAGTGCCTTCCACAGAAGCCCATTAACTTCTATATATACAGACAGGAGTTCTGCCTCTATATATAAGATCCAGACTGATTTCTACTAACTTATGGGATGAATATATGGGTTCAACCTAGTTGCCTTTTCATGCCATTCAATGAAGAAAATAATGCAATGTTTCAAGCCAAACCTACAATCTCAAGACCAGTAGGTGTAAGAATTAAAGAAAATCTTGATAAGCTAGGTATTCATTTTCCTCTTATCTACTTCCTAAAATACGATATCCTACCATGAAGACTTATCTCCCTGTCATTTAGAATCACCGATCAGGAAGTGCGACGTAAATCCATTGGTATGTTGTTCAAAACTCCTTGAAATTGATGAATAAAATCGACAATGCCAACTCCCTTAATTATTTATATCAATGGGGCAGAAACGGAACAAGGAGTGGGTTACACCACTACGTAAGTATTTTCATTGCAAAATTCTATGCGAAATGGAAGGAATTGAACTTTGCTGAACCTATTAATTATACGTCAATTTTAATGTTCAAGTTATTTAAGCCTTATGCAAGCCTTATCAGTAAACAACAGCCTTCAACAGTTGAATGTAAGTTTGTTGAGTTTCCTCCCTGGAAAATTCACTTTTGTCCTGTAGAAAAGGTGGCATAACTATCCTCAGTCGTTTCAACCTTCGTCCAAAACTCGTCTTAGTTCTGAAAACCCTTTGTCCGTCCAAATAATGTCATCTTCCAAATAATTTATTAATCCAGACTCCACAGTCATTTGAAAATCACTTCCACCTGCCACTTTAGACATTAATGAAATAAAGCCTCCAGGAGTAATACCAATAAGCAACTTCTTAGAAAACCCCCTTTTGTCAATTTCTTGCATATTTCTAATTCCAACCAGACGTAGGAAATCGATAATATTTGCGTTTACTGTTTCTTCCGGTATTATTGCAATTTACAACACAGCAACTATAATCGCCCATATTTAGATTCGTTTACGAATTGACTTATGTAAACACATATGTAACCCGACAGCCTACTACTGAAATCTTACTTTAATGCAGTTTGTGTCCACTGCAAGCGCTGCTATCGACTTCCTTACCTCACCCCATACTCCGCAGACACAGCGAAAAGTGTACAGTCTATAGTAGCTCACTTTGTATATATTCGGTATTAATAAATACCGAAATATTTATTAATACCGAAAATAAAGACAGTTGGATAAGTGATGTTATTTTCCTTTTCATTAATTTTAGGTTGCTATAAATTTGTAGTGGGTATATGTATGTGTATTTCTAATAGTAGTAAAAATTTATATACTTTAGTACCACTTTTGTACCCATCATTAAAATTTAAATATAATGACAATGACTTTCTTCTTTCGGAAAAATTTTAACATCGTCAACAAGTTAATTTTGAGACCAAAGCGTAAAAGCATTTATAAATGTAATTTACTTGACGCTAATAAATGATGTCTAACATGGTATTTAACATGTCATTAAAATAATGCTTACTCATGTTACATTATTAGTAGGGTGTTGTATTTTAAACATTCCACACTGACCTACTTAAATCAGAAAAAGGAAGCTGTTGCGATCAAATATCTTTTCAAGCTTAATTTTAATAACACGGTTAATTTATCGACCATATAACAAAAACAAGCGAAATGATAATCTGTTCCTATTTGACTTCATCACATTTATTTTGCAGTCTTTTATTTATTGCGGCAAGTGACTACTTGCGGAGAATTTGGCCGAAAACGTTTGGAGGTAGTGCATACAGAGTTGAATAAAATTAAGCAATCACAAGAATTCTAACGACTACTGAGTGAGTTAAAAAACTTATCTATACATTCTTATATAGGCACCTCATGGACATCAACAACATGATTGTGTTCTATTTGAGAGTGGAATAATTTAAATTAAAAAATTAAAGAAATATATAAAATTAGTTTTTAATATAAGAATCAAATACGAAATGACAAGAGTTAAGCAATTTCAATCCATGCTATTGGCAATGGGTTCGATTTGCGGTACTATCCACTAAAAGTCAAACATGAGGGGCGTAGTATATTTGTGTGGGGATGTTCCTTCTGCTCATTGTACGGGTCCATTGCATAAGATATATAAAATAATGGATCGTTTTTAATATTTATAGATTTTTGAGATTACGATCCAACAATTTATAGAAGAAAAAGTACCGATTCGATGGAGACGTCAACACGATAGCGATCCCAATTATACGACCGGAACCGTTAAAATATTATTTGAGGATAAACATATCACATGACCATGGAGCTCTCCAGATCTTAATCCAATCGAAAATGTAGGAACTAGTTAACAGAAAAAATCGTAGAAAATTGCAAACCACAAAGCGTCACCTACGAAATAGCTATACTGATTTTTATTTCTAATGCAGATTACTTTGTCAAACGCTTTCACGTAACACCACGATATGGGGTAATAAGGTAATAATTTATTATTACCTTGGGGTAAAGAATTATTGCCATTTAATTAAATCTCAGTTACACTAGGCTGTTCCGAAACTACATATCGCGATTTCATTCTTATCATCAGTGCAAGTATACCGAACTTAGCAGGCAGATGGCGTTTGCCAATTTTCTACATGTATGCTTATGCTGGATTGGTACAAAAGTCCATCTAATACTCACAGAGCGCCAGTCATAGTCCGGCGTAGTTAGACTAATGATTTAAATGAGGATGAAATCACGAAATGTAGTTCCAGGACAGCTGTAACTGAGAATTAATTAGACGGCAATAATTCTTTTAGAAAAAGTCGTAATCATGAAAACGGCTTCAACACTGCTGTACCTTAAACCTACCGAAGACTGTTCTGTGGAGAAAATTCCGATCCAAGCAATCCAGAACGTAATTCGTTCAGTGCTTCATCGGTACATAGAAATGATCAAAAATTATAGTTGTGTTATAGGCTATTAATTGATTATTTGATAAATGGAGCAGAGGTTGCTAGTTACTTAATTTTTGTCGTTCTGTATTTAGTTTTTTTTATATAAAAAACCATTCTCGTTTCTTTATTAACTATTTTAATATAAATTATTTATTTTATGCATAGACGGGTTAGGTAAGTTTTTTATCATTCACTCAATAATCGTCAGAACCCTTGTATTGCTTAATTTGTATCCAACACTATGTGTTATTATTGAAAACTGAACAAGCGCATTCGCAATTACTATGTCGCTTTTGCGGCATATCAGAGAAGTACTTATATAAAAACCTATTTATTTTAGACATACCTACTCAGATTGAAAAAGTAATGGAAATAATTGAGAAAGTAATTTATGTTTTTTTTTTTGCTCAAATTTTATTACATAATTTTGTAATGTAATAAATATACCTATTGTACGTATAATCTGATTATACAATATACCTACATCTATTTCTATATATTTTTTAAATTATAATTTATTTTATAGGTGATATTACCGCCAGTCTAGTTTTTAACAACTGCTTTATGGTGGCGTAAGTCATTCATGTTTATTTAAGTTAATTACGAGGTTAATTAAATCATTCGTGTTCAAAGAGGAATACGATGAAATGAAACTCGTTAAATTGATCCTAGAATTATATTAAAAATAATTTTTGCGGTAAAATTCATTTAATGCACCCAATGTCATTTGAAGATATTAAATATAATCTAATTATTTCCTTCATGAAAATGAATACAACGATGTCTAGCGATGTCTCATTCTTAATTCGGCAGACATGTCTGAACCCTTTATTTCGATTTCAGAATTTTCAATATAAAAAGTCATAAGTTTTGTATACAAAGTATTTAAAAGAATACCGTAAACCCATTCAACAACTACTACCATTTAATTCAATTTAAATGGTCCTAAGATTTTTGTTGAAACTAGTCAAAATTAAACGACTATAAATGAAAGTTGTCAGCATAGAAATCTCAGATATTAATTTCTTTAGAATAAAGAAGGTAGACAAGTTTAATGCTGGTGTGGTGAGTAGTGCGAGTCTTCTGCATTATAACAGACTATATTATTTGAGCTTTGCAAAGGATTGATGAGAGCGATAACGATAAACATAATTATATAAACATTGGTAGCTATTCAATAAGAATGCATTCGCTATTCACAGAGTTGGTGAAAGCATTGGTACGTGTGCGTATTAGTTAATAATAAAGCGAAATTAGATGGAGAAAATTCGTGAGAGAATAGACACTAGTGAGGGTCAAGATGGTACAGTTCACACAAGGTTTCCACCTACGATTCGCTTTCTTATTTTTTTTGCAATATACCAATATCTTAAAAATATTTCACAAGACTCATAGCGGTCTGTAGTTTACTGTATCAACAGCAGACCATTGGTGAAAATTAGTATATTTTTTGGCAAAGTATCTTTTGATACGATTACTATATGAAAGTGGTTAAAATTCGAGTGAACATTGAAACAACTGTACCTAGTTGTTAATTTTAGCAACTTTGTTATAAAATAATGCTGATTAACTAAAAGTTACTATTGTATAATAATACTAATAGAGCCCAATAGACTCGGTTTCCTAAAACATTATAATATGGTCATATCTCGATAATATAATATGGGGGCATTACCATATTTTAGGTGTTGATTACTAGGCCTATAAAAATTGATTTGCGGCAAAACAAAATTCTGATAAAATTTGCGACAAAAGGTTTTCAAAAATGGCTGCACCACCTAGGATTTCTAAAACCATTTGATAGATATATTATGCAAAATATTTTTTTACGATTAGACAGCTAAGATAAAATCAATACACTCTTTTATTTGCTGCTTTGTCCCTTAAAGTTAGAGGTTTATAAACAAATTTAAATGAAAAAATAAAAAAAGGCCAACAACCTGTCAAATGGCTATATATAACTAATATAAAACGTTAAATTAAGCAAAACAATAAAATAATGTCTTATTTTAGCCTTCCATTTGTAAAAAATAGTTTACAGAAATTAATCTGGCTATTTTGCAACTGTAATTTTTTTTCTGGCAACATTATTTTGCAAATATTGGAGTAAGATTGTTCGCCTCAATTATCGCATTTAATATTCTAATATACTCTAAGAAACAACTTGTACCAAGAGTTATTCATAAAATAGTCGATAAAGTTCGGTATTTTATTGCCCCTTAAATTAGTTTAATGGTTTCTATAAGTTTTTAAGACACTTTCAATGCCAAAAATCAAAACTTATCTCATTTTACGAATTTCGTTCGCCAAAAAATACCTTATATTTGTAACAATTATACATTAGAAATTTATAATATTGAGTAATAATGTAAAATTATTATTAACTATATTTAATTTATACTTAAAGCATCCTAAAAGTCGAAGTTTTTTCAACGACTTTTTCAACACAAAAAATTGATTTTCTTAATGCAATTTCTATACTTTTGCTTAATTATTTGTATAGGTTTTTAATATTGTATCTTCTCTTATTTATTGTATTTTTATTTTATATGTTAATTTTAATAAAGGTACGTGTTTTTGTTTTTAAATTTAATAATTTCCATAGACTTACAATGTCATTTCGTAGATAATACAACGCCACTTGATAACTACCCTAGTTGAATAAGACGCGACAATTGATAAATATCTTGAGGCAACAACTAGCACCATGAGAAAAAATATTCTAAAAGTATCAATATGTTTTATTCATATTTATTCGAACCTTTCGATAGTGACGCAATGTGAACTTTACTCCAATGAATGTTTTGGTTTTAGGAATCACATTTTAAACCTTTTTATTGCATTTGCTGTACATATAATGTAGTGACCGAACATAGCGAACGATTCCTGCAGTGAAAAATTTTCTAAAGCGATGAAGAAACTTGACTGTAGCTGAAATTTCCTCGAAGGGATTGCTAAGAACTTGGAAGTAGAAGGAATATTTTCTAATTTTTAGTTGCATTAGGAGTTTTAGTTGCATAAAATCTAGCTTGATTTTGACTAGTGCTCGGAGAGAAACTGTTTCAAATTCCCCATCGACAAAGAAAATTGCATGTTAATCGTAATAGATTTTAACGACGTTATATAGTGACATCAGTAGTGGACTCCAGAACACATAAGAACGTCAGCAGCGTTCTCTTTCTCTATTACCATCACATCACATAAAGCCTAGATTTTATCAGAGTTTTAACTGCACAAACGTATTTTGACTTGGAACGAACTTTCTTATTCTCCAGACATTGGTCCTCTAGACTATGGTCATTTCTACATTTTACTCGTAAAGTGTTTATTAAATGACAACCAGTTCGAACTGGCTAAATTTCTGTGCCACGTAAAAAGTTCAAGATAGGGATGATGAAATGTTTTGAGAAATGTGAAAATTTAAGGAGAGGTACTAAACTATCCGTCAGCAGCAATAGTTGTGTAAATTTTAGTAACGGGGTATAAAAGTAAGTAATGATGCAAAAGAATTTAAATATTGCATATAAATTAAATAACAATCATACTTTACCATTTACGCATTTCTATAAATATGAACGCAATATTATAAGCTGCGTCCAAACATGCAACGCCGAAACGTATCGTAATGTCGCCCCGTGACAATTTAAAGGGCTCACAGCGTGACATCGTAACGTCGTCGCGTAACGTCAGAGCATTCCGTAGGTTGTCGGTTTTTCAGCGTCATATGAAAGGCTTGTACCGCGGTGGCGTTATGCATCGCCCTTAAGATGCGTCTAAACATGCAACACCGAAGCGTATCGTAATGCCGACGCGTAACTTACCATCGTGACATCGTATCGCAACAGGACACACTTTTCATTCGCAACAAGACATCGACGCGTAACATCGGTTCGCAACACCACGCAGTTCCATCCATAGTATTTGTTGTAGTCCCGTCCAGACATGGAACGGAGATGCGTAACGCCACCCCGGTACAATCCTTTGATGTGACGCTGAAAAGCCGATAAGCCACGGAACGCTCTGATGTTGCGCGAGGACGTTACGATGTCACGCTGTAAGCCCTTTAAATTGTCACGGGGCGACGTTATGATACGCTTCGATGTTGCATGTTTGGACGCACCTTTATACTCGTATGTAAAATCCCGTACACGAAGTAGACCAAAAAAACCGGGTTTCACTTTTTAAAATATTACTCAATTTAACCAGAAAATTAATCTCAGAAGCGTTTATGAATTAACATTGATTCGTTAAGGTTGATTCTTGTTAAAAAGATATGTATCGAATCATGAATTAACGCATAGAGATCAATCAATCAGGGATTAACAATAGGTTTACAGATGCGTAGCAGTGAAAATTAATATCTTATATATGAAACTGTCGAGTAATAAAAATTTAAACCGCTATCTTTCATTATCTTGTGACGGATTTAATTATTTTTTTAAGTAGCATATTTCTGGATTGTTGAAAAATTGTTTTCTATTTATAAAATTATTCAGTCATAGGACGTCACAAATATGGATAATACGCTACAATATATAGGTAATACCCATATAACCAACGTAGTTCCAACACAGATATGTATGTCCAATAATTAATAACTCCACTAAAAGTAAGAATATCACTACAACTTCTTTTTCATGTCACATTTTATTTTGCGTTGACTATTGTTGAGTCAGCTCCCATTAAGCATTGATTATCATCCCTGGTGAATTACCTATTTCATTTCATATAATAATCATAATCATATTATGATTATTATGTATACTGGGTGTAAACGATATAAGGATCATATTAAAAAAACATTTTTTAATATAATTTTCAATGTTGGGAGATTCAGTAACAGGTTAATATATATATATCAATACATTTAAAAAACATTCTAGTGGTTAAAATTTCACCGAAGACGAAATGTTTGCTTTATGTAACACCTTGTATATTTTTACATATTTGGGTTCAGAATTATTCTACGTGCGATGATTATACTTTAACGGAAAAATTTACCTCAACAAAATTTTTAGTTTACGCTGTAAAATGTTTTTTTTCAATCATTATTTCATGACTTTAAATAGATTGAAAATGCTAAGAAATAAATAATAAGGAAATAGTAAGGAAATCTCTATTAGACTAGCATAACTCGGTAATAGTTCTATTTGAAAAACATTTCAGATATATTTAAATTATAAGTTATAAAAGAAAACTTAAACGGGGATTTCAAATCATTCATTTTATTTATTCAATGCTTAATGACCCAGAAAAAAATCCTGCAAGTCAAAGTTACCTAGATATTGGCATAGACTGTATTAAAAAAATAATAACTGCATCTAGAATGACTCCCTGAATGCAAATATGAAAAAATATACAGGGGGTTCTATTAAAAATAGAAGTTACAACTATTATCGATCAAACGTGAGGTGCTGTAATATTTTTATTTTTAATACGTATCGATTTAAAAAATTAATAGTTAAATAAAAGTTTAGAGGTCATCGTGATATCGTCTACACCCGGTATATTTGATCCTGCGCTTCTTTAATTGTGGTTCACAAGTAATCTTTCATTCGTTCCATAATATACGTTTTCCATTTTATTTACGGTATACCGAGTCATAATACATTAGAGGGATTCCCATATTTTCCGACAAAAAGTAATCGACTGAATTAAATCAGATGACTTGGCGACCTATGAAATTCACTACGGGCATTCACCTATGTCGATGATAGGCATCTATATTTATTATTATTGATTAATATCAGGCATATTAGTCAATTATTTCTAATGGACTTTGCAGTCCATGGATTTTGCAGCCCAGAAATTAACATCTTTTAATGGACTGTAAAGAAGACAGGTATCCTGAAGAACGTTGAAGAGGTGAAATAGAATACTTGTTTGTGAATGTTTCGTAACAAAGTTTTAAGTAAAGAAACCATTAATACACTACAGTGTCCTTAATCGATAGATCCATAATCCACATAGTTTTGAATTCCCGATTATTTCTAAGGAAAAAAAAATAATTTTTCTAGATAATTTTGGGTATGAAGTTATTGTACAAAATCGTAATACCTCGAGCGACAGTATGTCACCGACTATAATAATGAGATATGTGCTTTCACTCCCCTTGTTTCTGTAATAATGATTTTTTTAGTCGAAAAATAAACTAATTAGTCGCGGAGAGAAATGGATTAACCTCTCCAAATGATTCATGAGCTTTAGTCGCATTACCCTATATGTGTATATTCCGGTAGAAGCGATACGGGATATCTTACTTTATCGATCGTATTTATATCAACAGGCAGATCTGTAGGCTGAGAAAGCCATAGCAAGATATATAGTATTATCGATCTCGTCAAAGAACCCATTTCCTTGATCATTTCAAATATCAGGTGATGTTCTATAGATTATAACAAATGATTACTCGTATATAGAAAAATGTATTATTCATATATAATATTAACATATTATTCGGGATAAGGAAGTGGATTACATTCGATATGCACAATGGATTTCTTTTACTAATTAAGCGCTTTTTTTAAATAAAACCCGCCACAGGTAGGATTCGACATTTGTCCCGGATTGGAACCGAACGACATACAGCTGTTTCGAACTTATTAGTTCTCATCAATGCCGTACACGGTACGCCAATCCTTCCTTCCTCGATTTCCGACTTATATGTTACTGACAGATCGAATCGATAAAGATGTATACCCCACAACTTTCATTCGACATTTGTCCTCGATCGGCGTACCGTGTACGGCACTGATGAGAACTAATAAGTTCGAAACAGCTGTATGTCGTTCGGTTCCAAACTAGGACAAATGTCGAATCCTACCTGTGGCGGGTTTTATTCTTTAAAACCTTATCTGATCGTGCAGAAACACGAGAAAGGGGTCGAGGATCGCTTTTAGGTATAATTCAATGCCTGGCGGGGCTTTAGCCCGAGGAGTAGTTGTTTCCTATAGCGATTATGTAATAGCCTTGCTATTCTGGAACTATTTTGATAACTGCTTGGTGGTTTGGTAGTTCCTTCCTCGATTTCCGACTTATCTGTTACTGACAATTAAGCGCCTTAGTTTAAACTTTCAACTAATATTATCTTATACTTATAACGTAAATGGATGTCACATGGTAGATTTTATTGTTGTTAATGTCACTAAAATACTGATATCTTTATAGTATTTAACGCCGAATAAGAAGCATGTAGTAGTACACAATTTAATATTCCAACACATAAACAAAATGCAGAGGTAAAAGCTCTTAGACGCTAACGGGTTAAAAAAAATCAATTGTACTTACATCTTCTATTATAAAGGACCAGTCCTTATCTTCTAATTCGTTTGTGCGAGGGTCTTTAAAGAGGGTAATGGCTACTTGATGATTTTCAGGTACAGGCCATACGACGAGGCCCTTGTATGGATTCTGTAAGGTAGGCTCCCATGCCATCGGTGTGGACGTCACCCTCCTGGATCTTCGCGACCATACCATGGATAATTTGTGGGGCTCCCTTGCGAAAAAATAAATTTACACTATGTACAAAAGTTTATTTAAGCCTTATATTTTTTAATACAAAAATATTTTGAGACGAAGAGCAATTTTTAAATTATTTAATCACTAGGGACACATTTTTAAAAACGCTTACAGTTTTCTTTTAATAACATTAAAGTTTCGAGGAATTGCTTCCATCATTCTATTGAGTCATTTGGTGATCAGTTATTATTTAATATGTCTTACAATAATTAGTGCCTTATCCAAATAGTATAAAACAATTTCAGATAAAAGTACGCGTACGCACGATAAAAATCAGATTCGGGAATTCACGCCCCGATTTTAAATTAAAACATATTATAGCTAATATATTTTGTAATATTTAAATAGGTTTCTTGTATATGCAATTTAGTACGAACACTTCAGTTTTCTGTGATTTTAAATTATAGATTTAATAGTGGAGTAATGGTAATGTGGTAGATGGTGTTAGATTTAAGTATCGCCATAAGAACACATTTTTTGGGGCCTATTTTACCTCTTTGCTTTTTCCAATCAATCTAAATCAATCCAACCAATCTCAAACCAATTATGGAAGTAATACTTTAAGAAACTTATGGAAGAAAAACAAATGGAGACTTAATAGTAGCTATTACATGACATTGTGAGGTCGATGAGTGATCTATAAGAGCACATAGCGAATCTCTCCAAGAGAGTGTTCTCCAAGAGACAAAGACCTACCAACCATTTGAAATCTATAACCTCTTTCTTTCAAGTAATGATGATGTTCATTTTAAACCTGTGAGGTCCAAAAACATTATCTACTTCAGAAGTTGTCTGTCTGTCCAAAAATCTAGTTCCAGTATTCCTTCCAAAAAAAGTTATAGCTCACAACCTTCTCTGTCAAAAATTGACAGTCCTCCACCAATTATCTCCAAATATATCTGCAAGTCTCGAAATTGATTTCGTTGACTCCAAAATGACATTCCATTCATTTTGGCGAAACCACCGATAACCCACAACCTTCTAAAGCAGAAATGCACAGCCTTCAACTATTTACCTCGAAATCTATTTACAAATCTCCTAGGGAACTTTCTCCTATCTGAAAATTTCAAACGACCGTACACGCACGGAAAAGGTAAAAAATTCACAGTTCTCACGTCAATATTTTAAGACTTGGAAAGGGTCAAGCCTTAAGAACTAGGAAAAACAAAAAAAAACTAAGCTAGTAAAGCAAAGAAAAGTTCAAGAAGGAAGCTTGATAAGCAAGGGAATAAGAACGTTACCAGAATTAGATTATGAGAATCAAACTAAAAACAGTCAATCAACAAGAAATATTTCTTATCCAGCGTATAAGGAATTTACACAGAACCTCCAGTAGAAGGTTGGACTGATGGCCCGAAAATTGTTCAAGTTACGAGAGTGGTCAATTTTTATGTAATCTTTGCTTCAACTGAATATGTTCTGTTTTTTAAGCATTTATAGTTTCACAACTTTTTTATTTTATCGTAAAAATTGTTGATTTTGTTTTGAAATATTTTGATGTTTTTTTTTTTTAAATTTCAGGGTTTACTCATACTTAATTTGATGATGTAAAAATGTGTTCCTAAGTATTTCTACAGGGATTTTAAAAATTAGTTTTGTAGGAATTTTTGTTTAAATTTGTTAATTTTTCAAAATAAATAAATCTTTAAAACCTTTAATTTGATTTTAATAGTTTAATTAAAAATGTAAAAATATGCGGATTTTTACCTGGCATAGTGGGACAAATGTCTGATTTGACAATTGCTTCAACTTTATTTTTCAAAACATTCTTTCTTTAAAAGCTCACCTTCTCAATCGTGGGATATTATAGAGAAATTATCCAAATTATCTTTTACCCGAATGTACTCTATTAATGATTCTTCGCTCCAATTGTTATACTGATTAATAGTCTTGAAAACTATAACTGTCAGAAAAAATTGAGAATAACGAGTCGCACTTATGTTAAAGGTTGGACTTCTAACATTTTTAAATATCACCACAGATATCTATATATACAGTTGCGCAGCATTTGTTCTGTCGAAGATAGAGCGTGAATATTTAACGCCTGTCATTTACAAACCATATGACGTCAACCTGCCGCGATTAACAGTTTAACAATGAATAGTTTGTGTACAACTGTTTTATGAAAGTGAGCGAACATCTACAGTTGCATTAAGGATAATTCGCAAAATTAGGAAAAATTAAGGGCCTATAGAGTTAAAAGTTCGTAAATTAATCAAGAAATTGGAAGAGAAGAATTGGGTTATTGATAAGGAAACACCGGTACGTTCTCGTCGTGGTCGGTCAGATGAAAATATTGCTTACAAATTCTAAAAAAGTTACAGACCATTTGCAACACCGTACATTTGTTAATTGGGTGTTAAAAAAGAAAGGTGATGCTGATTTTTCTAAAAAAAATTATTCAGCGATGAAACATATTTTCATCTTGACGTCAGCAAACAAAATTGTCGAATTTGGGGTGCAATACGGGTGTGTCGAATGCACGGTTTGGTGCGCATTTTGAAGTGGCGTAGTAATTAGATCATACTTCTTTGAAAATGAAGTGGTAATGCTATCACAGTAAATGGGAAACGCTATCATGACGCGTTAAAAACAATTTCTCTTTCTACCAAATTGATGATTTTGATTTGAACATATGGTTTCAGCAAGACGGTGCAACCATGAATCTGTTGCATACCAAATTTCCTGATCATGTCTCGCGAAATGTCGATATCAATTAGCCTGCAAAATCATGTGATTTAACACCACTGGATTTTTCTCTTTGGGGTTATGTCAAGAGAAAAGTGTATGCCACCCAGCCAGCGATAATCAATGACCTCAAAGCAAACATTCAACGTGTTATTCAGGAAATAAGGCCCGTTTTATATGCCCGTGTCAGATTGTCCAAGCACTGAAATCAACAGATCCCCCTGTTCGCCTGCATTTTGCTGAAACGATGTTAGAGCAAGAAATTTATGTTTACAATTTATGGATGTCTGATGAAGCACATTTCCATTTATCCGGCTATATCGTTATTGGAAAATCCACAGGAACATCACCAACAGCCGTTACACAGCCTGAAGGTAACAGTATGGTGTACAATGTCTTCAATGGGAATTACCGGTCCTTACATTTTTGAAGATCAGAATGGAAATTCTTTGACAGTCAATTCTGCGCACTATACTGAAATGATTAATCAGTTTCTGACACAGCAATTGAACATGTTTCCACAGAACAACCCAAACAGTTGGTTCCAGCAAGATGGCGCTACTTCTCATACCGCAAGAACATCAATGGATGCTCTGCGAATATTGTTTCCAGGTCGCGTTATTTCCAAACGCGGGGACATACAGCGGCCCTCAAGATCGTCATATATCACGGCATGCGACTACTTTTTGTGGGGTTACCTAAAAAGTAAGGTTTTTATTGATAAACCACGAGATATCCGGGAGCTCAAAATGAAAATTAGTGAAGAAATTGCCAATATACACCACTGAATATGTTGCGTCGCGTTATGCAGAATTTCAACGTTCGACTTCAAGAGTGTGTAGAGAGAAGAGGACGCCATTTGCCCGGCATAATATTTAAGAAATAAAAATAGCACACAATTATCTTTTTATAGTTATACTTTGTTTTAATTAAATACAGTTACTTTCTGTATTACATTGTCTTCAAATCTTCCCGCTCCCGTGGCCCACCTTGTATATTCGGCCTATTTGCCTACCACATTTGTCCAATAGATCTACTCTACATCGTGTTTCTTAGATCCGAAAATGCATATAATTGAATATCGAATTCAGCCTAATATCGGCACGGAAAACCGATCGTTATACAATTCGATTAGAATGTCTCAAATTCTATATCATACGGATTACCGAACTGTATAACGTATTAAAAATTAATGCAGGTGTATATTTTGGGGTAATTTAGTTTATTTACTCATATTACATATTGTCGGACAATTATATCTTATCTATTTTTATAGTATCTATACTGGAATGTAATTAAGGAAAAGAAACATAGTTAAATTCTCGTTGACTGAAATAGGTACTTATGTGATATTGATTTGGTACATGATAAGTGACAACTTTTGTTTTATTTAACATAAATCTAAATATTTTATCCTAAAGATGTACTTCTTTATAATATTCATAATAACAAATTATATCTAATTTTTTAATGTATTCATAATAATTAATAATTCTCATTTCAAAGTTAACATTTGTTTCGCATAATAAAAGTATTTGTTCTAATAAATGAGAATATTAAATCGCATATAATATGTTTGACAAGGATTTGCTAATATAGTCTAAATTATTATTCGTTTAAAATAAACTTACGAGTATATTCGTTTCGCCAAAATCAGCTTTTATGTGTGATAAATGTAATCCATTACCAATAAATCATTTTTACTTTTCCGCTCTTAACTATACCAGTGCGGAAATGTAATGCAATCGTGTAAAGAAACATGGAAACATTTTTTCTAGCGTTGTTTATTTCTCGTTTCTCGGCCTAAAAACAAAAAAGACGACACCTATTGATTTTGAGGTGGATAGAATACACTCTACCATGTTCATGGGTCATGAGGAAGTACAATCGCGGACTATTTGAGAATTTTTTTTATTAGCACGATCATTCAATTAAATCGTGTCGGATCGATCGGGTTTCGACTGATTCTGATTGGGGACGTATACCAGACGAGATCTATTGATTTTGAGGTGGATAGGACACACCCACCCTGTCCATGGGTCATGAGAAAGCATGATGGTGGACTATTCGAGAAAAATTTTCCGATTTTGCATTGAACGAAAAAAACATATTCGGCCTATATCATATACGAATGAATGAGAAAAAAATAATTTCGTTCGATTGCAAACGTATTGATACGGCACTAAAAGTCGCCAATGAAAAAAGTAAAACTGTCGCATAAAACACATATTCTGCATTTATATGTTAGTTTATTTTTTCTCGGCCACTCAATTTCGAGATAGAGATGTTTTACGTGCGGAAAAGTCCGTTTTAAGGTTTCAAAACTGTTTATTTCAGTATACAGCGACGTTTAAAAGTACCGAACTTAAAAATAATTACACTAATATGTATCTTAATAAAGATTTAGATTTTATTTATTTAGTACTTCTACCTTAGTTGTGTAAATGTTTGTACACAACAGATAAGTAAAGTAGGTATTCTTAGGTAGGTACCCTAATTTATGTTAGTTTTAGTTTCGATTAATTTTCAATTATATTTTAGAGTATACTTTAAGATTTAAAAACCGAATCCACACTACTATTACTGAAACCGCGACTAAAATAGAAACAAATTAATAAAAATTCATCACCGCATGAATGTTCACTGATACCATTCAATGTCATTGTCCTGTACAGTTAGTATTGTACTTCCTTTATATACATAGGGAACTCTTCATGCACTGTGTTTTTACTTCCTGCATAAATTATTATCTGACTGGTTGAGATCACATCCTGAATTACTAAGTGACATTGAGTTTTTTATGTGGATACATATTTTGCAATTTATAATACTGTTAATTGACTAGTTAATTTATTGCAATGTTATGTTTCATGTTCCTGTGTCTAGGTTAGTTCATGGAATACTAAATACATATTATTTATACCCAATTATTTAACTGTTGTAGACATTTATGTGTTTTTCATGTAGGCTGACCTACAATGGAGACTATGAAATAATAGATTATTCTAGATAAGATTAGATTTTAATTAGCGTTCACTATTTTTTTTAACTATGTATATGCAGGTATGGTAGGAGTCATTGTGACCAGAAAGTTATAAACGAAACTATTTTCATTATAAGAAACTATACAAGAAGAAAATAGAAAAAAAAGGTAAAAACAATAAAAAATCAAAGACATTCATACATAACGTATACCCTTGATATTTTCTTGATTTACGGACACTTCAATGTGCCAACAAAAGGGGTGTTCAAAACTAAGTGAACTTGATCAGAATATCAAATTAGATTTGGTAGAATTTTCGGGTATATACGAAGACGTTTAAAATCTAGAAAACACGATATAGAGCAGAAGTCTTCGGTGGAGATCGTAGCCATATAGGCCGACTATAAAGGAAAATACACTCAGCGCAATGGGTACTCAGGTATACGCTAATACTCAAGGGTAAGTTAAGACGGAGGTATTTCATTTCACGAGCACATTTATTCAATGTTGTCATTTTTAAAACATCGGCATATTTTATTTATCAAAAAATAAAGCAAAAAAGGTGTACCATAGACCTAATACACCTTGTACATATATTTCATAAAATATAACAATTTAAATTAGCATTTTAAACACCACCGCCAGTTGCTAAATTAATTAAGTCAAATAAAGAAAGAATATTTTCATTAGTGAAAATAATATGTTATGTTATCACAACTTACTTTTCAAGTTTACTTTGAAGTATCTAATAATGATAGTTTAAACATATTTTAATTATGATTTCTTATTGACCTCACTGTTAATTTATATAGTTCCAGGCAATTATTTGTAGGTTTCACCAACGATATTATGCATGCCTTATCTGGTATTATTTATTATGTACTTACAAAATATTCACTTCAGTTATATTATGGATTTACCCAAATGTATAAATATAGATAATCAAGTGAAAGATTAAAATTACTAATACTGTAAAATTTTATATTATAAGAAGGTACCTATAATACGTGCCAATATAATTAAAAGTGATTCATTATCAATAGTAATATGAACGGGCCAGACGGATGAAGTGTCCAGGAGACGCTACACCATAGGCGTCTCATATCAGAGGGAGTCAAATGATAGAGATAAAACAAGACAAACTATTTACGCACCGTCACTCTTGGAATAGCAATCCCTATCATTATCACTGGACCTACTGTCATTTGGTGTTATAATAATCGAATAGATTAAAATTTCATCTCTTATATCGATATACCCCATGTGTTGTTCCTTCTCCTGTATACGCAAAATACATTTCGTCCATGTTTCTCAGGCAATACGATTAATTGTCTCGTGTATCAGTAATTTCACGTTCCCCGATTTACAAATACTACTTAATGATGTATCCTATCTATTATAGATTAACTCTATAGGGTGTAACTTGCAGCAATCTTGTAGTAAGCAATGTATTGTTACTCCATGAGATTTAGCTAGTTGATTCACTGTTATTTCACACAATATCAAATTTAATGTATGAGTTTTTTTTTAATGTTTGTTTTATCGCAATTCAAATTTTATTTATTGCAATTTTTTCTGCAATGGTAAAAGTGCACTTTTATCATTGTAACTTCATGCTTTTCAACCACACTATGTTTAATCATTGTCTCCATGATAATATTGGTAACATTTCCATTCGTCGACTGTGATAAGGTTCATTATCCACCGCTACAACTGCACCAAGTTCTGTGTAAACGATACAGACGATAACAATTTTAATTAAACTTCACTAGTTGCACCCTCATAATTCCATCGCGGTTCAAACATAATTAAAAAAATTGCAAAAAGTCTGCACTACTTTATATGCGTTATAATTAACCTCCATTGTTTTCCAGATGGTATCGTTAATTCCATGGAAAATCTTTCAAAGAAAAAGGTTTTTCACTTACACTGGATATTGCAATCTTGGCCTATTTTCGTTACAGCGTGGCCTTCGTTCACCCATGTCGCATCCAGATAATATATTTTCTTATTGGAATTACGCAATTTTTTTAGCTTATCTAAATGATTTTTCCAGCAACATAACTCGTTTCCGTCTATAAGGAAACTATGTCGATTTCGTTTTAGATAATTAAAATCATTCTGTGAATAGCGCACATGAAAATGTTACGACTTAATATAAATAAATTTTCATCTGCAACCGCAATTTATTTTTTCTTCGGCGTTGGAAGTTAATTTTTAAAACAAGACATTAAATCTTCTTCCTATGGATTTCCATTTTTTTCGACTTTTATATTTATAATACCGTCATATTCAACTGCATAATATACATTAGTTACCAGCGTTTATGTTAATGAGCTATAATTAACGTTCTTATCATATCATAGCTATTAATAAGTTAATTATCATCTGAAGTTCTTCGTTTGTTAAATGCCTTTACGATTACACCTCTCGGTTGTAAAACTATTCCATTACAATTCAGTCCAAATTCCATTCAATTCTAATTTTAAGTAAAAAATATACAACCTTTAACCGTTCCTCACTGAACGCCAGACTACAGTAAAATACACAACCCGGCGTTGCGCTGATTGATCGGATTGGCGCAACCAAAGTTAATCTGGTGCGTTTTTTAGGTTTTAAGACTTAAGGTTATGTTTTCACTTTGACAAAGTTACTTAAAACGTTGTGTACATACATATTTTTGCCGTTTCAGAGATTGTTTTACAAGTCTGTTTGTTAGAACATATTGTTTAGATACTAAGACCTTGTTTTAGCAAGAAATTATGGATCCATCTTCATGTTCTCCATCCTCTTCAACAAACTAAAGAAATAATTCCATCAGAAGCGTGTAACCTTAATAAGCAATAAAGTGTCAAGCAATAAACAATTTAAAATGTTGGATTAAAGAATCGTCAATCACAAGAGTTCATAAAATAGATGTGTTGAATCCCAAAATTAGTTACATTATTTGTCCATTATGTGAGGAAGAAACTGATTTGAAAAGTCATGAGGGATTACGCAAACATCTTGAAGGAAATCACCAGGTGAGTATTGAGTTAACGACTCGAGTTCTCTAGCAAACAAGCATACGACACATAGAAGTATGAGGAAGAAATTGAGACAAACTATGCAATGTACAGATCGATTCGCAAAAAGGAACATAAGATATTGTACTATGATTGTAACAGAAGTAACCACAAAGCTAGGTGCAATACTCGGTACCTACAATAAGAAATATACCCATTTCAATAGTTATTTTATATAATATACCTAGGTAAGAATAATTACACAACATAATACTCTTATCTATTTTTAGGATACAAGCCCAACTATAAAATGAGGACAGAGAGATCTGGTGAGACTATTAAAATTAAAGCATGTGCAGGCTGATGTGAAAATTGCGTGATGAAGGACAAGTTTTAGTTAGTTATCGGAAAACCAAAGCTGGGCATGAACAAGAATTAAGAAGCAAACATCTCTCGAAGGCAGAAGAACAAATGGTGGCAGAGAAGCTGTGCCACTGAACAGAATTTTAGAGGATTTAAGAAAATCGGAAGCGCCGAAACTAGAAATATGGGCCGTCTTAACAAGTCAAAACATCATAACATTTGTCGAGAAAATATAACATCCAGAAGAAACGAGATCAGAATGATATGGTATCAGCTGCAGTGAAGGTTCAGGAATGGAATGCTAATGGGAAGAATTATGCTTTCCTATATAAGAAGGAAGGTACGTAACACGAACAATTTGTAGTGATGCAATGATTATAGTTAATCGACGATTATTGCTATCACACGATTCAATTCTTACATGACTATTTAACAGTTTTAATTATTTTTTGTTTATAGACAATGAAGTTAGTACCTTAGGTTAAGTAGACTTTGATATTAATGGTATGGTTTAATAAGTTAGAAACTTGAGTACATTTAAAATATACACGACAAACTGTACATTTACCATAAAATATTTGTCATAATATACAGTAATGGATATTTATAGTAATATCATTGTTTATGCATCAAATTATTTCTATATTTTGGTTTTACTTTGTCACTTAAAATATATATGTTGTTGTTAAAGTATTTGCTCTATTTAACTCTTGCGGAAAGTGTCTTTCCCGCACTCGACTGCTTGACCGACCGTGGCACATGTCGCACTTGTTATGAAAATAAGTTTTTCTACAATAATGCAGAAATGTTTTAGATAAAGTTGCAAAGTGTTTGGGAGAAAATTCAATTATCGAACCACAGCACGAAGAGGAAATCAACGAATTTATCAGAGGGAAGGTAGGAGAGACAAATCAGTTAATAGATCAGGCAAAGGCACAAAGCAAACGAAGTCTTCAATGGGAAAACTTACAACATTTTGTAGAAGGATTAGGCGACGAGAATTTCATCGAGTTTATGAAAGACATCCAAGAAACTGTGCGTAAATTTCAAGAAAATATAAATAAAACTACACAGAAACGGAAAATGGAGAAACAGGAATATTTTCCTTCCAATAAACATCCAAAAGTGAGTAAAATATGAATTATTCAACAAAGTTTTTAATTCCTACAATCCCCTACATAACATACTTATTTTATTATGTGTGTATTTTGCTTTTGTATCTGTATTGAATTTTCATTTCAGGGTTAGGATTAGTTACAAGAAAGAAGAAATTAAATAGTGGATATTATACATCTCATTTAAGATTATTATAAGTTTAAGTTTGTTAATAATATGGTAGAATTTGTAAAAAAATTATATAATACATATAAATAGGACTGAATTGTTAACCGGGTTTATTAAGTTTTACAAACGTTTCAGTCTTTTGGGGTACTGCCTATAACCACAATGTTTTTCGAAATTTTGAAAACGGAATGTACTGGGTCCTACGCGAGGTTTAGAGGGGTTTCACCTCCGCCATTGCACCAAATGGACGCCCTCTCCGTTGATTTTCCGAATTTTAAATAAAGCACATTTTAAACGTAGCTATCTAGTGTTTTATTTGGGTTTACCACAGTTATTCCCGTTACATGAGTGTCTTATTTTATTCAGGCAATGAAACTATTAAACTTATGTATAATTAATTACACATCCTAATAATTAAATTAATTAATAATCTGGATTTTTTCTTTTCTATAAAAAAAAAATAAAAAAGATGTTACCAAGTATTTACATATTTTTATTCAGATACACTACATTACATTTTAAACCTAAAATATTACCTATCTAATTTCAGTTCATTAGGTAGGTACAACATTAAATTTTTAAATGAAAAAATAGGTAAATCCCCAGGTAAATCTATTATTAGTTTTTTTATTTAGACATTAAACAATTCGTAAAATGCAAATAACACCATTTTTACAAACATGAAACCCGCCGAAATTTAAATTAGGACACGCCCACCGACCAATCAGCGCAACGCCGGGTTGTGTGTTTTACTGTAGTCTCTGAACGCCACGGATAGAAAGATGTTATTGAGAAACTGTTAGAGAGAAACATGTTTTTCTCGACAGAGTTTCACGACATGTATACGTTACCAGGCAGAGGAGAATTCTATTTTACCGATCCACTTACCGACTACTTTAGCAGGCAGATAGATGCCTATAAAGCAGCATATAAAATTTGTAGACACAGAATTGATTGGTAACATAGAATGGTGATAGTTATATATGAATAACTTCATACTGGAATAAGAATATTATCACCATCATTCAGTATTCAAATTGATATACATCTTTGTAATTAGCATTGCATTGCTACGCTTATGCTTTTCTATTTAATTTTTATTTCACGTAAATATCTTTTCACTATTTTCTGTTGCTTTGTAATAAGACCATATCTATTTTGGGTGTCAATTCCTCTTAGATTTCTACGTGGATGTATCATCAATTTTTCATTTAATTTTCAAACGTTCCAAAAAAAAAATCCTTTTGTAATCGTTTATTTTTTTAATACATGTGAATATGTCCTAAATTTCTTCATTTACGTATTATTATACTAAACCGGTCTTTGTTCGGCCTTATATTCATTTGAATTGAAAATATTATTTAAACTAATTTCCTTAAACTGAAATTGGGTGCGTTTGTAATTAATTATTTACGTCCTTCAAATTCCTTTGAGGGTCTCTGACGAGGTCTCTAGTGACTTTCTTTAAATTCCTTAATTTATTTTCACTTAATTTCGATTGCTCTCGGTTTTCTAAAAGTATGTCTTAGTTCATCTTAATTTCTTCAAATTATTCCTGGATGTAAAAAATTCCTCTGCAGTTTAACCATCGGTTTATTTCTTGAATCTTATAGAATGTTCGAAGATATTGTTTTTAAAAGAAAATGGTTGATAAAAACCAAATGCTGAAACGAAAAACTTTTAATATTTAAATACACCTGAATATTTCTATGTAGCCAGTTGCTTGTGAAATTCTTAAGTTATGATATTTCTTTATTTTGTTCTGCACGCCCGATATTAAAAAAACATATGACCTAATCCTGTACATTTCAAAGCACAGTAAAATTCTATGGGCATTCAGGTCAGGTGCTCGACGCGGACCTATAGAATATATAGTTATAAAAGTGCACGTCCGTGGACACTATGTGTATGGGGGACCTATCGTATTCTCCTGTAGAGGTGGCTGCAACAATATCGTTTGTACTATGGTCCGAGGTGGTGAACTGGGCACGGTATTGGGGGTGTCATTGTATGCTTGGATTCGAGTATCACCGGAGAGTTTCGTACCTCTTCCTGAGTATAGGTGTTTGTCTTCATTTTTGCATGAAACCCTTCCGTCACCTAAGGTTCTATGGGGTTTAATTTACATATGTGTGCAAACTTTTCAAAAAATCGACATAGACATTTTGTCCCCTAGGTAAAGACACAGTAGCCGATTATACGACGCCACGCAACGAACAGGTGGTCTAGGTATTAGACTTATGCATTTCGTGCCACGCGTAACGACTAAATAAATGTATAAGTCAATAAGATAATAATCAATAATATGTTGCAACTAGGCGGGAATATATCAGTTTCTTGCAAAAAAAAAATAATTACACTACAAAGAAATTAACGTAAGTGCTATTCACGTGCACAGAAGTTAATAATATCCAGTCATGCATATACTAGTGCGCATATGTATATACTCGTATATGTAAAGTAGTATATGATGGATCTACGCTGTATTATAGTAGTCCAATCAATCTGTCTGAGCCCCTATGATAAATGGTCACTAACTGTAAACAGCACAAAAAAATTTGAGCCTATAGAAAATAAAATTTCAAGAAACTTACAGTTTCTTGAAATTCATTACTTAAATTGAAATAAATTGAAGTTCATTACTTTTCAAGATATATCAAAAATTGTAATTTTTTGTTTTTGCTCTAAAAATAACAATATTTGATGAAAACATTCAATAATTTCAGAAAATGTAGTCCTCAGTGAGACGAAAACAATCGTTTTTGTACAATTCCAAAATATATATATTTTTCAAAGTTATAGCTGTTTTCGTAAAAAAGGTGTTTTCGTAAAACGGCTTTTCCATCGAAAGGGATGGTTCTACAGACTTGTTCTAGGGCTTATTTTCTTCGTTAGGAGTTGTACTATAAATATATTTTCAGTAACAATCGGTTTATTTAATTTTTTATATAAAAATCGCGTTTGAAAATGACGTGATTTTCGTACATCGGTTTTATTACCAAAGAATTTATTGCCAAAAAAACCGATGTACGAAAATTACGTCATTTTCAAACGCGATTTTTTATATAAAAAATTTAAAAAATCGATTGTTGCTGAAAATATATTTGTAGTACAACTCCTAACGAAGAAAATAAGCCCCCGAACAAGTCTGTAGGTCTATCCGTTTCGATCGAAAACACCTTTTTTTTACAAAAACAAAGGTGTTTTACGAAAACACCTTTTTTTACGAAAACAGCTATAACTTTCAAAAAAATATATATTTTGAAATTGTACAAAATATATACGATTGCTTTTCGTCTCACTTAGTACTACATTTTCTAAAATTATTAAATGTTTTCATCAAATATTGTTATTTTTAGAGCAAATACAAGAAAACGCAATTTTCAACGGTTTTTTCGATATATCTCGAAAAGTAATGAATCGATTCGAGCTCACAAAAATTGAATCGAAAGACTTTTTCATTATCTACAACTTTCTCATTTAACTTTCTTTTTTATTCGAGAAAAACCGTTGTTTGACTTTTGCGAATTTTTTAGGTTATGTTAGAGCCGCCATTTTGAAAGCAAAAAACTGTAAATGTCTTGAAATTTTATTTTCTATATGCTCAAATTTTTTTTGCTGTTTACAATTAGTGACCGGATCATTCCCTATTGATTGGACTATAGGTATAATTCCAATATTTAAAGAAACAATAAGTATTCAAATGACTGTAAGCTAGGTACACTGCCCTTAAAGTTTCTTCTTAGAGACATTTGTGAAATAAATGCTTCGAACTTTTTGTGGTAAAAAGATTGTAAAAGTGAAACATTGATATTTGAAAATTATTCTTATACTTTCTTGACGGCTTCTCTACTGTTACAGAAGTAGAAACATATATATGAGTTATAGAAGTGTGTCTATATCAAAATTCAAAATCAAAATCAGAAAGAAAATATTTTTTCCAAAAACTAATAAATAAAATAGAACAGAAAAGACCTCATGTATTCAATAACCTTTAATACGGTGGTGTAGAGAAGGGTAGTAACTGTTCCAATGAGAGTATTCACTAGAGTTTCTTGTTGTGATATCATAAATCATTATTGAACAGTATTGACATTATTGAACAGTATAGAAACAATAAAAAACCTTGACGTAAATCTATCCTTAACTAGAATTTAAAATTAGTTAGAAATACATCTACATGGTGAATTATATGGTAAATAGGTGAAGTAATAAAGTATCATTTTATTATCCCGTTTTATGGTTTCCTGTTATCTAACTTTGTTGTAAAATAGAATTCTTTTGCATGGAACTACCCATATAGCAAGGTCACTTATTTGCAATGTACTGCACTATAGTCACTTTTTCAAATATCTGGGAAAACGTTTGAAATAAAAGAAATGTATAAAAAATATATGGATAAATAATAAAAGCATCCGTTTCATTAAAATTTTAATCTTCAAAGTAACACCCCTTATTTCCACCTTTGGATTCTCTGAAGGTCCTCCGTCAAGTTCTGATGAAATATTGCTATATCATTTTGTACTGGAAACTAACCTAATTTAAACAATTGAAAATGACTATATTCAAAAATATACACCTAGACAGAATAGTTCTATTCAAACTAAAATGTTTAAACATTCATTACATGTTAAACGACATCATATTGAACACGTTGAATAAATAACCAATATCTCATATCGCTAGTGAAAAAAGTTATACTAGGTATAAAACTTATATTAATGTAAACTTAGTATATATAAAGAATTTTCTTTCTTTTTTTATGACTGCTAACGCAAAAATTAAATCTAAAATATTAATTTTTTATTTTCTCTTTATTTTTTTAGTCTTTAGATATTCGACTTGAAAAAAAATTAAAGAAAAATACTCCTGCTTATGTAATAATAAAAATTTAAGTATAAAAAGCCAATAATTATAAATCAATATTTACCTATTAAAAAGATCTAGATAATTATCATGTGATTACATATTATTCACTAAAAATGTAACATGTATAATATAGGAATAATCCAGGTATCGTAATATGAACTGATACAATGGAGGATACCATTAGAAGTGGTATTTATTTAGCATTGCGAGCATGCCCATATATTGAGGCAAAAGCAGTATTATTCAAGTATCATACATGCACATATCTGTTTGTCCTTTAATACTAATTCTCTTTCCATATACCTACATCTTTTAAACTCATGTCCTAATATTGATTTTAATTAGTAGTTACTGTAACTATTTTCCCTAATATGACGTTAAACATTCAAAGAACTCTATGCAACAGTTTCACAATTTAAAATCTACTGTATATCAAGAGGAGATATGTATGAGTGAAATTACATTAATCTAATAAGTCATATAATTATCTAATTATGTATTATAATTACATATTTATATTCTCTTATAGTTATAAGAGAACAGTTTACTTGGTGAAGATATACACATTATCGTAAGCGGGTAATCTGCATATTCAATTTATTCGTATTTATGTAACAAAACATGTAGGTTTTAATTTCAATATTATTTATAATAATGTAATGAAAAAACTGTAGGCGCTTTCGTAAAGTAAAAATTTATTATATCGTGTATATACGTGTTCAGGGAAAATCGAGAAATAAATGAATTAGGTATGTAATTAATAAAAGGGGCCTTACCATTTCGAGGTGAAGTCCACGGAAAGCTGATTGTAGGATACTGTAAACTGAAACTTCGCAGCCCTCTTGTTGACCCTCTGGAGCCTTTTCCAGACCGATCCCATACTTGAGGTATTGACACTGACACAGGATTGCATTTTGAGAAATATAGACAGAGCTAACTGAAGGCACCAAATAAAAACAAAACTACACTACACATGCGGGAAAAACATTGTCCAAACTGTGATAAACATGCATATGATATGAAAGGAACAGGATGGAACTATCTGTCTTATCACATTCTGCCGAAAACATGACGTTCTTGGTCTGAACTAGAGAAGTGCGAATGTAAATATTTAGGTCCTCATATGAACTAGATAGTGATAAATAAGTTCAAATCATCAAACAAAGCGATATGCGTTATTTTAAAGTACTTTGACATTAAAACTATTAACCTTGCATGATTCATTTGACGCAAGGGTCAATTTAGACATAGACAAATTTCCAGTCTATTTTATGCACTATATAGCTTGCCGCATGCAGCCACATACCTTCCACTATTACTTGCACTTAATTACGCATTTTTGTATGTACTACGACTTTTATTATGTCAATACAATAACAATTTATTTATAACTAGTGATGATTGACGACAAAACTAAAAATTATGCTTTCACTGTCATTTCTTAAAAAACGCCGGTAAAACAGATTGTGCATAAGGCCTTACTAGTTCTGAGATAATACATTTCACCTAATTACACTACTATACACCAGATGTCAGGAGCTCATGAATGGATAAATTCGCATAGAAATAAATACAGTACGACATAATGACAAAAACAATATGTATGACATGAATGTCAGTATTTTAACATAACAAATAGTTAATTTGTTATGTTAAGTTTATACAATAACCTGCAATAATAAAGATCTCTAAGGTATACGATTAAAACTGTGTGAGTAACCGATAGGTGGACCATTTTCCTGATTAATTGTAATTTATTATATATTAATAATATCTATTTATCTCTGACCTTAGTTATGTATATTTATAAATATGTTCACTTTTATAAGACATAGTTTGTAATGAATAGTAATATATTTTATATGAAAGAACAATAATCATTAATATCTATTACGGTGCCATCTAGTGGTGGTATTAATGATTTCGCTTTTGCAGCAATAGAATCGTAACCACTAAAAATAATGTTGTACCCATTTTGTCACCAGATTTCAGCACATATCCATCTAAAAACTGGGTGCCAGTAGGCAATTTCGCAAAATTGTCCCTAGTGTACACAAATATTATGAAGTTCACTATTAACCCTTAGTTGGTGAGCCTGTTTTTAGCAACCTAGTGAACCAGGGTCAAAACCAAGGATTTTAGGGAATAGGATTGCTCGATATCTATGTTTCAACGTAGACAGAGCCCCACTCCTTTAAAACATGTTTGACGTCATCGCGGACTATAACCGTTAAAACGTTATTAAACGTATTCAGAAGTGCTGTGTAAATTCAGGCAATTTGGATAATATTTAATATTTTTCATGCATTTGAGTGGTGAAGTGATATTAAAGAGAACGTTATTATTTGCGTAAGTATTGATTTAAGTTTGAGTAAATAGCAGAATGTTATTTAATGACTAAAAACTTGTTCCATATCTGACGAAATATTCGGTGGGGTTTCGAGAAATAATTTAAAAAAATAAGGCTAAAAGTAGAGATAGAGGATACTAATAGTGCTTCATAGATTAACAATAGATCTGTTATTTGACTTATATCTACCTAATAAGGTATAATAGCTTTTATATAGGTATTTTTCAGTAGTAAAAATATGGAGGTAGGTATATGGGTAGAATAGATACGTACCTTAAATACATTTAAATATTTAATTAATTACATGATTTGTTTGTTCTGTGTAGGTAAATGATATGTACAAGTATGATATACTGATATAGGTTTGGCGATAGCAAGGATAAAAGTGCATTTTGCCTCGACCGGGAATCGAACCCGGCTCTCCCAATTTCCGGTTAGTTGCTCTGATCGCTGAGCTATCGAGGGACACTCATCATCCCTGCTAATGCGCCAGTTTAATTCGTCACTACAGTACTCCCTCCCTAGAGACCTGGTTTGTTTCGATACAATTTAACGGAATGTGACCGCATTCGCCATTCTTACGAACCGTTGTTCGGTAACCCCCGGGACTATAGGGCGATGGATAGGACGGGAATCGAATCCGCGAATTTGAAATGTAAGGGAGGTTGCATATACGGGAATGAATCACATCACGTCGGGGTCACCACTTCGGCGTTAGCACGGATAAAAGTGCATTTTGCCTCGACCGGCAATCGAACCCGGCTCTCCCAATTTCCGGTTGAGTGCTCTGACCGCTGAGCTATCGAGGCACACTCATTATCCTTGCTAATGCGCCAGTTTAATGCGTCACTACAGTACTCCCTCCCTAGAGACATGGTTTGTCTCGATACAATTTAACGGAATGTGACCGCGTTCGCCATTCTTACGAACCGTTGTTCGGTAACCCCCGGGACTATAGGGCGATGGATAGGACGGGAATCGAATCCGCGAATTTGAGATGTAAGGGAGGTTGCATATACTGAAATGACGAATCACATCACGTCGGGGTCACCACTTTGGCGTTAGCAAGGATAAAAGTGCATTTCGCCTCGACCGGGAATCGAACCCGGCTCTCCCAATTTTCGGTTGAGTGCTCTGACCGCTGAACTATCGAAGCACACTCATTATCCTTGCTAATGCGCCAATTTTTAATGCGTCACTACAGTACTCCCTCCCTAGAGACATGATTTGTCTCGATACAATTTAACGGAATGTGACCGCGTTCGCCATTCTTACGAACCGTTGTTCGGTAACCCCCGGACTGTAGGACGATGGATAGGACGGGAATCGAATCCGCGAATTTGAGATGTAAGGGAGGTTGTATATACTGGAATGACGAATCACATCACGTCGGGGTCACCACTTTGGCGATAGCAAGGATAAAAGTGGATTTTGCCTCGACCGGGAATCGAACCCGGCTCTCCCAATTTCCGGTTAGGTGCTCTGACCGCTGAGCTATCGAGGCACACTCATTATCCTTGCTAATGCGCCAATTTTAATGCGTCACTACATAGGTACAAAAAGAAAATACTTATAAGTACGTAATTAATAAGTACTTAATTAATAAATAATGATAAAATAACTACCTATTTACATTCTTAAACTATAAATAATAAATATCTACCTAATCATTTATTTATTTACCTAATAGGTATAAAATATATTTTATTATCAAGAAACAGCATTGCAGTTTTAAGAACAGATGCAACCCATAAAACATTTTGTTTCTCGTGAGTATACACTTGCTTCTAATTTTAATAGCAGTTTCAAAAAGGCTGTATATAATTCAAATTACAATACTCTACATAATGTAGAACTAATATATATTTTAATTATACCTATACCATTTCAAAATCTAATTAAAACAGATTAAAACAGAAGGAAACGTCAATAAAACCATATGAATATTATAACCCGTAGTCCGCGGTGACGTTACTATCTCCACTACCGCGGACGAAGAATTCGGCCGATCCAGCTATCCTACTCCCTATACAATCCTTGGGTCAAAACCACCCTGTCATTTAAAATGCGAATTTTGACAAAATGTGATAATTTTTAAATAAATAGCGCAATAAGATGGCTACGTAGTATATTTTAAAATAAAAATAATCAAATGACATTATAAGAAAATAAACACAGCTTCTGATTCAAAAAGAAATATAAATTATTGTTTAATTTTGATACATTTGTTTAATTAGTGTTTTACAATAACAAATTAATTATTAATTGACCTCCTGAAAATCTTAATAATAACAATAAAGAAGTAATTTTAAGAAAATATATGTACGAAATTTATTCCTGCAAAAAAACGTGCAACTCTAACGTAAGGTAAAACTTAATGTGGATAATGCATTCTTAATTATTGACATTCTTTGCAAATGTGCTCGCTGCAGTCATTACAAATTGTTTTTTTGCACAATAAACATAAAGACGAAGTTCTTTTACACAAAACGACTTGGACCGGGAAGTTCCTTATTTAATTCATCTAAGTTAGATGCTGATTGCAAACTCTCAGAATTGTATTCGCTTTCATGACATTCTCATCCTCTGCATCAGTGCTCACATAACTATTTGCATCACCATCTTCGGCCAACCATTTTAATAGAGTAGTTTCAAATTTAAAATCGCCAAAACGTGTACTTTTAACCATAATTTTAGTTTTATCTTGAAGAATTAATCCGCGATGTACTCACAGAACTATAACGCATTCAGTGAACCAGGGTCAATTCGACCCTACGATACTTACTACTGATATAAGCCATGGCAGCAAACAAACGATCGACACACTTCAGAGCGCAGTCTCAACTAACTTGAAGGTATGGAGACCGCTGGCGCTATAGCGTAAATGAGCAATGCAGTTACCAATTAAAATTTTGCCCGGGTCAATTTGACCCTGATACACCAACTAAAGGTTAAATATGATTTTCACAAACATATTTATTTTAAATAAAAATATTCACACTATAAGCATCCGAAACAAGAATGATTGTTAAATACTAATATACTGTATTTAGATTAAATAAAACCAATATTTCACATAATTATATTGGCATTTAAATTTTTAATCATTTACGAACCGAATGTAAACTAACTAATAATGTTTTTAAAACAAATTTAAAAATATTTTTATTAAAATATTTTTAAATTACTTAGTTCTGTACATTGTAATATTGTCATAAAGACAAACATACTATTATTATAAGAATCTGGAGGAAAATTCATGAGGTATTACACTAGCTATTAATCGTGGTGCATATATTAAGAAACTATTATAACATTTTGAAGGTTTTGTGGAATATACAAGAGACAATTTCGAAAATTAGTTGTAATTTCATTCCACTACTATGTTTGAAATTGGAATGTAATTCAATTTCATTCTAGTTACGAATAGCAGCGATTATGTCTACTTTCTTATAAAGATGCAAAGTACGTGTTAATAACTAATAAAATAATAGTCATTATTAGTGTTAGTAACTAATAAAATAATTACTAGTTACATTACTAGTAACTTACTTATAAAATATGGGATATTTATTTTATTATTTATAACGAAATTAAGTTTTAGGCAATATAAAGAACCTGAACTGGGAGTCCGTTTTTTTTATTTTAATATTGGGACATAACAATACAGTAGATAAGCTATGAGAGTTCTGGACCAAAATCCCATGTATTTTCTTATGGAGGTCCATTCTGGTCATTTTTGTACCACACCGACGCCGAGCGTCGCGACGCCCTCCACCGCGACGCCCCCGCCCCGACGCCCCCACCGACGCTCTAGTATGTAAATTCAACAGAAGATGGCATTGGTGATAAATTCTAAGTGTTGGCGTTGTCGAGAATTTCAATTCTATTTAAAAAAAAAGTCTGACTATTTGTGGATTTGAACCCGGGACCTCTGCGTTGCCAGTCCTATGCTTTACCGATGAGCCATTGAAATCTTAAATTCTTACGTGTTCAATATTGTAGAATCAGTTCACCATTGCGCAGTAGGTATTTTAGTACAATATATAATAATATTAAAAGGCGGGGAAATACGAAATCTGGAGACTATGAATTTTAATGATACAGTTTGGTAGCGGAAGAGGTATTGACGACAGTGAAAAAAAAATCTGAAGGCGGGGAAATTTCTCAGACACTTAAAACGCGTCTAGCATATTATTAATAAAACATGGTGATATTAAACATGGCAGCACTAAAGAAAAAACTTATGACGTCACTCACACAATTTAAAATTTCTCGATTCTATTCAAATACAAGGTAATTAAGCGCGGAAGTCGGAAGAAGGCTCTCTGAATAGTGTTTCAGTATTGGTCATTGGAATTATAATTTTTTTAATCTCTATTATTTACAGGTTGTATATTACTCGTCATTACTGTTGACACAGATTTTTACCCACCTGTTTATATTCAGATATAAATAAAATACAGTACGCTTATTGTTACAATATAATAAACAGTAAAAAATATTACAGAGGTAATTGGATATACAATACATTATATAAATTAATCAGTACACATTGAAGCATATCCCCATGGAAGAGTGTCATAAGTGTCAGGTAGAATTTGTCTCTTGTCATCATAAGGACTGAGGGCAATTTTTTCTTGTATAATAGAGTAAATATTATGTTTTTCTGATGTTATTAAATTTTGAGATACAGTTTTTTCTATCATTCGATTTAAACATTCGAGGTAGTCTTCAAATGTGATTTTTCTTTTAATAGTTGACTTTTTTACACCCTTTGCCTTCTTATTGATTCCCCCGTTTTTCATTACTTGAGCTATTTCTTTCTCCGTCAGTCCCTCCTTTTCTAACTTTAGCCTTTCCTTGGTTTCATCCTCATGCGTTCTCATTACCTTAGTTGCATACATTTTCGATCTTAGGGCAACGAAATCAGTCATTATACGTCCATTGTTCTCGTCTTTCATCATTCCTAAGACTTTCTTATTAACTAGGGGTATTCCATAAATATTGTCTGTCGAGTAGTCACTGGTGTCGAAGCGTGCGCGGCAATCTCTTTTTATAGTATCATATATATTTTTATTATGAATTTCATAAATTAGCGAATCAGTGTCTGTATACAAAACAGAACAATCACTACCAAATTCTGGAATCATATAGCTATAATGAAAATCATATATTGTTGTTTTTGCCAAGTCTAATATACACATGCCTACATAAATAGGCTTATTGAAATAAATTTCAGTTTTGTTTAACTCAATGGCCACTAAATTTTTATTGAAAATGGTCGCCGACTTAAATTCAGGTCTTGCAATAAGTGCTTCAGCGCCATATCTGCCATCCCATTTGTTTACTAGTTTGACTATCGAATGTTTCCTTACATTTTCCATAGTTTTCCCGAATACAGCATTATTCATAAGTTTGAATAGATTTTTTTCAAACTCATTAGTGGCCTGAGCTCTTAGTCGTGTATTTAAGTCTATATATGGTTTTAGCCAAGTAGATTGCTTAAATTCGAGAACGCGATGGATTTTTTTCAGTTTAATACCAAAACTTATAGCTTGTTTCAAATTTCTATAATGTATAATATAGCGAGATTTATTATACAGGGTACCCATTAATTTTGGTAACTTTGAACCTGGTGGTATTCGATGTTCAGGAGCTGGAGGTAGATCTCGAAACCGATTGTGGAGGTCCTGCGAGTATTCTAAATCTACTTCTAGAATGTAACCCCTATCTGCATCATCAGAAATATCCAATACATTCAATTTTTCATAATCTTCAATCCACCAATCGGAAGCGGCTGGCTCATCCCCCACCCATATTGATTATTAATATCAAAATACATTAAATATGAAGTAGGGGATAATGGATCATAATTAGGCATGAATTTATTATTAGCTTTGGCATGCCTCTTTGAACACTGGCTTAAACCACCTCGAATACCTCTCTCAATGAACATAATCATATCAATATCAGTAAGAAGTTCTAAATTTACTTTTGTGTACTTCATCATGCAGCTCCAAGTGAAACCTGGTAATGTATGGTAGTAGGCGGGGTCTAATTTGTGCGTGTCTATACAGCTTGCTCGAAATGCCTCGAAAATGTCAGCTAAGAGAAGTATATCTGTTTTCATGTATAGGTCTGAGTAGTCCCCCAAATTACGACATTGAAATTTATTCCAGACAGTTTGTGCATGGGAATAGTCTTTGTCATATATAGACTGTTCATGTAACTTATTGTAAAAACAATCTTTAGGAGGTAGTTCTGGATAGGACAGTTTTTCTGTAGAATCAATAAAATCATAAGGGAAGACACCTTTCCTTGTAATAAGCTTAAGTTTATCTTCCGACAATTCAGGGAACTGACTTCGGAGAATAGGGTACCTGCTCAAATTAGCAGCTAGTGTATCCAATCCTCCAGACATAAATCTAAAGCTGTCAATAAATCTAAATTTAATTTGGTGGTCAGGCATGTGCTTTGTAAATGATATGTATTTCTCTTTATTGATGGGAAGCAAGTCTACTCGTTCTTCGATGTCGCTTGCTATACTTTTAATTACGAAATGGGCATCATAACCAGACAGATTATGAAAAACAACTGGTACTATATGACTGTCTTTATAATTAATATTACAGCCCTCATGTGCAGCGCCTCTGTATTTTCCAGTGAAATGACAATGATCTCGCACTTTTCTATCATCTAGTTGAAATGGTTTCTCACATATATGACATGTTGTAGTTAATTTAAAACACATTTCTTCCATTACTGATAGTTTATCCATAGGTATGGGACATAAAAAGACTGTTTGCAAATCTTCAGCTAATCGTTTAAGTTCATTAGTAAACCATTGTACACAGTTCTCTCCTCGGTATGATTTGTAAAAGGATAAAGTATCATCGTATGAACATTTTACATAGTATCCAATGCTGTAGGGGATATGATTCTGATATTTTCGACGTGTTTTATTGATTTCGTTAACTGGTTGAAGTAAGCACTCGATGTCAGCGTAAACTATGAATGGAACTCGTTCTTTATGTTCATAATTCTTAAATTGTAAATTTTTCTTGTCCTCGCTAGGCAATCGAATTTTACACATATTTAGAGTTTGACAGTCTAAAGTGTGCGACTCTAAGCTCATTTCATTGTGAAAATAGTGTAAACAGCGGTCACATATATATTTTTGTCCATTGTGCTTAGACAACTGTTTAGATAAAAGTCTTGACAAATCTTTTATCCAACAAAAATGATACCATGTTTGCTCATCACCAATTTCGTCATCATTCTCATAATATTTATTTTGAACCATCAATAGATTTACGTGTTTAGCTAATTTATTGCGTGTTAAATATGTTGGAACTGTAGTAAACTCGTTTTTAATTGTTTTGAGGCAGTATACATTAACAGAGATATTGTTCTGCTTCTCAAAACGGGAAATTTGTCTAAGGGTCATCGGAAACTGTATTCCAGTCAAATTTAATACTGTTGATGGGTGGGGATATGAAGAAGTTCTATCAGAGTGATTTTCAATTGGATGTAGGGCAGATACTACCGCCCACGCAAAACATGCATTATCTTCATTTTTAATATTTATGCAGGCTTTTTTCTTAGCTATTACTCCGGGCAACGGTATATATGAAGATCCAAGTTGTGGAGCCAACTTGTTGATATTAATTCCTAAGTTTATGATCTTGGTTAACGCCCACCCGCTGTCACGCTCGGCGAATTCCTCTAACTCCACCAACAATGGACTAATAACTTTTTCATCAAACCAACTGTCAAGATCCGTATTCTGATATATAGGGGAGTTGCAGGTGGTAAAATATTTATATTCTGTTAAAACTTTATCAGCCTTTGATATTTCAAATTCTCCACAGAAAGCCACATTAATTTTCACAGCCTCATATTTTTTCAATGCATTTTGGACACGACGTTTGAATAGTGCCTTACAATCAATTAAAAAAGACTTCGGATCCTTATGCTTCAAATTTGTAATTATTCCAGTCCTGATACGGTTATCGAAGGCCGATACGGAATCATCCCAATGAACTCGATGCTTAGCTGTTTGTTTAGCTTCTTTTAACCCAGCACCCCTCTTCTGAAGTGTAATGAACTGTCGTCTAAAGGATTTAATATGCCTTAACTGGGTCATAAGATGCTGTTTTTCTCCTACAGATTTAGCCTTTTTCAAATCACGATATATTAACCGGATAACTCTAGTACATTCTTTAAATCCATCACCAATATCATCACCACGTGGAGTAAGTGATAAAATTGCTAACAAAGCACTGAGGCGCTTAACAATAGTCTCAATATATGACATACTGTTTCTATAACTGTTACTGAATGAAAAAAATTACTACGCGCAAGCGGTCAAGTATATTTTAGGTCGGACGGAAAACTAAACTAGGACAGAAAACTAAACTAGAACAGAAAAGGCCCCCTAAAAGCCGATCATTTGTGCTAATTTTCCATATGAACACATATAAAATTTTACTTTTTACTCGTTTTGAATTGCTTCATTATATATGTAAAGTTATATATATTAGGCTACATTTATTAAGAATAGATACAAATTAATGGGTCACTTTAATTTCAATAGTTAAATGTCAAACCATTATACCGAAAAGGCCCCCTAAAAGCCGATCATTTGTTCTAATTTTCCATATGAACACATATAAAATTTTACTTTTTATTCGTTTTGAATTTCTTCATTATATATGTAATGTTATATATATTAGGCTACATTTATTAAGAACATATACAAATCAATGGATCATTTTAATTTCAATAGTTAAATGTCAAACCATTATACGGAAAAGGCCCCCGAAAAGCCATTCATTTGTGCTAATTTTCTATATGAACACGTATAAAATTTTACTTTTTACTCGTTTTGAATTGCTTTATTATGTATGTAAAGTTATATATTAAACGACATTCATTAAGAGTCAGATACAAATCAATGCTTAATTTTAATTTCAATACTTAAATGTCAAACCTTTTAACACCTTACTAGACCCTATGGAGGGTATATGGTGTCAGGGGATCTATGCCATTAGAGCACCCACCCAGTAAAGACTGAGAGGCAAAGCGAGAAAAGGTTTAAACATCATACAGTATTTTAAATAATGGGAAATATAACCGTTACGTTGTCAAGACAGTGTAGGCAGAGGAAAAAAAAATAAGGTTACACATAGTCACCACCTCGAGTGTTTTAAAAGCCATTACAGCCCCTCGCGTTCAAAGCCACTACACAGAGGGACGAGGTAAAGGGGTAGACTATATGTTCTACCAAATAATTAATCGTTACGGCCCGTTGCCAAGACAACGTAGGCAAAATCTGAAAGACCGGGGCCTACGGGTAGTTCTTTGATAGCCGTCAGGCGACAGTTTCCACAATACATGTCTTGATGACAAACGAAAGATGCTGTATATACCTAACCCCTTAAAGGTAATTAGCAACCTTTGGAGAGTCGAACTTACGGAATACCAGGGTTGATACGTCTCCCACAGTGTGGTACCTGTCGCATTTTCGTGAGGAAACTGTCGACTACCTTTTATACCACAAGCGGAGCCATACCAAACAAAAATAAATAAAAATAGCAAGAATCAATCGTTTGTTTCTTCATAAAGCAATTCAATTATAGAAATTGTGAAAACCTTGTATATATAATTTATATTAACAGAATTCTCCAAGTGCCTCGTATATAATTCCCAAAGCAGTTAAACAAATGATATTTTTAAAAGTAAAAATTATTAATGTAAAATGTAATACTAACAGAATTTTATACTAATCCTGTATACTTATTTTGAAAACATATGAATTATGAAAACCTTGTATACATAATTTAAAACTGCATACAAATTAATGTTATCAGAATTCATGATGCTCCTGTATATAGTAGTTTTAAAATATCATAAACAAAATTAACCAAAACATCTAAAAAATATGCTATCAGAATTTTTGGGAACCCTGTATTTAAGGACTCTATATATAATTGTTAAAATACCACAAACAAAATTGACTATAACATAAAAGCATCTAAAAAAAAAAAAAAAAAAAAATGTAAACTAGCAAAATTTATGAAAACCCTATATATTTAACAAGACGGGGGCCTACGGTTAAAAATAATAAAAAAAAAGTTGTCTTACCTCCCCCCCCCAACACTACTCTCATGCCATAACCATTTTTTTCAATAGGATGCAGCAACTAAAGCAAAGAAAAAATTCAATCTCTCAATTTTTTTTTTGTTCTCTGTATTATATGATGAATGTAATTGTAACACATTCAGTAAAAGTCAAAATAAAAACGTTAATTCAGGAATAGATTTCGCTTAAGAACCAGTGTTTTATTTACAGCTTGCGTAACTATGTAACAAAAAAAACTAATTTAAACCCATATCAATCGTCCAATATTCAAGTTTAATTTCTCTCCGATATAGCAATAAATTACTAATAAAAATATTATTAAAACTACATTAACATTAATTCGTTCTGTATTATCCGGATTTAAAAAATATATATCTTTTCTTACTTAATGGGTAAAATAATTAGACTTAATTACTAACAAACTCTTTAAAGTAATATAAATATAAAAGGGAATAATATAAATGATATGAAATGCAAAGAAAAAATAATAATTAACGATGATGTGATATCGTATCTAAATAGTCAAAATGTATAACACATACCTCTGATATAAATACAATCGGCTACATTTAATGCCGAACACCATATGAACTGAAATGATTTAAAAAGGCGACTGCATCGTATTGTGGACGGGGCGAAGAACGGATATTTAGCGACATGACATGACAAGTCGGTAACCGATAGCTGAGTCTACAGTTTTATATTGTTTACATAACTGTGGTCAGGGTAGGATTAAGAAATCATATAAAAAATTATAATAATTAAATACGTAGATACAGGGTAAATATAAAAATCTACAGAGTAGAATAAATAGTTCATATAAAATAAAAAATTATAATTAAATACCTAGATACAGGGTAAACTTAAAAATCTACAGGGTAGAATAAAAAGTTCATATAAAATAAAAATTATAATACATAATTGTAGAGTAGTTATTTACATACGTACATACAAGATAAATTTAAAAATCTACAGGGTAGGATTAAAGAGTCATATAAATAAGCTGATAGAGATTGAAGGAAAAAAAAAGGACTAATTGGATAACTGAACTATTGTTAAAGTACAAGTTTTCATATCAATTTAGTGAATAACGCCGGACAAATTTAATTGGTTGTAACATAGTTGCTATAAAGTTCAAAACTTTAATTCATGTCTCGAAATCTGCATAATGCATGAGTTGACCAATGATGTTCATCACCAAAGTTATTCTCGATATACTTAATCACATGTAAAGGAACTACTGTATTGGTGTTGATCTAATATGTTTGGTATTTCCTAAACAGAGATCTTAAAAAATCTCTTCTATTCGATACTCTAGATTGTCTCTGTTACTGGGTGGGTGCTGTCAAAAATTCCCCCTACATCCTCCATAGGGTATAGCAAGGTGTGAAGAGGTTTTTTGACAAAAAAATAATCGAAATAGAGGAAACCAAAATGTACAAACCTCTCTCCGTCAAAAGGAAGTTTTTGGAAGACTACAGCTCGGTTCCTTACGGATATAAAAAATCAAAAAGTGTCTAATTTACTAAATACTTATCGTTAATACTGTATATTCTATTATTATTATTATTATTATTATTATTGTTAATACTGTATATACTATTATTATTATTATTATTATTATATTTTAGCATTATATGTACCTGTAATATGTTGTATATAATTCACGTATGTTTAATAAAAATATCTATTTACACCATTCAATTTTTTTTACAGCTATAAATAACAAAAATTAAAAAAATGAAAATAAAGGGGGTAAAAGCATCTAGACTTGATGAAATAAAAAAGAGCAAAGAAAAAATAGTAAAAATTTTATTTATTAAGGGTATCTATACATTGTATTAAAACATATTTCTCCGTATTTTATACATTTACATTTGGCAAATAAATTTTCTGAAGCCATATTTGAACAGAAAGCGGTAAATTCTTTATATTTCTTGATATGATCCACTAGTAACACAGCATAACCTCTTTTTCTGTGCCCCTCCGTCGTGTAAATATAATTCAGCGTTCTTGGGTTAGAGTGTTTGTTGAGAGGATCGAAATCCATTTTAGACATTAAAGCAAAAGATAAAGGAGCGTCGTTTTCATCGTATAGTATGTAACACGTAGACTCCTTATCTACACGCCATTGATCAATTAACATATCAGACATATTCAAGTCTTTTATTTTTCGTTGAGCTTCTTCCCCGAGAAAGGATTTAATTGTTGGCTTAATTTTTTTTTTTTGCAGCCTGTCACCACCAGAAATGAGATGAGAATGAAGAGCTTACCAGATACACCCTCAATATATAACTTCAGGGAAATTGAAGAAGGGGTTGGGGGTAACCTCAGGAAGATTGGAGAAGGAGTGGGGGGGTATGGATCTCTGGTTCTTGTTGACGAGATACTAAGGTATGTTTTCAGTTTTTATTTATACTTGATAACAGTGTCGATGCTATCGAATAATGACGTCATGCTGCACATGCTCAGCGATATTAATATTCTTTTGTTGAGTTGCTCTTTCTTATTCTTATGTAATCGTCTATCTGCATAAACCTCTCCTTAACCATAATATTTTGTTTGTATATTGCATTCTTGAGTTCGTTGCACTGACGAAACATTGTCGTTAAAAAATGACTCCTCAAAAAAAAAATATATATATAAAATGACTCAAAAATGACTACACTTCTTGTAGTATGCACCCTAATTTTATCCACAATTATCCACATTTTTATCCACAATTATCCACACTTTTATCCGCAATTATCCACATTTTTATCCACAATTATCCACATTATCCACAATTATCCTATTACCCTTATGTTGCAGGGCTGTACGACCTATTTAAATGGAGCTGTACGACCTGTCGTACATATATTGTAAATTGATTTTATTTTGTTTAAATAAAATGATGAAGCTATAATTATCTCGAATGAGATGCTGATGCTTAGGTAACCGTGTGTATGTTTGATAGAGATAGAAACAGTCTACAAGTTTATGTCTACCCATACTGAAATCCATTACCTTAACATTGCTAATTAGCTTTAAAAAAATGTAGAAGATCTTCTACATTTTTAAAGTGTGCAGCATGACGTCATTATTCGATCGCATCGACACTGTTATCAAGTATAAATAAAAACTGAAAACATACCTTAGTATCTCGTCAACAAGAACCAGAGATCCATACCCCCCACTCCTTCTCCAATCTTCCTGAGGTTACCCCCAATCCCTTCTTCAATTTCCCTGAGGTTATATATTGAGGGTGTAAAATATAATAATAATAATAATAATAGTATATACAGTATTAACGATAAGTATTTAGTAAATTAGACACTTTTTGATTTTTTATATCCGTAAGGAACCGAGCTGTAGTCTTCCAAAAACTTCCTTTTGACGGAGAGAGGTTTGTACATTTTGGTTTCCTCTATTTCGATTATTTTTTTGTCAAAAAACCTCTTCACACCTTGCTATACCCTATGGAGGATGTAGGGGGAATTTTTGACAGCACCCACCCAGTAACAGAGACAATCTAGAGTATCGAATAGAAGAGATTTTTTAAGATCTCTGTTTAGGAAATACCAAACATATTAGATCAACACCAATACAGTAGTTCCTTTACATGTGATTAAGTATATCGAGAATAACTTTGGTGATGAACATCATTGGTCAACTCATGCATTATGCAGATTTCGAGACATGAATTAAAGTTTTGAACTTTATAGCAACTATGTTACAACCAATTAAATTTGTCCGGCGTTATTCACTAAATTGATATGAAAACTTGTACTTTAACAATAGTTCAGTTATCCAATTAGTCCTTTTTTTTTTCCTTCAATCTCTATCAGCTTATTTATATGACTCTTTAATCCTACCCTGTAGATTTTTAAATTTATCTTGTATGTACGTATGTAAATAACTACTCTACAATTATGTATTATAATTTTTATTTTATATGAACTTTTTATTCTACCCTGTAGATTTTTAAGTTTACCCTGTATCTAGGTATTTAATTATAATTTTTTATTTTATATGAACTATTTATTCTACTCTGTAGATTTTTATATTTACCCTGTATCTACGTATTTAATTATTATAATTTTTTATATGATTTCTTAATCCTACCCTGACCACAGTTATGTAAACAATATAAAACTGTAGACTCAGCTATCGGTTACCGACTTGTCATGTCATGTCGCTAAATATCCGTTCTTCGCCCCGTCCACAATACGATGCAGTCGCCTTTTTAAATCATTTCAGTTCATATGGTGTTCGGCATTAAATGTAGCCGATTGTATTTATATCAGAGGTATGTGTTATACATTTTGACTATTTAGATACGATATCACATCATCGTTAATTATTATTTTTTCTTTGCATTTCATATCATTTATATTATTCCCTTTTATATTTATATTACTTTAAAGAGTTTGTTAGTAATTAAGTCTAATTATTTTACCCATTAAGTAAGAAAAGATATATATTTTTTAAATCCGGATAATACAGAACGAATTAATGTTAATGTAGTTTTAATAATATTTTTATTAGTAATTTATTGCTATATCGGAGAGAAATTAAACTTGAATATTGGACGATTGATATGGGTTTAAATTAGTTTTTTTTGTTACATAGTTACGCAAGCTGTAAATAAAACACTGGTTCTTAAGCGAAATCTATTCCTGAATTAACGTTTTTATTTTGACTTTTACTGAATGTGTTACAATTACATTCATCATATAATACAGAGAACAAAAAAAAAATTGAGAGATTGAATTTTTTCTTTGCTTTAGTTGCTGCATCCTATTGAAAAAAATGGTTATGGCATGAGAGTAGTGTTGGGGGGGGGAGGTAAGACAACTTTTTTTTTATTATTTTTAACCGTAGGCCCCCGTCTTGTTAAATATATAGGGTTTTCATAAATTTTGCTAGTTTACATTTTTTTTTTTTTTTTTTTTTAGATGCTTTTATGTTATAGTCAATTTTGTTTGTGGTATTTTAACAATTATATATAGAGTCCTTAAATACAGGGTTCCCAAAAATTCTGATAGCATATTTTTTAGATGTTTTGGTTAATTTTGTTTATGATATTTTAAAACTACTATATACAGGAGCATCATGAATTCTGATAACATTAATTTGTATGCAGTTTTAAATTATGTATACAAGGTTTTCATAATTCATATGTTTTCAAAATAAGTATACAGGATTAGTATAAAATTCTGTTAGTATTACATTTTACATTAATAATTTTTACTTTTAAAAATATCATTTGTTTAACTGCTTTGGGAATTATATACGAGGCACTTGGAGAATTCTGTTAATATAAATTATATATACAAGGTTTTCACAATTTCTATAATTGAATTGCTTTATGAAGAAACAAACGATTGATTCTTGCTATTTTTATTTATTTTTGTTTGGTATGGCTCCGCTTGTGGTATAAAAGGTAGTCGACAGTTTCCTCACGAAAATGCGACAGGTACCACACTGTGGGAGACGTATCAACCCTGGTATTCCGTAAGTTCGACTCTCCAAAGGTTGCTAATTACCTTTAAGGGGTTAGGTATATACAGCATCTTTCGTTTGTCATCAAGACATGTATTGTGGAAACTGTCGCCTGACGGCTATCAAAGAACTACCCGTAGGCCCCGGTCTTTCAGATTTTGCCTACGTTGTCTTGGCAACGGGCCGTAACGATTAATTATTTGGTAGAACATATAGTCTACCCCTTTACCTCGTCCCTCTGTGTAGTGGCTTTGAACGCGAGGGGCTGTAATGGCTTTTAAAACACTCGAGGTGGTGACTATGTGTAACCTTATTTTTTTTTCCTCTGCCTACACTGTCTTGACAACGTAACGGTTATATTTCCCATTATTTAAAATACTGTATGATGTTTAAACCTTTTCTCGCTTTGCCTCTCAGTCTTTACTGGGTGGGTGCTCTAATGGCATAGATCCCCTGACACCATATACCCTCCATAGGGTCTAGTAAGGTGTTAAAAGGTTTGACATTTAAGTATTGAAATTAAAATTAAGCATTGATTTGTATCTGACTCTTAATGAATGTCGTTTAATATATAACTTTACATACATAATAAAGCAATTCAAAACGAGTAAAAAGTAAAATTTTATACGTGTTCATATAGAAAATTAGCACAAATGAATGGCTTTTCGGGGGCCTTTTCCGTATAATGGTTTGACATTTAACTATTGAAATTAAAATGATCCATTGATTTGTATATGTTCTTAATAAATGTAGCCTAATATATATAACATTACATATATAATGAAGAAATTCAAAACGAATAAAAAGTAAAATTTTATATGTGTTCATATGGAAAATTAGAACAAATGATCGGCTTTTAGGGGGCCTTTTCGGTATAATGGTTTGACATTTAACTATTGAAATTAAAGTGACCCATTAATTTGTATCTATTCTTAATAAATGTAGCCTAATATATATAACTTTACATATATAATGAAGCAATTCAAAACGAGTAAAAAGTAAAATTTTATATGTGTTCATATGGAAAATTAGCACAAATGATCGGCTTTTAGGGGGCCTTTTCTGTTCTAGTTTAGTTTTCTGTCCTAGTTTAGTTTTCCGTCCGACCTAAAATATACTTGACCGCTTGCGCGTAGTAATTTTTTTCATTCAGTAACAGTTATAGAAACAGTATGTCATATATTGAGACTATTGTTAAGCGCCTCAGTGCTTTGTTAGCAATTTTATCACTTACTCCACGTGGTGATGATATTGGTGATGGATTTAAAGAATGTACTAGAGTTATCCGGTTAATATATCGTGATTTGAAAAAGGCTAAATCTGTAGGAGAAAAACAGCATCTTATGACCCAGTTAAGGCATATTAAATCCTTTAGACGACAGTTCATTACACTTCAGAAGAGGGGTGCTGGGTTAAAAGAAGCTAAACAAACAGCTAAGCATCGAGTTCATTGGGATGATTCCGTATCGGCCTTCGATAACCGTATCAGGACTGGAATAATTACAAATTTGAAGCATAAGGATCCGAAGTCTTTTTTAATTGATTGTAAGGCACTATTCAAACGTCGTGTCCAAAATGCATTGAAAAAATATGAGGCTGTGAAAATTAATGTGGCTTTCTGTGGAGAATTTGAAATATCAAAGGCTGATAAAGTTTTAACAGAATATAAATATTTTACCACCTGCAACTCCCCTATATATCAGAATACGGATCTTGACAGTTGGTTTGATGAAAAAGTTATTAGTCCATTGTTGGTGGAGTTAGAGGAATTCGCCGAGCGTGACAGCGGGTGGGCGTTAACCAAGATCATAAACTTAGGAATTAATATCAACAAGTTGGCTCCACAACTTGGATCTTCATATATACCGTTGCCCGGAGTAATAGCTAAGAAAAAAGCCTGCATAAATATTAAAAATGAAGATAATGCATGTTTTGCGTGGGCGGTAGTATCTGCCCTACATCCAATTGAAAATCACTCTGATAGAACTTCTTCATATCCCCACCCATCAACAGTATTAAATTTGACTGGAATACAGTTTCCGATGACCCTTAGACAAATTTCCCGTTTTGAGAAGCAGAACAATATCTCTGTTAATGTATACTGCCTCAAAACAATTAAAAACGAGTTTACTACAGTTCCAACATATTTAACACGCAATAAATTAGCTAAACACGTAAATCTATTGATGGTTCAAAATAAATATTATGAGAATGATGACGAAATTGGTGATGAGCAAACATGGTATCATTTTTGTTGGATAAAAGATTTGTCAAGACTTTTATCTAAACAGTTGTCTAAGCACAATGGACAAAAATATATATGTGACCGCTGTTTACACTATTTTCACAATGAAATGAGCTTAGAGTCGCACACTTTAGACTGTCAAACTCTAAATATGTGTAAAATTCGATTGCCTAGCGAGGACAAGAAAAATTTACAATTTAAGAATTATGAACATAAAGAACGAGTTCCATTCATAGTTTACGCTGACATCGAGTGCTTACTTCAACCAGTTAACGAAATCAATAAAACACGTCGAAAATATCAGAATCATATCCCCTACAGCATTGGATACTATGTAAAATGTTCATACGATGATACTTTATCCTTTTACAAATCATACCGAGGAGAGAACTGTGTACAATGGTTTACTAATGAACTTAAACGATTAGCTGAAGATTTGCAAACAGTCTTTTTATGTCCCATACCTATGGATAAACTATCAGTAATGGAAGAAATGTGTTTTAAATTAACTACAACATGTCATATATGTGAGAAACCATTTCAACTAGATGATAGAAAAGTGCGAGATCATTGTCATTTCACTGGAAAATACAGAGGCGCTGCACATGAGGGCTGTAATATTAATTATAAAGACAGTCATATAGTACCAGTTGTTTTTCATAATCTGTCTGGTTATGATGCCCATTTCGTAATTAAAAGTATAGCAAGCGACATCGAAGGACGAGTAGACTTGCTTCCCATCAATAAAGAGAAATACATATCATTTACAAAGCACATGCCTGACCACCAAATTAAATTTAGATTTATTGACAGCTTTAGATTTATGTCTGGAGGATTGGATACACTAGCTGCTAATTTGAGCAGGTACCCTATTCTCCGAAGTCAGTTCCCTGAATTGTCGGAAGATAAACTTAAGCTTATTACAAGGAAAGGTGTCTTCCCTTATGATTTTATTGATTCTACAGAAAAACTGTCCTATCCAGAACTACCTCCTAAAGATTGTTTTTACAATAAGTTACATGAACAGTCTATATATGACAAAGACTATTCCCATGCACAAACTGTCTGGAATAAATTTGAATGTCGTAATTTGGGGGACTACTCAGACCTATACATGAAAACAGATATACTTCTCTTAGCTGACATTTTCGAGGCATTTCGAGCAAGCTGTATAGACACGCACAAATTAGACCCCGCCTACTACCATACATTACCAGGTTTCACTTGGAGCTGCATGATGAAGTACACAAAAGTAAATTTAGAACTTCTTACTGATATTGATATGATTATGTTCATTGAGAGAGGTATTCGAGGTGGTTTAAGCCAGTGTTCAAAGAGGCATGCCAAAGCTAATAATAAATTCATGCCTAATTATGATCCATTATCCCCTACTTCATATTTAATGTATTTTGATATTAATAATCAATATGGGTGGGGGATGAGCCAGCCGCTTCCGATTGGTGGATTGAAGATTATGAAAAATTGAATGTATTGGATATTTCTGATGATGCAGATAGGGGTTACATTCTAGAAGTAGATTTAGAATACTCGCAGGACCTCCACAATCGGTTTCGAGATCTACCTCCAGCTCCTGAACATCGAATACCACCAGGTTCAAAGTTACCAAAATTAATGGGTACCCTGTATAATAAATCTCGCTATATTATACATTATAGAAATTTGAAACAAGCTATAAGTTTTGGTATTAAACTGAAAAAAATCCATCGCGTTCTCGAATTTAAGCAATCTACTTGGCTAAAACCATATATAGACTTAAATACACGACTAAGAGCTCAGGCCACTAATGAGTTTGAAAAAAATCTATTCAAACTTATGAATAATGCTGTATTCGGGAAAACTATGGAAAATGTAAGGAAACATTCGATAGTCAAACTAGTAAACAAATGGGATGGCAGATATGGCGCTGAAGCACTTATTGCAAGACCTGAATTTAAGTCGGCGACCATTTTCAATAAAAATTTAGTGGCCATTGAGTTAAACAAAACTGAAATTTATTTCAATAAGCCTATTTATGTAGGCATGTGTATATTAGACTTGGCAAAAACAACAATATATGATTTTCATTATAGCTATATGATTCCAGAATTTGGTAGTGATTGTTCTGTTTTGTATACAGACACTGATTCGCTAATTTATGAAATTCATAATAAAAATATATATGATACTATAAAAAGAGATTGCCGCGCACGCTTCGACACCAGTGACTACTCGACAGACAATATTTATGGAATACCCCTAGTTAATAAGAAAGTCTTAGGAATGATGAAAGACGAGAACAATGGACGTATAATGACTGATTTCGTTGCCCTAAGATCGAAAATGTATGCAACTAAGGTAATGAGAACGCATGAGGATGAAACCAAGGAAAGGCTAAAGTTAGAAAAGGAGGGACTGACGGAGAAAGAAATAGCTCAAGTAATGAAAAACGGGGGAATCAATAAGAAGGCAAAGGGTGTAAAAAAGTCAACTATTAAAAGAAAAATCACATTTGAAGACTACCTCGAATGTTTAAATCGAATGATAGAAAAAACTGTATCTCAAAATTTAATAACATCAGAAAAACATAATATTTACTCTATTATACAAGAAAAAATTGCCCTCAGTCCTTATGATGACAAGAGACAAATTCTACCTGACACTTATGACACTCTTCCATGGGGATATGCTTCAATGTGTACTGATTAATTTATATAATGTATTGTATATCCAATTACCTCTGTAATATTTTTTACTGTTTATTATATTGTAACAATAAGCGTACTGTATTTTATTTATATCTGAATATAAACAGGTGGGTAAAAATCTGTGTCAACAGTAATGACGAGTAATATACAACCTGTAAATAATAGAGATTAAAAAAATTATAATTCCAATGACCAATACTGAAACACTATTCAGAGAGCCTTCTTCCGACTTCCGCGCTTAATTACCTTGTATTTGAATAGAATCGAGAAATTTTAAATTGTGTGAGTGACGTCATAAGTTTTTTCTTTAGTGCTGCCATGTTTAATATCACCATGTTTTATTAATAATATGCTAGACGCGTTTTAAGTGTCTGAGAAATTTCCCCGCCTTCAGATTTTTTTTTCACTGTCGTCAATACCTCTTCCGCTACCAAACTGTATCATTAAAATTCATAGTCTCCAGATTTCGTATTTCCCCGCCTTTTAATATTATTATATATTGTACTAAAATACCTACTGCGCAATGGTGAACTGATTCTACAATATTGAACACGTAAGAATTTAAGATTTCAATGGCTCATCGGTAAAGCATAGGACTGGCAACGCAGAGGTCCCGGGTTCAAATCCACAAATAGTCAGACTTTTTTTTTAAATAGAATTGAAATTCTCGACAACGCCAACACTTAGAATTTATCACCAATGCCATCTTCTGTTGAATTTACATACTAGAGCGTCGGTGGGGGCGTCGGGGCGGGGGCGTCGCGGTGGAGGGCGTCGCGACGCTCGGCGTCGGTGTGGTACAAAAATGACCAGAATGGACCTCCATAAGAAAATACATGGGATTTTGGTCCAGAACTCTCATAGCTTATCTACTCAATACTAATGTTTTCTTCTACATTGGGGATTAATTTTCAATACAAAAAAAGTGCGAGTGAAATTGTGAAATTTGAAGGCAAACCCTAGATTTTATAAGGGTTGAAAAGAAAGAAGGGGTTAAGTGCATCTTAGTATCCTCTCAAATAAGGGAGATTTCGACTGGAGAAGCCATTTTCAGACAGTTTGTATATTATCTGCATCGACTGTATCGGTATCGAAATTGAGAAATTGGAGATGTCTGATGAAAATGCTGATGTACTTAATATAATCTATGTATTAATTTGTTGGTACATTTTTGGGTTCGATGGGTTGTGAGTACTTTTTTGAGTTCATCTCATTTGAACTCATCTAAAATAATTAATAAAAAAAAATAAACAATAAAATTTTATCCATTAAACAGTAGAATTTTTTCTCACCTATTTACTTTGCTTTTTGATTTTATAATAATACAGTTGTGAGTGACTAGCAATCCTGTGTGATGGGGGGGGGGGGGGGATGGGAACAATAGAAAAGAAATACATGTTTTTTTAATAATTTATTATTAACATACATAATGCCTTTTACATTAAACTTATCATTTCTACAACAAAATTAGATGAATTAACGAATTATAGCAATTATTATTCATATAAAATATATTATTAAACAAAATATATGACATAAAATTGATTAATTAATTTTTCGCTCAACATATATAATTTTATAATTATTATTAATAATAGTTATAGATTATTTTACATTGAAAGCCTAATAATAACACGTTATAATTATTTTAAGTCATATTAATTATTGTAACATCACATATATCAGAAGATATCTACTATTCCTAACATTATTGTTAATTTGGTATCATAAAATTATTTCAATTGTGTTACACACAACGTAAGGAAAGATGTATAATGGAAAAATAAATATAGAAACATGACAATGAAATTGTCCCGTTGGTAATTAAGTATTATACAATAAACAAATTATCATATTTACCTATGTAAAGAGAGAAATATAGAGCAAAAGTACAACATAGATGGGAGAATGTTAGTCTTTTAATTAAGTTTTCCTTCATATAATTTTATTGCGTTGTATTCATGTAATAAAATAATATTATTTGTAGGAAAACTATCCTATCATGCATTTTATTATACCATATATATTTACAAAAAATATGTATTAAATGTACAACAATTCAATTTTTTAAAACTAGACTTCAAGTTTTAGTTATTTCATTTAACTCAAAATTGAACCATGTACTAATACAAAGCAGATGTGAATGAAGTATATCATACACGTTCATAACCACCTAGAAACTAGAATTCGAAGTCCAAAGTCTTAAAATATCATTTTTTATAAGATTTCTTCCAAACCTCCGTTATTTCATAACACATTTTTGTGAACAAAACATTCACAATCGACAACAAATTTCTTTCGCTATATATGCGTATCAAGATAGTTCTCAATTAGATTTTGTACAATTGAGCTTTGCTAATTAATATTGAATAATAGTCAATAATTTATGGAAAATACTTTAACACCATGAATGTTCCTTAAAAAAAAGTATATGACTCAACAATTCACCAGATAAATTCGATAAATATTTCCAGCTTCATCTATGATAGTTAAAGGTACATACATAAAATATATATTTTAATTGTACCAATATTTGTTGCGCATTTACAATCAAGGAACCAGGATATAAAATTCTCACCTTTTTTTTTCCTGTAATATTATTATTTTCTGGCTCGTCTTCATCACACTCTAATTGTTATCGAAGACACCTACAAACATGATTTAAAAAAAACATATATATTGACCAATCTTACGTTAACTGTTATTGTTTATTTGTTATTTTAATGATAAAAGAGTTAATATTGTTAATAATGTCGTTAGTTTATTTTATTTAGTAGAAACCCCAAAATGTATGCAATATAGAATGTTTGTTATTTTAGTCTAAAATGCCAATAGAATATTTCCTTCTTATTCTATTACTACAATATTTCTATACACATATAACTGTACATTTTATCGTTGGCAGAAGTTTCTTGCTTAAATGAGTTTTAAAAACATTTTTTGGAACAGGGACCTTCTATACTTGATATCCATGAAGTGGAATATAGCTTTTCTGAAGTCATTTTGTTGTACATATACCGATGACTTATTGTAACAAATGGAATATATATGTTAGTTACATTTATAAAATCCTCAGAAACTGTTTAGAGCAGGTCATACCTTTGAAAGTATAGTCAGTTACTGCAGTTATTATTGTTATAAAGTCTTATGTTAAAATATCTTATATACCTGAAACAAACATGATATTTAGATTATTGTCTTGCAATATGTATAGCTTCAACAAAATGGTATTCCATAAAGGGGCTTTAGGTGACTTCAGCTATTTGAATCGACAAATTGTAAGAAAAGGACATTTGAAAACTTGACTTTATTGTATTTCTATATGCATTGGATTGGGATATAACTAAGATCGTCTACTCCAATTAACTCTATTAATTTTAAATGATATATCTATAGCTAAGAAAATTAAAAATAAAAATTACGTTCTAATTTATTACAATAATAAAATACAAACAGTAACAGTTAGTATATTAGAACAATGCTTTTTTAAATAATGATAGATGCGTCTAAAATTTCTGTTGACGATTTAAGCAGGAGACGATGTTATTCATCGTCTGCGAAAATGACGATTAAGAATTTCACACTGTATAAATGTGTATATAAATTCTGTCTCATATTTAGTTTGCATCTTTAATTTCTGTGTACACAAATTTCACTATATATTTTTTTTTAGAAAATAATGAAGAAAATTTGAACAAATAATAGTAAATCTGTCGCTTACTTAGACCAGATATTTAGCTACATTTTATTTAAATAAGCGGAATACGTTATGCAGAATGCTTAATTTTTATTTAAGAATAATATTTCAAGTTAAAAAACTAAGATTTTCTCTTAGTTTCCGGATATATTCCACATCAAAATTGCCAACGTTTAAATATAGACGATTACAGTTGATTTTTGGAACATTACTGCGCCCAAACATCAGGCTAACAATATTCCAGAAAACAGCTCTGATGAAACTATTTCTAATGGTTGACGAAATGTTAGCCACGAGTTCAGGATCGACTTGGGGTCTATCCGGAAATCAAATGCAGCTTTCAAACCACGACGAGGAATGTACTTATTTCAAGAATCTGTACTTTTTGTCTGTACTATAGAATGTTTATTTCAAGAGAAATAAACATTCCTATGAGTAATTCAATCAACGACTGTTTGATCAATTCTTGTATTTTTGATTCTTGAATTGTATTCAAGTATATTACATTTACACCAAATTCTAAAATAGGGAATAATTAAGTATTCTCTTACTTTTACAGATTTCCACTCCACCTATTTAACTACTACTCGGAGTATATAGAAGAAATCTTATTTAAACGACTATACTATTTTTTTAAAAGCTAATATCTTATTTACAATTCGGCATGTTCTAAGCTGCTGGGCTGGTAGAAGATATCAGTACTTATTCTACCATCCCTCTTAGGAAAAACATGGTCGTAATATTTCTCATTCTCGTATTGCAACGGCTTTGGCCTGGGTCGGTTACTGTCTTTTTTGTTGTATTTTTTGTTAAGAGACCGTCGTGCGTACTTATTATCGCTCGGCAAAGAATTTCTATGCGAACCCATGGCCATGGTGGAGGAGTATGACCAGTTGTCTTTTGCTTGGGGGGTTGTGTATCGACTAAAGCTATGGTATTTGCCCTGGTGGTAACTTTTTTCTGTGTCATTGTCGGATTCGTAGAAATCGGGGGATAAAATGCGACTATTTGGTCTGTTAATTTGTGTGTCGAGACCGTAGTAGACGCTGTCGGCTTTTGGTTTCGACTCTTCTAAACTACTTCTACCATTGAATGTAAGTGTGGTGGGTTGATGCTATATGTACAGCAGTATGTTAGATTTGTGTTAGTTTTCAGTGTGTGAGTTGGAAGTGAACAATTCAGATAAATAGTAGTTATAATGAGTAATAGTTGAATATAAAAAATACTTTTATATTGAAAAATATATACCTAGACGCGCTTGATACATTAATTTAAAAGGCTTTGGCAACATGATTTTGACTACCCTACATGATGATTTATAGTTCACTAGAATTCCGAGTGCTGGCAGTTTATTTAATGATTTTTTTCTGAATGAGAGTTAAGGAGAAGATATTATGAAATAAATAATTACTACGTTTAAGTGAATTCGTTTATATTTACTAAATATGGTTTCTATTGCATAATAAATAAACGTTTTTATTTGGATTTGATCCATTTTGCATGCACTATTTAGTGCTAACAATTTTCATAATGTTTATTTTACAATAATCTACTTTATACTTTAATAGTTGTGGAATATATTTGGTTTTTTTGATACATTATAGTATTTCCTATATAAAGTTACGAGGGTAAACATATAACTTTATCAAATAAAACTCTACTAATGGAATAGAAATTGATATATAAGTATGCCTAATGTACGGAAAAGAGTGAGACTACTTGATGTCATGTAGTTTAGCTCTTCATACAAAGTGTCACATAAAATAGTTAAAAATACTAACTGTTCATTGCAAGAGCTAATTGCTACATAATTGATAATATTATATAAATTTTAAAATTTAATAGTCAATTACATTTAAATAATTTAAAATCAGAATGTGATTTTAAGCCTTTGAACCTTTATCAGTAAATTCTACAAAATATTGTGTTTCTCTAAGTCTCAAAGGAATACTAAAATGTAAAAGAATGACTAAATATAGCTAACATGAAATATGTTGATTTACGAAAACAGGAGATGGGTTATCTACAAATATAGAAATCATATGTCACTCGATGCTAGTATCCCTATCATCAAGTAATAACTGAAACTAGTTTGAATAATTTCCTGAACAGTTCCTTCCTTATGAATAACTGGTCTCTTATTGTTACTGCATATAAAATTTCATCATCCGGGATGTTAATTTACGGTATATTTTGATTGTAGGATAGTTCCACAAAATAACTTGTTTCGATGAACAATAAAACACTTTCGTGAGGACGATAATTAATTAATGAGTTTATTTGTGTATGAGATTCCGGAATACAAATATTAGTGATTCCTGAAATCAAATTTGTCTTTAGTCTTGAATCAGGAAAAGGTTTCAATATGAAATACAATATTTTCCATTTTAAATTCTTTTTAAAATCTCAATTTTATTTTTGAGAATTTAACTTTAAATCCTTTAATATGATAATTGAAAGAAAACTAATAATAAAACACTGTAACGTTATTATATCGAGGACTACATTATTTAAGTATAAATCAAACCAGACATTTTAATAACCCAACAAACCATATCATAAATGTTTTATTTTTATGTCCGATGGAATAGGTGAAAAATGTTTCATCATAACTGCAGTGTTTCGTACCCAATTTATAAAAAATTACACCACTAATCAAGAAATAGAACAAATTGATGCTGATCGATTCGAGTGTTGCTTAATTAAAAATTTAAAAGAGATTATTTTAAAAGCATAATATATATGTGTTCAGTAAACCTATTAGAATTCTATTAGCATCAAACAGGACATATCAAAATTATAACGGTTTTTTACAAAACAGCATATATAAATGATTAGTTCCTAAATTTGAAATTACAAAACACTTTTAACTCTATATACTAAACTATAAATATGCGAACTTTTGTATTACTTTTTTAAAAAATACTTTCAAGAGTTTTCTCTTATTTCATATGGAATTTAGTTTATAAAAATATATACAGGGTGTATCACTTAAGAATGTAACAGTATAATAAATATATTGCTTTATATTCAAGTTATATCAAACTGGTCTCTGGAGGTTGTGGTTCAATATCACAAAATAACTTTTCATCATTAAATTAAAAAATTAATACCTAGTAGGTAATTTTAATAACAAAAATGTGTTAAGAAAAAATGTTCTAAATCATTAAAAGAATTTGAATTCGAAGTTTAAAGTCTAAAAGAAAATATATTTTCATGAAAACAATTTCAGTCCTAAATTTTTCGTTTTGATAAGCATGCATAAGTAAATATGTTCTATTTGATTTTTTATATTCTAGCATATTTTATTTCAATTAAAATCCTTACAACTGCGAAGAAAAGGAAATTGTTAGATTAATTGGTGATAATTTTCGTACAGCGAGGAAAGCTGTTACATAATACAATGATCGGCATTCAGATCCCAAACCCTCCGAAAAATAATGAACAACTGAAAGCGAATTGAGAGATACATTAGAGTTGATGAAGGTTTGATAGAACATACTATTTAATTCTCTCGCGTTGTATTTATTATTAATTTGTATAAATTGTGTTTCAAAAAATTAAATTTAATCAAAGCCAATTTAATCAAAATTTATATTTCTTTAAACTGAACTTTGAATTCAGAGTTTTTGGATAAGTTATATTGACAAAATTTTGATTAAAAGATGCCAACAATGATTTTTTTATTGTTTTTCATACAATTTAGCATTTTAGATGCCCTTGAATTTAAAAATGGAAAGTAATTTTGTGATCTTGAACAGACCTTGGCGACCTCTTTCTTTTGAGATCAGTTTGATTTATATAAAGTAAAAGAATTATTAATCTGTTACACTCTTAAGTATACACCCTGTATTATACTGGCAAACCTGACTTGTTTTCATAAATATATATCTCATTACTTTACGTTGATAGTGATATTAAATATCAGTATAAACTGGGTTATTAGTATAGGTATACTGAGTTACTGAGAAGTACAAATAAATGTAAAAATAAATATAAAATATTAAATATATGTTTTATGTAGCTATAATATCCATGTGACTGGAAACTTGTTACTGTATTACCAAGTATATTTCTTAAAATCTTATTTAATACTGATTCTAAGTATCAATAATAAATTATTCTTAATAAGTACGATGAAAAATTTTTTATCCAGTAAAAACGTCATTAAATATTCATAACTGTGGTAAAGTCAATATTTAAATTTGTAACGTCTTTCCAATTTATAATTCGTATACATTTGGGTTATCCACATAACGAGTTCTTTGAGAGAACATTTCTGGTTTCAAGTTAAATTTACTAGAAGTTATAGAACTTGTTTAAACAAACGGATAGAAAAGTTCATCTCGTTTAATAGTATGCTTAGCGATAAGTTCAGATTATATCAAAATATCCCTTTTGCATGTATCTTGGTCTCAAGCATCTTAATATTTCTCAGCTGCTGTAGCCATATTTCCGTAATATATTTATACTAATTCACACCAATTTACTTGATAATAAATATATAGTAATATTCATATATTCATTCATTGTACAATTTTTAATTATGCAAAATGATTATTTAATAGTGCTTCTCAATTTATAATTTTGTTTAGTTATAATAACGAACAGTAAATGTTTGGTATACAAAAAAATAATTATTTTTTATACTAATCAACTGCCACACGGTAAATAGTATTCTTTCAATATCGAATATATACATATATAAACATTTTTCACTCTGGAAAACATCTGGAATTTAATTAAATCTCATTTAACATTCCTTAACAATAGATCTGTCAGTTTACTTTCAACCCACACAGGTGATTTACAAATGTGTTATTATGAAAAAATTACAATTTGATGTTCGAGATGATAACGACACGAAGAGTTGTAATATTAAATGGTGATTAATGGGTAAAATGATGGTGTGTATATGCGATGTGATTGGTTGACTTCTGAATCCTTAGAATGACGACGGCATCAGGATTAAAATCAAGTGAGGTGGTTTGAGAAAGTGCTCAGGACGGGAGTAGTAGTCTGCTGCAGTGTGGAAAACCAGTGTCAGTGTAAATACAGTGTATGTACAGGCTGGCCATTTTTATTATAGTCTAGGATATTAGTTTTTGAGTCATCTCGATGGAAGCAAATTAATAATTTAGGGAATAAATTAATTTTGTTAATATTGTAATACGAAAAGATAATTAACAATTATTTTTTCTTAGTTTGGTTTTAATCAGAGCTCACATTATGGGGAGTGAAATTAGGGTAGATTTAACCAACTAATAGAAATATATATTATGTTAACCTATTATAGTTAAATAGTCGTTTTAATAATGCTTTAATCACCCAAAATCTAGTCACTACTATTTGAACGTCAACAAAATTTCTTAAAAATGTATTTGTTCAATTAATATATCTTGCATGTGACAAACGAGACATCAGATGTACCTTTTATCTTAAAAGATATATAGAAATCTACTGAAATACAACTACTTTAGTTGTATTATAATAATATTACTACAAAACGATAAGGTCATAATGTGATTACAATGTACATTGAGAAAGAAAGTAATGGTTAATTATGCTCTTGAAATATAGGGGGGGGGGGGATGTTACCATTTTGACAATAAAAGCATAATTAACTATAAATTATTTCATTACTACTAATGTTTCAGAGGGACATATGGAAATTGTGTCATTACTTTTACTTTTAATGGTACATATGGTGATATAGCAGGGATAGTATTGCATTATTTTGGAATAAAAAAATATGGGTAAGAAACACGCTGATACCAAAAACAGTACAAATCTGCTTCCTACAAGATAATATCAATATACTTCATATTAACATAAATCTCCTAGATCATAAAATGTAGCCAGCCTCATTTATACGACAGTTTTATTTAACATTCACCGGCGCATTCACCAATTATTATAATGCTAGTAGGCTATTTTAATTCTATTCCATTTATATGCCAGAAAAAATCGTTAGAAATTACTATTTCATCTGAAAAACTCAAATAAAAAATTGAACTTTTGGTGAATAATATCCATTATAAATCGAGGGTTTCTTGTACTCGTGAGGGTTCTAGCCCACTTTTATAACTCATCAATATTACGATTGTGCAGATTTTGCTATGTACGAAGAATTCATTCATAAAACTAGATACAACATAGGATGAACGATATTAGACTTTTTCTCATAACAATAACGTCAACTGTATAAAGAGTTAAATTATCAAATTTAATTAATGCAACATGGTGATGAATATATAATAAATTATATTCAAATATCTCACACTGACGATATGTAGAGATCATGTACAATTTTAGTAGCGTATTATTCAAAAAATTAAGGGGGTATTCTAGTTTAGAGGCCTAACTTGTGGTTGTTTATTTCAGGCTTAATAAAAATAAATAAATATTTTTACTGTCCATTTTTTCATAACATGTTTATTGATATTTTAGGAACATAATAAAAAATCAATGAAAATAAAAGTTAAAAATTAACAGTTATGAGCTGCCGAATGTGGGGCTAGACAAAGGGGGTAAGCTGGTTGACATGATTACCATCTCTCCTTTCGTCTAAAACAATATTAAAAACCAGATTCTAAATTAGTAAGAATGTCGTTATCATTGGTACTAAAGAAAAAATAATATTTCACGCAAAATGGCTGATTAAAAAAAATAATTTTATCCATTTTTCTTCGAAGTTTGGAATTGTTTAAAAATAGTAAAAAAAATATTTTGATACAAAATTGGTAGGGACGATAGAGATATGCTGAAGGTCCGTGACAAATTTAATATGAATCTGTTGGATAGAACTTGAGGGGAGATTATATTAACTAGGTTGAAATAGTAGTTTTGAAAAAGATGCATTTAAAGTTTTGAACAAAAATGTAAAGCAGTGCTGCGATAAAAGTAAAATAATGGCCACTAAAATACCTATAACTCCGTATATATTTTCAATTTTCAAATTTACTTTGGAGATAATTTTCTTAAAGGTTTAAATATTAGGAATATGCATATGCGATCGATTTTTTCAAAATCCTAGAATACCCCCTTAAATAGAAAATACTAGAATACCCCCTTAACAAAATTAAACTCTTCTCAAAAACTGTAAATGCAGGATAGAGATATGATATTCAGTTCCTTCAAGCCTATCAACACTTGATCAACTTTGCACGAGTTATTATCGTATTGGTGCATCAATTTTTTATACATACTTACTACCCAGCGATAGAGTACAGGTTATTACTATTTAATTGGACTACGTATGGCCTTACAAAGCATTATTCTATATTCCATTGAAAGTCAAGTATTGAGGTAAAAAAGAATTGAAGTACTAAACAAACAGTCTTAGATATTATTTTAATTAAGTTACGTTTTAGAAGACAAGTATCTTCCACAAAATTTTTTAGTTAGAAGCAATCGAAATTGCTATGATAAAGATATTATATACGTGTAAATTCAATAATTGTCTACCTTTAGACAACTTATTTGTTACTCATATTACGTAATTTGTACAATAATATGATATATATCAAATTGTTAGATGAACTATTTGATATATATATATATATATATATATATATATATATATATATATATATATATATATATATATATATATATATATATATCATATTACAGATATGAAGTTTCCAATGAATTTTATTTAGATATTAGAAGTAGATATTAGAAACATCATACATGTTAGGAAGTCAATAAATATAAAAGCAAACTGGATGCCGAATGTATAATATTAATGTACATGCCTGCGAGAAATGCCTTTTAAGGGAAATTGTAAAGTAATGAATAAATAGATGGCCTGTTTTCATAGTGTTTAAATTTTATGTATTATTCTTTTCATAATTTATTATTTTTAAGTCCAATGCTCAAACACGTCAATTGTTTATTCTAAAATGACATTATTTGACTTATAGTTTTAAATTAGAATTGTATTTGTAATTAAAATGTATTTATTATCATCTTTATTTTAAAAGCCCACTGTTTGGGCTGGAATTAAAAATAGAATTACTATTCTTTCAGTAATTTGTGAGCGTAATTTATATGACGGTAAATAATATATGGCAGTAGAAATATAAAAAAAACATAGAGAACCACAGAGGAACTATGACGCTCTATTATACTCATATATGATGTTATATTATATACAGTATTTCCCAATACAGATGCTTCTTGGCTCTCAATGATCTAAACTGCATGAAATAGTAAATTATTGACATTAATGAATTTAATATATTGATAAATATGTAGTAATTTTTTAAAAACGTCGGACTGAACACCTGTAGAATGTACAAGTAAAATAACTTCTTATAACATGTAAGCATATATACATATAAACATGTAAAAAATACAAACAAATTATATATGTTTTGACAAACTTCCTCGTAAATACTATAAAAATGAAATAGAAATATAATATTCAATTATATGGGGCAAGTTTTGTGTATGTAATTAATATACAAATACATTCATTATTTACTGATGGAATACAACTTAATGCTATTTAATTATGTTGTACATAGCCTCATGAAATATACTCCTGGAACATAATTTCTGCTGAAAGTCAGAAATTGAGGTAAGAAAGAATTGAAGTAGCAAATAATGGTATTAAAGTACTAAAAAAATTTGCAATTACATTTTTTTATTTATAATTAAAGGCTCAATAATGCTAACATTGCTGACTGTAGAATAAAAACGTCTTTAAAATAGGGTATATACCCTCAGATATACACCCTCATATTTAAATATTTAAAAGAAGTTCTTGCCACTGTAAAAGGGATGAAGAGGGTGGTATACCATTTTTCTCAAATATTACCATTATAGAATTAAGAATTGTTGTGTTCCAGAATTTAATTTAAACATTATAAATCATATAGAAAATGAATGTACCTTACTTATAAATTATAAACAATAATATAACAGCACTATTTGATTGATCAGTGTGTAGTTAACTTTGGTTAACACCAAAATTTTCTATTTAAGTTACATAACATGAATATTAATCCAGAAGCCATTCTCATGTAGTAGTATAATATCATAAGATAATTATGATATTATATAAATAATTACTATCAGTGATTTAAAAAGAAACATAAAAGAGAAGATGTCTCGGCATTGCCATCTCAATACCTTATAATAACTTTTGGAGTCTACAAAATTTTTTTGTGTATTATGATTTACGAAATACAAATAAGTATTCTATACTTTAAAAGATCTACCACCTACTATGATGAAATTTTGCCTTTATCACCATTATTTTCAGTTCTTATGCAGCACGTCTGACAGTGAATGGCTGAGTTATATTTGTAACAATTTTCATTTTTCTTGTTAAAATAAGCACCATTTCTGAAATATAGGGTATTTATTGATGTTTATTTAAATAAAAATTATATTCAATTGGAATAAAAGAAGTAGATGTAATTTATGTTAATATATGAAAATGGTTTCAGGATTAGCATTAATCAAGTTGTTAAAGTGATAAATTACATATGTATATACAGACGAAATATACTGGAACTATTTGTGTCCTCTTTTATACCTATTTAGTTTATAATATTCATATCTGATGTCCATAATGTCATTATGATTTAATATAGACCTATAAGTGCTCACTGTACTTATGTACAGGTAAATAAATATAAATTATTGAAGATGTTCATATAGAAAGGCCTACTTATATATTGAATTCATTTTGAAAATAATATTAATGTTTATGGCAGAAGTGGAAAACTGTCGTATAAAAGTTAGATGATAAAAATATTGTTAGTGTACTGGTGCAGCCTTATTTCGTTCTACAAGTAAAACATTAACACAGTGCAAGATATTCTTCAGACAAACAGAATATATGACGATATGTAGCAGTGTCAGGTCGGCATAAAAGAACCATAAAATATGAAATGCTTCCTGACGCTGGAAATTCAATTTAACTAATGTTTTATTTATAGAATGAGTTGTAAATTTTTCTAAAGGAAATTAAAAGAAAAACACGTCCAAACTACAGTGAGTGTTAGATGTGCATGTGCAATATATACAGGGTGCATAAGTGCTTAAGTGTCCACAAATGGTTAGATCATTCGCAATTATTTACAAATATATTCTCTACTATCTCCAATTATATTATGAGATTAAAAAATTGTTAGAAAGCAAAACATTTCGAAAGAAAATAGAGAAATCTCCACCCTGTTTTTACATTAAGATTATTGTCTATGATACTCTTAAATTTTCAGTATTATTTACATCTTTAGTTAATAAGGAGAAATCTCTATTTTCCGCACTTTTAAATGATAAGACAATTTTAAAATAAAAAAAACATGTTAAATTGACTGCATAAATGGTTTACAAAATTTTGAATATTACAATATTGTCATCTAAAGTTATTTCTCTATTTTAAATTAAGTCAAAAAAACCTATTACTCAAGCAAATACTAGACGACAGTGGCTTGGACAAATAAGTCTAATTAAGATCATTACGGATTGACTGTTATGCAATTGCGAATTTGTCCAAACCAGATAATGCTAAAAAAACTCAAAATACCTATTTGGTTGGAACAAAACTAAAAACTTTGAGTCTTAGGTAAAGTTTATGAAACGGGTGTGCACACAGTGCCCAAAAACAGTCCAACTTGGCAGTGACCAGCATGAAACCTGCTTTGAAACTTTTATTTCGGATTTTCCCCAATCATGCCTCTAGTTTTGTTAAAACGCAGCCGGAGTTCGTCAGACATAAATTCGATTGCTCACCCTGACGTTGTGGGGGTTTAAGAAATTGGTAGAATTATGACAATCTGGGAATTGCTGAAAACATTTCAGTTTCAAATCGAATCAGCGGAATTCGGTTAAGAAGCCATCGCAAGTGGGAATAAATCAATCACCTTCTGGTATATATCTCGTTACGAGTTTTTGTAATTCCGGATTTCAATTTATGAATAAATATCTATACGTTTCAGGATTTCTTATAATAGTAAATGTAAACACTTAACATATTTTTTGGAACTGAAGATAAAATAACATTTTCACTTTTTAATTATTTCGTATAAACAGAAACTAAAGATTTGTGATGCATACGCTTTCTGTTTGTAAAATAACTAAATTGAAAAATTGTTTATTTTACCCATGTACGTAACTGACGATATGTGGTTACGTAGACTTTAAATAATATGCTTTCCGTGTCGTACTTATATTGAAAAATATATACCGTAAAAATATAAATCCTAAGCGGAACATAATATTCGATGAATAAAAATAAAAAAGTATATTTCTAATTCACGTCAGGCGTCTATATATTTTTTTACATAGAAATAACTATCGAATACCATAATTTTAAAGCTGCTTAAACTTTTTAATTGCATATTTTTTATATGCAATTATTTATACTTGATATAAGCGATCTTAGGATCAGCCCTACAATTTCGTTGTATTTTGAGATATCGCTTTGTTTCGAAAATTGCAATAACAAGTATGGGTAAATATCAAACAATACACAATAAAATTATTATTCTAGTACTTTCGGCTTGACTGGAAATGGCTATAACTTATGCATTTCAAATAGAACCTCTTCTCATAGTTACATATCTTTACAAGTACTATTTTGGAGGTAATTTTCATCACAAAAAACTGTTTTAGTGCAATTTACTTCATCATCTGGGTAGCCTTGAATGCTGCTATGTATTATCGCGATATAGACGACTCATTTAATTCAAATATGTAAAAATATACAGGGTATTTCATTTAAAATATATAAGTTGCTAGTGTAGAGCGCACTGTAAGTAGCGAGCACACGCAACGACCTCGGTATTATCATATTATTCAGTAACAATATATGTAGTTTACTCGTAATAGAGCTGGAGGTTCTTGTGATGCTTGGCGAATAACTTCAGATCAGCTCTTCTTTATATAATTTTTCGTATATATTTCAATGTGATTTGGTTTACTTACCTATAAATATTTCAATGATTTTTTAATATTCCTGCGTATTGAGCGTATAAGAAATCCCAGCATGGTTTTAACTATGGCGAAAAAAAGTGATGATATAAAAGTATTGCAAGAAGTAATCAAGTACTGTCTTATCGACAAAGACTTTATAGAGACCCTTGCTTTACAAATATCAGATACGGTTGTAAAATATCTACGGGATGAGTTCTACAAAGTGAGTAAACAATTAGATACTTTAAAAAATAAAATAACTAACATAGAGGAGGAAAATAAAAGCCTGTGTACAGATAATGGGTAATTAAAATCCAAACTAACTGATCTGGAACAACAAATAACTAAAATTTTACCGGTTGAAGCAGAAAACAACCAGCTTGATGAAATTGTGCAGGAAATGCATGAGCGAGAAGAAAACGCAACGTTATTCTCTTTGGCACCAGCGAGGAACCTAATTTAGGGAGCCGAACGCAAAATGAAAAACAACTGGTAACTGACATATCTAGTCATTGTTTATATCTGTATATGGAAATATTAAGGCAATCCGCACAGAAAAGTCTGATCCGACTAAAGAAGCTCCACACCCACTTAAAGTTACGGTTAGCGATGAGTGTATTGTTCATGACATTATCCATAAGACGAAAAATTAAAAAAGCTCAAGGAACTATAAAAACATCAGTATCTTATTGGACCACACTCCCAGACAAGTCGCTCTTTACCGGACAATTAAGAGGAAACTTAACGAACGTATGGCAGCTGGTGAAACCAACTTAAAAATGAAATACATATGTACGGTTCTAAAAATTTTAGCTTTAAATTAAAAGAGCCCAATAATCCAAAACAGCGATAACGGAATTCACATGTTATCACCAAAACGTGCGTGGACCAAGGACTAAAATGAATGAACTCATCCGTTTCACTGTAAAATGCCTAGGACTAACGTTCTTCTTAAATCGCCAATACATGTTATGTGCAATAATTTCAATAAGACCTCAAATATATGTGACATTGTTTGTAGCAGATCCTCATAGATAATTTTTGCTTCTAACTTAATTTTATAGCTAATAATAAATAGCTAATAATAAATCTACATATACATTTAATTTTTGTTGTTGCTATTATTATGATTTTATCACTTATTTATACATTTATACTTGTGATCTTTACACTAGTATTTTTTATGTTTTTTCTTTCTTGTATTCAAACATAATATAGTTTTATATGTTTAATTGTTTATATTTGTCCTGTAATTGGATTTTATCTGTTGGGCAATAAATAAAGAAATAAATAAGTTGTAGTAATTTCCGGGAAAATCGGATGTGTAAAATAATATTCTTAAAGTGCATTGATTATTATTTATTTGTTATTGCACTTTTCAATATCTGGAAGTAATATTTTAAAAAACAACAAAGTCATGGTTGTCCATAATATAATTTACACCTGGTATATTGCAGTGTAATGGATAATGGTAAAACAGTGGTTGCATAAAATATAACTGTTTTAGTGACCCACTGTCACAGGAGACTAGTTCGCCACAAAATTCCGTTTGGTTTTTAAAGAACATTTCATTAATGAAATTGGTGTGATCTGAAGTTAATCTACGATCAATGGTATTAAGCAAGTAATATATGTATGTATGTATAGTAGATCTATATAGAAATCAGATTAAATAGGTAACTAGAAGCGTAAATAAAATATATGAAATATATAAGTTGCTAGAATATGTTAATATTTCATGTGTTTATCGAAACACTTTGTTTAATGTATTAAGTAAATTAGCCATTCAATTAAACTAATATTAATTACATATTTTTACTCACTTTGTATAAGAAATAATTGCTGTAAATGTTGTTTAATTTAATAATAGGTATGACAATAAGCATGAAAAAAGAAAAGTTGTGGATGAATTCGACATAAATTAAGAACGATATATCAGTGGCTCCTGGCTCTAATTATGTAATCAATATATCGAGGTTTATTCAAGCATAGTTATATTAAAGTAGCATTGAGCATTGTTTTATTAGAGGTTATGTCTCATATCATTCTTAGATTTGATATAATACAAAACCCTTGAATTTTATAACTTTAGTGTACTAAATCGATATATCAATTTAAAAATGATCAGTTATATTCTAAAAAGCTTCCAATGACATTTTCGCAATATTTCGTATAAGAATACGAGATTTTTGAGCAAATAATTTATTAAAAATATTCTTCAAATAATTTTGTCATTGTAATTGCACTTGGCGAGCTTTTTAAAATTTAAAACGATGCCTTGGTGTTCATAATTATACAATTTATATTAATTTGTTTTTGTCAAATTGCAGAAATATATTAGTAGAAAATTTAAATTATATTCTTATGATAAAGGTTAATATATTCAGTCATAAATATTCTATTCAGAATTAAGCGGCTTTGTAGAACATATATGTCCACCTAAGTTAGTCAAGAACGTTAATTGAAGACAAGAACGGTTAGCCACAATTCAATACGTTTTTAAACAACGATTTTTTGACGTTTAATTATAAAATTATATCTCAAAACAAAATATACATTTTCAAGCCTGTCTATCAAAATTTGATTAACAACTGTATCAAGAGTAAAAATGTTATTAATTGTTTAATTAGACTCAGTGTTTTCATCCACCGGGTGTTACTCAACATTATTGACAGAAGCATCAAATTACAGAAGTTGCTGGCTTTTCTCGACATTTTATTAAAAGCTAACATTTGTATTTCATAATGTGTTTAAACAATTAACTCTGTTTGTTCTTAGCCTCTAAAACGTCAGCTGGTAGAGACAACATTATGCCAAACCCCATTGACTGACTCACTTACCGGCCGTAACGTTAATTGAGGAAATTATGTGTCAATAATTACGTACACAGGGGGCGACTTTAATTAACGCATGCGATTTATTTGATATGAAGATATAATCCAAACATTTTCTTTAGAAAATGGGAGTGGTACTTTTTTACAACGAGTTATAGGTATAATTAAAATTGTTATATTTAAATTCACTTATCGATTTTTCACGCTAGAGACTACAAGTGAATAAAATTGATTTAAACATTTTGCTAAATTGATATATTTTCCAAAAGTACTACTAATAGATTTAACTCTTTGTGACAACTTTTTGTTATGTTTCCGATTTGAATGTGGTGTGACATATACTAATTAAACAACAATATTTAAATCATTATCTTTCTTGAATTTATTTTAAAAATAAAAATCCGGCATTAAACCCAATGTTTCTAAACACGATTTATACTAATAAGTGTTATTGCCGAAAGGAAATAAAATTTCACTGTATACTAAAAGATAATTTTTATATCTATTCAATCCAGAAAATGAAAACAATTTGAGTTTTAAAGCTTATTATTATGTAAATTTCAATGTTAATAAAATTATCCTTTAATTTTCTTTAATTTAATTTTCTATATTATTTGTAAGACAAAATAAATGAAAATAAGATTTTAAAGCATTATATCGAAGTGTCAAAAAATGTGTTTAGAGAGTAAATATTTTGATATGTATTAAAAGAATTTTACTTATTCTGATCCTGGATTTTTTATTTTTTGGATCGGCGTTGTAGAACTAAGTACTGTAAGTGGAACTAAGTACTGTACAACAAATACTATTAAACTATTGTTAATGTTTTTATAAATGCTTGCATTGGAATTTAGGTCTATAGTTATATTAGGAATATATGAAGAAACAAAAGTTGATGATCATTTTTATTTGTTGTTCCTGGCTCAAATATTTACAGTCGAGTGTGTACAACTCATAATGAATTAGCCCGTATATAGACATATAATAATTATGTAGTGGTAAGGATATCCTATTTGATTGTTCTGGCACAATTCCAGTTACGTTACGAGTGTTTCAAAAACTCGAAGCATGATCATGGAATTTTATGTCAATCAGACACCCAAAAATATTTATGAGACGACTTGAAAGACATCTATTTAAATACGGGACTCCGTGGGTAAAAGTTCTATCCAATCAGAAGTTTCAGAACAGTTAACATTTGTACTCAATGACCGCAGCGGGTCGGCCTTTGCCTAAAATAGGCACTCCCCGCCGCGGTCCGAGGGTGCAGTGCTACACTCTAGTGGGGGGTTGCAGCACCATAGCGGCGAGACGTACCTTCATCGCTTCTGGGCTACCTCCGTGGTGGCCTCCTCTAGGGGTCGTCGTGTAGATGGCATCGGCTGGGATGCCACCTGGACCGGTTGCTGTCTTCTCTATGTCTACTTTTTGGCTGAAACATAAGGAAATGTTAAAAAGATTGAAATAGAAGTTATGTACCACCAAGACGAATGTAATGAGGCACTTCGTTCACCTGAAGTACAGACACTAAAAATGTCTACGTCTTCTATTGACCACGAGTATAATTAACTCATTATTGCCGATATTTCAAAGTAACTTATCGAAAATGTGTCTTTAATTAAAATTTCTTTGATGGTACATATTATATTTCAGATACAATAAGACGATTTATTAAAAATGGAGACACGGAATGATGAGTCAGTCGAAGATGCAGGATACGTTACATGAGGGACCAACGCAGGTAGCGGGTATATTCATATGAGAAACTGTTTTGTGTGGATCATTAACATCGATGTTTAAATTAATGATTCATCATTCGAATAAAGAAATATATATTATTATAAACTTCATGATTACACACAGAAAACGAAGATACAAGAGATTATTCCAAGTTTTTTAATGCGCATATTTTAAATTCTAACGTTTGTGCAAGTTATTGATCAGGCCAAAGTTAATGATAACCCCAATAAATGATGAAACTCTGCTGTTCTTTTATAAATACTGTTCTATTAACAGTAAAAAATTGAAAACTTTATGTGGCGACACACTATGATGTAATGAATTGTATCATTTATAAGTTTATAATAAATATTTTTAATAAGTGCAAATAATTTTATTCGGGCCACTCGGTACAGTTAAACCCCAAGTTTTAATCCTAATAATAACATTCACTTCATATACCTGAAATATAATTATGAATACATCCTGTATTTTACATTATTTTATTTTTATTTATCATCCATTATGGCTACATAATATTCTCTGTAAAAAAGGTAACCACGAAGATCCATCTTAAAGTAAAATCAAAAACAGAGAAACATGAACACATGCTTCTATGAACATCTTAGGACTATATGCTCTCGACGCTCGTTCCGTTACATAAGATGACATCATCAGGAGATGATTAAAATTAAACTAAAACCTAAAACTTTAATCAACTCTTGATTATGCCAATTTCGCCAGATAAATGTGTGTCGGATAACATATATTCTATAGTGGAAAAATAGTATCCTGTTTTTGTTGCTGAATCGAAGGTTTTAGCTCTTTTCCAATATAAAATAAAATATTGTGCCTGCATCATTAATATTATAAAACAACATCAAATTATTTCTACGTCACCATTTTTCTGTACTTATTGTTGGTCGATACTTAAAATCCGGTAAAAGTTTCTTGTTAAATAAAAGTGTTTCCTTCGACCAAGCTACCAACAAAATTGACGTAGTTGGTACACTGGCTAATGACGACCAGGGAGCAATTAATTTAAAACATAAAATTATAATAGAAAACTAACACTTCGTAACCTAACAAATAAATCTAAGGAAAATTATGATCACTACTTTAGTCGAAAAGGTTACACATAAAAGAGAATTCCACATTAAATATTCTAAATGAGAACGATAAAACAATGTAAACTACATTCAGTCATTAGCAAATACAGCCGACAGGTTAAGATTGCATTACCATAACTTATTTATACTCCTACAAATTATTAATAATCTACAACCTATCTCACAGTATATCACAGTCATTACTTCCAATAAATGATCCTAAATATATCTTAAAATCATTAGATTAAATCTACCTAAAGAAACAATTAGTTACTATTCAGTACCTATAAACTTGTATGACTATTATTTTAGTAAAATTAAGGAAAAACAAAATAATATTTTCAATGAAAATTCTAATTCTTTAATGGCAATATCCTTCTCCTAATATGTACACCCCATTCTTGTCAAAAATTATCGTCATTCCATAAAAACATATCCTTGTATTCAGTTCACAAGAGCACTTACTCATGAAATACTAACTGAAACACTATCGAACAGTAGCACAAATTTCGATGTGCCAATATGAAGTACAAGAGGATACTTCATAGCTAATCCCAATTATTTATTAGCAACTGGTTGCTGATCAAATCGATCACCATGTACTATTACTCACAGATGAACATGTTGGTTTAAGAAGTTTCTCAGTGACCAGTAAAATCCAAGAGTTAATCGACCTGTAGCAATCATCATTCCAAATGGATGTAACATTAAGGTATTAAATACAATCATACAGACAAAAAAGCTTCTAAATTGATCCCTATTTTTTGCATACCGAACTTTTACAACTTCAGCATCAACTGATAAGACTGGTCTATCTCCTAAGAAGAGAAATTATCTAAAGCAATTTCAAATTCCTTGATACTTTGTTTCATTTTTGATATTATTGTTATTATTAATCTACAAACATTGTCACAGACCGACGATATTCATCCCATGGTCAAATATTTACCACTGCCAATGACCAAGCAGTTCAAAGGCAATCTAGGATCGAACGCTAAGTTCGACGACTCTATTACACTTTTATTTGCATGAATGACGAATAAAAATAATAAAATACAGGGTGTATGACATTATCTATTATAGAATTACTCACGAAGATTCATCATGAAATATGTCTACGCTATTAATGTTACAAAACTTCTGCAGATTTCTAACTTCCTTCTAGTTAATATTTTACCGCACTTATTGTTAGTTGCAACTAACCATCACCGAGTTGGTTGCGACCAATTAAAAAAAGTTAGTTTTTTTCTTCAATAGGGTTCACAATAAAATTATATGGCTAATCTATACCATCTTTATTTCACATCGATACACTTCTGATTGAGAATAATTTTATTAATATGTAAAATAATTTTTGAATTATAAGAAAATAATTTTATTAGCTTAAATACTTTGTATTGTAATTGTGTAATATTTTATAACAAATATTATTCTATCTATGAACTTATAGCTTCTATCTCGTACGAATCCAGCTTTATGAATCAAACACCACTCAGCAAAGCTAATAGAAACTTGTAAATGCTCTAGTTAAAACAGATACAAAACTATTACGCCCGACGACCTTCGAAGTAGTATATTACGCTATATCCCAGAATGTCATGAGTTTAGTTTCTGAATTTAGAGTAGTAACTGGAGGAATTCTAAACGTATGAGCACATTCGTCATAGGATATTGGTTGGATACGGTTTCGAGAGCTTTGCTCAGCAAGTAAAAATACTAATTCATTAGAAGAGTATGTTTAGATTTAAATTACATGTAGAAAATTATAGTTTTGTTAAATTTCTTTGTATTGTATATATTGATGGCTGCTTCAATTGGATTGACGTTCGCAGACAACTTAATTTTTATTTTTCAAACGTCAATTTTTGTAATAAAAATACGTTTCTTTAGATTATACAATGCTGCTCCTATTTGCTTACAAATCAAATATTCTCCTAGAAAAATAAAATAAATTAAAGAGCGTTGTTATATCTTATTTAACAAAAAATATTCTTTAGTATAGGTATCTAGTATATTTCTACATTACTGTGTTGTTCGAATCTTCTGTAATACTTGCCCATAAAATAACTTCTAACGTGAAGGAGTGCGTGTCTTTAATGTATATAGAATATTCTCCTGTATACGATATATAAGGTTTTCGATAACAAAATCTCTGTTTACAAATATTAATATGATGATTGTGAATCCTAAAAAACTAATCCCAAAGAATCCTAAGAAGAATCCTAAAAGTTAAAAAACCATTTAAAAATATAGATTAAATTTAATTATCTAAATATTATACAATAAATATTTTATTGGATTATAATAAAATTATTTAAGATAAATTCAATAGAAGGTGTTAAGGTATTACCAAGCCATATAAATCCTTGTTCATTACATATTACTTAGAAGATTCATTTCATTTTCATTATGTTTTGTTTATTGTATTTTATACAATGTATAAAACGTCTTCTTAGGCTTCTTAGGCCATATAACCATACCACATTTGTTTATTTATTTAAACAAGAAAACGTATTTTCATATATCATATTAAAGCAGTTTGTAATATATTGTACTAGAATTGACCTGAATGCCTATCCAAAGCCTTATGTCTCTTAATCAAGAACGTTACCTTCCTTCAACCTGTCTTTTATTTAATGTGGTCCACTTAGTATATAGCCATAACAGCTAGCGGTCTACTCCCGAATCTTCTGGCGTTCTAAAATCTGGCCATTTCTGATTCCACTTATTCTTAAAATGCGAAGTATTTGGCTTATTGGCCACATTTCAAATTAATTTGTTTTATGGAGTTTATTTACTCATTCGTTCATATAGATTCAAATTTATAAAAAAGTTCAAGTTTATAAAGAATAAGACAAATTCGACTGCACCTATCAACATAGCATACTCTACCTCGTTCCAGAAGGAATATTTTGGTTATATAGGAGGGCAGTTAGTTTTATAAAAGTTTGCCGAACCTGTTTCTTGCCGTAGATCAGAAAGACTATTTACTATGGTGGCCTGGCTTTTAATATCTAAACTTGTCCACTAAACTTTTGATCTATCTGTACGTTAATTGTTGGCATCAGATTGTGATCTATATTTGAGTAGGCCAGTTGCAAAGTGGGTTATCTGCATTCCAAATAGAACTGAGGAAAACCCAAGAAACGCAACTCTGGTTCTTCAAGATAATTTTCTGGATTTTTGCTTTTCACTATATGAACTTCATGCCCAATAATTTCCAGTTACATGACTACATTTTCGGACCCTTCTTCCTCAACATGCTGAGTAGGTAGTACTATATGAAGTGCTCGGAGTAGAAGATTGAGTTTTTAACACTTCAGAATAATAAGTAGAGGATGTTCATTCCAAGTTTCCCCGTACTTCAATTTTAACAGCCTCAACCCATCTATTAGCTTTGCTGGATTGATGCTAACTCCTTTTGCAATTTAACATGGAATATGAATTTCTTTTTCTTGGTTACAAATCTTGGTTCTCAGCTTCGTAGTTATAAAAGGGCTCTCCCCGAACCAACACCCCGTGCTGGGTAACGCCTTTAGTCAGCACGATTTTTTTTTATTTATAAAACTTGAAATGCCAAAATGTCGTGGGCTTCGTAATATTATTACGTTGCTCTTTCCATCAAGATGAATAATTATGTTGTATACTTTTTGAATATGTTCAGGTAAGTTTTGGGGTATAGAATTACCCTGAGGGATTTGAACTTCCTCACTAAATTTCCCTAGAATTTAATTCCCAAGATAAAAACAAAGTTAGTGTGAACACAGCGGTCGATTGGAATTACTGAGGTATTTAATCTGTTTTGCTCTTTAACGCATTTAGGCTACCATTACTGTCAATAGCTTTTAACCCCTTTTGCAACGTGAATGTTTTTACCTCACTATGCACCTGGAACACCAAGGTCTTTAACCTGTTTTGACACTGCTATCAAACTTTGAACTCGATTTTTAGGGAGTGATAGTGCGTTTTAATGCTTAAAACTATTACCTCATTGTAGCAGTCGCCAGTCTGAATCCAATGATACCCATAACTAATATTTTTCACAAAATCGATTTAACCCACTTTACAACTGGTCTACTCATTTGTTTCAGCGTCATTAATCTTTAAATTATATTTATATTTATATTCCACCTCATTTAGTAATAATTAATATACCATCATCCGTTCCAGGAATTACTCAATTAGAACTTTTCTTATGCTAATAAGTTAAGTTTGTTATATAAACGATCCAAATAATATGAATATGAATGATGTAAAAGAAGACGATGGATGCAGTAACATGAAAGAAAATATATTATGAAGGATGCCCGATCCAAGTCAGTAGTACTTTATTTTACAAATTATTTAACTATTTCAAAAGCACTAGTTTAAATGGTATTCCATGTACTTCGGATTTCTTGTCCACGTTATATATTATGTGCATATCACAGCATAGTTTATATTATTTATGCATTTACTGGAATGTTTAGTTTAGAATGCCTCGAGGGTGCACTGGAACTGTCACCGACGAGAAATTGTGAATTATCTACAAAATAAAATGTTTTATGCGCACAAAATGCTTTCATTTTTGAGGTTATATTTTCCTTCTAAACGGTCTCGTCGCAGTCCCTAAATCAAACGTAACGTTCAAACAGAGCGCCTTATATGCCGCAAAAGAGAGAAAAAGTTATTTAAAATAAATTGCCGTTTAAATTTCAGCAGACGCTGATAACCTAGCCGTAGTAAGTGGAATTAATTTAGGACATAGTGATGGAGTAAAATTAGTGCATAGCCTAATTCACTTTCCCTTAATAAAGCGTTTAAAATGATTACTTGAATTCCTGAACGTTGGCATGATTATTTAAGCTCATAACTTTGAAATTCAGCAGGGGTGGAGGGTATCTACTGCACCAGTAAAGTAAGTATCAATAAAATAACTTTTTTATGTAGTTAATACACAATTTTTCCTCATTTATTTATAACTAAAAGAAATTTTCCCAAACAGGTGGATCGATAGAATATGGTAAAAAAGATAAGTTTCGGAAGTAGTTAAATAAATCACTTAGCTTAACGCTTTTATTGTCAGAATTTTGGCCCTCTGGTGCATAACCCTTTGAGATTTCTTCGAGAAAATTATAATGAAATTTTATTTTAGCTTTTGGATAAGAAAAACAAACGAATGTTAGCAACCAAATAAAATTTATTAAACATATCTAGAAGGGTAAGTACTATCAATATTATAAAGTATATTCACTCAAGTTACATAAATACTAATTATTGTAATAATTAAAGACTTACTTTAGTCCATTTCGCAAAGTAGAATTTGTATATTATCAATACTCGGTAAAAATTTAACTAATAATTTATTGGAATTGTTATTGTATTAATAATTGGCTTAATTTATTTATCTTCTATGAAGTCTATACACTCTTCTTCTTCAATAGATACATTTTTTTAGCATTTTGAAATAGATACATACCTAGCTTACTTATATGCTGTTTCTAACATGGTCCAATGATTTTTAGTGGGTGCAACTAGAACACTGTTTTGAGATCCTTCACTTTGCAAGTCTTGATAAATTGATTTATATTTGTAGATAATTTAGTTTTTTTATTTACATAGAATATAGGTAGCATTCTGTGACCACTTTCTTACGAACTTTTTTACTGTGTCACGTATGACTAGCAGGATAGGAATATCTGTTCTATAAAGTGCAATATTTATAATATTTAATTTGTCAAAAGAGGTGGTCAAATTTATGCAGTAATTAATTTAGTATAAATTATGTTTGACGTACGATTTCAGAATGGCTAGTTTTACTTAATACTCGTACTAATTTTGTACAAGATAAAATTGAAACGCAGTTTCATACTGACACTTCGTCGTTTTACCTATAATTATTTAACATATTTATTCATCATACATATTAACCATGTTTTGTACAGTTCAACTGTCTATTGACGTATCTTCTCTGATCTCCTGCCATTATTCTTCGATTGTTACCAATTAGGGAGATTCTCTACGCTTTGTTGTCTCTTGTTTTCTGGATAAACGACGTTACAAGCACGATGGATCCGGATTTTGTAAAGTTGACGTGTGATTTATTTATTTCCGCCTCTGTGATTCCTGCCCCTATTCCGTGTATCAATCGCATTGTCTACAGGCTGTTGTCTTATGTCGTGTGGTGTTTCGATGGTTTATCAGCTGAACACAGATTTACTATAGAATGTCGAAAGAACAGCATTTATACAGTTACTTCTCTTGAATTATGCCCTTCTGGGTAATAACATCCCTTTGAATGATGGGCTTAATTTGTCTATTTTACTTTATCGCGAAATAGGATAGGAAACTGTTAATAATCAATTATTTCCTATACACAATGTAACTTCTTTGGGCATAACCTTAATTTTTATTTGACCAAAGCATTTTTAAAGCACACGTTTTAAAGTACTACTTATGATAAAAAACTTATGCAATTCCTTAACTACTTAATAACTACTAACGTCATTCTAAAAAAAAAAAAGGTAACAATCATGCTATAATTTTTCTAACAAATAGGGTTAAATTAATTGTTTGATAAACTTTAATAACATCGAGATATTATTTAATAAAATTTTGAAAATACAGCAAAATCGTGTTGTACAGAATACAAATTGCACAAAGTACAAAAATATCAAGTTGTTATACTGTTGTTATCGTTAAAGCTTGAGCGAGTCAAGAACAGTAGTCCTGCCTCTTGGTCTACATGTTCTTACTCAAAAGTCATTGCCAAGATATATGTGACTGTTTTAAGGTTTAGCTAATCATCTTATCAGTTTATTCAGCAGAAAATGGACGATATTGTCAACCAAGCACTTCGCCAGCCAACTTGATTAATCAAAATTAATGGGTTATCAAACGCGTTTCAGTTAGAAACGAATTATAATATTTTGATGTTTGTGGAAAGCTAATATTCTGTTTCTTGTTCTTGCAATGAATGTTTCAACCATTTTTCAGTATTAGACTAAACTAGTCGATTTGGGTCTTCTGCTGAAGAAGCTAAATGTCCAGATGAATTCGATAAAGCCCACAGAATAGTCATTAGATAATAATCATGAAATTATATACTACATTTCTTCCTGCATCTACATTTAAGATGTTGCTAAAATATTAAGAACTCATTCTGATGAAATAGCGGAATTAGAAATAAACATATATACAACCGTATCCTTAAACACTTATTAGTTATCATTAAGTCCACACTATTATCAGCGAATGTCTAAATCATAATATAGTTCAAGTATATATCGTTCAGGAAACATCTAAATGATGTTCTCTAGTAGAGAACACATAGAAAACTCACTCAGTCTCACCGACATTTAAAATACCGACACTAAGATTTAAGATCATAATAGCCACTGTTTGGTTGTATTTTCCACATTAATACCGTAACGGATTACCGTAATATGAGGGTTGTCTCAAAAATAAAGTTCCCACATTTTTTTTTAAATAGACAGCATTGTTTATTATCAAAGTTATTTACATGGTTCGAAAGCTTGAACATTAACCTATTTTTCTATACAATCGATGCATTTTTGTAGACGTTCTTCCAACTTTTGTATCCCTGTGTTATAGAACTCCACCGCCAACCCATTGAGGTAGCGTTTAACCTCTTCTTTGACTTCATCGTCGGTCGGGAAGCGCAAGCCACCCAAGTGTTCCTTCAATTTTGGGAACAGGCGGTAGTCACTAGGGGCTAGGTCTGAGCTTTAAGGAGGATGAGGAATGACAGTCCAGTCAAATTTTCTCAGGAGATCCGGGGTTTGCCGAGAAATATGGGCCGAGGGTTGTCGTGGAACAGCTTCACACTTTTGCCCAGTTCTCCTCTCTAACAGTTCTGGATGGACCGTCTGAGTTTCTTGAGTGTTTCACACTACCTCTCTGAGTTTATTGTTGTCCCAGGAGGCATAAAATCAGTGAGCAATATTCGCTTACGGTCCCAAAATCCCACAGTCATGATTTTCCCCGCAGATTGCGTTTGCTTGAACTTTTTCGATTTAGGCGAACTTGAGTGGCGTCATTCGCGTGATTGTTCCTTTTTTTCCGGAGCGAAATGAAACACCCACGTTTCGTCGCCTGTAACAATGAAGTCCAACAATTCCTCCCTATTGTTGCCCATTATTGAAGAAGTTGGCGAAGACAGTCGACGCGCTGCTGCGCATCTCTGAGCATTCGTGAGACCCTCCGCGCGTGGGACACCTTGTGGTACTGCAATTTCTCGGATACAATACTGTCAACTGAGCTGGAAAATATCTCAGAAATGTGATGAGCCAGTTTACGGATGGTGATTCTCCGATCTTCGGGCAGTAGACTCTCGACTATTGCGACAGTTTCATCGAAAATCGACGACCGTCCGCTCCGGTCTTCGTCATGGATCGTACGACCACTCGAGAACTCCCTACATCATTTGCGGACATGTTGAACGGTGATACACTTTTCACCATAAACTTCACACAACTGACGATGAATGTTTATGGGTGAAACCTTTTTTGCGTTCAAAAATAGCTTCACGTATTTCACACCTGGCGGTGACAGAAATCAAAAGGTCCATCGCAAACGGCTGTCAGGCCAACACTGCGCGGCGTAGTTTGACAGCGAAGGTGGAGACAGAGAGAGGGAGAAACGGCACGCACGACAGTGTTGTCAGATTTCACCTAGTACGTCTTCTTGCAGAGCTATCGCGATGGGAACCTTATTTTTGAAACAAGCCTCGTAGATTAAGGAAAGTAATGGATATTGCTGCTTTTAAATTCATGTATGGTAATAAACATTATTAATTAATTACATTAAACTGGCATATAAAAAATATATAGACTAGAATAGTTTATTTCATCGCTATTTGCCAAATAAGAAATCTCAAAACATACCGTGGCTTGTTTTTATGGGTAGGCTCAGGTAGACTGTTCCGTTTATCGGCAATATAAGAGAGTTACTTATTTGGCAAATAGCGATGAAATGAATAGTATATATACCTTCTAGGATTATAAGTGTAATAAAATGATAAGACTGTGATTCATATTTTTAATACTGCAACCAACAAACCATTTTTAAAGAAATGGCGAAGTCGCCGATACCATTTTAAAGTGTTCATACCTTATTGTTAGAAGTATCGTTTTAGTATTTATTTACTGCCACTATATCTTGATTTCTAAATATTAATCATTACAGTGATGGATCACTTTTGTCTATTATGGTTATAGCTTAGAAAGGGAGAGATAATATAAAAAAAATATTGATTTAAACTCGAGTATACAACAAAATATCCATAGACATTGGAATGGGTGGCACCTCAGCCAATTATTTAAATTTGTTTCCGGGTATGCGGTTGATGAAATATCATGTGTATGTGTAGTTGGAATTGTCTTATTGTGACTATATATATGTATATATATATATATATATATATATATATATATATATATATATATATATATATATATATATATATATATTGAATTTGATAATGTGTTTTTACGTATTTAAATTACAGAAAACAATAAACAATCTCGTAACCTTCGTGAAGGGATACGTCAATATTTTAGTAGCATAATTCGAAGTGAGCGAAGTTAGAAGAATTGAATGGTTTGAATTTACATCAATCAAAAGAAAACTTAGAGTGTCAGTGTGTTACAAATAAACATATATAAACATATATTCCTAATATGAATAAATCTATACCAATATTATTAAAGGAAGCATTGCTTCACTTCCTTCTAAAAACCCATAAATAAGTGGAAGTGATTGCTATATAGAAATAATTATACTCAAATGAATGTGTGCTATATGTCGTTCTACATAGTAGTACCACCCCATCAGCAAATTTTATTTAGCAATTTTTCAATCAAGTAAAATTTCAGAATGCAGAATCTGCGACGATTAATCGTATAACGGAGAATATTGGGAGAATCTATTTAAAGCGAGATGTTAAAAAAGAGATATACAGAATATCGATATATCAGTATTACCAATAAGTATCAATATCACAGTGCTGGTATATCTGGAGATTCCCGACAATCTAATCTATAATTTTATTATCTCAACATGCGCACCGAATTTGAAGATTATTCAGGATAACTATCGATATTGCGGCAAAATCACTAGTCGATATGAATGTCTATTTATGCGGTATATTTGCACAGCCTAGAGCACATAAAATTCCGAATATACTTTCATACTTTGCCTCTTATCTCTGTAGCGTGACGATAAGAAGGCGCTATTCTTTGCTTAGACGTCTACGTCATCCACTGCCGTACGAGGTAAATCAAATTTCGAACAATTTCCTCGTGTTTGAAAATCCGTATCATTTACAAGGTTTACCAAAAGCACTGTAGTTTCGCGTAATGCTGTATTTTCCGAAACGCAGATCTTAGAGAGGTCTTAAAGAGAACGTCATTTTCTGGATACGTGCGTTCACAGCTTTGAACGAAGTTTTACTACCACGTCGTAAAATAATTTTGTTACCGTCTCAAAACTTTAATAAATACAGAATGTACCAGAACAAATTTAGGTCAGAACTGTTCGCTTTGGAGTGAAATTGGTAGCCATAGGTGGTTGTAGGTAACATGTGGAGGATATGAGGAAGTTTTAATGAATACTGAATTTATGATTTAGTTAAAAGTTGCAGTTTCCTATTCTATCATTTGAAGAGGAACGGTGGATAAGACCAAATTTCATTATGAGAGGAATGTAAAGATACTAAATCTTTAAACTATTGAAGTTATATACATACTTATATATAAACGGATACTGAAGTAGTAATGTAATAGAAAATGAGAAATATAATAGTCACTTTTCGACGGTATAAATTAAAGTGAGATTTACAGAATTCCATCAGATAGATAAGCACTTCAAATACATCACCAATGTCTTAAGAAGCAACAAACATGTGTGCTATGTTATAAAAAAGTAATTGTTTTACTTCTAAATCTCTTGACGTAGTTTTCCGCAAAACACCAAAACGCTATGCACTACACTCGACGCGCGTTTCGTCAATAAAGTTGGCATAATCTGGAGATGATTAAAACTAACTCTTAACTCTTAACTCTTTGTCGCCTTTCATTGGCAGTCTCTTCATGAACAGATTTGATAGGGAAGCAAAAGAAGAATTGGTTCGCAGTATTTGACACTAAAATAAAATTCACATATGAAGTTGAAACCAATGATCAACTACCATATTTAGATGTCCTAGTTATTAGAAATAGTAAAAGTAAGTTAGAATTTGATATATACAGAAAAGACATAGGGGCCTCTCAAACATATCCCTAATGATTTTCACCATTGTGTTCAACACAACACAAAATAGCAAACCTCAATTTTCTAGTCCATCGCCTACTAAGCTTCCCTCTCAATAAAGATATGTTTGAAAAAGAAAAAGCGCTAATCAAGGATATAGCTGAGTGTAATGGATATTCTGTTGGAATAGTTGAAAACATTATTAGGAAATGTAAATTTAAAGAAACACTTCGAAATTCCTCGACTTTGCAAATTGAAAGGGAACACCCAAAAAATATGTATCTATTCTTTACGATCCTCGATTCCCGTGTGGTATTAGTAAGATTGTTAAAGATATAGGGATGATGCCAGTTGATCCATCGGTAATTAAATTAAAACAACTTTTAGGCAATCCAAAAGACAAAATTAATACAAACGACAGATAGAAGATTTACGAAATCGGCTGTAACGACTATACTTAAAGGTATGTTGGACAGACCAGACGAAATATTTAAACCAGGTTCAAAGAGCACATGGCGCATCTCAAATATGGTAAAACAGATAATTCCCGTGTTGCCCAACATGCCTTAGAGAACAACTGTAAGGTAGATATTAGCAACTTAAGATTACTTAGGAATGTAATAAATACTAAACAGCTAGATGCATTTGAAATTTAGAAATTGAAAAGTGTAAAAATGGTATGAATAGTGACAGGTCATATTCCACATAACCCGCTTTATTGGTTAGTTACTAATGGCCCACTGGGCCGCAACCGCGGCGGTCGGAAATCAATGAGCCGCAACAATAATTTAGGTATAAATAAGATACACTATTAGCATAAGGTTAGTTTTAATCATCTTCAGGTGATGCCAACCTTGTTAATGAAATGCACGTCGAGTGTAGTGTATAATGTTTTGGTGTTTTGGTGTTTTCTGGAAAACTACATCAGTGTTACCCAAACATAAGAATTGATATAATATTCTGAATATTGCTTAATTTATTTTGATTATTTTCTGTTCGTTTGGCTTTTAATAATAAATAATTGTTTTTGCGGCATAGTTAATAATATTGTATCAATTCTTATGCAAAATTGATAGTAGCCATGGCAGCAAAAGTACTCGTTGTATGTTTTATATTAAATTTTGTACTTTCTATATTAATTCGTTGTACGTTAATTGTTGAATATAGTATTGTTAATAAAATAAAGAGTATTCTGTAAAGAGCCAGTGCATAGATACTATATGTATACTAAATGGTATCGATCTGATTTCACAATGTCAGTAGTAATAGAGCTACAGCGTGCCCCATTAGCAAACTAGTGTAGGCAAGGTAAGTGTATTACGGGATGTATTTTAAACGAGAACAACGCGAATGCCTCATAAATCACCGTCTAAAATTACCAATTACAATTACACCGGCAATATCAGAAAGATGTAAAGCAAGCAAAGCTTAATGCATGCTATTAAATCCAATAATTGTACACAGTTAACTGTGCTTTGCGTATCCGTTCACCGATTCCCTTTCATCACTGATTGTCCTTCTACAGTCCTCTTTAATGCAGGAACATTCATACTTATTCCGGACTCGTCCTAGCGTTTGGGCCGTCTCCTATAACTTTCGCGTCCTCCCCCACAATCTTTGTTATTGTTCTCTTGTCGGGAAATTTAATACTAAACAGCTGATATCGTCCTTTTAGTGCTTTGTATTATATGTTTGAATACGTGGTTGAATTACGTGCTTGATTGCTTGTTTTAGATTTCATAGTGACTATTGTTCATGCAAATACTATATTATGAGGTATGCCACGTATGCCACGTAGGCCACGTTAGCGTTACTCGTTTTTAATGATAGTTTAGTTTCTAGATTTTTTATAATTTTTTTTACAAATATTTTAATCAAATAAAACTCTAAGAATATTGTAACTAATCAATTCATTATATCATAACTATTCGATATGTGCTTAACTATGAAATAAATTTAAAAATACATTAAAGTAGGTATTTTATAAACCACAAAAAAGAAAACAGTTAATCAGAAACAAGGTGCTCATTCTATGCCCTGTTGATAAAAATATTAAAACATTTTCTGTATTATAATTAAAGCTTTTCATTATTATATTTAATTCTATGTTTTTCATCATAATCATATCGGTTTATAACGTTCTTCGCCGTCTTCCGATTCCTAATCTCCATTCCTCTCTGTTTCCCACATGTCGTCGTACAGACCTCTCTCCCGAATTTCATTATCAATGCCCTCTCTCCAGATTTTTCGTGGCCTTCCTCGCCTTCTTCTTTCTTGTGGTATTCAGTTTAGAATTTTTTTGGGTATTCTGTCATTTGGCATTCGCTGAACATGCCTGTACCATACGAGTTGTTTGGTTCTTATATAATCTACAATGTCATGTGTTATCCCATTTCTTATTCTCACATTTGTTACCCTTTCTCTCTTTGATTTTCCAACTGATCTCCTCCAGAAGTCCATTTCTGTGGTTCTTATCATTTTTTCTGTTCTTTCTTTTATTGGCCATACTTCACAACTATAGGTTACTATACTTTTAATTATTGAATTGTATATTCTTCTTTTATTTTCTTTTGTTATTTGTTTATCCCATAGAATGCTATTCAACATTGTAATTGCTCTCCTTCCTTGGATGTTTCTCCTCCAGAGCGGAGCAGGTGTAAAGAAGATGAATCGAGGTTTCCTCGTCTTCTTTACAGTATCTGCAGCCAGGCTGTTAGTCAGCTTCAGCTTGTGCTTATATGCATTTAGGTTACTATGGTGGCCCGTAATGATTCCTACCAGAATTCTGGCTTTGTGCCTGTTCACTTTAATGAATTCTTGAGCCCATTTCTCAATCTCTGAGTATTCGATGAAGAGTTTGGTTATTCGACAACCCGTTACTCCTCTCCATCTTTTATTGTGCTGGTCTCTTGCCCAGCCATTTATGCGATCTCTGATCAGATTCCGACTTATTTCCATTACAGGTTCTGGTCCATAGAGGTTTTCCCTGGTCCCTAGTCTGGCAAGGTCATCTGCAATTAGATTTCCCTTAATGCCATTATGCCCAGGTATCCATACGAGTTCCACCGGTCCCTTCCCTGCCAAGTCGTTCAATGTCAATGGAACTTATATATCAACATAAATATGTATAATACTGGGAAGAGACTGGAACATTATACGCAGCAACAAAAACAGGAGATCAGTCTTCTACGATCACCGAAGTAGGACACGTTTCCCGATGCTCATTTCGTCAACCAAGTTAGCATCATCAGGAGATGATTAAAACTGATTTAATCATATCCCGATTATGTCATCTTGTATGGCGAAACGCGCATAGAAGAACGTGCCATCTTTCGGTGTTCGAGGAATACTGGTCTTCTGTTGTTTTTTATAGAAATACGTAGGTATATGAAAATAGGTACGACGATTTATTTTAATACGATATTATTTGGGTAAAATCGTATACTCTTTACTTCCTCGACAATAACTCCATCGATATTGTTAGATGGAATGTTCCAACCCCAATAAAATGAAATATATTTGAATGGGATTGGAAAAAGTGTTATGAATTTAATTGTTAATATAATATTTTCTTTATAGACAGACTTTGTTAGTACACATGCTGTAGCGCGCCCCTCAGTGCGAACGAATTTCGGTAGGTGGCGGTAGTGGTGGGGTGAACGGGAGAATTGGAACGAGCGAAAAGAGCGTCCGAGGCAATCGTCAGTTGAGTTGGGAAAGAATTGGCAAGCGGTGGTATGGCTGTATTGTGTAGGCCAAGTATTGGAAGTTCTCCACGTCCCAACTAGATGAGAAGCTAGGGTTTAGGGTTTGGAGTATGCTGTGCATCACGAAGCTGTCGAGTGGTGGTATCCTGGAAGTCCAGCTTTGGAGCAGTCAAAGTAGTGACTGTGTCGCCATTTCGAGGTAACTTACAACCATCGTACCCTCAGATGACCGATTGTCATCGCAGTATTCGCATTCAACACTTACGTTTTCTAATATACGAAAATATTTGATTTGATGGTAGCTGTTTTATTACCGATAACCTCCTTTATCATTATTAGGGAACCTACCTATTACTCAACTAATTAAACATAGAAAATAAATATTTAAGGAATCGATTCAAACTGTTTTTGCTACAATCGAATTTAGTAAAATTGGGAATGTAATATTTTCCACAAACGCTTCCATTACGACAGTAAATTTTACCGTTCGGAAGTGACCACGTGTAATTTAAATAAGTGTAAGCTTCCACAAGCCAAACAAAAAAAGAGGACGTTGTCGTGACCGACGCCAACATACTAAAAACGGAATGTTTACGGTTTGGCATAAATATGTTACGAATTCAATTTCCGCAAAAGAAGTTAGGCGTCCATAAGAAAAACAGAAACTGGGCGTCGCCGCGTCTAATGCTGGAGTGGTGAAAATGCTAATTTACTAAGTTCAAGTAGATAATATAATAACATACATTCCCCAGTGTGTGTCTTGTTAAATACTACACACCTAGTTATTAGCAAAGCTTTCCAAACTTATTTACTTTTATTTAGTTTTATTCCAAACAAAAATTTCTTTGAAAGGAAAGAACACTATACTTACAAAGTCGGTATCATATATATATATATATATATATATATATATATATATATATATATATATATATATATATATATATATATATATATATATATATATATATATATATATATATATATATATATGTGTGTAAAAATATCTCAACAATTTTTAAAGATTTGGCGGAGGCGACACTATCATTTCAATTTGTATGAATAGATATTTGGTTATGCCAGAGTTTTTTAAATATTTGGGGGTTTCCGTTTTAACATCCACTTCTCGCGGTAGTTAGGGGTAATTAGGAATATGGTAGCAGTACAGGGTAGCAATAAAGAAGCACTTGACCTATTTTACTATATATTAAAACTATACTGGCGCCTCCGCCATTTATTAAAATATAATTTTCCCGGTACATATTTTTTCAGATACATATGAATAAAATAAAACCCGATGTGTAAATAAGTAATTAGAAATTGATCGGACATGAACAAATAAATAGAACAATGGGCAGTAACATTGTATAATAAGTAAAAGAAATTATAGATATTACAGAAAATACGGAAAATAGAATCTAGTGAGAATAAGAGAAACTTGAGTATATAAAAGATTCTACTATGCTCAAAATATCGTAACAATAATTGAAAAGAACGTAGACAATTTTAGTCGAAAGTAGGTAGAAAATATTTGTTGGTTGAAATCTTTTTATACAAATGTGGGTTGTCCCACAGTCCCATTGCCAAAAAACCAATGAAGAACTTATAGATAAATAGACCGATGTGAAGTATTACGAGGGGCACTATTTATATTTTGAGCTGTGGCAACAGTGTTGTCAGACGCCATCTGACGTTTTCAATGGAATATTTGACATTTCTGACCATAACCTTCTTCAGAGCATTTTATCATTTAAGCGCGATTTGTGTTATTTACAGTGATTTGAAAATTGTATTGAAACATTCCCTGCCCTCTACTCGTTGTTTTATATATTTAAATAAAAATCCCAACTATAAAAATTCTGGTCACGGCACCAGTGAAGCACTCCATACCCCCCACTCTCTTACTTTATTTTATGATGCCCAAACTAGAACGCGCCTAATTATCTTGCTGGATTATTAAATGAAATGAAAATAATTTATGTAAAATTTTTATTTTGTACGCCAAATTAGTTTACTAATTTTGCAAAATATTGAAAAAATACCGCGTGATCATATAGTCCGGGTTTCAATATCTCAGCGAGAAAATGGAATTAACTCGTGAAATTTTTCGTGGGAGGATTATTACGACTTTTGTCGTGGATTGTGAAGACAAGAGTGCCTCGATCAACTTACTTTCACTTTGGCGACAAAGCTCCATCCTCTGCTACTGTGAAACGCTAGTATAATGAGTTTAATCGTGGCCGCCATACTCTCACCGACGAAAGTCGTAAACGTCGTCCAAAATCAGTTGTTGTGCCAGAAAATATTGACGCTGTGCAAAAAGTGATAATGCTAGATCATCATGTGACATACTGTGCTATTGAGGCACCCTTAGGCATTAGTTCGGCTTGCATATATAAAATATTGCATGACCACTTAGCTGTAGTAAAGGCTTATTCTCGTCGGATCCCACATAATTTGAAAAAATCTCTAAAAGGTGCTCGTGTCGATTGGTGCAATCAAATTCTCGAGAAATACAATGGCTGTGCTTCAAAAGACGAGTATAACATTGTAAAAGGTGACGAATCATGGATCTATGCATATGAGTCGAAAAGTAAACAGTAGGCAACTGTATGCATGCTTCAAGATGAATCAAATGCAACAAAACTTATTCGTGTCCGAAGCACTTCGAACAAATGGTCGCCTGTTTTTTCGGAAAAACTGGCCATGTGGCAACAATATCTTTAGAGAAATGTATAACGACCAAGTCTGAATGGTACACAGCCATTTGTTTGCCGGATGTCTTCGGTGAAATAAGGAGAACAAACAAGCACCGTCAGATCATTTTTCGTTATGACAATGCAAGCTCTCACACATCTCGTCTAACCACCGAATATTTGAACACTCAAAAAATCGAATTAATGGGTTCTCCACCGTACAGTCCTAATTTGACACCCAATAACTTCTTTTTGTTTCCGAGCGTCAAAAGTAAATTGCATGGACAACGATTTTCGTCGTGAGAAGAAGCCTTTGATACGTTCAAAAACCATGTTTTGAAGATATGTCAAACGGAATGAAATAAAGAGTAATTTATTCCATTCCATTCCAAGTAATTTTCAATGACAAATTAATGTTTTTTTTATTATTGGGCTCAAAATATAAATTGTGCCCTCGTACAGCACTTAGTGAAATCAATAATTAAACTGTCTCGTGGTACTGATGTTATAATGACAAGATGGCTGCCGCTATTTTATAATCTAAGCATTAGAGCTGACTATTAGTGACTACTTAGTTCATCGATAACATTAACTCATACTTTTCGACGTGTAGAATTTCAAATATTTCCACATTTGGAGCTGTAAACAACTCAACAGAATTCCAAGTTTGGGAACATTATGCTAATGACTGTTCTATAATTGGTTATATTGGCTATATTTCCAGATTTCTACCATGTCAGTCAGTTAATCTTTTTAAGTCTTCCCTTATGACATGCAATTCTTATCAGAAGTTGCAAAGAACACTGCTTGTTGTGTAGGATAATTCTCGTACTTTTTCAAATGTGCTGCGGAAATAGCCCTACATTCTGTAACAATACGTTGTTTTAAAACATCAATATTGTCAGGCTGAGTGGCGTAAACCTTCGATTTAAGATACCTCCACAGAAAAAAATCTAAAGGTGTGAGGTCCGGTGATCGAGGCGGCCATTCTATTGAACCTCGTCGTCCAATCCATCTACCAGGATATTATTCACCCAAATACCATCTTACTGCATCGTAATAGTGTGGAGGAGCACCATCCTGTTGGAATGTTATTTCCAAAATGTCGAATTCATCTTGATTATCTTCCAAAATTTCAAGGATTAACGGTTCTATTGTATTTTGCAGCATCTGCAGATACACCTCACCGGTTAAGTTGGTATTTCAAAAAACAAGCCCAACGCTGTAGTTTCCCAGTATACCTGCCCAAACATTGACCTTCTCGGGATACTGAGTATGTGTTTCACGAAACATGTGAGGATTTGCATCACTCCAATATCTCACGTTTTGTGTATTTACATTTCCATTTAGATAGAAAGTACTTTCGTCACTAAAACAAATTGTTTTGACATAGTCTGGCTGTTGGTTAATTTTAGTCTCCATATTTTCACAAAATTGCAGTCTTTGGTCTGGATCGTCGTCTGAGAGTTGATGAACCATTTTTAATTTGTATGGGTGAAATTTATTTTTTTTCAACGCCCTGTGCACTGTACTTTGACTGACTTCACAGGTTGATGCAACTTGAGTTGTTGAAGAAGTAGGATTTACTATTACTTCTGCCAGTATATCAATATTTTGATGGAATGGAATGGAATGGCCGCCTTGATCACCGGACCTCACACCTTTAGATTTTTTTCTGTGGGGGTATCTTAAATCGAATGTTTACGCCACTGAGCCTGACAATATTGATGTTTTAAAATAACGTATTGTTATAGAATGTAGGGCTATTTCCGCAGACACATTTGAAAAAGTACGAGAAGAGTTTCGCAATAGGATGTTTTACTGTCAAGTAGATGGAGCTCACTTCGAACAATTACTATAAGTAGATACTGATTCTTGAATCTGTAATTAAAATTATTATCCAAGTTTACTGATTACTGATTTAATCCATCAAAACTACCATAAATAGAAACAATATTACTATCATTGAATAGGTTTTTTCGATACCTTTTAAAAGAGGTGTCGCTTGCCATAGGGTTCCATTTAAAATTATTGGTCACAATGACCTTGTGACGTCATCTTTGACGCATACGTCATCTATCATCACTAGTAGGGAAGTTTACAACCCTTAATATTTAGTTACCAAATTTCACTAGTTTATGTATAATCGTTCCAAAGATAAGAGGGGGGGGAGGGTACTTTTGAATAGCACTGTATACTAAGTAATTTATAGAGTAATAATTTGTTCCAAATAATGAACTTATATAATCACTGCTGTGGTAAATAAATATAGGATTTTTCACTAAGATGTTTAATCTTAAATTTTGTGGAATTTCTTGAATGTAAGCTGGCTATCAAATAAACACGATATAATTTAAGACATTTTAACTATGTAAGTTCTAACAACATATATAAAGTGTGAAAATTTACTATAAATATAAAAGTAGAGTACGTGTAGACTATCATCTACAAACTATACGACGTCAACATGCCACGATTAATAGTTCAACAACACATAGTTTGTGTACAATGGTTTTAAGAAAGTGAGTGACATTTACAGTGTAAATTAGGACAAAGCAAAGCGTCCACAGAATTAACAGTTCCTAACTTAATCAAGAAATTTGAAGAGATGGATCCTGTTATTGATAAGGCAACGCAATACGTCCTCGTCGTGGTGGGTCACATCAAAATATTTCTGCAATGAGAGAAAGTGTAGGGGAGTATCAAAGCATATCTACTCGATGTCGTGCACAACAGCTGAATCTGTGAAGAGCTACTACGAATTGAATTTTAAAGAAAGATCTGCATTTGTTAGCATATAATAACAGTTTCCACAACAATTAAAAATTACAGATCATTTGCGTCACACGGTTAATTGTGGATTCAAAAAGAAAGAAAGTGATGCTGATTTTTGCAAAAAAAGTTTTTTGAGCAATGAAGCACATATTCATCGTGAGGATACGTCTGTAAATGACATTGTCGAATTTGGAGTGCTGAAAAACCAGATGTTCTTCACGCAACAGAACAAGAGTTTTTAGTTAACTCTTTAACGTATTATTCCAAAAAATTGGTATTTCCACATCAATCCAAATAATTGATGTGAAAATGCTAGTCCGCAGTTTTGTGTGGCTTTTGGGTTGGGATTTACTCGCACCTTTTCTTTACCGATTAAGATGCTATGGTTTAGTGGTTTGCTGAATATCGAGATGACTTGAGATTCACTGTTTATATGTACATAATTTAATGTAAAAATACTTGCTGATTGTCTTACGTTTAGTTATTCTGAGTTTCATCACGTCTATTAGAATATAGAAAAGACCATTTGTCATATTCCCACCAATAGCTCTGCTTATGCATTAAGAAAATTCAGCCTAGTTATTTAGTCAAGTAATTTATGTATTTCTCCAAAATTATAATTTGTTTTTAACATCATCAATAGACAATTAAAGATTGTGGAGAGAATGTCAAACAAATTCTGAATTTCTTCCACTGAAGACTCCGATAGTGTCAGAATAAGCGAAGTTTCCTATTGTTTAAAGGAAGAGATAAATTATTTATTAAAAATAGAAATACGTCACTTATTACATATTTGTAGTAATTCGTGTGTAAATGTATTCGTAGAACTTGCTCCAGGTTGGCAAAGTTTGTCTAGAAGCATGTCATATGGAACTGAACCATTATGTGTTAGGCAAGTGAAAATCCCGTTGCTAGATTACGAGTAGATCCACATCTGTAGAAAGTTACTAATAATTTCGAATTCACTAGCTAGTAAAATATTAACATAAAATCCCGTGAGTATCCAGGTAGTATAACCACATAGACCACTTTACAAGTCAAACATAACTTTTCATAACAGCTGAGCCCCACTGCTCCACTAACCATTTTTTCTTCCCTCACGACTTCCCTCTTACACATCTGACTCCAAATCTTGGGATCCTTTTCTAATAGAGAAGGACCCCTCCCGAGGAACAAGACTCTCTCTCTTGACGGCGATTCAAGCGACGCGGTTCGTCCGCTTTGTCGTGGAAGATCGCCTGATATGACACAATTCTCGGGCGGCGTGCTGGTCGCGGCGTCCACGACAAAGACACCCTCCGGGAGGGGGGGGGGGGGGGTTGACGCTGGCGAAGCTATGCGGCAAAACAAGGCGACCAAAAATTAAGAAAAAGCCGAGAAGAAGTCCCTGCCAGCGGGACTTAAAGGCGTCAGGACCAAATGAGGTCGAGGGGAGCGAATCGCTGCCAGTCGCGCGGGTGATATTTGCGGGCGGCACTTGCCTCTCGCGTAGAGACCCGCGAAAGCGGAAGCAAAGCTCAACCTAACTTTGTATGACGGTCCCGGTCCATCGGTAACGATGGGCGAAAAGACCGGTAATCTCGTTCGACTTGCCGACAAAACCCATCAAAGTCATTACGCCTTCCAATTAATATTGATGTATTGGTCTGTGAGTACTTTTTTAAACACGTTATCTAATAAATATTTCAAATGGCCCTTTGTTAAAAATTAAATAAATATATGATATACTGTTCTTACTTTTCTTCCAGTAGCAGGTGTATTCAATGAGGGACTTACTGAATTGACTTATATGTATATCGAAAATACAGTTTGAAAATAATTTTGCTTATACTTATATAGAAGTATTGTATTCCTTATTCTTTAAGGAGTTTTGGAATAATATAGACTAGTAAATGGGGCAGAGTGTTAAAATATTCATATATATTTCAATGGCAGGCCTAATTTCGAGATGGCTTGAAATTTAAATGTCTATTAATAAAATGTATTAACGAACACAAGAAATTTTAAGCATAAATTGTTTCTTCTCTGTTATGTTGTCTACATTAAAATAACTTATACAAGTATATAGAAAACGGAACAATGCAAAAAGGAGCGAGGTGATACGGGAAGGTCCGGGTTAGACGGGCTTTTAGAACATGATAGCCGTGAGGCATGGCAGGAAGTAATAAATAGAGCCAAATTGGGGAAGTAATTAGTAAATCATCGCAATTGGTAGTAATTACCCCCAATCAGTTATTGATTGTCATGGCCTGAAATGTTACAAGCCACATAATTTAGCGTGGCCCAGAGTGAACTCTCTTTACTGCCCTGTTTATTGGAAGGCTGGAAATTAAGGTTTAGAAAATTACAATTTCAATACTCACCCATCTATTTCCGATGGCTTAAAATCGCCTTTTCCTGTGAAAATAAAACAGTTTGTAAGTAATGGAAAGTACGATTAAGGGAAATAGATTGCCACATAGTTGCTAAAATAGTTTATATGCATATAAGTAGTATCAGATCAACAGTAGCTCAAGTTGGTATTTTGAATACTTCATTATTCATAATCAACAAATATGAAGAGGAATATTTAAATATAGTATAAGATGTAAAACAAGAGTTTTAACAGAAATAAAAATACACCCATTAGTGACATAGAAAAAAACATTTTATGCATAATATATGAAAGTAGAAAGAAATATACATGAAAAACGAGGAACATTATACTTCAATAAGGAGATATTTTTATTGAAGAAAACTTAATTCAAAAGTATAATGATTATCGTCAAATAGTTTCATAAGATGTCTGAAATTTCATAAGATATTATCATGTGATCTAAGTTCATGTGATCTAAGCAAACCATTTACACTTGAAATATGGTTAAATTAGCAAATCATTTTACCTTACCCTATTCTGTATATTTACTGTTTAATAATTCGCATATATCCTGTGTGTGTAAAAATGTTTTGTTAGTTGCTTTACAGATGTATTTGACTATTACTTATATTTGGTAATAAATATATGGACGTATTTGGTATTATCCATGCAAGGCACTGTACCAATTTGATCTAATGGCTCTTTTTTGAAATTGAAGGTGAAGCTAGGTCTGAAACTATTGTTATTTTCTAGCTACGAAGAATTAACTTTAGGTTATTTGCCATTACTATCTTGTATGATACATTGTATTTAATAATCATGGAATAGTGGTCTCTTGCGCAATGTGATTTTGTTAATAAATCGTATTTTAAAAATAGTAACTACATAGTGGTTACATTGTCCCACTAATTAATAAGAGTCTCATCTGCTTATGCCATAAAAATAGTGATTTAATGGAGAAACAGGTTTAGATGAAGACATGAAATCTTAACCTTCCGTCGGGCGCAGCCTGAATACAAACACATTCGGGCGCAATGTATCTGAAAGATCCCATATTAAATCTTACACAATTCAGATTTTAATGAGGTGGAGACTCAATTTAATTCTTATTTTAAATAATACAATACATTAATAAATATTTTACACTAGTTCTTAACCGCAATAATTAAATTTACATAAAATAAACTATCACCGGCTGTTTCCAACGAGAATCATAGTTGAATTAAAATAGGAGTATGGTATTGATTTGGTCCATGATAACATTTAATTAGTTTCAAATGAATTTAAATACTTTATCGTAATGAGAGGATTTTTTCATGTAAATCAATCTATTGATCCATAATTACTTAATATCCTTCCTTCAAGGGTAATACTTGACATAGAAAATATGTTTATTACATAGTAAATGAAAATATTAAATATTACTTAATATGTTCATAAAGATCAGAGTTTTTCAATATATACACAATTTATGTTTATGTTTCGTCATGTACAAAATAAGTATTTATTTGTCATAAAAATAATTCATTATATACAAATAAATAATTTTCTTTGCGTACATACAATGACAATGCAACAATTCTCACAAAGGTGATAAAAAGACGAGTGTATTTAAATTTTTGAAATTGACAAATATAATATACAATTTGACATACTTTTTCAATTAAAAAAATTAAAACTTTTACGACGAAATGTATAAGACAAGGTCACAGTTCTGACAAAAATGCACTTGGTGATGAAATAGACAAAGTGCACCTAAGTTTACTTAACTGAAATTAAGAGATTAATATATTATTTAACATATTTTTGAAATAGAAGAAATAAAAACGTTTGTAACGAAATATATAAGGGTTTATATATATATATATATATATATATATATATATATATATATATATATATATATATATATATATATATATATATATATATATATATATATATAGTTAACAGTTTAATTGTTTATATTCTATTAAAAAGTTAAAGTTCAAAAGCAAGCATTTTTTTTACTATTGTCTTATAGTGAATCATAGTGAATCATATTCAGATGTAAATATATATAGTTTATTTCATCGCTATTTCCCAAATAAATAATCCCAAATGGCTCTTATCTCATACCGTGGCTTGTTTTTATGGCTAGCCTCAGATAGACTGTTCCGTTTATCGGCCAGATAAGAGAGTTTCTTATTTGGCAAATATCGATGAAATGATAGTATAGAATATAACTCACTGAGTTGACGTATATTTTTAACAACAGTATATTTTGAATATAGTGCTACTAACAGTGTTTTTTGTTTTCTCGAAACCAAAAAATTTAATTTCTCAAAGACCATTTTAAAACTCAGTCACATATTGTGCATACCAACCGATGATGGTTTACCAACCAAGCATTTACAGAAAACACTTACTCAAACTTACATATTTCCTTGGCGCATTAGTTCTTTTTATAAATGTTTTTAGTTTGCCATCATACTATAGGATTCACTTTACTAACAAGAAAAGATATAGGTAAGATATTTGAAAAATAGTACAAGAACATGTTCTCAATTACAACGAAATGGAAGAAAATATGAGAATTTTGCATTAAATATAAATATCTTCTCAAGGGAGAAAGATGAGAACATTAACTAAATAGAACAGTAATTCAAATAATAAGTAAGTAGTAACTAATAAAAACATTTAACAAAATTTTAAAATTGACTTTTTAAAAAAAATCAAGCACTTCATTTTATTTGCCTCTATATCACGCTTCATTTCATATATGAAATATACTTCACATTACTATAACATTATATTATAGCACAATTCTTATTGTATTAAAATTTTATCTCAGGAACTATTACCTCTGTTTTGTATACATTCTCGTATTCTCATCAGTGATTCATTGACATATTTAAATTCTATGAACCCCTTTGAATATTACATTGGATAAATTTCCAACGTGCTCTTGCTTCTCTTCCATATAATAGGTTGGTGCTGAATAATTTAATTGGTTCAGATGACTGTCGATATACAATGAAATCGCTTAGATAGGTATTTTCAAAAATAAAATTGTCGGGAAATAAAATTTATATCTTAGCTTGGTTTGTCATACAGTACAAATCAAAGCAACATGCTGCAGTTATAATTTAACTATAACCCTATACATATTTTCTCTAGTAGATATTTCTCTAGTAAATAAACAAATAAGAAATAAATATTTTAAATAAAAATGTTTAAATTTCTATAACTACGTAACAATAACGACACTAACTATAATAATACAAGGTGGAAAATAAAGCTGCCATTATTTTCATAGTTGATAGTTTGTAATTAAACAAAATGAAAATGTTATGCAAAATAGATGGTTCACTCTGCTATTTATTAGACAAAAAGTGTTTAAGTTACCTAATTATGGGGCAAAAATAAAAATAAGAAATTGCAATAATTATGAAATTATTTATATAATAAAAGAATACCTCTGTTCAAAATAATTTAATTTGTAGAAACAATTAGTAAGTTTTAATACCGGCCGACGATCGACAAGCACAGTTTTCGATGTGCGCTGTTTAGTGAACGATTCCGAGACGTTTTAATTTTGCATGGCTATTAACTATCTTAATTCTAGATGTATATTTCGAGTATTATTACTTAATAGTACTATGATGATGTTCAGTAATGTTTAATATCGGGACGATTAAGAAAATCGCAATAATATTGGGCCGCCCCCTCGCTCATTTCGAAGGCACCTCTGGAGCATGACTCTAGAGGCTTCGGATCAAAAAACAAAAGTTACCACGTTGTTCGCAAAGGTCGATTGACTATCTTGATTTTGTCAAAATGTCGAAATTCGAACGAAAAGCATTTCGTACGTCGACCTAAATATTTCGTGATACATACGAAAACAGCCGTTTAGAAAATAGAGATATGCTACTCATTTATGGAGAGTTTCACTATATTTCGCAAGATACACGACGTATTTACTCGCTCTGTTTCCTTGGCAGACGTATACCGAATAGACAAAATATTGTAGAAACATTTCAACGATTCGTGACACTAGTAGTGTGTCCTCAATAACTGTATACAGCTTTAAAGACTCATTTCGTATGTGTACCCGCTGTTGGAATTTCACATTCCAACAAGAGTACGTCAACAAATTCTTAAAGCCTGTCCTGTCCCGCTTGAAATTTTTTCTTGTAGCAACAAGCACGTCACCCTCTCTGTCTTTAGCACGTGGCTAGCCGTTGCAATATACGACGTAGAAACAACAGTTATTCCATCAGTATGTATCAGTCATCAGTATAGTCGAGTCAAGTGCGCATAGCAGTTAACGACAGAAAAACAAACATTTTTTTTGTAGCTCCGTACGCGGACGTATTTAGTAAGGAAATTAACGTAGTGTGCTTAATTCCTATATTTCAATTTTCTAGTACAAAGTACAGTGATTTTCTTTCAAGTTCGCGAGTGTATAAGCTGTCTTTTATTCACCGTGAACAATTATTTCTTCAAGTTATTGTGTGCAACCAGAAGCTGTTGCGAATTCATTCCTTTCAAACATTCTACTGTTCAACGAGTCAATCTGACAATTACGTCAGTGTCATTCATTTCAAGTGTAATAAAACTAAACTCTAATTCGGTTTCTTATACAACCTAGACACAGTGTCGCACGAATTTCTGGAACGAATTTACGCCTCGTTCTCTCGTGTACCACCTGTACCACGAACTCTTTTTTGTTAATATACTCTATTGTTAATACCGAGTTTTATTAACTGGTCCTTCAATTCTTCAACCCTGAGCTAATTGTGACCTGGAATGGTTTTTCACCTATGGTAGCGAATTAACAACAACAACAATAAAAATACACAATCAACAGTCCACTAGCTACTCGCCGCTTCCACGCCACCCGCATAAAATATCATACATATACTAATGTATATACCAGCGTACGCATACAGGGTGTCCCAGATTTAAACGGACACACTCTAGTGAAAGTTAGAGCACACTCAGCTGAGTTTAAAACACCCTATACTTATCGTTGAATGTGAACCGTTTTTGAGATACGGGGTGTTTTATGGTTTTTGACCAGAAATTTAGTCCGCTATATTATTGAAATGGCTTCACATACTTAGATAAAATTTGGTACAGATATTATACTCTATTAGGTTAATAAATTTAAGTGATTTTGGAAAAATTTAAAAATCGACCTACATTTTTTTAATATGGCTCTATGGGTCGTTAACATCACACTGTATATTATTTTGTGGGAAATGTTAGTAAACTTTTAAAAAGCCTATAGACCATTTTATTAAAAATGTCATAATATTTGATGGCACGTTTATGGTTATTCTTCAATAAATTTTCAAAAGTATTGAAAGACCAAATTTGACATTCTACAAATAACACAATCCAGTTGTTAACATCATTATTTTATTAATTTTAGATAAATACCCTGCAGAAGAGGTTTTGGTTTTTACATTCAGCATTTTTAAGCTTTTTTTAGTTTAATTTCATCCAATATATTACACATTCCATTCCTTTCATAAATTTATTTAGAACTTTAAATAATAAAAAAAAAAATTAAAGCGATGCAAATAATTAAGTAATTAATAACAGGTTTTCTAAATGAATGCCCCCAGCGTCAATACATTTTCGGGAACGTTTTAGTATGTTTTTCACTGACCTATCAATCACTTCCGGGTTATTTCCAATGTTATCACATACAGTAATAATTTTTTTTAGAAGCTGCTTTCATATATTGAACTCCTCATTGTATACCTCTCACTTGAGATGACCTCATAAAAAGTAACCTAGAGGTGTAAGATCAGGAGACCTAGGTGGCCAGTTTACCAGACCTCCGCGACCAATCCATCTGCTGGTGCAATGCTGGTTCAGATGATCCCGGACCGGTGCAGAATAATGGGGTCCAGCACCATCGTGCTGAAACTAAAAACCCCTAGTATTGATGCCTTCTAATAAATCTGGCAAGATATATCTAAGAAAGTTTAAATAAACCTCACCAGTTAGCCTTCCTTCAAAAATGTGGGGCCCTATTAGATGATTATTGTAAATACCACACCACACATTAATGTTAAATATGTATTGGGAATGTTTCTGAATCACTGCACATGGATTCTCGGTTGCCCAAACATGCTGAATTTTTTTTGAGTTGTTATTAATTCCGTTACGTGTGAATTGGGCTTCATCCGTGAATATAACTCTCGATACTGTTCTTCTGTGAGCAAAAATCCACCTACAAAACGTTAAGCGGGGAACGTCGTCGCCTTCTTCTAGACGTTGAACTATTCTAACTTGAAATGGATGCAAATTCTTCTTCTTTAATGTTCGCCATACTCTTGTCTTAAGTACTGCTAACTCATTGCTTATTTTTCTAACACTTATGGATGGATGATTTCCCACAACCTGTAATATTTGCTCTTCTTGTGGAAAAGCACTGAGAACATGTTCATGCTTTGTCATTAACAAAAATTGTCCATGTTCCCTACTAAATTGGTATACCACTGAAAACGTTTTATGATCTGGTACACGGCGATTTGGAAAACGCCTTTGATAATCTCTTTTTTCACTCTCCCGTTTCCATCGCAAAAGCCATACACAAAAATAATATCCGCATATTCTTCGTTACTAAATTGAAACGGCATCTTAAAATTGTTAGTTTTATAACTGGCTTTTTATCACTTATTCTAACAATTACTAAGAGCGAACAGCAATTATTATTTGTAAAATTACACATTTGACATGTGCTTACTTGGGATTTTTAATGAAACAATGTCATGTGTTAATCGCATCGTTTTATTACTTATTTTTTATTCGTGAAATAAATGGCATGTGTTTTAATTTGGACGTAAAAACACTGAATTCAAAACAAAAATAAATAATAACCTCATCTGCGGGGTGTTTAGTTAAAATTAATAAAATAATGATGTTAGCAACTGGATTGTGTTATTTGTAGAATTTCAAATTTGGTCTTTCAATACTTGAAGAATAACCATAAATTTATTGAAGAATAACCATAAACATGCCATCAAATATTATGACATTATTTCATAAACTGGTTCATAGGCTTTTTAAAAGTTTACTAATATTTACCACAAAATAATATACAGTGTGATGTTAACGACCCAAAGAGCCATATTAGAAAAATGGAGGTCGATCCTTGAATTCTTCTGAAATCACTTAAAATATTTATTAACCTAAAGGAGTATAATATGTGTACCAAATTTTATCTAAATATGTGCAGTCATTTCAAAAATATGGCGGACTAAAGTTCTGGCCAAAAACCATAAAACACCCCGTATCTCAAAAACGGTTCACATTCAATGGTAAGTATAGGGGTGTTTTGAACTCAGCTGAGTGTGCTCTACCTTCCATTAGAGTATGTCCGTTTAAATCTGGGACACCCTGTATAATAATTATTTTGCCTGTCGTCATCACTCAGTTTCATTATTAAATTGCATAATTGAATTGAAAACAGCTTAGTGACAAAACTGCAGCATGCGCAATTTTTTTCTTTATCGGGTTTGATGTTTCTGTGCTCGTTAAATAAATGTTACGGCATAGATTACGAACGCATAGAAGAGCGATTATAATTATTAGAGTTGACGGGACGTTGCGCTTTTTTCATAATTACTCTTCGTTATTTATGCACGTTGATAAAGATAGTTGTCACGTTGCATTTGATAAATCTTGTGACCGGCGAGTGCGTCGTGTTCGCTTTGTATTATGCACATAATTATTCATCTCTTGAACGTTAATTCCGCGATACATCAAACGGCTTTTTTGCGAGAGGTATTAACCTAGTGCATGCGACGTTCATTGTACGTTCTTGCTATGTGCAATTTCGTGTTCCAGAAGATGTGATGATGAAATATCGTGTATTCAGGAAAAAGTAATACAACCTATTGTCAATTACTCCGCTTTTATTTACGTCGACTCTAAAATGAATCCATCGTAGACCAAGAACGTCGTTTCTAATCAAATATAACTTATTTATACAACTGTTCTACAGTGGTGACTCGTAATATGTTCACACAGGAGTCATGTTTACAAACGAATATCCTAAATTACAAATACTATTACAATCAATTTGTATAATGGATATTTGTGCGTGTATCAATTTAGTGACGACGCACGGGTTACTAATGTGCCACAATTACCAGCACGTATATCTAGTGACATATGTTTCAATCAACTACGTACGGCATACACAATTAATAATTTGCCGAATAAAATGCAATTATGAAGTTACGTCCTAGTTTTATTATATAATTTGATTCATTGGCGTCTCAATATTTCAGTAAAATCTATTTCATTTGTGTTTCATTTATTTTGCTTTTTGTTGAATTTATTTCATTTATTTTGATGGAAATATCACTTCCATGGATATGGATGGAATGTTTTTGTGGAGAACCTTTTCATTACTCTGTCATAGGTTTACGGATTTGTATTGTACTAACTGTTATCCTAAAATGTGTTTTCGGCACAACACTGTTCAAAAATGTCAGTTGATTGATTCATACGATTGCTACCTGTGACGCACACGCAAAGAATCATTAAACAAACCATATTTCGTACTGCGAATCCAAGTAATAATGGGCGAAGGTACCACTATCATTTCAAGATAACACTTGGAGTTCTACGTTGAAATACGTGTACAACTAAAAATATTTAAAGAAATGGTGAAGGCGCTAATACAATCTTAAAATGTTATTTATATATATACGGCAAAAGGTGTATTGCATTCTTTATTGCAACTGTAATCTTAAGGGGCCTGCCCATTTTTTGGTTTCAAAAATTGATTTTTTAACAGAAGTCGTTGCATTCAACCTTCCCCGTTATTACTGTCCCGAAATTTTATGGTAAAATTCACAATAGCTTTAAAGTTTAGTCGAATTATTAACGGCGCACATGGACTGGAAGGGGTCATTGGCAATGGCTATACAGCTCACAGGACGGCTATATGGTTGGATTGCCCGATTCCGTGGCAAAAGGTTCCAAAATCGAAACTTGAATTTGAGGATTTTTTTCATCCTAGATATTTAGGCGGGGGTATGTACTATACGACGTGGGATTTCTTTAGGCCCACATGTACATATTTCCAACGGGAAACCATTATAATCCCGAGCGTTATTCACGGTCAATCTCGTGCTCGAGCTAAGTGAAATGTTGCGTCCAATTGAAAGGCTCACAGTCTTCCGTCGATTCCATCAATTTCCATTCTGAAACATATACTCTATTGCTGAAAGTAAATACATGTTGTCTGTATTTGGGTTTTTTCTAAGTACATTTTGTAAATGAGCAACTGAGTCTTAAAAAGTATGCATTTTCTGCCGGTATGTTTTATAAAATCAAAATGTAAAAGGCAATAAGTCCCACGGTATCTCGGTCTGAATCAATTTTTTTCGTATTCTATGAATCGTTGTCTATAATTTATACAGAAAACTATCCAACTTGCTTCCTTTTTTTTTAATCGTTTATTTTTTTGGAACACTACATAAATGCGCACAAACTGGAACACTTGTAAAATCATTTTCAACTTAGATTATACATGCATGCATACGTTTGTATGTGTTATGCGAGTGTGTGTAATTTTTTTATTTTTTTGTTAAGTATTTTAACAAAAATTTCTAATGACTTCATTTTATTCGCACATAAACAACATGGCGTCGGAGATATTTTTATTTCTAGAATGAAAATATTTCAAATAGTAAAGAGTCGATTTAGTGACATCCTTCCTCCTTAGAACCCTTATTGACATCATTGCTGAAAAATTAAGAACAATGCTCAATTTGTTTAGGTAACATATCCGATAACGATACCGATGTCAATGAAAACTCGAAAATTCAACGAAATCGCTGTCGCGTATAGCAACAGCGATTAAAAATTGAAATATATATATATATATATATATATATATATATATATATATATATATATATATATATATATATATATATATATATATATATATATATACGATTCTTGTATTCACTATTTCATATAAGTTCCATTCTAGACCTTCATAACACTCTTTTATATGCTTAAACATAGGAAAAAATATATTGAAACTAAAAACAGGTGTTTCTTATAGAGCAACTTAAAAAATTGGCCATTTTGAAGCAACCATTTTGTTTTTGAAAAAAATTACCAGACTCGTTCTCACCGACCTCGAAAACCTCAGTATTACACTTTTCAACGTAAAAATAGTGTTTTTTATAGAAAAAGTCGGCCATTTTGAAGCCGCCATTTTGTTTTTTTAATTTTCGGAGTCGTTCTCAGCGAACTCAAAAATCTGTACGTGAATATTTTTCAACGTACAAAATATAGAACGTTTTTCATAGAAATAGTAGGCCAGTTTGAGCCCGCCAATTTATTTCTTTAAAAAAAAAATTCCGAATTAGTTCTCAGCGACCTCGAAAATCTCTACATCAATATTTTTCAACGTAGAAACAATCTTTTTTATAGAAATAGTCGGCCATTTTGAGACCGCCATTTTGTTTTCTGAAAGCCAAATACCGCATTCGTTCTCAGCAACCTCAAAAACCTCTATATGAGTATTTTTCAATGTGAAAACAGCATATTCTAATAGAAAAGTCGGCTATTTTGAGGTCGGCATTTTGTTTTTTGAAAAACAAATAGCGGATTCGTGATCAGCAATCTCGAAAAATCTTTATATACCAATTTTCAATAAATTACACAGAATATTTGAATTTTGGCCACGAAATCGGGCAATCCGACCACTGTACGGCGCGACGAAGCTGTAGAAGAAGAAATTAATTTGATCATCGCACATGGACATCAAATTCCCCGTAATATTATTGTTTCTGGTGACGGTACCTGGCAGAAACGAAGATTTATTTCCCTATATGGTATACTAGGCTCATCGGCAAATTATCTGTCAAGATAGTGGACTCAGTAATGAAATTCAGTTTTTGTAATGCAAAACCGCCATAGACGTTGCCACGTCTTTTGCGGTATCCATTTTTAACGATGGGTTTTCAGACATTCTACAACACGGGAAGCCACGAAGGACACAGAGCCCAAAATTATTCGGACAATCGTGACGACCGCATTCGACAGGCTAACAACCGGGTGACGCTGGTAATGAAAATCGCGAGGATAGCTGCAAGGAACAAAAGAGCTGAAGAAAATGAGTTCTACGAGGCAGAGGAGGGTGTGTTGTACGGGCCTGGAATAGATAATGACATGTAAGTTGTACAGTTTAACTGCTATATGGAAAATAATATTTAAAAAACTTTAAAAGCATTCTTTCTCAAAACTACGTTATTGCGCTTTCAGTGCAATTTTTCCGAGATACCGATTGAACCGAATGAACCGATTTTAATGATTATCGGCTTAAAATCGTCACAATCGATGTCGCTATATCCCATCACAGGATATTTTGATATAGCAAAAATTGGATTTTTAATAACAATTTAGAAGTGAAAATATGTTGTGAAAATCGTAGTTCTCCTTCAAAGTTGCGCTAAATCGCGTAAAATAAAAATTTTTAAAAACTCCTACGATAGGATTTAGCTATAACCCTATATTTTATAAAGATGCTTTATTTTCTGATTTCAGATAACACCATTTACTGGGAAACTGCACTTAATGCAAGTGTGTCCGCTGGAGTAGACCATAAAGGGGCGTGGTTCAACGGCCGTCATTTGTTTCTATTCCAAATTTTTTTTTTCTTAAACCTGAAATAATGTATTTTTCAACAAAACAAAATTTGTTGAAATCAGTTCAATCATTCAACTACTATTAATTTTTATAATAACCGTGTTTTCTCGAAGAAAAAATGGGAAGGCCCCTCCTCAATGACATCTAACGACCGTAACAGATAACCATCGTTATATTTGATGGATACTTCTGAAAAATATTTAAAAACTGTTTGCTGCGTATTTTGTGTTGTATTCGAACTCGAGATTTATTACATGCAATGAGTATGTGTGAAAATGTCAGGTTATGATTTTACAATTATTTGAATCAAGTCAACATGTTGTTTTACATAAACAGTCGTCATAGATAGAATTTGTATGATGTGGTATTCCTCAAGGCTCAATCCTTGAACCATTATTTTTTTTAGGTAAGGTAATGAAAATTACACTCCTTAAATTATCACATCTAACTAGTTGCGTGAGCTGCTGATTACACTTTTTATCTGAATAGTTAACTAAGTAATGTTCAGTATAGTTTTTCTGCTGATGATATATACTTTAATATTTCCCTTAACCCTCAAGAATATCACAAGCGTAAACTAGTATCTTTTGTCTTTAGTTAACATTGCAAGAAAACACTGGCTCCACACTAAGCGTTTTACATCAAAAATAATAGTTGCTTGTAGAAAAAAAGATGGAGATACATTAAGAAATAATTTTAATATCGTAGTTAAAGCAATACCAGTATGCGAAGAAAAAAATCTTAGGTGCCTTATTGGAGTATTATTTGAAATTCAAAGTACAGGTGAATATTATGATCTATTCATTAAACTTATTATAGTTTTAAACTACTTTAAAATATAAGTACCAAGAAATTGTTTCCAAACAATTAAATATTTATAAACTATCGTGAGATGGAGTTTTGGTTATACCCCAATCCATCTGTATATTCCTTAAACATTAAGGATAAAACAAATTACGCCAAAGCAGCTACTCCCCCGTCTATATGCCATCGACGGGTGCTGGATTACATGGCATGGTTTACGTTCTACAGCTCTCCAAGTATATAACGTGACGGTGTCTATGAGATGTGAAGCCTCGTTTATCAAGAGCATATTCGCTCACACTACACTGACGAGACCCAAATTAAGGTCGAAACCGGCCTGTAGCGGTATCCCGAGATAGAGGACGCTTTCCTTCTTCCTTGTGATTTCCGAGAAATCCAAATCATTGTATTTTTAGTTCTATGTTAGAACAAAAATACGCCAAATTTCGCCATGTAATCCAGCGGCCGTCGACGGCATATAGCCGGGGGAATAGCTGTTTTGACTTAATTTGTTTTATCCTTAATATATATGGAATCTACAGATGGATAGGAGTAAACAAAACTCCATCTCACAATAGTTTATAAAACTTACCATCTGGGAACTTTGTGTTATAAATAATTAAATATTTCTTTTAGAATACTTCGCCAATCAATTCTCCTGTGATGTTCTGTACAATATATGCATTACCGAATCCAATTTCTTACATGTCCAAAAATTACAAATTTGAGTTTAATATAATTTTGCTTGCATCTGAGAAGTTCAGATGTGTCATAAAAGCTTTCTGAACGAAAATAGGTAAATGGTGTAAAAGCGTAAAAGTTATCAATCACTGTGTCCCTTCATTTTATTTTGATAAAGAAATTAACCCCCTATCTTTACAAAAAAATGGAAGTAATATAAGCAATAATGGCATGCCTCAATGTTTATTTTCATAAATAAGGCAACTTTTTCCTGTGGTATTTATGTAGCATTATATTAAAATTATTGGATTTCATATCTGTATTTTATAATGGCGATATTCAAAGAATGAAGTGAGAAGTGATTTCTTCTACGGATGTAGTAATTTTAAAGGCAATAGCGAACTATAATTTTAAAGTATTTTTGTAAAATATATGTGTCGTATTGCTGTAATAGACTTAACAAATAATTATTGCTAGTGTATTTTTATTTCCTACCCATATACATTACAATGATACTAACACCTTCGCCATTTCTTAAAAATTATGTTATACATGGAACTACTGTCCTTCGTATATTCCACCATTTGACTGATTATAAATTTGATTTCTGTGTCAAGATAATTTCATATTCACTAATGACCAAATACTAAAATATGTGAAACACAGACACAAACTTCAATAGGTAAATTAAAATTTTTACAACAATTAATAGCGCGTTTATTAAAAAATATTACAAAAACTAACTGAAACAGATTTTCTGTAACAACTTAATTCTCTATTTTGCTGAAATTATTTGAATAGCTATTGATCGTGATGGAAACGGAACATCTTTGAGATGAGAGAATAGAACTAACGAAGAGTTCGTAGTGATTCAGCTCACTTTATTGAATTAGACAGTTTTTTTCTCGTTTGTCTTCGCACAATGTTTGTACGTCAGCAATTACAATTACATTATATTTATCAATCTTCTGGTTTTTATCGAATATGATGTAGTTAAAACATTAGAGCGTTAATGTACCCCGATGTGTTTAATGGTATAATTTTTAGGTCAATTATATAATGACCAACAGAATGGCAAACTTATGAGTTGTAAACTTATGACAGATTTTGTGTTTGTTTTAATTATAAGTATTTTGTAAATAATTTTGTACCTATTGAATACGTACCTACGTGATAAAACAATAAAAATATCGGTGTTTTAAAGGACTCTATAGGAACTATAATAAAAAGAACAAAATAATATAGATAAAGCGTTACTGCGCTATACCTGTGTAACAGTTACATAGAGAAATTTTTAATAATGCACAAAATTTTTCCACGGAAAACTTTGTAAATAAAATAAATAGTGTTTGGTGACATAAATAATTATTCGGTTTACTTCGTTTAATTGCTAAATATCATCCTCTGCGAAGTAAAACTTTGCATTATATTGATGATCTCAAGTTTTTACCCCGATTTAGATTGTTCTCGAAACTACCAAGAGATGGCGTTTGGTACGTTCTACTAGCAACGTCTACTAGATGTGAGCATCATATGTCAAAGGTATACTCACTCGCTTACACTGTACTGACGAGACCCAAGATAAGGTCGAAACCGGTCTGCAGTTAGATCTGCGATATTCTGAGATAGGTGACACTATGTATCTTCCTTGTGGTTTTGGAACAATCTGAATTACTGTATTTTAGTGCTAACTCTGTTAGACAAACTACGGCAAATTTTGTCATTTGATTCAGCGCTCGGCATTTGGCATATAGCCAGGAGTATAGCTGTTTTGACCTAATTTGTTTAGTCTTTATTATATAAAGCATTTCCAGATGGGGTGGAGTATAATCTCCTTATTTTCAGTAGTTTGAAAAACATTGGTTTTTCAAGTAGTGCCGTAATTTGCAAAAGTATTTCTGCCCCTACTACTTAAGAGCGTCATATGAAAATGAAGGGAAATATAGCAAGATGTCCTTGAAACATAGCATGATAATTACCATCTGGAAGGTAAACTTCTAATGCGGAAAAGAAATTTACCTTATTCTAGAACTACACATTATTTAAGGAAAACTTAAGTGTGGAGAATAGCGAGATTGGATTTAAGAGAAAAAGAACTACATAAGATAGAACAGGAAGGATTGGAGAAGAATGAAGGGTGGTGCCGATGTTTCTTCTGGGATAAAAATTGCCCTCTACGATGTCGATTATAAATTGATGACATAACTTCACTGTAACATATTGTATATTTTCTACTTCATGTTTAGATGCCAGTATACGCCAAATGATGTGATCACAATGTAATGAAACGACTGATATATGCTTATGTTCTACTTTTTGTTGATGAGAAATTTATGGCGATTTTTGTTCGATCGCTAGTCAGAATTGCATCTCCACTCATTCAGGTGCGATAGATCAATGTTCATGATAAATGTATTAGGTAATATATAACGAAAATCATAGATATATTTGTAATAAATATAAATTTTGAGAAGCTGTATCAGATTTTTACTAGATTTCTTCTTGTACGGAAGCAAGAATGTGGTGTATACAGGCACTTTCAATTGGAGGGAAATTTCAGTGATCGTTCGGTTTACTCCTTATTCTAGAAGATCTTCATTAGATAATTCGAAAATGATTAAAACTTTATGATAACAAAAACCCAATATTATTTAACATGATTTGCAAACCTGGCATGCTGTATGATGGTATGGTATTACAGTGTTTTAGAGGAAACTTGCCTTCTATCTGTATTACTGCAATACAAATCCAGGGTATAATTTTTAGTTGTTAGGTATATTAAACACAGTGTTCTTTTCTCTGGTATTTTGATTTTCTAAGGTCTACGTAGTTATTAAACCATAGTTAGTTATTATTCATCTAGACCAAAATTGATTAATAGCTCAGGAGTGCATCTGATATTCACAAATAGTTAGTGAATATGTTAGACAGGTCCACAACCTGCATTCTCAAGACCATCTGTAAACCACTCTTATCCTAGAAAATATCTGAAAAAATTCATATGCAGCCAGGACAGGCAGACAAGCGGTATTTTTGGACTCTCCCTAAATTTATACGAGAAATTTGACAGCTTCTTATCAAAACAAATATTGATATCGTATTCAGAAGATTAACTTTCATCAGATTAATGTAATTTTCATTGATTTGGACACTATTGTATTTTTGAGAAGGTTTCCTTGACAGGGTCCTTAAAACGATCCATCGATTTTCTTCCATAAGAAAATGCTTTCTTGGGAAGAATTCTGAGAAAATTCGTATAGAGACAGGACAGGCAGACAAATTCAGTGGCTTCTTTGAATTTCTTCTGAATCTAGAGATTTTCTGAGAAAATATGAATTTTACAGTTGCTACTGTGTATGTATCTGTAGTTCGAAAATTTGTTTTTGATTTTTCGAGAAAACTCATGAAAACTGAGTTTGCTATCGTGTGCGGAGGATGGAATTATTTTATATCAATGTCATTTGACCTCAATATTACTCAATAATATAATAAGTTCCCTTGCTATATAGGTAGTCCATCGATTTTTGTCCACGAGAAAAAATCTGCCAAAACTCGTATAGAGCCAGAAAAGGCAGACAATTTCAGAGGCACCTTCAGATTTCATCTAAATCCAAAGGATTTCTAATTACGTATGAATTTTAATGTTGCTACTATGAATCTGCAGGTCGAAAATTTGTTTTAGATTTTACGAGAAAACTGACATGAAAGTTTCTCATGAAAACAGCAATTTCTGTCATGTTCAATGTTTGTTGATATAGAGGCTTTTGTATTTTTGATAAAATCCCCTTAATATAGTTCATCGATTCTCTTCCACAAGAAAAAGTTTCTCGAGAGAAAAATTTTAAGAAAATCATATTGAACCAAGAAAGGTATATAAATTCAGCGGTATCTTCAGATTTTCCTTAAATTCAGAGGCTTTCTACGTGTGCTATCATGAATATGAAGTTCGAAAATTTGTTCAAGACAGGTTGAAAGGAGAACACTGTAGGATTAGGTGAAAATTGCTTAGGATTTTAGGGCGGGAATTAGTTGTGAGGACGCAGATGCTTCACATAAAGCGGCAGTGGACCATACCGAAGGCAATATAGCAGCGGAATCTATCCTACAGCAAGGAAGAAACTGGGCTATCACTGAAATTTCCCTCCAACTGACAGTAGCTGTATTCCACACCTGTATACCGTATCTCAACAGAATACCTTAATATGAAGATGTTCTTGTTGAGTATGTGAGTACTCTCCTCTGTAACGAATGACACAATGACGAAATATAAGCAGAGATATAAGATATTTACAATATGTACGGTAAACCTCGACGAGGCCCAGTTTTGGCTGAAAATCGAAAAGGAACTCTCATAATTTTCTTATTGACAAACATGTTGACATATTTTAAGGGATACAATATTACAGCGGCGGGAGTGATACCTTTGTTTCCTGACTGACATTTTGATGGCAAAAAGACAGCAACAGTATACTTCTTTTCAGTAACGATATCATACACTATAAAGTCGGTACTGTGTTAAAGTTTTTGCTGTAGAAGAATATTTTATTATACAAAACGTTCATTAATTGACAAATAATTTGTAGAACTAAACTTTTATTCAATTAAGGAACGTTTAATTAATTGAATAAAAGTTTAGGACTCATCGCCACATAAGAAGGTCATATTTAAGACGAATATGACGACGAGCTATTTCAGAGGATGCAACAATTAGGAGAAGGCTCAAGCTCTCCTTAAGATCTACAAGCAATACTGCTTTTCGCAACGTACTGTTTTTTTAATAAATAACCTATTAATAGCAAAAGCAATCAAAGAATTCGCATTACCTATGCTGTTTCCTTCTAGACCTATTCCTTTCTGTTCTTATTTCTTTCTTTATTCAGATTGGTTTCACTACAAAGTAGATTGCAATAGTATGAAAGGCATTACATAAGAACATACATTATTACTACGAGGGTCTTCCAAATATAAACGAGCCTTTTCCAAAAAAAAATATTTTACATTTTAAGAAGACAACACAGTTTATGGTTATTTTTCTACATAGTTCTCCTCTTTATTAATGCATTTTCCCCATTGAACAGGTAGTTTTTTCATGCCGTTTTCAAAGAATGACTTCGGGTGGGTATCCAATCAACTGCGCACAAATTGAATTTCCCTCGTATATTACTATATTACATTATTACTAAAGAAAAAATAAAGACTAAACTTCTAAAACACTCTTAGGTGTTCTCGTGAGTGCGCGATTTTGACCGCATAAATACGTCATTTACAGCCAACACCGTAAATTTATGACTTAAAAGGTCCGATGTGATAAACTCAGGGAAGATCCCCACAAGAAGCGAACATAAAAAATCGCTCAGGAAATAAGCAACGATTTAGATGGCCTATCAGCATAAGATAGAATTTCTTATCGTCGTCGTTCCCGTTGTAAGGTATAACGGTGATATATGTGGGTACATAAAAGGCCGGTTTACCGTCTCAGATGATAAGATATGACCTAGGAAGTGTTAATTTAGCCGGTGATGGTAACTTACGGGCGAAGCAGCACTTTTCCGCACGTATTGCGTACACGCAGACGCAGATCAACAGCAGGAAGGTAACCAGCAACGCTCCTGCCACGCTGACCAGCGTGCTCATATGAAGGGGCTCTGCAAAATAAACAAGCTATATTAATAGTTCGAAATAAAATACTTGCAATATGTGCCGTATATATAAATGTTCGCCATTAAGAATAAAATTATCTTGTTGCATTGTGTAATTGAAACAACGTTGTTCTCTGTTTTTATTCCACATTTTTAATACAGTATGCAAGTAAAGGTTGGAACAAATTCGATGAAAACGTTACTTGGTACAAACGAAAAAAATGGATCGCATTTAGATAGATCCGGAGAGATCGATTTTATTTTAGGTACGCAATATACGTATCCAAAGACATTTGTATGCGTATATCTTTGGTGATGCCTATTGGTTCATGACTATATAAGAATGCAGAATTTTTTCGTATATTGTATCCAATTTTATATAAAGCTATATAATAACTGTTTAGAGAAATTTATTACTTTGATTTTTGAGGTTTGTACGTTTCTTGTAACTTATAACAATAAATATTATTTATTTATTGTTATAAGTTTTTAAAATAGGTATGGTGCTTTTAAGTGAAACACAACGAATTGCAATTATGATGATGCTTAGCTGTGGAAAGAGGAACAAAACATAAATAAAACTTGTGAGTTATTTAAGTATAATAAGTACTCTGAATGACCTATTAATCGCTCATTTGTAAATAAAATAGAAGAACGATTTATAAATTTTGGTGCTCTGCCGACAGAAACACATTCATATCAAAGGTTTTCTTGCGGTTTCGGAAGACAGACGGTTATTATAGAGAGGTATTATAGGCTAGGCAAGAAAATTATCTTCAACCAACACGTGAAATGGCATCACAGATTGCAATATGTTCGTCCTCTGTTTTGAAATAACTGAAAGAAATAAGTGGCATCGATATAAAGTTTAGTTAGTAATCCAGCTTCGGGAATATGGTGAAAATAGTATTGGTTGATGCTGAAAGAAATATCGCGGAATATAATTATCTGAGTTAAAAATGGAGCGATGTAATAATGATCTCCAATTTCGAAACAAGGTTGTTGTCTCTGACAGGATAATTTTTTGTTTTTGTTTTGTCAATGAATAAGCAGAACTGCAGGTATGGGGTCCCTAAAAAATGTGTCCCTCTATTGTCCTCATTGAATAATATAGGACTATACATAACTAGAGAGTCAATGCCTGAAGGTATAAATTGATTATTATCACAATTATAGGATCAATTTTTGTTTTACAAAGATTTCGGCTTGAATACTTATTTTACTTATTTCAATTGGATATTTATATTAATTTTAATACTTAATATTTACAAAACAATTTTTCTGTGCTTTTCATGCAATTTAAAGCATCATATGTAAGAGAACGCGCTCTTGATATCTAAATACTAAATACTCTAAAATTCTCTAAATACTCAAAAAAATACACTGAGGCCTTCGCCATTTCTTTAAAAATGACTGAGAAACTATTATAATTATGAATATTAAAATTAGTCATATTGTTTTCAGTATATAATGTTCAATGAAACCACTTTTGTGGGTGGCTACATATGTGTGAATTTAATATTTTGGAACTCAAGAAAGTCAAATTGTACTATCATTAAAATGTGATAAAAAAAAGTAACACAGAAGGCACATAATAGACTCTAGGTACAAATAGGTACGGTTGAAGTCCACGGTTGATAGAAAAATTTCGTCAATTTGGAAATGTCCTTAAATAAATTCAGTTTAGACAATGAAAGGAAATTGGATACATTAGGTGATTTTGAAGGGAATCCAAAATAAGTTTCCGCTTACAGTGATGTTCATATTGCGCCTTAACAATATACCCATATAACATATAGTTCTAGAACTCAACAGGGACGTTTCTCGTTAATTTTTCTTTTTGAAAAATCATTGTAAATAGACTCTAGAGGATCTGATTTATATAGAAATATTCTTTTCAATGTTTCAGTAATAATCCACGTGAAACAGTCAATAAAATTTGATACTGAAGTCGGCAAATTTAATATCCCAAGAACTATCTAGTTAATATGCTCACGTTTTGACTGGAATTGTAAATAATTAAATTGTGAGATTATATATCTTTGATGGCACAATATGAGGCAAGTGTACCTTGATTTCTTGCCCGATTTCTGAAGTTCTGATGATGGTGACACTAATGGAATTTGTAAAAGTAATAGCTAACATGGAAGTATTGAGTACAGAAGTATACGAATAAACTTTCTCCAATATCCAAATTATACAACAACTACTTTACCATTTCAATTATCCCCGAAGCTGACACATTTGTTAAATTAATTTTTTATGAACTTATTTCAATAACAAATGAACAAATAATGATTTGGGCACATTAACGGTTCTTCCCCCGTATACAGTATTTATGGACATATTCAGCAAATCTAATAATGACCATGATGAAAAATATGTGACCTTTAACATTATCCCCTACACGGTTTATGCCTCATATTTGGGACAGACCGCAATCAGCATAATGAAATTTTACTTTTCCGGTGGAAAAATTAACACTCTCCAACAAAGGGAAACTTTTTAAAATTAAAATATTGGATTGCGGTAGGGTTCGGAATTTTCCATATATAACGACTTGCAAAGGACTTCTTTCTTTTAGTTGGATATAACAGAAGTTTGATATTACCCCATTTACAATTATCGAAATGTAAGGAATGGAAACATCGAAGCCTAATGTATTTAATTAAAATCTGTTCGTAACTTTTGAGGTTATGTTTTATTTTTATTTGACTCGTTTAATTCAATTTTCCAAATTTGACAAAAATAAAGCAAAATTATATGTATAAGTACTCTAGATAGATTTATCTGATATAAGGTTATTCTGTGATTTGAACTTCAGAGATTGTCTTTCATGTATGACAAATATAAAGTAAAACTATAAGTGTTCACTCAGTATAGATTCACATATACCTAATATAGGATAATTTTGTGATTCGATATTCAGAGATTCAGTCTTCAAAAAGTGATCAAAATAAAGTAAAACTATAAGTATTTACCCAAAATACACCCATATATATTTAATATAGGATGTGATTAAATCTAAACAAATATAACATTAACTTACCATTTACATATAACTGTACTGCGTGTCTATCTGTCCCCCTATCATTTTCTACGACTAAATAATACGCTCTAGAATCCATAGAACTAGTCTCCTTGATGTGAAGTGTTGCCAAGTAGCAGTCCTCTCTTTCCTCTTGCATCACATCGTCGACTTTGTATTTTCCTTGAAATGAAAACGTTTATTAAGTAACATGGACTTTACTAACAAATTTACTACTAGTCAGCACGCATAATACTTATTTATGTGCCTTCAGATATAGCCATAATATGTAAGTATTTTAAACGGGCAATACACGCGAGTCAGATCACATCTTTATCGTCGTGTTATATGCAAAGTAAACAGTCAACTGTTCGTGAAATACGGCTTACTTTTATACAGCTACGTATTTCTCTTTTATTTGAAATATTTTGAAATAAAATTCACCAAATTCCAGAATAAATTCATAGCGTGTTTTATTGATGAAACATATTCTACGATGTAATCAGATAAACATTAATAATATAATTATGCCCCTTAATTCTTGTAATACATTTAGTAGTGACTATTTATAGCAAAATAATTATACTATAGCTGATTCCATTTGGATACTAAGAAATACACTGATTGATGAAGAGTGATGTATTTCAACTTTTACTAACAATTATACATAAAATAATGGATTACAATAAATAAAAATATACATAGGAATTTTAAGCCTTAATAAGAGAAGAACTAGTTACTATGTTACATCTTGGTTCATGGCTATTTGATATTTCGAGGGATAAACTGCGGAGGATTTATGGTATACCCATTGTTGGAAGGATTTATTTATTTTAAAACTACTTATGTTTTTAAAACGTTAAGAAACTCGATTTCTTAACATTTCTATATAAAAATGTTCTAAAATGTGGTTAATTAAAAATCAGGACATTCGAATGAATGCTTTTTGAAGGTATGCTTCGAATGTTTTTTTATATATAGTAACCACTTAGATGTACGATGTACTTACTATTAAGATTAACCAAAAGTTAATTGAATTTTTCACAAACAATAATTAAACCTTTTCCTCATAAAGATTTAGGCTGCGGAGGGAAAGGTTACTCATAAAGACGAGGACAAACACATCCATGCCCAGGAAAATATGTGTCAAACTCTCCTCATTGGGACTCTATCCTAAGCATACAGTGACACCCCAATACTGGGCCCTGTCCCCCACCCCGTACCACAGTACGAATGGCATTATTCCAGCGACCTCACCTCCTGTAGTAGAATATGATAGGTGACTAATTCAAGTAGTGGCTGCGAAGCAAAGTACTGGACTTTTATAGCTCCGCTTCGGACAACTGACCTAAATCCCGAACTCTCTAGTGATCTTGAACATGACCAAAAGAAGTATCAAAACTAAAAAGAGTCAGAAGATGAAGGCAATGAATTGCACTCACAATCAGATCAACAACGTTCAGATGGTAATAATGTAAACAAATACTTTAAAACTGGAACACAAAATTTCAGATGTCACCTATGAGAGCGAACCTTTCTCGAATCGAAGACACGATTGTAGTTTAAATCAGGGAACAGTCAATTTATTGCCAGGAATTTCAGAATTGATTTCAACTATGTTACTACCCCTGATGCTGAAAATGGCATTACTTTTTTAAACTTACATGCTAGATATTAATGTAAAGTAAGAAAAACAAAATAAAATAAGCAACTTCCCTTATTCGGATTTTTTTAAATATGAAATCTAACAAGAAAACAAAGGATAATTGATGAAGAAAATATTACGGAATTATATAATTTTTTTTTACAATTTTCTTTTATACTCCTGCTGTGAACAGTCTAGTCTCTCTGCAGACTCCAACAGTAATTGGTCATCTTGTGACAAGTTCACCCTCCTAGATATTTTTTTTCCATTATTCGGATATCCTGATGAAACCGTTTACCTTGTTTCTCATTAAAGTCTCCTAAGTTAGAAAGAAATTTATTTAAGTGACTACGCAAAAAAATGTAATTTAATTCTCATATTGGCACATTATATTATTTCCAATTTTCAAAACATTTTAGAATCTTATGTACTAGTTCTTGGTAGTTATTTGTCTTGTGATTGTCCAAAAAATTTGAATTATAGATACATAACTAAACCATGCATCAGATTCTACAATAGTCATAGATCTGTCAAAATAAAAATTTCCATCTTTTGCCTGTTTTCGAATTTGCGGACAGTCAAAAATCCCTGCTTTTAATTGTTCCATACTCACTGCTGGAAATTATTGGCAAATTCATTTAAAACAATTACCTGACTTTGTATTTGCATTTAAAACAATTACCTGAATTTGTATAAGCACTGGGCTTATACAAATTCATTCAATAAATCCAGTTTGAAGTTAAGAAGTGACAGTATTATTTTTTGTTGGCTTGTCCAATGGTCATAGCGTCTTTCAATGGCCAAACAGTTTGCTGCCAATGCTTTTCTCTTGAACAACAATGTCATAAGCAGGGGTGATAAGGATATTTGCTATATTCACTTTGATGTCCAAGAAGTATGGTGACCATTCTAAATCGACACAAGCAAACCACTGATGCTAAGAATAAGCTATTTTTTCTAATACGAACTTAATATTTTCATATTGTTCTACATTGAATCTATATCGAATTATATGTATTTTTATCACACATAAGAAGACGTGTATTCTTTAGTGACTTGAGTTTATTTACATTCTGTTAGTTTAATTATGTTCTATATGTCATCTAAATATATAATGTGTGTAATAACGTTCTATGTATGTACATATAAATTATTATGTGTTTTATTGTTTATGTAATTATAATATATTTCATGTTATATGTATGTAACTGGTGCTTTATATAAGTTATTATTATGAGAGCAAAATAAAAGTTACAAAAAAAAATGAATACTTGCGGTAGGTGAAGTATTTGCTGTTTTTGTATCCACCCAAACATAATCAGGCACGATTTGACTAGAAGTCGAAGAATATCTACAACAAATTTCTCATCGACAAGAATATAATATTAGTTATCAGCCGACTCGATGAATTTTTATAGCGTTTCATAGTGACACCTATATGATATGAAGAAATGCGTTACAGTAGAGCGATATCTTCAGTTTCAAATTATGCGATCTAGGATTTTAGAACAGAAGAACATCAGTAATATAATTTATCTGATTAACTTGTATAACTGTACCATATATTTACTTGGAATCAACCGCCCTATTTTCCTGATATTAGCCCCCTACATAATAGCTGCCTCCCTGTTTTAAAACGTTCTTTAAGTGTAGGAGAAGTGTGGACTCTTCGATACAGAAATATAAAACAGAAACCTAGGTTTCCATAAACATCGAACCATTGTACACCGCTCGCCGTGAATTTCACCACCTAACTGGACATTGACGGGAGATAACTAAAATTACCTTTTAAGCTACCTCTAGTCCCTATTTACTTCTTCAGGTTTCATGAACCGTTCCTCAATAGTTCCACTCCCTATTAGTTAAAGTAACTATAAAGAAAATACTTGTATAAAAAGTTTATTATAAAAATGTATACTTATAAAAAATTTATTAACCATAGGAAATCATGTATTAAATCCTGATGATGTCAATTTGGTTGATATCATCAGTTTGAAATTAAATTATATGCGGAGAATCTACTGCAGAAAAATATATTTCAAACTACCACTATTTCAAGTTTGCCGTATTACTTACATTCAACAAATATATGGTTTCATAAATATATTCGATATATGTAGGTTTAAAATAGGTAAAGCATGAAATTATAATAGCCTCAAAGTTTACAGAGGTATGAGTTTGTTACTAATAGTACAAAGATAATTAATCGAAGTAAAGTACGGATTCCGAGCATATCACATAATTTGTGGTACATCCCATGCAGGTATGTTAGAGGCTTGGATGATGAGAAAATGTTGTCCTATGGGATATCTATGACATAATACCGACATTAAAGAGACACAGGACTATGTTGTTAACTGATATCTCCGCTATGTTACTTGTGGATGAATAAAGCTTCATATTATTAACTCCTATTTTAATAATAATCTCCGAACAGTACGGTTTATTCATGGCAAACCTACTGTAATAAAAATACTTCCCCCTAATTTACTTTTTGTTCCTATTTCGTTTTAAATACAATGAAGAATGACACTCCAACTCTGCTTACACCGACTTATAAAAGGTCTTTATGTATATAAGGTACATTATGTTCATTGTTCAAATAATAACCACTCTACATTTTGATATTTTATAGTCTAAGCTTATCCTTAAATGTGGCTGTTTGAGTTATTTCTGAATATATAAAAAATATGAAATAAGGAAAACATTGCTTCCATGTTCCTGTTTAAATGCAAACATTTCTATTATCGATTATGATTAACATTCTCCTGAATACTGATTATAATAGCGCGACTTATCAATATAATCAGAAACCGTTATATTAAAATTAATTAATTAATTAATGAAATAACTAAGAATTAGTCCTTTTTCTCTTCTAGTTATCTTTTGTATGTTTTCATTGAAGTTGGCTGAATTTTAATGATGTTTTTTTTAATAGATCACTTTCTTTCTCTTCATTATAACTAAAATTTATATATAACTTTAAAGTACTAGTATTAATAAAAAAGTAGGTGCATTGAATTTTGAATTAGAACACAGAATTGGAGTGGCTTAACGCTACATAAAGAATACATCACTGCTTTGTTATGCCACTGTTTGGAGGCAAAACAACAACCACAGAGAGACACTACCCCTACTATTATGACTTCTTTCTAGTTTTCTTTTTAGTGAACATAACATTGTAGGATGAGTTTATCACTTTCTGAGAATATAAATTAGATCTTTTCACAATAATCTCCAAGTCTGATGATATGACTAATTTTCAATGAATCTATCAAATGTAAAACATTGTTCTCTAGACTTTGAACAAAGTAAAGTAAACCTGTATAATTTTGTGAACTAATATCTAAATATTCTTCAATGTCAATAAGGACAATTCATGTGGAAAAATACTCACCGTTTCACATTGCACATGATATTCCACAACATGTCGTTCTGTACATTATAATAGGCATTAAAATATCTGTTTTTTTTTCATTCATTCAATTTTAATATGAATTCTTTAATTCATATTTGATAGTTTTTACTTAAGTGCGGTAATGCTGGAAGGATTAAACTTGTAAAGAGGTAGCGCACTGGATGAATTTGGTATATGTATAAACGCATAACCTTTCTGTTGGTGTCAGATGGACCTGTTATGTGTGTAAAACAGGTCAAATGCTAAAAACAATATAACAGAATTCATTACACGTGACCTGTTTGTTCCACTCATTACACAATATGGCCGAAAAAATTTACGTTCATATACCCATCTAAACAAATTAATCCTAAAATATAAAAGGCGGGGAAAATGGTTGTAGGCAGGTTTTATCATAATGAACAATTTAAATAAACTAAGTCTGTAATATTAATATCCATATCTAAGTCCTACAATATAAGGAAAGCCAACAGCAATTTAATGATACACTAGTCAAACAAGGTTTCTTCAATAATTATGAAATATATGCTGGTTACAACTCTTATTATTTTTATTTTTATTTGCATTTATGATTTTTATTTTTAATTAAGATAGCTATGATGCAGATAGTATAACTTATTATACATATTAGGACTTCCAAGTAATTATAAATAATAAAGTAACAGAATACAAAAGAGACCTGAAAATAAAAGAAATAATATTCATTCAATATATACGAGTATGTAGAACACTCGGGCTATAGAGGTTATTCTTCCACCCACGCTTGACTAATAATTAAATGTAATCAATTTAATTAAAGGGTGTGGTATACATGCATATTATTCTTCCTCGTTACGTTGTTCAATACTAAGTTTGTATGAAGTTCGTACACATATACAGATAAAATAGGAGTATTCTACTTATTAAACGTTATCTTAGAAAGGATTTAACATATATAATATTAAATTGAAAATCTAAAAACCTATTTTACCATACCTTATTATTTTTTAGTCAACAGGATGTCTCAAAATGATAACAGATTTATTTTGTGAACGTTGTATATTTTCTCAGATGAAGCATTATGTAGAAGACTGACGGTTCTTGTTATGTTAGCCTCCATTTGAGCCAAGGGCGGCTCGTCCGGGTAGGCAGGCGAGGCCTCTCTAACAACAAATGAACGAACAGGAAATTATTATATTTTTCCTGGCTGTTGTTTTAATACTTGGTTTTAATTATTTGTAATCGAATTTATAATCTTTACAAATTTTATTAATTATTATAATATTTATAATCTACCATATATTAATTTTATATTTAATCACTAACAGACCAAACATAATACATAATCTAATATGAGGAGAATAGACAAAGATTCAGTAGTATGTATTTAAAAATTTAAATGGTATTCGCACTTTTCAAGTAACGCTAACGATAAGGAATGAGTGTTTCGAAATCTAACGAGAGACAAGCCACCTTATATTGAGTTAACAGAACGCTAGATTTTAAATATAATTTTTCGAGGGTAAAAAGCAACGAAATTTATAGCGTCTGAAGGCGTCTTTGAATTTGTATCGAACCAATCAGATACGATAAAATCAAACCGTATGCGTCGTAAATTTGCCCAACAATAGTTTTTTGTGTGATCGTCTACTGTCTTGCCTCTATGATTAAATTTCATATAAAATATAATAAGATTACATATATACACTTAGTTTTAAAATACTGAAGTTAGTAACTGTGGAGTGTTACAGCCTACGGTTATAGTAAGTGGATATTTTAAAAAGATTTTGACATTTACAATTTGACTTTTTGATATTTACAAATTGGTTTTTATTTTTATAGAATGCTGTTTAGGGGAAAGTAGGAAAACGCCGTAAGGGGAAGCTTTTGTTGTCACTTAGTTTAAATATACTTTGTAAAATATTGATCTGACGCAAGCTTACCCACCTCAAATTTCAAATAACAAATTCCAAGTGTCAATTATTGTAAATGTTTGTCTTGCCTCCCTTGGATATTTTTAAACACTTGTCGTAGAAGCTATATTTGGTAGCAGGATGCAAGGAGGTATGTATGTACCCTTTGTGACGACCGGAGAGAATAAGTGACATATTTTGGGATCATACATTTTTCATGTGACAGTATATTGGCAACACTGAACGATCGCGCCATGTCTAATGGTGAAACGACGCTTTTGCGCTTTGGAATAAAGTAGGGTAAACTTAAATTAATAAAACTTGAAATAAATGCAAGTATTAATTAATCTCTATTTTTCATTAGTTTTCTTTTTAATTAATTGGTTAAGAGTAATTATTTATAGAAATGTCGTGGTATGTTAAATTTTACTGCCGTTTTTAACATTTAACTATGTTACCCTTATCTTCCTGTTTTTCAATTTTCATAATGCTTTGAGATTTTTTATGTAGAAATAAATGAATAGTTTATAAAATAATCTATGCCTAACTTTCATTCTACGAATATAATCATTGTCAACTTCACACTGTTGAAAATCTGCCGTGGTAAAACTTTTAATATGTAGTATGAAAATGGTATAAAATTTCACCCTTTCTGGTATAAAATTTAATACCACTATAATTGGCAAAATTTTGCACCACTATAATTGTAAACTTTTATACATTTTAGGTTTAAAACTAATATAAATACAGCACAAGACATTTCTTTGGGGTAGATTATACCTGAGTGGTACCTGTTCTAGAGTACGCATCCATGTAGTATTCACTTGAAAAGCGGGGCAGCCATATTTCTCTTACGTTCATGATTTCTTATAAAAGAAATAATATAGATCATGAATTAATATTTTCAACAAACCCATTTGTAAAAATAGGTCTGCATGTTCACATATTCGGAACACTCTTTCCGGAACACCGGATTTTCTTCCTGATAATTATATATGATTCAAAACTCCTTCATTACCTAATCTGAACCTATTTACCCACCCATATTAACATAATAGTTCTCTAAATTATTTTAATATCGAAATCAATTCTCAAAAATACCTATGCATATTCGTATATTCGAGACAACCCTTCTACTATTATTAAAACCCTTGTATTTTCTTCCTGAGCATTACCTATGATTCGAAACTTTTTAATTGTCTAATCTAAACTTTTATCTGGCCACTAAAATTAATAGTATGTTTCTAAAAATTATTTAAACGAAGAAACCCGTTCTCAAAAATACGCTTGCATATTCAGAATACTCTTAAAACCTCCATATCTTCTTCCTGAACATTATGTATAATCCAAAACTTCATTACCTCAATCTAAACCTTTATCTAGTTACGCAAAATAATAGTTTATGTTTGAAAATTATTTTAACGGAAAACCCATTCTCAAAAATACAACTGCATATTCGCATATTTGGAACATTCTCCTTAAAACTCCTGTATTTTCTCTCTAATCAGTACCTATGATCTAAAACTTCTTTACTACTTAATCTGAATCTTCATTTAGCTACCTAAATTAATAGCATATTTCTAAATGTTGTTTTAACAAAGAAACCGATTTTCAAAAATACGTTCGCATATTCACATATTCACATATTAACACTCCTCTTAGAACATCTCTATTTTTTCCTGGACATTACGCATGATCCGAAACTTCTTCCTTGCCTAACTTGAACTACTTGAACCTTTATCTAGCCACTTATATTAATATAACGGTTCTATAAATCATTGTAACAGAGAAAGATATTCTTAAAAATACGTATACATATTTGAATATTCTGAACACTTCTTTTAAAACTCCTGTATTCTTCCTAAACATTACCTATGATCTGAATCTTTTTAATTACCTAATCTGAACCTTTATGTAGCCACCGAAATTAACAGTATGTTTCTAAAAATGTATTTTAACGAAGAAACCTATTCTTAGAACTACGTCTGCATACACGCATGCATGTAACAGGCTTCTCAATCAAAATCTCTGTATTTTCTCTCTGAACGTTACATATGATCAGAAACTTCTTCATTATCTACTATAAGCTTTTATCTAGCTATCCAAATTAACGGTATATTTTTGAAAATTATTTTAACCAGGAAATCCATTTTCAAAAATACGGTTCTATACAATATTTTAACAGAGAAACCTAGACAGGACCATTGTCTTCTTACAATGTTTTCTATCAGTGGCACCTTTTTATCAGTGGCACTAATATGACTTTAGAGACATGTTCTTCCCATATTTGACATCTTTTATCGATACTCATTTGACTACTGTTTCGTAAGTACTCAATAGCTATGAACAATGGCTATGACATTAATATGCTGATAAAATTAATATTTATTTTCTATTACAGGACAAAACATTGTGCGTAATATAAGAATAAAGGTAATGTATACTTTGACTAGACTCACGTATTTTAATACTTTTGTTAAAGAATTTGTTTTACTGTTGATTTTGTGTCACTCTTAATCTTGTGTCAAACTTCTCGAACTATGATTAGTTCATCAGAGATATTATAATTCAACAACACGCACTATCTGCATCTCATTAATTATTTAGCGAAAAACAAATAATACAGACTATGGCTTTCTTGAAAATGGTATCTGAAAAACTGATACGATAGTATTTTTCCTTTAAAAACCTTTTTACATAAGGTATCCAGTCGATTCAACACTCTCCATCATATGAAGCACTATGAAACTTTTAAGTCCATATTCGATAAATTAAAAAATGTGAAAGGTTAGGCTAATGTAAATTAATATTAAAATTTAAATTAAATTTTAAACTTGGGTCTCGACTTCTGTTTCATTAAAAGTAATTAATGTTCAGCTAAACTTTAAAATGAATTTGCTGCAAGGAATTTACGAGATACGGTTAGTGAAAAATATTAAATTAGCACTTACCTACTACAGATACTATAATTTCTTCGAGTTATATAATTCGTTGATCGCTTGTTCCTTATAATTAAGGTTCAACATTAAATCAGAAGATGAAAATGCAAATGAAAAGTTTTAAGAGAATATATTTTTAAAAGTCAATTTCATATATTTCTATTTTCATTCGAAATACTTTTAGATGAAAAGAATCGAAGAAAGCTTACACGTACATGCATATTAACTCATTAAAACTATATTCGCCAATCTGTAATAAATAGTATTTATCCCACTGTCACCCTAAATTTTCATTTATCTTAAAAATTAAATGACTAAGAAGAAATGACTAGTGATACACATGGAAGCACACTGTAAGTTATGGTGAGCTCAATAAATAGTTGCTTAATTTTTGCTGATAATCATATGCTAAGAAAAAATTCATTCTTTTATTATGTGTAATATTACTGCTTTGGTATAATATTTTCAAAATCTGGTCTAATTAGATTTATAAAAACCAACCGTCAGTAAAAATAACATTTTAGCGTCTGTGAGAATCGCAGTTCCAAATTAAATTTTATTCATTTCTCAAAAAATATTGAAATTGATTTCTTATTTATTTATTTTTTTCACATGTCTTGATTCATTAAACGAAGAGGTCCATGTTATTTGATTTAGTTTGTAAAATATCAAACAAAATATCGATGTGAGGCAAAATTTCGATAACTAAAATATGATAATATAAATGAGGGAATAATAAATCAAACGATAATTTAAATAAACGAACGGGATCGCGACAAGCGCTTCTCGGCCAGCGAAAATTATTCAAAGTAAATTGATAATAGATATGACCAACGAATGTGTACTGAAATATCTGAACGCGAAGTCCTGAAATCAATCGTATGGAACATTTTGTTGTGGAGGATCGCCGATTCCTGAAGGCCTCCGCTATAAGCGCAATATAGCATTGCGGGCCGTTATAACAAATTGCTGGATTTAAGATGCCACAGGGCCGGATTAGAGGTAGAAATGAGTACTGTGAAATTCAAAAATTAACAGAATTTTATTCCTGGGGAAACAAAATAAAATTTTTGAGGTTTATATTGTTTGGAAAAAGAAGTGTACAAAAGTTTATTGTCCATAAGAAAGTAAAATAAGCGGTGATTCCATTGCTTCCATAAACCGCACGCTTATAAATGGATACATAATTTTTTCGTAGTACATATGTGAAAAAACGGTTGGTTTAAGTAAGTTGTATATATAGGGTGAGCCATCGAAAATAAGGTGTATTTTTAGATCTATAGCACGTTGACCTTATGTTACACATACCATTTTTATTTGTTTTTCTTTGTATATTTGTGATCCCAATTTTTTTATTGTTTTATGTTGAAATTAAGTGCTAATTTTTGAAGGCGTAAGGTTTTAATATTAATGAAACAGATTTACGACGGTAAATTTGTTTTTAAAATCGGTTACTGAAGTAGGTCGGAACTTTTGGCGTGAAGATAACACTGACTTAGTGTTCCACAAAACACCAAAACACTGTATACTACATTCGACGCGTGTCTCGCCAACAAAGTTGGCATCATCTGGATTGATTAAAACTGTAGAGGATTAAAACCAGTTTTAATCATTTCCAGATTATGCCAACTTTGTTGGCGAAACGCGCGTCGAGTGTAGTGTATAGTGTTTTGTGGGAAACTAAGTCAGTGTTTTAAAATCGGGATAACAATCTTCCCAAAATTGATAATAAGGCATATCATTGGTAGTTCGCAAGTAATAACTTTCTTAAAGCTCAGTGAAGTAATTCAGATCTTACGTTTTCGATGTTTAATGAAAACTGTCAAATGTTAGTACTTTACTTCTTAAATTAAAAACATTAAATTAATCTTTAAATAGTGACTAATTTTATATATTTATCAACTAATGTACAAAACAGCTTATTCACCTTTATAATATGGTAATTTAATTATGTCATATTAAATTAGGTAAATTTTGTGACTCATCGCTGCAGGGTGTATGTATATATTAAGTCTTGCATTTTTCCTTTTTCATAATAACAAAATATAGTCAATAATACAACAACAAATACAATTAAGAGTCCTTTTGTTCCATCTCATGCGTTTGCCTTAATGTTTTTGCCATAATGTTTCATTCATTTCTTATTCAAATAATAGAAGAATAATAATACATTTCTTCTTAAACACAATAAAAATATATTACAAAAATTAACAATAAAAACATTGTCCATCATTTACAATTTTGAGAAGTCATATATTTTATAATTCAAATTATTCTTAACGTTTAGGTATATCGCACAGAAGGGGAATCCCTATCTATTTTTTTTAAATAATGCTATAACAAACTACTGGTTTGTTATTGCAATCCCTAAGTCAATGTACGATTGACTACGTTGTTTACGATTTCTGAATAATCTATGACTTAATTATTAATTTATTCTAAGACGTAAACATCAAATGTCATAGTGGATCCTTATTAACATTAATTAATAGTAAGCAAATGTCTGATAAATGTATTATATTCTAAAAAAGTTGCTGGAAAATTTCGTTAGGTAGCTAGTGAAGTATATATTTGCCATTCTTGTTAACCGTATCCACTTATTAACCATAACATTTAATCTCATCAAAAATGTACCCAATTATTAAATTATTAACTATACGAGAGTAGGTACCATTGTTAACAATACAAAAATGTTGACATTTCTTATTATTCGTAAGAACTAAATTTCCTTATTATGAGACAAATTATTAACATATATTCAAAATTTGTTTTCTGGGTATCAGCATTTATCACTTATTAATCTCAAGGGAAGTTCATGTTAGGTTCATAGGATCACAATATTCAGAGAAAGCTATTTATTCATTGTACACGAATATACAAATATTTCCTACAATATCACTGCTACATACCATACTCCTATATTTCATTACTATGCTATTTAATATATATTAAATATATTACTATATATTTAGCATATATTGCATATATTAAAAAGGAAATATTCATAAAGTGATTTCAATTCCTTTTCTTGAAAACATAAATAATAAAAGGATGATAAATTAAATTAAAGTTACCTCTAGAAGGTCGTAAAGGTTAGACTAGATATCGTGTTGATATTACTCCACTAGTCATTCACATCAGCGAGTGTTACAACTCTACCATGGGTTTGCGGTACTCACTTCACACCAAACTGGTGTGAAGCTCCCTTTATGTTGTAACACGTGTGAAACTTTGCACCACATTTCAGATAGGTAATATGTGAAAAATTGCCACAGTATTTTGCAGTGAGAGAAGGTATGAGAACCATATGAAATACAATTTCTTATATGTGGAATTATACCTATACCCAGCTATGTGCTTCATTATTCTATCATTTATAACAATAAATTACATGCACGCAAAAGTTGTAACTATTGTAAGTTACTCTTACATAATCAATGGCATGTCTTATGCACGGTGATCAAATGTCACAGGTCTATTTATTTTATTTCATCAAAATAAATAACAAAAAAAACTTATTCTTTTGTCGACAATTTCTTTTGCTATTATAGAGTCAAATAATGCATTGTCATGATAAAAATATTTTGTTTCGGAATTAAATGTTAACGAAAGCGACGGCCTTCTAAAATGGGAACCACGGAAAAATGGAAACTCAATTAAGTGACGAATTCCTTAACGTACCGGAATCCGCATTTCCAAACAGAAATAAGCTTAAATCTCTCTTCAATTTAAAGTTAAACCATCACTTTTTGTGCGAAATATAATTAACAATTGCAAATACAATTCCGTGTATTTTTCATCTCACTAGATTACAAATATTCAAATTTACATTCCTCGCTCTATTTGCTTTATATTCAGAATAAAAAACTTTTCAATTATGACTTGTAATGATATTCCGCGTGCCTGACTGGATCTGTCATGTTTGTATTTTAAATGAGAAAAACTGAATCTCTTTTTAAATAAAACAGATGAAAAATGCTGATGTCAGTCGTCGGAAAATCACAAAAAGCTATATAATTCTTTATATATACTACTACATATAGTGTATATTTTCATTGAACAAAGTATTATAGTATGTAATTTAATATAATATACGGGTAATTATGACAAATAGCTAATTAGAATGTAGCGAAGGAAAGGAATAACAATAGAATAGATTTTTATTTACCATTTATGTACAATACAATTTGTATAATGGATTTTTGCGCGTGTATTAATTTAGTGACGACGCACGGATCACATACACCACTCGCAATTGTTACTAATATGCCACAATTACCAGCACGTATGTCTAGAAACATATGTTTTAATCAACTACGTACGGCATAGACAGTTAATAATTTGCCGAACAAAATGCAATTATGAAGTCACGTCTTAGCTTTATTGTATAATTTGATTCATTGGCGTCTCAATATTTCTGTAAAATTTACTTTGTTTTTGTTTCATTTATTTTGACTTTTGTTTCATTTATTTCATTTGATTTGATGGAAATATCACTTCCATTGAATGTTTTTGTGGAGAACTTTTTCATTACTCTGTCATAAGTTGACGGATTTGTATTGTACTAACTGTTATCCTAAAATGTGTTTTCGGCACGACACTGTTCAAAAGTGTCAGTTGATTGATTTATACGATTGTTGCCTGTGAGGCACACACAAGGAATCATTATAAAAACCCATAAGCACATTTGTTTCTTATTTAAATTAGACTCCTTGTCCAATTGACTGAGAATATTCGTGTAAGCTGATTTATAGAATTTAAATTGAATAAACGATTACATTACATCACTATATAGTTGAGTTAATTTAGACATTGAAATAAAAACATCAGGTATACAAAATATCATAACAACAACCAGGAGAAAAGAACATATTAGATATCAGCGAAGGGAAAGAAGTATTTTGAAAATGGTGCAGCTCTGTGATATGGTAGAAAGAAAAAACGTAGTAGAAATGCAATAAAAAAAAATAGTACAACGACAACGACGACGACGACAGCGACAATGATAGATACACAGACAGAATGTTTTAAAAACCATTTTCTTTTTTATTATTAGGCCGAAAAACGAAAAATAAACGGTAGAAATAATTTTGTTTTTCCATTTTTCTTCACGATTACATTACTTTTCCACTCTTACATTACTTATTTGAGTGCGGAAAAGTAATATAAAATAACAACATTTCCCATGAAATCAGAAATGGCGTTGTGGAAACATGTATCAGAATAAGCTTATTTAATTATCAAACGTGAGCTTTAAACTTAAAAATCTTACTTCATTACTTTTACTTATTCAGTAAAAAAAAACGGCGAGGTGATATGTGATCTCCTTAACACTTGGTACATACACTATATGAATATAACAAAGCATGGAAAATATTCCGTAAAATAACGTTGGAATAAATTTTACAAAATAATGTATATACTTTCTATTTTATGCAAGTACTGGAGCGACCTATAAATTATTTCTAAACACATACTCTAGAACGCAGATGCGAAATAAGAAAAAGTCTTTCAGCGAACGAGATACAGAAGATAAAGGTAAGTGGAAAAGATTGCTCGCACAATATTGCAGATGTGGAAGTTATTGGAGCAGTTTAGATCTTATACAGTATAGAATTTACGGTAATTCCCCACTAGCTTTTATAATTTTGTAAGTAACCTGAGATGGGAGTTATATTTATTGGAAAAAATATTGCCACGTAATCATGCAGTTTTATTTATACAAGTAAATTAATTGAAATATTTTTGGGAGTTATATAAAAATAAAACTGTATTGTTCATGTAAGGAAACATGTAAACTATGTAATATAATATATGTAGTGTATAATGTTTCAGCGCCTGAAACAATCAGCAATATTTATTTGGTGATTTTCATGACCCTTCAGTTTTCCACAAAACACCAAAATACTATACATTACACTCGACACGCGTTTCGCCAACAAAGTTGGCATCATCTGGAGATGACAAACTGATTATCATGGGTAGAGTGCATGGGTGTTAAGTTCTTTTTCATCCTGAATGTTACCTGATCTATGAAAATTCTGTAGTATATGTCATAAGCATTGTTTAGAAACAGTGCAATCGGGATCTTTCATTGAAAATTGTTTCAGCTGCATGAATACATCTTTCGGTCTCACCAATAATTAGAATCGCATAATTTTTTTCTTTGAAAGTACGTGCGATGTTATTCAAATTAGTCAGTGGTACGCCAAAGCAAATTTCTAAATGTAAACACAAAAAAACATTTGAATATATAAATATTTAGTGAAATTTTGTCTAATTTCTCTCAGAAAGACCTGACACTTGATTTTTAAAGAGTGGCACTGCCTAACAAGGTTAGACGTATATTGCATAGGGTAAAATAAGTGTATATTCTATCATTTATAGTATCATAGTAAACGAATAGATTAATGACTGTTGGAGGCATAATTCGTCATCTTTCTACTGATGTAAAGTTTTTAAAATCGCATGAAATAAATCACTTAACAAAATTCTTATAGTAAAATGACAAAAAAGAACTAGAGCTATGTAATTTTTACTTAATTCTAAGCTTTCTAATAACTTTCACAGTATTATAGAATTTAATACGAATCCAACTAAGTAATCGTTTTCCATTTACAAAACCTGTTTATTAATTTTCTCTCTGTATCTGTATTTCCTCCACATATCTATATATCCAGTGCTTCCTTTATAATTCAATATAAAGCAGGCCATCAAATCAAAGACACAAATCACTTCCATGGCCTCCATTGTAGTTTATAATTGAAAACAGACATAAAAGGGTCAGACACATATTTGAGAGATTTATTGCGATTACTTTTATTTATTAGAACGGGAACTGTGCCTAAGAACTCTTTTATTTCTGCCATTAAGGGCAAGCGAACTCTTGAGATTATTATTTTTTATATGGCCTACAGTTTACTGATTCCTCGAGGGTCGCTACACTGGACTACAGACGAAAATAAAAGCCTCATCAGCGTTGAAAGTGCGTCTTCCGCTTGAGTGCTTTTTGTGTGAATTGTTTAGGCATACAGGGATCCGTTCATGTGGAAAACTATTTCATAGTATAACATTTTATAACCTGGTACTTTTATGGTTGTTTCTGATACAAACATAGCACATAAAGTTTACATATATACAATATAATTTAGAATTATAATAATATATGTCTCTATATCTTCTATTACTTCATATTAAATAATATTTGGAATACTTTCATTATCTGTATCCACCCCAATTTTTAGAGAATATAGTTATATACAATGTTCATCTTTCTTAGACAAACTAACAGAAACCATATCAAATAATCAAATCAAATCAATTATGTATAGATGGTTAAAATTCGCGAGATTACGATTTTCTAATACACAAATAATTTTATGAATATTTCTTCTTATGATGATAAATCATAGTATTATCAGTACGACAGCAGTTGTGTATGATCTGATTATGCATATAATAATTCTCCATTAAAATATTTTAATATCAGTATGCTATATTATATCATAACAAAGGGATGAAAATTTTAAAGAAGGTGTAAAGATTTTCCATTTATTGTTTTTCTAAAATGTGTATATTATTAATATATTATACAGGGTTCAAAATAAAAATTGTTAAGTTTATTCTGCAACTATATCAACAATGTTGGGAAGAGACTGAAACATTCGACTCAATACAATAGTACCCGTGACTTGACGTGCGTTTCGCCAACCAAGTTGGCATTATTAGGAGATGATTGTAATTAATATCTATTTATACTTGAATTTGGTTTGAGTTCAGTAAACTACTACGAATATTTTTCTAATTCCATATACTAATAACCTCGCCCAAAGTAAATATATTATATTATAAGTATAATAATTAAAATAAAATAAGTTTGAAATAAATCTCTGTTACTTTTGATAATATAAGTGATCTATTATCCTCACTAAATAATGAATTATCCTTTTATTTTAAGTACTTTTAATCCCTTTAATCCTACAGAAAACCGAAAATATAATATTCTTTTAAATACATACTACGAATACTATTAATTATGGTCTTTACCATTTTTGTGCAACTCTTTATTATTACGTGATTTATTATACAACTTGTGAATAAAACGTGGCATGTCAAATGTAACCCCATATGAAATAATCATATCAAATCAGGTGATTTAGCTGGCCATTTAATTTCTTCTCTTCATCTCGGTAACTTACAGAAGATAACTTCATCAAACATTCATACAGTTGACGCATATAATAGCACTATGACCATCTACCTATTAAGTAATAAAGAAACTCTGTTTGCAGAAGATATCAAAAACCCATAATTCGCATGGAATCTGCTAAACGAAAGCACAGAGATATTTACGTGGTAGTAAATATTGTGCAAGAGAATTATCACGTCTAATTTGAAATACTGTCAATAGATTTATTATATAGGACAATCATTTTGCGATGAACATATTTAATTAACTGTATAATTTAATTTATTTGATAGACAAAGTTTCAAGTAATTTATTCCATCATTTCTTAATGATACATTTGAACAAAAAAAATCTTCAAAAAATAATATACGGCTAGTGAAATTCCCCTTCTATTTACGTAGGTTTCACTGATTTATTTCGCAATCTCTCAAATATACACAGTCAATTTTTTTGGTAGTTGAATCTTAAACAAACGACATTTTTCCATTTTCAATAATTTTAAATGGATACTGTCTCTATTTCTGTATGATTTAAAGTTAACTATTGCGCCCATTTTCAATTAAATTAAGAAACTTTTTGTACGAAGTTCTCTAATTCTCTTTTGTATTAAATGTTAGTTTTCTGCTGTATCATTTCCTTTTCAGACGAATGACTAATGTATAATATAAATATGGAAAGTAACTCACCCATTTCTCCCCCAGCTTCTAATCTAAGCGAGCCCCATTCCCACGCCACGAATCTGGGTCTGGGATCGGCACACACTACCATACTTAAATCTGCAGGTTGCCCTCGTTCCACTGTTACCTCGGGAGTAACTGATTGTCTTAAAACTTGTGGAGCGCCTGTAACAATAAGTAAAATCAGTTAAACAGTCGCCAGCAACTGACGACTTTTGACTATTTTCCTATGAAATATAATATTAATTCATCAATGATTATAATTAATTATTGATGAAATATATTATTATTACTTAAATATTTGTTATCAATATAATTATGTAATAAGGGACTTCGTTCTTCTATACGTATGCATGTATAAAGGTGACCTGTCCTTCCAGTATACATAAGTTTACTATCCTTTATGACGTGTTCAGTAGTGTGAAATATTTGATAAGTAGGTGACGCTATTTTTATCGAGGTACTATATTTTTAACTTATTAAGTAATTTATTCTCTTTTTGTGTTTCAATATAACTCAGTAATAATGATATACCAAATAGTTATCAATAAATCTTCTTTACTGTATAAATAGAAAATAAATTAAATGTCAGTAGTTACGTTAGAGCTTTATGTTATAGTGCTCCTTTAGAAGCACTAAAAGAAAATATATATTACATATGTATTCTATAAAATATAGTATTTTAAAAATGTTCCTTGAACGTTTCGATCTATCCCATTGAATATACTTCTGTTCAAAAACAATATGTAAGGAGGCAAGGCAAGGCTTGCTTATATGGGTTTTATGGTTATAACAATGTTCCTATTGTTTTATTTAATTTTTGGAAATATTTTATACACAAAAACATAAAATACTTATTCTTTGTATATACAGTATATTTAGGATTTATGCTGCATGTATTACTGTATCTTGTTTATTGTAAGATATATTATGTAGATGTTTAAGGGTAGAATTTTAGAGAATTTCCTGAAAAATTTAAATCTAACTGATATCCCTGTGAAACTTAACTACAACATATATTAATTCGGTTATATACAAATATTTCGATTTAGAGAAAAAATTAGCGCAAAGTTTAAATCTAAGGCTATTACCATAATCTTCAAGTTGAGGTGCATTAATATTTATTTAAATAATACTTTTTAAAAGATTAAGTCCCTTCAGAAACGGTAATAAATAAATTTTGTCAAATTACTTGAGAGTACATTTTTGGCTACATTAAATTATAGTCATTCACTGCAATTATAAAAGAAAAGCGGCAAAGGGGGTTGCGAACAATGGAAGTCCATCTTAGTGCAAATATTATTTTCATAACGTCGGCATAAATCATGTCGCTCCACTGAAATTTTTATGAGGCTGCGTTTATAATTTGGTTTTTCCTCAACCCCTCTAAATGCACAGTCATAAAATTTAAAAACGTCTTCTCAGGTTTGGTAATTATAAAACACATTTTGCATTTACAGTTCATTACATAATTTTATAATTGTCTTTCTTTAACTGACGCTCGTGTTCTATGAAAATTTCCTATTAAGTTAGCCGTAAGGAAACGATTTATCTAATAGGAAATGAAAACTATTTAAAGAAAGTACAAAATACCTCTTTATTTATATACAGCGTGTTTAGGATTTGAGCTGTTTCTACTGCTGTGTCTCGTTTACTATAAAAGGGATACACATGGTCAAAGGTAGGATTTGAGAGAATTCCATGAGAAATTAAAAAATATTTTGCAAGAAATTGGCTACCAAGGATCAACTGATATCACTATGAAATATTTACAGCATATGTAATATCATTTTTGTATTTTTCTTTAAAGTTGTTATTAAAATTAAAAACGAATACCTCATAACTGCTTAGATTTACAGTGCATATCGACAATACTATTTGTGTTCTTCAAAATACATGTGCATTTAAATATTGTTTTTGAACTGGACTTTTTTTAAGGGAACCGTTTAAGACTACATACGAATAAGAGACAGCGTATCTTGCTGACGATGATGGAATTTCTATCGAAAAATGCATATATATTTGCATTGAAATATCGGTTGTGCTAAAGAAGAATGTGTTGGTATTATCATAGTAAAAATCAACGAAACATTGTTTAGTGCGAGTGTTTTTAGTATTTTATAATAAGATTTCGCGTAACAAGCATTAGAAGTTCTTATTAACCCTCCGTCGGGCGCAGTCGATCTGTTACATCCGGCAGTCACTTTCTTCTTTGCCCTTTCGTATGTATTACGAATACTAACTCGAACTCCCACATAGCTTCTTATCTCCAAACCATTCTTCTCGACATGGTGTCGATTTTTTTAGTGCATTCTCTGGCCTTGTATGGGCCGCCTAGATCTGTTAGATGCAGTGCGTCTGATTACGTCATTATTTTCACTTTTATATTTTGTTAGATTTCTTTTATTATTTAAATTAATAATATTCTTTGGGATCCATACACTTACTTATTGTGGCTTTTTATAGTATTATAATTATTTACACTTACAATAGGCAGTTACTTTTCTTTGTAATCCACGTCCAATATTTTATATATAACTTTATGACTCTTATATAAATAAAATAGGTAGTTTGTTGTCTGTATTCAAAATATTGTTCAATGCTAATCTATGTTTGTGTTTTGTCCTTAAAACAGAATAAAACTTGTCAATAGCTGGTTGCCCTATAAAATTTTCCAAATTTATTGTTTTATATAACACAACATTAAATGAGTTCCTTTATGTAAATTTAAATATTGCGATTGAAAACTGGTGTGAAATATTTATTATTGTATTGTATTAATTAAAATAAGCATCTAATTAAGTCTCGACTTCATTAAAATTTAAATTGTGTAAGATTTGATTATGGGATATCTCAGATGCATTGCGCCAAAATGTGTTTGGATTCGTACTGCATCCGACGGAAGGTTAAGTACTTACAAAAAACTAAGGTAAAACGTAATATGGTTTATTACATAATTTTTAGTAATATGGAATATTTCTATGTCGCTCGCATAACAACAAAAAAATGATAAGATATTGAATTTGCTTTTATATACAAATTATTCTGGGAAAAGTACATTATTAATATATAAATATCAAGAACCTATTAAATACTATATTAATATTAAATGCTGAACGAAATTGTTTTGCAGTCTACATATATATTATCGGGGATAATCACTAGACTCATATGCGCGATATTTTATAGCCCTGATTGCAATTCCAGCTTTATTTTTCATAAGCGAATTTCATTTGACTGCGAAATAAATGTTTTTCTATTAAATTTCTATAAAGACCTATGCAGTGTTTGCACAATATTTTTCAAATAAATTGTCCAGTAATAATGTCCATTAAATAATATTCTCGATGTCCATTTTCGTTAATTTTTATGTACGATTTTGAAGTACTCAAATATTTTTTAATTATTCATTATAAAAGCGAGTATTGGTTATATTTCACTGTGAAGCAAAAATATGTTTTTTTTTATTAAAAAATGATTACAGGTTAGCGTACAAATATAACAAGGATATAATTTTAAAACAAACTCAATACAAAAGAGACGAGGCTACAAAAACAGACGAGACGAGGAAGGATTGAAAACTTATAAGTCAATAAATCGGGAAATCATTAGAAAGTGTAAAAAAGCGAAAGAACAATGGATAGAGGATAAATGCAAAAAAGTAGAGGATAACTCCAAGTAGGTAAGACCGATGAGGCTTACAAAATAATTAAGGGGAACTTCGGGGATATATGACCAATAAGTAGAAACGTTAGGAGTCAATCGGGGGACATACTGATCGGAAGAGAGGAGAAAGCGGATATATGGAAGCAGTACTTAGGAAATTTATACGAGGGTCAGGAATAAGGAGAGATATTAAAGCAAGAACCTAGCATCGATAGGGAAGATGTAGGAAAACCTATACTGAGAGAGGAATTTGAAATAGCACTAAGGGGGCTAAACAACAATAAAGCGCCGGGTATAGATAAAATACAGGCGGAAATTTTGAAATGTGCGGGACAGAAAGTAGTAAATAGGATGTTTGAACTGGTAAAATACATATACGAAACGGGCGAAATGCCGGAGGATTCTAAGAGGAACATTATCGTTACTATACCGAAAAAGAGAGGAGCCGACAAATGCGAGAACTTTAGAACGATTAGCCCAACTTCCCAAGCGTCAAAAATCTTAATCAGAATAGTGCAGAAGAGAATGGAAAATAGAGCGGAGGAAATACTAGGAGAAGACCAATTCGGGTTTAGGCGAAATAGGGGAACTCGCGAAGTTATTCTGGCGCTAAGAGTAATGTTAGAGAAAACAATAGAAAAAGGAAAGAACGCTTATATAGGATTTGTAGATTCAGAAAAAGCTTTTGATAATGTAAGATGGGAAAAAATGTTCGAGATACTAAAGAGCGCGGGAATAAAGTATAGAGATAGGAGAGTAGCACACAATCTATACAAAGAGCAAACTGCTGTTATAGAAGTAGAAGGGGAAAGAAGGGAAGTAGGTATTAGGAAAGGAGTAAGACAAGGATGTACGCTCACCACTAATTTTTAATTTGTACATCGAAGAGGCGATTAATGTGGTAAAAGGTGAGTGGATTTCGGGATTAAAGTACAGGGACAGAAATTAAAAATGCTGAGATTCGCGGATGATATAGCAGTATTAGCATCTAGTAAGGAGGAATTAGAATTAGCGTTGAACGAAATGGAGGCAGTGTTGACAGAGGAATACGGAATGAGGGTGAATAAAAACAAAACTAAAGAGTTAGTGTGCAGAGGGCGCGAAAGTAGAACAAAAACGAAAGTGCAAATTAATAATGAAAAATTGGAGGATGTTAAAGACATCACTTATTTAGGAAGTAAAATAAATTGGGATGGAAGAAACGATAAAGATATAAAACAAAGAATAGCGCAGGGTCGAGTAGATTTTAACAAAAAGAAAGCACTTTTATGCTCGGAGGTAATAAACTTAGAAACAAGGAAGAGATTTTTGAAAACGTATGTATGGAGCACGGCACTATACTGTTGCTAAACCTGGACGGTAGGGGAAGCAAGTAGGAAGAAATTAGAAGCTTTTGAGATGTGGTGTTACCGAGGAATGATGAGAATACCGTGGACTGATAGGGTTAGAAACGAAGAAGTATTAGAGAAAGTCGGCGAGAAAAGAAATATGTGGAAAAACATAAAGAAGAGAAGAGGTAGAGTGGTAGGCCACTTGCTTAGACATGGGGGAATAGTCTGCGATATTTTGGAGGTAGAAATAGGAATGAAGAAAGGCAGAAGTAGGCCTTGATTAGACTACTGCTCGCAAATAGTAAGGGATGTAGGGTGTAGCACAATTAGCGAAAATGCATAGGTTAGCACAACATAGGAGAAGCTGGAGGTTAGCGTCCAACCAGTCTTAGGACTGATGACCTCATGATGATGATAATTTTTTTAAGTAACTAATAAGTAATTCTTCTTATTAATATCGTCTTTGTCGATGCAAAGCATTTTTACAATTACAATTACAATTCATCAAAATATAGCGGAAGAGCTATATTTTGATGAATTGTATGGTAAATCCGATTTTTATGGTTTTAAATAATATCTAGGGAACTTTATGATATGTGCAAAATAGTTATATAAAAATAAAAAATACCAGGATTGTTAGACAAACATTATACATTTCTAACAGCTGTCTCTAATTATCGGTATTTTATTAAAACAGTTAATCGGTCAGACCTACCTTAGTTGATTTATAAAATGGAAAAATATTTCAGTGTCGAGTTTATGGTAAGTCAATGCCAAGTGGTCCGCACGTAACCCACCATCCGTTCTGTATGGATGACCTGAAGGTTTTACGTCTCAACATACTCGTAGTAGATGACATGTTAATTGTTAATAGTCGAGGGTCAAAGGCGCAGACCACATGGCAGGCAATGTATTGAGAATGCATAAGTTACTTTTAAATTTATACTATTAAATTATTTCCAAGACTCAAAAAGTATGTTGATTCGAATCGTGTTCTATCCTAATCACAGATTTGTATTAATTCTAACCAAATCATTTGCAAAATGTTAATATCGTTAGTTTGTTTAACTTCTATCATAAGATTACATCGATTATGATACTCTACGTGAATGCATTACAAAATATAAATAAACAGAAGACTAGTTTTTTACGAACACCGAAAGACTACACGTTTCTCGTGCCTTTTGCCACGAGAAGCCATGATGTTTAAAACTCAGTTTTAATCATTGGCTTCTATTCTTGTCTCTTTAATATACGTATATACAAAATATAGAATTAATTTGTTACATTTACAATCAATAATTTAAATTATAATCGGTAATAAATAAAGAAACCCTTATGTAGAAATAAATATAAACTCATAGTCTTATGTCTAGGAATAAAGAAGTGGTCACTTAATTAGCCACAAAGAAAAAAACGGTTAATTTTGAGATCTAGAGCATATGTAAAGCAACGGCATAATTGTGTACCTATACAAGATGAATATATGAATTTAACATGATTGACTTTAAGAACTAAGGTACATGCACAACATACCGACTATCGTCGAGAAGTAAAGAGGAGTAGTCCTATTCGGTCTCATTTAAAGATCCCTGTCTAATATACATCATGTACAGTAAAACCTCGTTTAGTAGAGGTAATGTGGGGAAGCAAGTACCTCGAATAAACGAAAAATTGGATAACACGAAAGAAATAAGAAATTTGAATATTTTAATCATCTTTTTTATGTACACATTTCAAAAACTGGTAGAATGAAATTAAATCACAAAAGTATATATATATATATATATATATATATATATATATATATATATATATATATATATATATATATATATATATATGTATATATATATCTACGAACGTAGATTAATTTGTCGGATACAAAACATTGTCACTACATAATATGTAACTTGTTACTAATGTAACTTAATAAAGTCCATAGTAGAGCACTATTTCAACCTGTTCATTTGTTTTTTAGCTGCAATATATTACCACTACTTCATCAATAAGATGTCACATGCATTACTCTCCGGCTGTTATATATCCTCAATATATTTAAGAGCTAATTCAAGCACCATCTTAATCCTTCTTCGTGATTGACTTGCGAGGCTTCTTCCATTTCGCTGTTTTCTATATCGTCTGCGATTTAATCTCCCGTATTCACGAGATGGCCGATTTCATCGTCAGTAAGTTCCTTTTCACAATCGTCACAATTAATCCATTCCTCAGTATTGTTTCTGTCGACGTCTTCGCAACCAGGGATTTGCTCAATGATGCTATGGAGATCTACATTGTCTGCAATTTCATCTCATAGATTTGTAGAAGGCAGGTTTTTTGTCCATGACCTCTTGAGCGTGAGCCCTCGTACACCATCCCAAGCTTGAGTTGACCAGTAAATGACGCGTTTCATGTTTATTGTAAGCAAACACTCTTTGAGGGTACTTCCAACGGTACTTTTCTCCAGAATTTATTAAAGTACAAAATGTCGATAATGACGTTTGAACGTCTGGAGTACGCCTTGATCCGTTGTTCGTTGTACGTTGTACGTTGTCCAATGGAGGTCACGTTTGGTTGAAAAAACTTAACAACAGCGTTTTAACTTCTGACAATCGACTGGTTCGAACAAGGAATTGTTCGAAAAACCATTTTTGGAAAAGATTGCGACCCATTCATGGATTCTTTTCATGTTTGTAGTACACTGACATGGCTTCGAGTTTGATGGGTTTTATCACTCTGGGTTCAATCGATTTCCTGATACACATTAGCGTGTTAAGTTTGTGTGTTCCGGACGGGTTACTGCATGCTAAAATGCTAATCAGTTATTTATTATTTTTGTACCCTGGAGCCACGGCTTCTTCTCGTGAAGCCAATGTCTTAGAAGGCATCATCCTAAAATTTAGGTCAGTTTCATCGCAGTTATAAATTTGATCTAGCAAGTATCCTTCTTCCGCTACAAGCTTCTCGAATTCTTCTTTAAACTTTGTCAATCCACCTTTATCAGCTGACATCATTTCGCCACAGATACTTAATTGACGAATACCGTGTCTTTTCTTCCATCTATCCAGCCATCCGCAACTTAATTGAATGCTCGAATAAGTCCGTTGCTTCGGAAAACGCGGAGACTCGGTAGATCGAAGGCAGGATAAATGAGGTTTCACTGTATAAAATTTAAAGATGATCACTGTTATGAACCATTACTTATATGCTAAAAAATACTATTAACAGTATAACAATAGATCATAAATAATAAAATCCACAATATAATTAACGATTTTCCACATAATTCTTATTCTATGATATAAAAGAGGAATATGAAGAAGAAACAGTATTAATAATTAGATTGTTTCATAAAATGTGTTTTATCAAAAATATAATATAGTAAATAATAGTTAACAATTAACATGCTAACTCTGAATGTTTCTAGATTTTAAAAATAAATTTTGATATTCCAATATGAAATATAATAGATATACGTTCTTGCTTTTCTTTGTTTGATATCAAGATATTATGTCATCATTAAATAATAGCGTATGTACACAGTACACTATATGTAGTATTTGATATCCATCAAATGGAGTAAACTAATAAAACATTCATATATAATTAAACGACGTAACTAATTATCACATGAGTTAATTAACGCGAATATTAATTACCGAGCGAGATTGATTTGCTTTTTACATTTACGTTATTGGGAACAATCACCAGACCCATGTACGTGATTTTTTATAGTTCTGGTTAGTATTCCAGTTTTATTTTTCATATTGCGATTTTCATTTGACTGCGAACGAAATATTTTTCGGTTAGATATTTATAAAAGGTGTATGCAGTGTTTGCACAGTATTTTTCAATTAAATTGTCCAGTAACCATGGTATAGTAAATAATATTCTCTATCTCCATTTTAGTTCATTTATGTGTGTGATTTGGAAGTACTTGAAAGTTTTTAATTATTCATGATAAAAGCGCGTATTGGTTTATATTTCACTGTGGGGGAAAAATGTTTTGTATCAAAAAACGATTACAGATCAATATTCTCAGCGCGCTGTACTTGCACTGATTCCTAATAAGTATTAAATGACGATATGTAGTTCTGGGATAGCTTGATGTAACTGAGAATTAATTATATGGCAATAATCCTTTTAATTGCCCCCTCACGCGGTGTCATGTGGAATCCTACTCTACTTCCAATTAATATCCTTCTAAGGGGTAATTAGCTAAGAACGGGCTTTTTTACAATTTTATTGGATGGAAGAAAAGTAATAAGATAATAATATTTAAGGAAGTTATATATATATATATATATATATATATATATATATATATATATATATATAAATAAGTATAATATGAAAAACAATTATTAAAAAGTATTACAAAATGGCGACACCGGAGGCATTTTCGCGGAACATGTCGAATTTAAGGCGCTCTGCGGCACGCCGTGCAACGTGCAAATTTGAACCTGGAAAAAAATTCCCTTGATATATTGATTATATATCAAAGGAATTGAATATCGATAATCACACAAAAATATTAATTTTTATGTGATTAACGAGTATCTATATAAAAAACGTTAAATTTTCGTCAAAATGGGCAATCATTTGTTAATTAATAATGTTTAAATTATTTTATCGAAAATTCTGTACGTATTTCATTTCAAAATGTTACTTTAAAGATATTGTTAAACAGTCGCATGAAAATAATGAAAATTTCTGAAGCTTTCTGAGTGCCGTTTTGAAAAATCATGTTTCGAGAAAGATGAATTTAAAGTTTTTAAATGTGTTATAGACAGGAAAAAACTAACAATGCGATTGACTTTTTAAAGCGGCACTCAGAAAACTCCAAAAATTTTTATTATTAATGCATCTGTCAAAGACATCTCGACGTACTTGATCCGCTTAACATAGCCTTCTAGACAAAGATTGTATGATTGGATGACAATATCTATCTTCAAAACTTTCATAATTCGAAAAATATTAGTTAGACTGTCATTAAGAGTGCATACAGCAATATCAGTCGAGATATTCAAGACTTTTCTTAATAACACATGCGTAAGACTTTGGAGCTAATTTCCAAACAGTAGCATTGAAACTTTCATTGCTATTTTGCGTGTATCCTCCCAAGCAACGCAAAGGTTTAGCAACTCGTCTCAGGTCAGATCCTCATAAATCGGTTTCATGGATTCAAAAATTTCCTTAGGAAGTGGTGGCCTATGATGAAAGGCGTCCAAGGAATCCGCTGCTTGCGCCTTCTTCCAGTCTCACGAAGACTCTGAGCACTTCCCGTGCTGCAGATTTTGGTCGGTTGATAACTTATGAAATAAGGTCGCCCAGATTTCATTTCCCATATTATTCAAGGAGCGATAACTATGTTAAAGCCAAAGCGTCGAGTACTTCTCTCATGAAACGTGTTGTTTGAATCGCACCTTTTACACTTCACGTGTTTATATTAAACTTTATAATTCCATTGACGATTTCATACATAATTAATATCTAAGTCTTCATCAGAAACTTCCATAATTTCTTAGCAGAAGCACTCTCTTCGGATCTCTCTTAGCTTCAAATCTATTGAACGGTCTTCTCAATGACGTATTGTTCCAACATCGCATTGGATACGATTTTTTTTGTACCTTTCCTGCCTTGGCACACTTTTGCATCACTCATTGTAAATTATAAGTACTCTGAGATTACAAATAAACCGCTAAAAATTAGCACTACACAAAAATATGATTTCAATGGAGAAAATTGTCTTTTTTGTACCTGTACTGGCGTTATACTAACGTAGTTTTGTTTATAAATACTTCTGACTAAACATAAACATTTTTTAACGACATCTGTTGTATATTAGAGAAGTTAGAAATCATTAAGCTCAAGGTAATCAAGGTAAATCAATCAAGGTAAAACATTAGGCTGTACTTAGACTGTACATTCCCAGTAGGTATTCATTTGACGCAGGTGTCGTTTCGAAGCAGTCCCCCACCGACGACAATGACCAGAGGGTGCACAATGGACACTCCCGATGGACACATGCCATCCACTTCGCTGTCACGGCACTTCCGGTCCCGTACCCGCTTTGCTTATCTACTGACGTATTTAGGAAAGCGCGCGAAATTTCAAGGGAAAACATTGTTTTTAGGAAAAAGTTTTATGCCCCTTACTCTAAAAGGTTCAAAAAAATTTTTAAGCTGATAAAAAAATCGATTTTTCGAAAAATGTACAGTGCTGTCACCCCTTAATTCATTTTAATTCGATTAATATACTTTTAACTACAACCTCGACAACTTATTTCATAAAACCCGGACCTTTCATTATTTTCAATTTTATCTTTGGAATTTCCCAAAGGATGTTGCAATTTGTTTCCAGAAGGGTGCATTAATATAATGCCCAATTCTATGAATGTTCTCTTCAGGCTTCTGATAAATTATGGTTCATATGGAATTGACCCAATTTTACGATTACGAATAGAGTTTATGAGTAAACAGTGCATGAAGATGGAAAATATTTATAATGCTTTACTGAATGTGAACAATATTTTGGCATAAATAGAAATTAGAGGTAGTTTAAACCTAATTTTAATCGCCTTACCGATTCTTAAAATGGCTTGGTTGGCGAAACGCGTCTCGAAGAGCGAGTTATTTATCGGTGTCCATGGAATACTGGTTTCTTTTTTATGAATTTTTAAAATCACTTTTTTACTCTTAATAATATACTATACCTAATAATATATTTTAAAAATACAGTAACAGTTTCTACAATTAACGAAAAATAAACAGTTTTAATAAAACCTTAAAACGGACTTTTTCGCACGTAGAACATCTATCTCGAAATTGAGTGAAAAAATAAACCAACACATAAATACAGAATATATGTTTTATGCGACAGTTTTACTTTTTTTAAATAGTCCACCATCGTGCTTTCTCATGACCCGTAGACAGGGTGGGGTGTGTTCTATCCACCTCAAAATCAATAGATGTCATTTGGCAGACATCCTTAATCAGATCCGACACGATTTAATTGAGTGATCGTGCTCACAAAAAAAAACTCAAATAGTCCACCATTGTTCTATCGCATGACCTATGAACATGGTAGTGTGTTCTGTCCACCTCAAAATCAATGTGTCGTCTGGGAGACATCCCCGATCAGAATCAGTCAAAACCGGATCGATCCGACACGATTTAGTTGAGTTATCGTGCTAACTAGAAGTTTTGTTAATGCCGACGACAACGACAATGACACACATACGCAAAATTGTGTAAAAACTATTTTTTTTTTGTTTTTAGACCGAAAGACGAAAAATAAACGTTAGAAGAAAATATTTTTACACGATTACATTACTTTTCCACTTATAGTTGAGTGCAGAAAAGTAAAATCCGGTTAAAATCGCACAATAAATAATGATTTTACAGGGTGGCTTGGAAACAAATGAGTGGTGTATGTATTCAGCACATTTTACTTTTTCACACTCCACTATACGCGGTTTTTCGGCCTAAAAACTAAAAAATAAAAATGGTTTTTAAACCATTTTGTGTGTATGTGGCGTCATTGTCATCGGCATTTATTTTTGTTAGCACAATAACTCAACTAAATCGTGTCGGATAGATTGGGTTTTAACTGATTCTGATTAGGTACGTTTGCCAGACGACATCCATTGATTTTGAGGTGGATAGTACACACCCCACTCTGTCCGTGGGTCATCAGAAAGCACGATGGTGGACTATTTGAGAAAAATTGGAAAAAGTAAAACAGTCGTATAAATCACATATTCAGGCATTTATGTGTTAGCTTATTTTTTCTCGGCCACTCAATTTCGAGATAGAGATGTTCTACGTGCGGAAAAGTCCATTTTAAGGTTTTAAAACTGCTTATTTAAATATTGCTTTAATGCAAAGAAAATTTTTATATCGGTATTCTTGATAGATGTGCTTTACATGAGCCTTTCTTTGATTCATAATTTTAATCTTGTACACTATATAAAATCGCTTCTATTAATATACGTGCAGCTGTATAGATTCAACTGAATGCCCTTGTATTATTTAGCTTAATCTTACCTACCAATACATACCTGATGTATTATGTATCGCATATTATGAAATGGGCTTTATCGCTTTGTGTAATATTATTACACAATGGTACTTCATTGGTACGTAATCCTTAATCGTATTTGCCCACTGCGCGCTTTATTGTGTAAATTTCAGTTCGCGTATTACGACCTAACACACGTATATGTGTGTGTTCAATTATTATATAACCAGAGCTTAATGCAATATACATTAATTAGTGACCTGCGACCTGAGCTGCCTTTTATTTCACGTATGTATCAACGAAACGTGTCCGGCACACGAATAATGAACTCGAGGCGTATTATCTCGTTAGTAAGAAATAAGAGCAAGAGGGGAACGATAAATTTGTTTAAATATTTCATTAGTTTAGCATTAATAGAGAAGGTAATTTAATTTTGAGTTAAATTTAGCTTCTATGATATATCCACTTTAGTTCTCTTAACCCTCACGAATTTCTGTGTATATAAATTATTAAACGCCCAAAAAGGAGTGAATTTATAGATATACTCGTACTGTGTTTTCATGGCGAAAGCAAAAAAATCTATATAATCATAACCTGATTCTGTTTTGACAAGAATTTCACACACGTTGCCTTAATATTTTGGCAAACGATTCTCTGTCAAATCTGTTATCTCAAATCCCTTGTCATACAAATTATCAATCGACAGCTTACGAAATGTTACACACTATTCTCATAGTTTAAATACTCGTAAAATGAGATGTGATATAACTTCTTGCAATATATTTTCTGTCACAAAGTGCACAGCAATTTGTACGAAATGAAATAAATGGAATGAAATTAAATAAGTTTTGGGCGTTTAATAATAGAAATATTCTACGATAAAATATATAACTTTTTCATCTAGAGTATACTTTATGTAATTTTTATGTTATATTTCATAGAAGTATCTCCTGCTGTTATTATAATCTAAATAGATAGTGAGAAACTATAGGTCCATTGCTTAAGTTAGCAGTAGTCCACGTCATTCAAATATGCGTATGTATAAAGGTCACCTGTTTTTAAGTATGCATTGGTTGTGCAATTCCTTCGAATTTTAGGCGACTCGCAGTTAAGTTAGTGACAAAGATTAATGCGATTATATTAAAATGTATATACTACGCACTAAGAGTGTATCTGATGTTCATAAAGAGTTTAAGATAAGTCTACATATTTCTTAAGAATAGCGCAGAACTTGATTGGAATATTATCTAGAGTAACAAAAAGACTGTAATAAAATTCTTCGTAAATTACGTAAATTCTTAATGCAACCGTACACCGAATTGTAATGGAATACAATTGTACGAAATGTATGAATATGTGAAATTTGTTGAGTACGACAGCTCTTTTATGAAATGCGAGCAAAGCAAGATGGCCCCCAGAATCTGTATTTATTACAAAAACATTCATGCTATTTTTGGCATACACTGAGTCATCAGAAATGCACACTATAAATTTCTCCTGACATAAGCACGTCTTGTTGTCGTCTTTAGGGAACTCAATTTATTTATGCGTAAACTCCAAACTTTAAGAGAACATAAGCAACGCTTTCTCCATGACAGTCGTCATGGATCGTGTCATTTTTATGTCTCATAAATGTATCATGTGTCAGAGTCTTTGACACCCTTATTCTCTAAATATTATCTCTCCGATACCACCTCTTGATGTCACTCTGAAAGCGGAAGCCGTAAAGGCAATGCACAAGGTGGGAAACATGAATAGGAAGGTAAGGGACTTGAATAGACTCTCAAGAGAGCTAGCTGAGGAGGGACTCCTATGGATGCCCTCTGACAGTACGGGTGTCCACTTTCTGTTTGACAAGAAATATAAGACCGACTGGATGGGGGGTCGAGCTGGATTATCGTCCAATGGAGACATATGGTACATGGATGGAGCCAAGAGTGGGAACAGAGCGGATGCAGGGGTATATAGGCGATTCGATGGAATAGGTAAAACCTTCCCCTTGGGCAAATACACTACCGTACTCCAAGCCGAGCTAGTTGCAATTACATACGGTGTTCTGGGGGCCAACCAAAATTGGACCTAGGAGAAGGTATGTATCTACCCGAGTAGATACATACTTTCTCCTGGGTCTGATTTGTCCAACGCCGCCCTGCTATCCGAGATAGCAGGGCGGCGTTGGTAGCTCTGAATTCAGCAACGACAAAGTCGAAGCTGGTTTATAGTTGCTATGAAGCATTGAACCACTTGGTAGGGAAGGGACAGGTGGAACTCGTAGGGATACCTGGGCATAATGGCATTAAGGGAAATCTAATTGCAGATGACCTTGCCAGACTAGGGACCAGGGAAAACCTCTATGGACCAGAACCTGCAGCGGAAATAAGTCAGAATCTGATCAGAGACCACATAAATGGCTGTGCAAGAGACCAGCACAATAGAAGATGGAGAGGCATAACGGGTTGTCGAATAATCAAACTCTTCATCGAATACTCAGAGATTGAGAAATGGGCCCAGGAATTCATTAAATTGAACAGACACGAAACCACAATTCTGGTGGGAATCACTACGGGCCACCATAGTAACCTGAATGCATATAAGCACAAGCTGAGGCTGACTGATAGCCCGGCCTACAGATATTGTAAAGTAGACGAGAAAACCCTGATTCATCTTCTTTACACCTGCCCCGCACTGGAAGAGAAGAGGTACCTTATATTAGGGACCCCTGTTATTCAGGAGGAGGCGAGGCTTAGGGCAGGAGACGTGCCTAAATTACTCCTCTTATGGGATAGCATTTTTGGGTAATGACTCGTATAAGAGGGGATCGCCAAGGGACTACCCATGTGATCAGTGGCTGATGAAGCCTAAACCCACATAATATAATAATAATATATCCGATGGCTATTTCCACCCTTTAGAACGTTAATTAAATGGTAGCTATATATTAAACTGATTAGTATATAATTCAGTCAATGATGTTAGTCAAGTGAATTAGTAATAAATTATAATTAAAATGCAATGGAAAATCAAAATACTACAAACAACACGTGTTAAAGTTATATTTTCCTTTAATTGATTTAATTACCTATCAACGTTACAAAGGCTAAGTTGGCCTTTCAATAACTATCAATATAATACTCGGTAAAAATAAACAACAAACTTAAAGTGATATAAAAACCCTGAATTTCGATTTTTCATCTAAACTTTATTGTTAACAGAAATCAATCATTCCTAGGCTTTTGACTAGAAATACTACCATAGTACAACAAGAAGCATGCGTTTAATGCACTATGATAGTTTGATGTTTTAAAGAAGTAAGGTTTCCCATTTTTTATGACAAGAAATATATGTTAAAAATTTTTGAATATATTATTGAAATATTGACTTTCTTCCCCTAAAACTCAGAACTGTAGAGGGTAAGGTTAAGCATAGAGATGAGAACCACCCCGGACTACAATGTGAATGAAACTGTTGCAACTTTTATAGGAGAATACGATAGGTTATTCATCCTTGTTGCGGATATGTAAAATAAGTTATCCATATCAAATTATTTTTAATTTCTTATGCTTTAATAATTTCAAGGTCAAGAACTTAAACGGAGTTCTAAATAAAGAATCCTATATATTATATACCGTTATTTATACCCCATATAGATAACATAATCGTTTTTGGAATATAATATATTGCAGTGTACAGTGTGTCCAATTTTCGTTGTATTTGCAGGGTTTCTCCTATTTCCAGCGGAGATAGAGACTTGCAAGTTTTACATTCCTATACTACTTTTTTGAGAAATGAAGGACGGCGCAAACAGATTGTCGGTAGCTTTTTTTGTTTCCGAGATACAGGGTGAAATTGACAATTTAGCATAATCCGGCACATCCTCTATCTCGCTTATGCTGCAACTTATCAACAATGTGAAAATGGCTTCTTACAGAACTTTTTGCGTGGAATCCACTGGGGTACGTAGTTTTTTTCTCAGGGCGGCAGTTTTGGAGAAAAATAACTAACGTTGTTTTTTTTCAAATAAAACACCCTATTTATTTTTTCATAATTCGATTCAGCTCCATTTACTCTTTTCAAAAATATGATATAGTCTATAGTTATTTTAAATACTTTCGTCGTAAACTGCAATTAATGGAGATTGTGACATTACCTATGAGGCGGAGATAGGTACGGAAGTCATAATTTACAATAAAATTTACGAACAGACATGACATATTGAAATAAAGCTCGGCTATGTCATAAGCATTTCTTGACTTTAAAAATAAATAGTAACTGGCGCCTAAAAACTAAAAGTGTCTAATATCGTTGACAGTAGGCTATGACAGATAAACAAAAAACTATTCTACCTGTAAAATTTATTCTATTTATCCAGTCTAAATAAAGCATTTAATTATAATAAAGCCTAAACTTTATCTTGATTTAAACAAGTAGGTATGGCAGTAAACGAAAGTTTTCAATATTATGAAAAGTATGATATGCTTTGTTGTTTTTTTGAATGTCAAGAAAGTGCTGATGATGCAACTGAACTTTATTTTAACAGGTATTTATTATTTAATTTCTTAGCAACTGACTTTGTAGGTTACATTTTAATTGTTGTAGATATCCAGAGCACAGGTAACCAAATAAAGTGATTCTTTCTAGAATAAAATCAAATTTGTTAAATTATGGCTCCTTTGGCAAACCCAGGCCCAAAATTTATAATAAAGAAAATCTGGAAGTAGATACCATCAATGTCTTGACTATTGTGGAAGCCGCACCTAAAATTCATGCAGAGAAATAGAAGAAAATGTAGGTGTGAAAAAGTCGCGGGTACAAACAATATTGCACAAAAATAAGTTCACGCCTTACAAAGCAAAAATAGTTCATAGTTTACGCCCTGGTGATGCAGAGCGAGCATGTATTTTTGTGGATGGTATTTGGAAAATATTCAAAATGACAAATTTTGCCAGAACAATTATTTGGTCTGACGAATCTTATATCAGTAGTGCTGGCATTTTTAACAGACATAATACTAGGCATTGGTCGCAAACAAACGAATTTATTACATTCGCGCGTGAACAGCAAGGCAGGTTTGGATTCAGCATATCTTGTTTTATACTTGAAGGCAGAATAAAATACGAAATTTTTGAAGAAAGACTATCTGCTGTCCGATATCTACAAATTTTAGAAAATATTTTACCAGATTTGTTAGATGAGATCCCTTTGGGACATTTGCCTGAAATATACTTTCAGCAGGATGGAGCCCCAGCTCATAATTCTCGAATTGTGACTCGATATTTAAACCATAATTTCCCTGACCACTGGATTGGTACTAGAGGGCCCACACACTGGCCTCCTAGATCACCTGACCTGTCTGTGCTGGATTTATTTGTATGGGGTTATATAAAAAACAAAATATATAGTGTGCGTCATGAGACTAAACATGATCTTAGGGTTGCAACCGAACAGGCATTAAGACAATTACAAGAGCGACCTGTCATGATTATTAATGCTCTGAATACTATAAGAAAAAGATGTGAAATGTGTATCCAAAAAAATGCAAACGTGTTTGAACAGTATCTATAATTTAACATTCATTGGAATATCAGTTATTTAGTCATTCGTTACTTGTTTGTTGTGTTTTTCTTTTATATATTATTTTGTTATTAAAATGTTTGTTCTTGCGTTTTTGTATTAGTTGTTTTCTACTTATTTATTTCTATATTCTTTTATTATTAAAGTATTTGTATAGCACTAAATATATATGGACACTTAATTTCAGTTACAATTTATAAACTTACTATTTTTAGAAAAATGAAGTTACTGGGTTGTATTTATTTTACCTAAATGTCAAAATCTCCATTAATTGCAGTTTATGACAAAAGTAATTAAAATAACTATAATCTATATCATATTTTTGAAAAGAGTAAATGGAGCTGAATCGAATTATGAAAAAATAGACAGGGTGTTCTATTTGAAAAAAACAACTTTAATTATTTTTCTCCAAAACTGCCGCCCTGAGAAAAAAACTACGTACCCCAGTGGATTCCACGCAAAAAGTTCTCTAAGAAGCCATTTTCAGATTGTTGATAAGTTGCAGCATAAGCGAGATACAAGATGTGCCGGAAAATGCTAAATTGTCAATTTCACCCTGTACCTCGGAAACAAAAAAAGCTACCAACAATCTATTTGCGCCATCCTTCATTTCTCAAAAAAGTAGTACAGGAATGTAAAACTTGCAAGTCTCTATCTCTGCTGGAAATAGGAGAAACCCTGCAAATACAACGAAAATTGGACACACTGTACAGTTAATAAACTCACCATGAACTTGGAGTATAATCGGTTCACTGATGTCACTCCTCTCCTCACCCTTGATAATGTTTGTGGTCTTACACCGATATTCTCCCTGGAAATCGTAGGTCACGTTACTTATATGTAGTTTGGCGTCTCTTCCTCTTTCAATTTCGATGTCTGACGGCGACGGTCGTTTCTGAATCCACTGATATGTCGGCGGCGGATTGCCTTCTCCTAAGCACTCGAAGTTAGCGGACGAAAATAATGTGACGGTCTTCACCCTGTCCTTTCCGATACTAATGACTTTCGAGGGATCTGAAAAATAAGATAAAATTGTTATATACGGCTGTTTTGTCTGGGCAAGATTATTTTATTAAAAGTTAAGTTCAAGGAGGGTATTAAATAATGTTGAATATTATTAAGTTCACAGGAAGTTTAAGATGTTATTATATGCACAATTTTATCTCCCTCTTATTTCTATTATATTTGTTATTCCAGTTGATTATTTTAACAATACATTTGTATAAGAGTTTCTTGTAGGTATGTTAGTTAGGTATTTGATACGGTAGGCTCAGAAGTTCCTCACCTCACATATAGATGGTGGTTGTTGTTTGAAAAAACTGAATATGGTAGATTGTACTAATCTTATAAAGGTTAAGTTTGAAGTTTGATGACGTTACATTGTTTAATATTTGCTTGGTAGCCATCAATAGTGAACGATCTCAGTGAATTTGTAAACATTGAAAAAATTGGTCATCGCTCCCTTAAACCCCATTATGTGGTTTTATTTATATATTGCTATTAGAGAGTAGTTTCTGTTAACATACGTTAGCCAATAATAAATTAATTAGCAATAATAAAGTTGAATTAAGGGATATATCAGAAATTATTATGTTAGAAAGTATACAAAATTGGTTTTTGCCTGTAAGTTTCATTTTTGTTTATTTGAAGTGTTTGTCGTTGTTATTGCCGCTTTAAAATTACTTTTCTAAACGTTTCCTGAATCTTCAGAAGCTCATAGAACATAAAACATAAGCACCATTTTTATCGCCAACGTCAACATCATTCCTTCAGCTATCCCACGTGTGCATGTATTGAAGAAAAGTACTCGATGGTATCGACGATGGTCGATAAAGATCGCCCGTGTTCGGGAAAATGCCTTTTGTAATAGCATACCTTCTAACGTCTCATTTAACACAAGTCGTATTAGTTAAAGTCTAATAACTTTAGGGGAAAATTAATATTCGAAGCGTAACTGGCACGTAACAAAATATATTACTACGTAAGTGCTACGGTTAGTTACACCATTTTAATATTTCGCTGCTTGATCTCATATAAAAGCAACGATACTTTGGCAAACTCACTTTAAGTAGTACTTAACTTTGTATATAACTTATATAACACTACACGAAATTTAATTGAATTCGATTAGTCGAGTCATGCAAGGTATTTTAAGGCATGTATTGATAGATGGCAGATGGCAGAGGTGATAAAAATATATATCTCTAGGGTTTTCTCATATATTTTGATTTTTGAGTTAAATTGCGTTATTTTATTCAATTTAATATGAAAATGACAATTAGTTTATAGAAGATTGAGTTATAAAGTGATGATGGCAAATAAATCATATCTCATAAAACAATTAAACATTATTTTTGAAAGCACTATACTTCAAGTAAAAATGAAGTTATATAAAACAACATAGCCAGTTATAGATACATATTAATTGAGTAGTTACTTGATACATTACAATATCTGATATTTTTTATAGGATACTTGAATAGTTTGCCTATAGAAAACTATAAATTAGATAAACTTCTAAAGTAATCTCAATAAAGAATAAACAATAATAAATGTAAAGTTAATGTACAGCAGCTTAAATGTGCATGATAAAATGAAATAATACGTAAAGAGAGGTGAGATATTATTCATAAATTTTAGTCCCAAATATTTTGCTACAAATTAGTTTATTATAATATAGTATGTTAGTATAATTAGTATATAATATTCTATATTGCCTATACTATGAACTAATTATAACTATTTCACCATGAATCTACAGCCATGTCAAGCACATTTATTTTTCAACTGAGCAGAAACACTTTAATTTGTTAAAAAATGTTTTGATTTATCTAAATGCTAAACGTCTGATGCCTGAAGTCATTCTATTGTGACAATTTCTATCTCGGATATTTATAGGAAAAATGTCTCTCTTTATTTTAAATTTATGTAAAGGTAATCAGAAATGCTCTAGAAATATACATATAATGTACTTTAACGAAAATGGTGCCGCTTTAACATTTGCTGATGCAAATTTCCTCAAAGGATTTAAAAGATAAACACCATTATGTATTCCCTTGGTCTATGAATTTCAGTTTCAGTTCATTTGATATACAGTTTAAAAATCAGGAAAATAATGATGTGTATATAGGCTAGGTTTTCCTTATCCAATAACTCATTCAGTTCATTAATTCATGATATATATTAGAATAAAACTATGAATTATAGCTTACCTAGGAGAGATAAAGGGTAGAAGTTTTTAATACCGTTGAGATCCTAATTCCACTTGTCACGATATCACTTGGATGTAAAAAATATAAATTTCTTTATTATACAACATTTGTTAATCCGTCTTCCATAACGGGGTTGTATGGGAATGAGGTTTATTTAAATCGCTCCATATTTTATTCTATTTGGTTCTACTTTGGTTTTATTTGATTTGATCCTATTTTTTTTGTTTCAATATCTTTAGCTGCTAATTTAAACATGTATTTCTTTCATGTACGATATGTTCCAAATAAATTTAAACTAATGTTAATAATAATGATGATAATAATAATTTTATTGCATATAAAACTTTATAGTTTGCTAAAGAAGATTAGTTTATAGTTTAAATAAAAAAAAAAAGATATATACCTATCACGAATAATGTCACGAACCTAACGCGACATAAATTATTCAATTATTCATTTAATATAAATGCACGAAGTTTTAAAATATTCCACAACCATGTAACTATAGCTTTAGCTGTTTGATTTGTTAGACTAGTGTTAGTTGTTTAGTGTTTTTGCTAATAGTTAATAAATAAAATCAGTTAAAAAGTTGCAGCTGACAGCTGAATGGTTTAATTGTACAGTATGTGGGACAAGTAAAGAATAAATGATAACTAATTTCCCGTACATTAATGCTGTAGTCAACATTTCAGATAGGTTAATTTTATAATTTAAGTTAATTCTGAATTTTGATTTAAATTTATATGCTGTTAGTAATTGAGTAATGGCACGAATAATCTGTATAGACAGGTTTATATTTAAGTAGAGTTGGGGAGATTTATTTATAATAAAAGTTGTATAATACACCAAAAATTAGCTCTTCCTGAACAACTTTATATCACATTGGTGTAGCTTGTCATAAAACTTGGATAACAAGTACTTTATTGCGTTAGCATGTTGGCTGATATATTTTCCCATATTTCAACTGCATCAATATAAGCAAATTGCTATTTAACTAGAATATTCCAAATTATACCTTTCATCCGAAATTATCAAGAGACAGTTGCCTTTTTAAACAAACACACAAGTATTTTATTTGACACAGATAGCATCTTTAGAAGCCGGTGATATATGGCTTCAAAAATATTGTAGGGCAATTTAACTCCACCGGTTTTTAGTCTCATTATATAGTGACCAGTAGGTTTTGACTACAGTAACACTAATTTTAAAAAATTTCATTGAACATTTCCAATTACGTTCATATATCTTAAACCCCACACAAAAATGTTATACATGATTACTAATGGACTCAAATAATTTTATACGAGGTCGCCATGTATTAAGTTAGGTTTTAGACATAACAAGAAGTAGATCATCTACAGCATGTTAAGCTTTTTCATACGGAACAGATAATTTCAAAATAAAGCGATGGTGTGAATGTCACTGCTAAATAAAGATGTTTATAAATTATCGAGAATTGAGTTCTATTGAAATGAAATTTTATTTTCTGTGATTTGGACGGTCTTTTGCAAAATATGTTTCATGAGATCATAGCTTTTACTTTAAAATATGCGCGCGCCTTTGTATAATTGCTTTATTATTGCGATAATTCCATGGCTAATTCCAACATAATGTAACTACTTAGAATAGATTTTCTAAAATTAAATATTATATCATATTATACGTTAATATTTCTCCACAATCCAATACGACCTTATAGAGACATGATAAATGATGCTTTTTTTTATTAAGTAGGTTTAAGAATTATTTCTTATTAAATATTTACTTAAACCAGGGTGTGAAATATATTATGAGTCTTTAGTATGTAATTTATCATCATACTATATCAATTAAATGGAAATATTATTAAAAAGTTTACGTTATCACTACAATTTCTTCATCATGCACTGGGATATATTTAATAGAAGCCGTTAAAAATGTAAACAAAACCGTCAATTCTTATCACTATAGGTTGCAATGCACACTGTTTGTCAAAGTTGCTAACTTAGTAATTAAATAGTAATGTAAATTAATATACGTTATACATTGAAACGTAATCAACATTAAGCATGAAGCACATGACCATTAGCTCAATATATCTATTTAAAGTCTTGTATCTGATTGAGGCAGATATGAATCTATTTCAAGTTGCTAAAATATCTCTTCGACTAGTGGTATATGTGTATCTATATTTTCTAAGGAGAAAATCTCTAAGGAGATTCTGTTCTCGTCCATCTTCGTTAGATTTCGCAACCTCTCGTGTATTACCATTGATGCTAGATATATCACAGAAGCGTAAATACATAGGTATATAAATTTAAAACATATTGTCATATTTAAATGTATTATTAAATCTCACTTAATCTATAAATCTCACTATTTTTTTTTAATTACTAAATCTTTGACTGTTTCTTCTATGCAATATTATATGAGTTTGGTGTTTTATCAATAAAACATTAAGACTAAGGTTAAATAGTAGATGAATTATAGATATTAGAATTATTATTATGAGTAGGTAATTAAAAAAAGAAAAACCAACCTTAATGAACTGTAATTGAAAATAGTTTATACCTTTGCAATAGCTTATAAATTAAACATCACTAATTGGTCAACTTTTATTGATGTTATGTTTCAATATTTATCTGATTTAGTGGAATTCATTATGACAATGCACGTACAAGATTGGACTTTATTGTTAATCTTACAGGAACATTCAATTAACGTTCAAGGAAGATAAGAAGCGAATATTGCAATCACTTAGCTTCAACTTATTCTATAAACTATCATATGCGTATGTTTAATGTCGGTCTAATAGGGAATTGTGAAACTTAATCATTACATGCCCACACTCTAAATCTGGACCTATACACTTCTTCACGTGCAGTTACATAGTGTGTTTAGTAATAATCGAATTTAATTTCCTACAGATGAAATGCAGCTGTTATATATTCCGGAATCCGTAGCATATGTTGTTTTCAGATTGGATTTGCCCAGTTTTTTCTCAGTTTAATCGCCTTTGGGCAGCCTGTGCGGCATAGACTAATGTTGCTAAAACCGTTTACCGCTTTTTGCCTTTAATATTCCTTGGTATTAATGATAGCACGAACGTGTATATGTGAAACAACATTCTGTACGATAATTCCGACCCCGTGAGAATGAGACTAGGATAATATTTGCAGCGTTTTATGACTGCACGTAAAAGTGACATAAAACTTAGCTTGGCAACTTCGAACGGCGGCATTACATGATTTCGCCTCACCCTTATTAATTAAACTTTTGCAATACGTACTTGCTACGGTAGATTTATATTTTATTCAGGTACATGAATCTGCGAGATAAGAGCAGTGATACCCGACCATTTGGCGTAACTTTTAAGCCCGCTCGTATTTTGTTTACACACTGATGAAGAATTGGATAAAAGATAAATTCATTTCCTATGTAATTTACAATTTTAGGAAGTGCTTTTACTGGTGTTAAGGAACTGCTTGTTAGTGAGAAACTATTTTGACTATCTTCAAATATCTGTTAAATTTTACTAGTCTATTGAATTTTGTGGATATATTTATTCAATGACGATGTCGACATTGATTATTCAACTAATTCTTAGTTGAATCATCGTCTGAAAATGACATAATTGTCGAAACTGCAGTCATGTCTCTGTGAAAATATAGTGGTATAAAAACCATGGTAAATCAAAAGAAATGAGAAATGAAATTTAAATATTGTTAGGATGTGGTAAAACAAGAACATAGTTCAGTCAATATCCTGATGATCAATATTGATGCATTTGTCAACGTGACACATACGTGTCAAACTGGTGATTAGTAGAAGAGAACAAAAATTTCCTCAATTTAAGAACATCTGAAATTCTGATATGAAATCTGTTTTAAACGACGAAAAGAAAGTTATTTTAATGAACGTGAAACAGAGTCTATATGAACTTACAAGACAAGGTGACGTAGATAGCGATATTAATATATGTCCATGATGCGCCTTCCCAAAAAGAAAAAAAAAATATTATTTATTCATTTGATTTACTTCATAAATTTCTTTAACGGCACGGTAATAGCGAGCAGTATTTGGATACTTTATTTATTTTAAAGGTGATAACGACCACTTATGGATTACTTACGATTATTTACTACCTATATAGGTCACTTCAGTTGGAACTGAAGGATTAGATTTTAGTGTAATTTATGTTTTGTGAAAGATAGGGCATCAATATTTAATGCCTGTCATCTACAAATTATATGACGTCAGCATGCTGCAATTAACAGTTCAACAACGGACAGTTTGTGTACAACAGCTTTATGAAAGTGGGCGATCATTTATAGTTGCATTAAGAAAAAATTGCACCAAATTAGGAGAAAATAAAGCGCTTTTAGAGTTAACAGTTCGTAACATAATCAAGGAATTTGAAGAGACGGGTTCTGTCATTGATAAGGCAATATTAGTACGTCCTCGTCGTGGTCGGTTAGATACAAATATTGCTCCTGTGAGAGAAAGTGTACGGGAGTATTCAAACACAGCAGTTCAACGTCGTGCAGTGCAACAATTGAATCTATCAAGAACCATCACGTATCGGATTTTAAAGAAAAATCTACATAATTGGGCGTTAGAAAAGAAAGGAGATGCTGATTTTTGCAATAAAATTTTGTTCAGTGATGAACCACATTTTCATGTTGACGGATACGCCGGCAAACAAATTTGTCGAATTTGAGGTGCTGAAAGTCCACATGCTGTTCACGAAAAAGAAATGCATCAACAGAGATGCACGGTTTAGTACTCATTTTGGAATAGTGGAGTAATTGGACCATACTTCTTCACATCATTGACGTTCTATGGTTTGTAGATAACAGTCGTTAAATATTGACGCCCTTGACAGAACACAAACGGTGTGCAATTCAAATCCTATAGTTCCAACTGAGACACCCTATACAGAGTGGGTCTCATTTGAAAAGCAGCAACCAGAATGACTATTATTAAATTACGTAATAAATAATTTTTTTGTTTAAACATAGGTTGTCATAAAAGTCCTTACTATCACTAATACCCTATCCACCAACAACTACTCTTTCAAAATATTCAAATGAGAATGTAGGCTAAGTGGTATTATCAAGAGTTTCTCGACTCTGATAATAGCCATGGTCTATTTTTGGTCGTGATCCAATCCATAATTGGGATATTTAATAAAAATTATTTCAGAAATGCATTTAGTCTACATCAGCCCAACAAGAATGGATAACAAATAGACGTTTCATACTAGACAACTTTTTCAACCTTAAAGACAGATCAAACATTGAAATACAAAATAAAAGCGCAGAAACTAAATATAAAAGCAAACGAAAATTTATTTATAAAAGTAGTTATTTAACAAAATAGTTAAGTTAAATTATTTATTTAATTATAGTGGTGGTCAGTTAATTAAAAACGGCTTAGATTTTGTAAAATATTATTATCCTAGAAATCAGAACACAAAATTTAGTTTCAAAGGTAAGAAATGCTGGTTTGTATACTAGTAAACATATTTAAAAAGAAGAAACAGAGATAAAAAGGCTTAAACAAAAATAATCTGATAATGCAAAAATATGCACCATATTTTTTAATAACTAATTCTTATAAATCCCAATTCTTCTATGTAAATCACATTATGTATTTCTATATTATTAATTGAACTATCTTATGACGAGTTTACTACATGTCATTGGATGAATGAAAGTAAAAATATACGTATATAAGAATCCGTCCTACAGCCCAATGTTGAAATTTCTTTCAGTTCGTACACACATAAATACGATGGTCCTTCTCTTATTAAGGCTTGATTTAATATTTTTCGATTTCTCTGAGATATAATGTAATAAACAGAATTTCTTAGTGCCTCGTGATTACCCAATAACGTTGTTATATAGAAACAATTTTCGTTTTTACGTCTGGTAGAATAGAATTCCATGGATTCTGTGTTTAGTCCGACACTTACCAATATAACAGTTAATTAGTGGCATGAATACAAGATGTTCACACAGGGCGTGGATTTAAAATACCTCTGTTTCGTTTGAGGAAGGGTTCCTTAACCTACGTACACATATTATTATTATAGATATTCAGATCAGTAACAACCAGAGGTAACAAAAGCAGAGTACGAGGTTTTGATTTCAGCTAGTAAGGGAATTGGTGACTTAAAGTATTCTAACTATAATGGGGGTGACTGTAATGATATCATTATTATTGTGGTCGGTGGTATGAGCCTCGGCCTGGTATGATGAATATTGTATACTTCTAATTATTTAAAGCATATAGCGGAGCTCGAGTGGTTGGTGTCTCAAGAGTTTATTACTACCTCTTCCTGAGCATGAATATGTCGGTCTTTATCTCCAAATATAATCCTCGTCCGAGGCTTAAAGGAAACACTTTGTTTATTCTCTTCTTTATCACTAGTTAATGGAATTTGGAAATGCAGGCAATATTTAAGTGTGGATAACTTTCGAGAACACTTCCTAGGTTTAGTAATACCATAGGACTTCTATGCGTACCTTATATGTCATATTGTTGAGTTTCATGATACTGGCTCATAAAAAAGTGTTGGTAAGCCAACTGCTCATACAGGAGGTGTTTTTCATTTCTTAACGTATAGAACAAAAATCTACAAAATCTTTGAAACGCCTCAACAAATTTTACTTTCTTATGGAACATGCCGGACAGTTACATCCAAGAAGAACTTGGATATGCATCGACATAATATGAAATCATATTGTTCATTCTTTGAGAAAAAAAAACAATTTCTTACAGAAATTTTCACTGTGAGTATAGAGAGATAGGTAAACAACATTTCAGAAAGACGATGCAACACCATACGATATGCTATACCTTGTTAACAAAGTATTTTATGACTAGCTGATAAATCTGATAAAGTTGAGTTTCCTCTGATGAATACCTACCATTTTTATCATCATGACTTTACATTGACTACTTTACATTACTTAAAAAAGGTAATTTTCAGAAATTCTGTAGCAATTTGCAAGAACTCAAACAAAGGATTTTTAATTGCAGAAATGCTGCAAAATTCTTTTTATTTATATTTACAGATAGTCTCTTGAGGTACACAAAATTGTAAATTGAACATATTTCGTAATACGTATTGCATATGTAACTGTTATAAATATTGGGATATTTATAACAGTTATTTTAAATCGACTCTTTTTGTTAGTAATTAATAAAAATGTTTTATAATTGAAACATCTGCGATTTGAAACAAATGATAATGTATAAATTTCAAGTGTATTAAAAAGCCTCTATTCAGATAAAAGGCCTGCTTTTGTTATTATACTTACAAAAATAAATTGGGGATATACTGAATAAATAAATTTATGATTCTAGGTGAATACTGCAACCTTTGATGTAACAACAAAAACATAACACCAATTTTCATTCAACACCGAAATGTACCTCAATCGTCAGATGATCATTAAAATTCTAAATAACTAAAATAATTTCACTGTAAAAATCGTCTTCCTCAGATCACAGATGATGTGCATTAAATATCGAATGAGGATTCCAAACTCATTATATTTACTTCGCCCTTGAATAAGAAACAATATTTTGTTCTGAAGATAACAAGAATTCTATCGAAATAAATAAAGTATTGTTTAGTAGACGGAAATATAGTAAATATGTTGTACTTCAAAATAACTTGGCATTATCTTAAAATATCTTTTATAAACGTAGGTAAATAAATAATAAAACTCTAGCTATGCTAGGCTATTATGGCTATGCTCAGGTAGACTGTTCCAATTATCGGAAAGATAAGAGAGTGTTTTATTTGATAAATAGCGATGAAATGAATATTACATAATTACTGCATCCTCTACAACTAATTATAATAGTAAAGAGGTAGGTGTAGATATAAATATGTACAAGAATAACGTTTATAACTACGGCGAATTTCGAAAGGTGGACTCCTGAACGTTTATGGAATATTTTTTACGGACAATCGAAGTATTTTACATGACAATGACTAAATATGTGCAGCGTATCATTCGAGTGAGTAATCTCCATAAAATATAATCTAAATCTATAATTTATATGATTATTATTTTAAATTAATGATTGATTTAGTTTCTGTTATCAGATCGGATGGCAGCAAACGTTTCAGTTCATGCATTTCACTGATATCGCACACACTTAATTGATTGGACAAAAAACTACATAGGTTGTTTATTTATGAAAGAACACAGGTGTAATTTAATGTAAATACAGTGTATATATCTTAAAGGACATAGTTTCTTATTTAATATATTAATATTGTATTATGATTACAGTATTTTTTCAGTATTATATCAAGAAATATCTGTTGAACTAAAATCCTTCAAATGTTTTAGTGAATCGTACTTTCCAATACTAATCTTCTGAATAAGCTTTGGGCGATAGCAAGGATAAAAGTGCATTTTGTCTCGACCGGGAATCGAACCCGGCTCTCCCAATTTCCGGTTGGTTGCTCTGACCGCTGAGCTATCGAGGCACACTCATTATCCTTGATAATGCGCCAATTTAACGCGTCGCTACAGTACTCCCTCCTTAGAGACATGGTTTGTCTCGATACAATTAACGGAATATGACCGCGTTCGCCATTCTTACGAACCGTTGTTCGGTAACCCTCGGACTATAGGGCGATGGATAGGACAGGAATAGAATCCGCGAATTTAAGATGTAAGGGAGGTTGCATATACTGAAATGAATCACATCACGTCGGGGTCACCACTTTGGCGATAGCACGGATAAAAGTGCATTTTGCCTCGACCGGGAATCGAACCCGGCTCTCCCAATTTCCGGTTAGTTGTTCTGATCGCTGAGCTATCGAGGCACACTCATTATCCCTGCTAATGCGCCAGTTTAATGCATCACTACAGTACTCCCTCCCTAGAGACATGGTTTGTATCGATACAATTTAACAGAATGTTACCGCGTTCGCCATTCTTACGAACCGTTGTTCGGTAACCCTCGGGACTATAGGGCGATGGATAGGACGAGAATCGAATCCGCGAATTTGAGATGTTAAGGGAGGTTCGAGTACTGGAACGAATCACATCACGTCGGGGTCATCACTTTGGCGATAAAGAGTGCATATTCCTTGGCCGGGAATCGAACCCGGCTCTCCCAATTTCCGGTTAGTTGCTCTGACCGCTGAGCTATCGAGCCACACTCATTATCCCTGCTAATGCGCCAGTTTAATGCGTCACTACAAGCTTCTATTTGAAATGGTTGTTTAAATGCTATATTGCGATTTTACAAGAAGTGTCAATATGAAATACTTCTAGGAGTGTCCTAATTTTCTTCATACGATTATTAATTTAAGTTAATTTAAATTACATACATGCATATAAATTAACAGAAAATCTTAGGGAACTCCAAGTTTGTATAATAATCATTAAATTCCCATTGTTATGCAATACATGAGTAGACGATTAATATGCAATATATTTATCAGATTATATCAGATGACGTAATGTGTTTTATCCGGTAAGCCGCAAATACCACAGGCTTAAGCCTGTATGTTCCTGAAACGCAATTATTCATCAACTGGTAACGAGCGCTATTGCAACCCAGAAAAACCTTGGAATGAAAAATGATGCATGATCTGGTGTAAAGAAGCTTACAGGGTCAGATAGAAAGGTCATTGTTTAGTTTGTTAATGTTGAACATAAGTTTGAATATAATTAAATAATAAATACAACAGTTATACATTTATATAAGGGTACATTTAAGATAGGAAGGACCAGTAATAACAATTCGTTGAAATGAATAATCTTTTCCTAATGACTTAATGGAAATACTAACGCCTAATATTTCAATTGAAAAGTCAGATTACAGTTTTAAATAATTCTTAAGATTGCTGTATATACAGTCGTATAGTATTTAGTATTTAAAAAAGCATAAAGTGAAGCAACACTTATTATACTAGGAATAGAAACATAAATAGCATCATATATAAATGTAAGAATATTCAGGCTTCTTACTCTGAATTTAATTATGAATAAAAAGGGCTCTAGTAGAGATAACGAAACGACAGTTAATAGAAACTCTTAACGTACTGCCATTATTTGCAACGATGTTCAGTTATTCCATAAAATTGTCGGTCTGGTCTAGAGAACATGGACAAATTTTTTGTTCAAAGCAAGCGTGCTTACTTCCAGAATAATTATGTATTAGATTAATTAGCTACGCTAGTTGTCACAACCGGAGCTACTTGATTACATCATAATATCTCTCAGAAATACATAAATTATCCTGTAAAGTGGCGAAGGCGCCATGTTAAGAAGTGCTTAATTTATCGACGGCATTAAAGCGGACACATTAAGAAATGACCTACTTCCATCAGATAAAAACATGATTAATTCGAAATGAAAATATTAAGTGCCATATAATACGTCTAAATTATTCACCATATTAACATATCTTGATGGAAATCTTACAACTTTTATTACTCGTAACGGTGCGCTAGGTCAGTAATAACACTAAAGTAATCATTCTAAGACTATACGTATTACTAATATAATAATAATAATCATGATATTTATTAACTAGTAATATTACAAAGTGCAATATTTCTTACTAAATCATACTAAATTATATAACATGTAAATTATATAAATCAATATAAAAATAAACATACGACTGTCTATAAACCAATTATTTAAGTTAAAATATATAGACTTTTGATATCCAAAGCAAGCACCTCATAGAAAAGTACTGTAGAAAGATAGGTATATTATTTGTTCAATATTATTTAAAAAAATTGTTTTTCAAAAACTTCTAATACTTTAAGATATAATTACCATATGGTACAAATACTATACGATTACAAATTACTATGATACATTATTGTGATACAAATACTATATGAATACAATTACCATATGATAAAAAACTACTAAGACAGAATTACCATTACCATATGAGTCTCAATTCGTAGAAAAATGTTGTGTATGTCTGAATGAGTTTTCACTACATTAAAAGTATGATTTAGTATATCCCGAGCTCTTTAAATTTCTCAAATATGGAAGTATTATCTCCAGAAGACGAAGAAATATGATATAATCATAATTTATTTCCACCAATAAAAGTGTATAATTTTAAGTAACATATTTACATTACCCGCAAATCAATTACTACTACTATACATCAGTACTAAAATTAAATCAGCAGTACTAAGTTCAATAAATATAATATAAGAACTTATTCGGAGCAAAACAGAACAAAGGACAAAGAATACATACATATGGTAGTTTCCTATGGTAGAACATTACTAAAAGAAAATTAATTAAAGTTATAAATTAACAAAAGTGTTACACATTACGATTTAAAGTAAAGAAAGCTAAAATAATTACATCTAGATATCTATAGCATTAAGTTTGTTTCATCTAAGAAACGAAATAAATTACCGAGCCACTACTATTAGATTTAAATTATCAGTGTAGCCAGTTAACGTAGAACCAATAGTTCTAAAAATAGTGCTTCTACTGTAAACAAGGTTAATAGTAGTTAGCTCTAGTGTATTGTAAAATCGTTCCGAAGATGTCATAACAAATTGACATGTAAAGTACCTATAAAATGTATTTCTTATCACTATGCATATATTAAACATAAAATAAGCATAATTGTATAACACCAAGGAGATTATAATTTTCGTGTACCAAGCAAATTACAATAAAATTATATACAAGTATGTTATTACTAAAGTGTTTTTAACATAACAACACTTCATATTAATATCAATACTGAAGACGTCCAAAACAGTATAAAATAGTTATAAGAGTACAGCGTTATCTTTACTTTAAAGATCCAATCCACTCCTGTATTAAATATAGTATATAATATCATATGATATGTATTCTGAAATTTTGCTTTTTTCGGTGAATAAAACTCGGTTGTTAAAAGCGATATTAATATTCATTGTTCTTTATTTAAATTTACAATGTAGGGAAAATTATGCATGAAAACAGTATAGTGAAGGTGCCTTACTTCACGTTGCTGTGCCTCCTCAAGGAGCTACCTAATTTGTGATAATTCTTCAGCATAACGTTGATTCAATTCTGTGAATTTCCTCCAGTATTTTGATTTTTTAACTAAAGCAAAATCCTAGGCGTATTAGAGTATAACTTAGATTTCAAATAACCCCTTAAGAAGAAATCCCTCGGCCTTAAATCGGGTCTTCTGGACGGCGAATTAATGTTCCTCCGCTTGGAGATTAGCTTTCCAAGGAACATCGCTCTAATGGCTTCCATTGATAAATTTGCAGTATGTGCTGTAGCACCATCTTGCTGAAACTATGTGTCCTCAATAAATCCAACTAAATTTTCAAGTTCCAGTGCCAACGAATGTTGTCCCTATATTAAAAAGAAGTAACGGTAAGTGTAAATAACACCGTTTGCATTTTCATAAATGTAAGGGCCAATTATGCTAGATCCATTCATTACCGCCGATGCCATTAATTTGGGAGAATATAAGGGATCTTGGTGCTTCCTTCGAGGGCTTTATATAGACCAGTAATATCAATTTTTAATTTACATATCAATGAAAATGGAAATGTATCTTCGTCGGTGAATATTATATTCAAATTCTCAAAGTCTTCAACCAATTCCTGCACACAAGCGCATCGACTTGGATAATCTTCAACTTTTAAAGCTTACATCAATTCAGTGTTATAACGGTGAAAGTCCAAATCCTTTGCCAGAATATCGTAGACAATAGTTTTCGAAATATTTAAGACAGCTACAAGTTTTCGTACAGAATGGCGAGGTGTACCTGGCACCGGTGCACGAATACGCTCGACGGTTTCGACACTTCATGCTTTTCTGCGTCCACCCGTTGGGTTTTTATTAAGAGTAGTGCCTTCTCTTTCAAATTTAACGACCCACGGTTTGATTAATTTCGTTGAAAGAGCTTGACTAATGTCGTGAAGGAGGTAGTACGCTCCATACAGACGACGAACTGTTATAAGATAACGGTGGTCCTCGTAAAAGGTCCTGCTACAAATGGCACGATACACATGAGTAAATCGACCCATTGCAATTTCCATGGTCTCGTGTTTAATAAAAACATGCGTGTGCACATTTACCACTACCATTTTCTGAGATGTGAGATGTTCCACAAACAAATGTGGAATACATTTCAGGACACCTTGTATTATGTTTTTATATATTTCTCAAAGACAGTGCAAAACCACTAAAATCTTTGAATCCACTTTTGTATATTATTAGTTAGCTTTCATTTCCTTATGTTAATTTCCTTTCTTATAACTTCATTATTATTTTTAATGCTATTGTATTCTTAATTATCTAAGTAATAAGCCCATTAATTTGATTAATTTGCATAGTACAGTACACGTAAATATGACTTTTATTTTCTCTCTATTATGAAAAATTCCGGCATGATATTGGCAGTTAACTTCATTATAATTCTCGCTCAATTTAATTGATTCAATTAACAAAATTTCGATATAACCAATTATATTCCTGAAAACCTTTCATCGCTGAGTATACGCGCTTGTAGGTTCTCAAATACCTCTCATCTGATTTTATTAAAGCTGAATACAGCGTAGGTAGTCAAGCACAGATATTTGCTTAACGAGAATATTTATATTAGGTATAGCACTTTAGATGTGAATTTGGTAAATCTAGCATGATGTACAGAATAATGTACGTTATCGCTGGAAAGGCATTTTTTAATAGAAGAGATCCTACTACCATGCTAATTAGAAAAACTCATGATTCAGTTAATGACCTGTTGTACAGTGCCTGTCAAAAATTACAGATTGGGCAAAGCATAAGGTATCGCATAGTGAATAAAAAATGCATTTAGTAAGTTTCAATATTTGCTATAAAGTATAAAATATGCTATTACAATTTACGATTCAAACTATACTGGAAGTGAAAATGGAACATCATTCATTAGCGATAAGAATCGACAAGTTCAGATCATTATAAATAAGATTAAGATCTTATAATAAATAACCCGTCTTTGAAATTATGTATTGCTACCAACTTTTCTTTTATATAGTGCTGCGACAACTCGAGGTCCCGATTTCATGATAGAAACCGGACTATCTCAGGGAGAGCCGCAGGTTGTGGATAGGGGGATAACTTTTGATTAGTAATTTTGATTAGTAATGGTTGAGTAATTAAATATATTATATAGTATCATATAATAAGTATCCTGGAATATTGGTCTTTTTGGGTGAATAAAACTTGGTTGTTAAGAACGGTATTTATTTTCTTTCTCAAATCAATGCAAATATATATATATATATATATATATATATATATATATATATATATATATATATATATATATATATATATATAAAAACATAGTTAGTAATTTATAGGCTTTTCATACAAAGGATGTAATAAATTAAACCAGAAAAATAATAAAGCTTATCTGTTGGATAACTCAAAGTGGCGTGGATGGCAGAAAAGGTGACAGAAGGTGGCGTCTAAATTCGGTCCGCCGATGTTAGCGAGTGGAAACTTTTCTGCCTTCCTCGTATATGTTCTCCTCGAAATAAAGTCTCCGGAAAGGTGCAATCCTCTCAAGTCATGTCCTTAGGTCTCGTGTATCGAGCTGAGAATAATCGAGAACACTCGGACGACGAAACGAGGTACAAAAAAAAGAAATTACAGAAGAGGAATAAAATAAAATGGAATAAAACGGAATAAAGGGAAGAAAAGGAAATAAAACGCAATAAAAGGGAATTAAAAAGGGAATACCAAGAAAATACAAGGAATTAAAAAAGAACGTAACGAAACGAAAATATAGAAAAGAAAGGAAAAGAAAAGCCCTAAAAATATTATTACAATGAGAAAAAAAATTCCAAATGTCAACCTACTTACTCCAGATATGGGGCAGCTTAATAAGTAGCCCAGATTCTCAACCTTTTGAGAGATTACACGCATGTTCTAATGATAAAAATAGAAAACTCTTATTAAATGTTAACGTGAGAAAAACAAAAAAAAACTTATAGGTCAAATTCAATTGAATCCGACATAAAGTTAAGAAGAAATCTTACAATTCCAACGAGAAAACTTCAGTGGTGAGTCCTAAATTGTGAATCCCAGTAACCTGGGGTACTGTATAATTGTACCGAAATATTCAATTCACATCACCATCTAAACTTGACGCTATATCTAAACAAGCGGACGAGTAAATGAACTAAGCCGTTCCAACAAGTGACACAAAAAGAGGTAGATTAACCAGGGAACAAGAAACCGCAGAATATATACCAACAAATACTGAACAAAAATATACGACATTCAGGGAATTGATGCCTGAAGAAAACAAAATAGAATGCAGGACATAAATATACGAATACGAGGTATATAAAAAAAAAGAACGTAACAGTATATTTACTCTAATTCTAAAAAAGACGTTCAGCGAGTTTGTACAAAAATACAACTCCTATCTATATAGCATATAGATTTTCGAATAGAAAAATAATTATGTTGAGTTATCAAGGTTCTCCCTTTCATGGAATACGATGGACGCTCAGGTTAGTTTTGGTCCGATGTCGAACTATAAAAGAGCGAAAACTGCTCGACGGTCACTACATGGATGGGGGATCTATCGTATTCTCCTATTGAGTATGTACAAGGTGGTCAGAAAGCGGGGGCAGCTGATATGCAGCGTGAAAAGTGGCTAAACTCAGAAACATTTGTAGGTAAAATTTACACTGACTATACTGAGTTATATACGTGGTTGTATAGAAAAATTATTAAAAACCGATAAATAATGTCGTCAACACAGAGCTCTAAGGTAGTGTGTTGTGTGGTTGGTTGCAAAAACAATTATGGTAATTCTCTAATGTATCATTTTTACGTTGTTCCTTCTGTGCCACATAAAAAACCTCAGCGAGGAAAGTGGATAACTGCGTTCAATAGGAAAAGGTAACCTACCTACTATTAATTTCATCGCTATTTGCCAAATAAAAAACTCTCTTATCTTGCCGATAAATGGAACAGTCTACTTGAGCCTAACCAGAAAAACAAGCCACGGTATTTTTGAGATTTTTTATTTGGAAAATAGCGATGAAATAAACTATACAAATTTTGCAGTTACCGAGTCATGTCATTTACACAAAGTATATTAATAATTTTTATTTATTCAGCGTTGCTGGAAATATTTGGCAACCAAACAAATATAGTAGAATATGCAGTGCATTTTTATTACCAATATAAGATATATTGGTAATAAAAATTGGTAATAAAAAGTCGAACCATCCCTTAAGTCCAAGTTTTATTCCAACAATTTTTGCTTGCAAGAGAGCAGTGTCAAAAAAATCTACAGGTAAGAAATACACCATTTTTTAGAATAAAAATTATGACTAATGCATAGAAAGATACAAATTAATGTTTTCGTCAGATTTGAACGATATTTAAGAAGACAAAAACAACCCATTATTATGAACACCTCTCATTTGACGGGCGGAAATTAGTGTTAAGATAATGCATCATCGCATAAATATGTTTATATTTGTGGCTTTGTTTAGATACACAATTACAATCCGCTTGTACAACGTTTCGATCATTAGTTATCTATATAAAATGAAATAAAAAATCAGTTATGTACATTGATAGCCGCACAAAATAATGGGAAAACATATTTCGTACATAATTGACCTTCTTGTAGGTCAATTTGATAGGGTCGTGAAGTTACAGACATTTGTCGGATGACATAACCTCTAATCATATCCAGGTACAGCTCAGGTGATTGTCGTTCTTCTACTCTCACGACATGAGAGTTTGCAAGGGCGATTCCTTTTTGTATTCCTTGAGGATAAAAATCTATTGTGTGTCTAACGGTTCCGAATTCTGATCTAAATATTCTCTCTATATTTTACTATTTTCTTATGTGTACTGTGGTCCGGAGTGGCGGACTAGGTCATGTATTGGGGTGACACTGTATGCTTGGGATCTAATTCTATCGGGGAGGAGTTTGGCATCTTCTCCTGAACATGGGTATGACTGTCCATGTCTTTATGTGTAACCTTATCCTCCTTAGCATGAGGCTTGAGGGGAAGGAAGTCGATTTTTGTATCCAAACTTTTTTGATTTTTTGAAAATAGTTCAAAGATTTGTATAAATTAGCTAATAACTTATGTATACGTGATTATACCTAATTCTACGATTAAGTTCTAATGAAGTAATCTAATCGTAATATAGATATATAAAAATAAGTCACGTGATTTACTTTTTTATATTTTATCTTTAGGTTTTACTTTTTTAATATATTACGTCCTCTATGAATAAAAAAAATATGAAGGAGAATCATTTACCACTGACAAAGTTTAGTAATTCTATTTACATTATTAAAATTGCAATTATATACACAATGTTTAGAATATTAGACTTTCAGAATTCTAAAGTTGTTTTCTTTACGATTTTGAATTTTACTTATTTTTTTTTTAATGATCCCATCCACAATATATTATGTTTTCACCTTAAATTTGAAGTATACCAATGCAGTTGTATTTTCTTAATTGCTTTAGTTGAGTAATCTCTATGGAACAGCGTAAAAAAGTCTGAAGTAGTATTCACCACTTATGAACAATACTCAATTTTGGATCATTAAATATTATTCCAATTAAAAAAATATCGGCAGGCTGATATGTACATCATCTCATTCATATCTTGGATAATATTGCCAACCTTAATATACTTCAAGATACTTTATTTGTAAAAAACTAACTCAAAGTACAGAACATAATATTGATTGTTGTGAAAATGACAAAGAATAGCACTTGTGTCAATCCATTCCGAACTTGGGTATAATTTTATAATTATATTAAGAAACATAAAAATTGAAACAACAATAAATCGGTTTATTATTGTTAATGCTAGCATTATGGGGAGTGGGGAGTTAGTATCAAACAAGCATCAATATTTATGTAACTTCAGATACTACGTTGGAAGTGAATATTTCCAGGCGTGTCTCAAATAAAATTTGTCACTAAAGTTTTAATATTATTAAGTAATGATGGTGCATATTAAATGCAATTTACAGCTAACTTATTTATGTAATTTAAGCTAATGGAACGGAGTTACAAAAAGTCGCTATTTTATTAATGGCATATTTTAGTTGCCTAATTATTTTACAACGTCAACGAGAAATTTCAAGAGCGACGTGTTCTCTATTTGGGCGAGGCACGAATTCATTCTCCTTGAAATCTTGTCGACGTGAATACAAAATTAATATATCAAATATTGTGCCACAACCTAAAATGTTTATTCCTGAATCGCTCGGTAACCGCCACGTATAGGTAACATTACAACAGCTGTCACGGGCATAGTCAACCAAGAACTTCTTCAGGAACAGCTGGTTTCTAATTAGTTAAATGTTTGTTTGGATAAACTCATACAAACTAGGCTTATTAAACTTAAGTGATACTGGATGGCTTATATGAAAAGAGCTTAGATTAAAGTGTGTAATATAAGTGATTGGTGCTTTGCAGGAAAGTTATTCCAAAGTTCGTATGTTTTGAAGTTGTTGCGGGAAAACGTTTATAAATATTTTCAAATATTACAAGGGTATCGGGTAACAATACACGACGAGAGGTTATGGCAGTACTTTAGACTCAAAATGTTTGATTACTGTACCCTCTACTAATCCTAAGAGTAAAATAATTTTAGGCTTAATCGTCACTTATTTATGATATATGATACTGATATGTATATATTGTAGTAATTTGGATTCTCTAAATAAATTTCAAATTTGCATTAATGATAATATTTATTTTGTTTATTTTCTATGTATCCAATAGGTACAAACTCAATTATATGATATGGTATACTTCACACAGATAACATCGTATGTCTAAGCTCAACTATACTAACAAATAGTCTACGATTATGTAAGAAAGTATACGAGTTCAGGCTCATAATAGTTCGGCTAGGCATAATTTTACAACTAATAGGTATATTTCAATAAAACTAATAACACTTCAAAACTACCTATTTTATTAATGAAAAATATTGGTAACAGAAACAAAGTATACATTTTTAACTTAAATACGATGAACAGTGACAAGTCTGTTGCGTCAATAATAGCTTTAATTCTGGAAGGCATTGTAGAAACCTCTTCAGGAAGCGTGCTGTCTCAAATTTCTTGAAATTTGGTGCGTAGATCATTCACTCAAAGGACTGGATGTTTGCGCAAATTTTTCTTCATTTTATACCACAATACTTCTATTGGGACTATTGGGAGAGGTCAGGCCTGCTAGAGGGCTGTTCCATAACAGGAATATTATGTTTTGTAATTCAAGTTTTTGTTATGTGACACGGAGCACCATTCTGCTGGAAAATTTGCCGTGTGTCAGTGCCTTGACATATTGATATTGATGGCACTAAACTGTCTGTCAAAATGTATTTATAATTTTCAGCTGTCACAGTACAATTTACTAAATGCAAATTTCCTACACCCACACCACTCATATACCTCCAGATCATAAGAGACGCAAGAAACTTCAGTTTCCTAACTAAACAGTCGGGAACATAAGTTTCCCACGGGGCATTTTTTTCATAAATCTCGCTTGCTCCTTCATCTAACCCGATAGCTACTTGCTTGTTACGATATGCTTATTCTCTTGTTGATGACAACTTTCGTTTTCCATTTTTTCCAAAAATCACCATGAAATTAGTGGGCATACTATACCATTAATGGGTATACCATATTAGTGAGTACCAAAATAACCCAAGTAGTTATTTTGGTGGTGGTGGACCAGATCCAAGTTGTTTTGTCAATAGTAATATTCGAAAACCTGTTTTGAAATCACCAACTGGCTTGTTCTATTACCTAGGTTGACATAGATCAACAGTGGATCACAAGTTGCATTGGTTTGTATTCTTTTACTTTTTCTTTTTTTATAGTTCCTGCTCTCCCCTTCATCTACTCTGTAATATATACTTGAGCGTTACGTATTATCTTGCTGGTGATCATTACCTTTCTCCATTTCATTCCAAGCATCACCATGGAATTAGTTGACCTATCAGACCAAGGTGATTATTTTGTGAATAGGGATATCCTTAAATATATTTTGTGGAATCACCAACTGGCTTGCTCTATCATCCAGATTGACATAGAGAAATAGAGGACCACAGGTTCATTTTATTACTTTTTTTATATTTTTATTTATCTTTATCTTCTTCTTTTCTTTTATTTTTTTCTTCTATCTTAGTTATATTTTATTGCCTTTGTCTAAAGTAGATAAATTTGTTGAAACTTTATTAAAGGGCCTGTGCTTAGGACCATTAACATTGCTAAAGTCGTAGTATTTCCTAATATTTTTTTTATATGCACTGTGCTGGTTAGTGTAGATAGTCGCCATTACTTCTTTGTAATGTTGTTGCTTATGCTACACTTTGAATGTTCAATAAAACTTATATAATATTAAATCAGGTTAAAAACCGGATTAAATTCGTTTATTCAACCTATTGTTTCATATATATTATTTTAATGAATATAGATAAGAATTTTTATAATGATATTGGGGTTCACAAATATTAATAAGGTCCGAAGGTGTGTGTTAGACGTCTTGTGGGTCATATAACAAGTGTGACAGAACTAAAACTGGTAATGACAATTGCAGGTGTTGTATTTGCATACAAATATCTAATAATGGGAGGAGCGCGGATGCGACAAATTGTAGCCAATTCTGTTAAATTATTCAAGTTAAATTACTTGAAAACTATTAAATCTATAAATAGTGTGTAGCGTGGTAGTATCGATCTAGCAACTATGTTCAACTTAAGATTTAATTAACGAACGGGCACATATTTACTAATACTACAGAAAGCAGACAAGCAATGCAATGAGATCCACATGAATGGATGCTTTTCAAGCGGCATTCGACCAACGGGTATTGTTTTAAGAATCATATTTAAGACCTGGAATAAAAATGCCAAGGCATTTATTTGCTAAACGATAATATAAACCAAACTAACAGAAAAATCTTTCTTGATATCCTTTTAGAAGTAGATTTTTACCAATAACCCTCTACCTAGTAGTTCTATGCATATAGTTAAAAACTAAAAGTATTTATTAAATATTTCACGACAAACAATCTCTCTATTTTTAATCAATGGAGTATGACAACAATTAAAAGGGAACACTATTTGTCGCTAAAATCCATTTAGATAGGCACTGTTCTGAAGATACAAGTATATGCTTGCTAATGTCATAGTGGAAAATAGTGATAAAATGAAAGTAAATTATTTATAAAATCCAAATTTGACAGTCTGGATTTTTATAGGAACACATGTATTATATATATATATATATATATTTTTTTTTCTTTTTATGACTTTTAACAGTAAAACATATTAATTTTCTACATTGAATAGTAATGCTGTTTTATTAGTTATTTTTTAACTAATTTTTGTAATATTTTCAAAAATTATTTTCATTGTACCTTTCTACTCATTGTTTAAAAGTAAAAATTAATAAACTACATTTATAACGAAACTGGATTATATTTAAAACATAGTTAAATTAAAAACAACAATTAAGTCACAATAATTAAATTATCTGTAAAGGTAATAAGAGACCAATTCTAATATTGATTTTTTGACGACTAAGGCTATGTGTATGCAATATTGATGTATCTACGTTTAGATATCATCGGGCGCAATACCAATTTTGACTAAGTACTGGAAACGAGGTTTGTTAATATATGTTGTGTGTCAGCTGCTGTAGGCGTTCCTTTCAATTTATGCTTCGAGATTAAGTCAATTTCTATCTTTGCACCACTTTATTTACCATGCTCTCCTCCCCACTCTATTCCCCCTGCTTCCCTCATTCTCCATCTCACGCTCTTTCTACTCCTACCCTCATCTTTTCCACATTATTCCTTCAAAAGTTTTTTTTGAAGAACTATCCAATAGCATCGTTAATATGAAAACGCATTTCTGTGCGGTACGTTGCACTATACGGGGTGGTCTTTGAAGTTTTGGCCAAACGATATCTCGAAACCTATTTGAACAATAATTTTGAAAATTGGCGATGTTAAACAGTCGAAAGCATTATCCATTTTTATCATAAAAGGACTTTATTTCACCTGGACATTTCACATCAACTTAAAAATTTTAAATGAGACACCCTGTATGTTATTAAAATTTTGTGATGGTCTATCTAATCCAATCCAACGATTTTTTTAAACTTTTATTAAAGAAGATCAATAATTACACAGCAGAATACAATAATTATAAAAATCATTACAGTTGATGCTCAAATTGATGTCCACCTTCATTAACGCAATACTCAAATATCTTTGAAACATTTGTACAGCATGCTGCTCTAATCATTTCTAACAGTTTGGCATGCTGCACTGATTTTGCTTTGCAAATCGTTTAAATTTCTAGGTTGTGTATTGTAAACCAAACCTTTTAAGTATCCCCATAGAAAGAAATCTAAAAACGTTATATCTGGGGAGCGAGCCGGCCAAGATAGTTCACCACCCTGCTGCTACCACATCATCCATTTTTCGTTTAAGGGAATACTTTCAAGTAAATGGGGAAGCATATCCTGGAGAAAATCTAAATATCTTTTGCCGTTCAACGTTTCTTGATAGAAATATGGCCCAATTAAACGGTCTGTGAATAAACCGCACCAAAAATTTACGCCTCATGTTGTCTGAAAATTGGTTTCTCGCATCCATTTTGGATTTTGAGTCGACAAGTAGTGAGAATTGTGCCTATTAACGGTACCGTTGTCGTGAAAACGACTTTTATTACTCCATAATATTTTATTTAAAAAGAACGAGTCATCTGCGACTTTGACTGACATTTCAGCAATCAAATTAAGTCTTCTTTCAGAATCTTCAGGGGTTAAACCTTGCGTTAAATGTATTTTGAAACGATGATATTTATGATATTTTATTACTATCTGGATTGTAGTTCTACTTACTCCTAATTTTTGTTGGAGACACCGCGTAGAGATTTGGGGATTTACTTGTGGATACGCCAGAATATTAATTATGGTATTCTCTGTTTGAATAGGCTTTCTTTGAAGAGTTTTCCGTTTTCCGCTAGGAAAAGAACCACGTCTTAATGTTTGTTCCACGTAAGCATAAGTGTCTTTACTTGGAGCTGTTCGGTTCAGAAAACGATAACTATATAAATCTCTAACACGTCTGCTATTTTTTTGATTCTCCATAGATCAGCAGAATATCAACGTACTTATCGTAAGTAAAATGTAAAGCATTATAATCTTATTACTATTTTTACAAACACAAAATCTACTAATACTGCTTGAGAGTTCTTGACAACTAGCGATGTTTTTCTGTTGTTAGGACAACTTTTTTGTTTCTAAGATACCTAATTTTTTTTAATAAAAATAAAGAAACGTTCATAAACAGTTGTTTATCATTACTGTAGTGCCGCAATAACTTAGCAAATATGGTATCATTGGATTAGTATTGGACATCAAGTCCAAATAAGTCCTTTAATGACAAAAATATCCAATGCTTTCGGCTGTTTAACATCGCCAATTTTTAAAATTACTGTTCGAATAGATTTCGAGATATCGACTGGCCAAAACTTCGTGGGCCGCCCCATATATTTTTGAAGTTTATGCTTAATTTATTAAGGAAGGATATTCTAAGTAGGTGATAAATTTTAACGCGCAGATTGAACCAAAGTTTAAGAGAACATGATTTTAATTAACGCAGAATCTTTCGTAAATATTAGACTTTCATGAAACTACTGATAGCTTGAACTTCTGGGGCACGTACTTCAATGCGATTTTCTACGAATGCTGGGAGCTAAGCTATCGGCGTAAGTTAACGCATAAGTTATCTCATAAATCAGGAGGAACATCCAACATCTATTTCATCTGCTACATACAGCAGGTTGACGATGAATTAAAGCCCTATCTGCCACTGGGACGTTTAAAAGGGTTCAAGTAACTCAATATGAAAAGTGATATTGTCCCCAAAGTAAGGCCTTTGGTGTTACAGTCTTCTGTAATAGGATCGTAAAAATTAGTCTTTAATGGTTTATTCAAGAAAACCAATTTCGCTCTTCAATTACCAACTTTGTTCATAGTTGATTCTCGAGGTATTTCGGTATGCAAAAGGTACGAAAGGTATATACAGGGCTAGGTCAAAAACGTCTACCCAACGAGTAGTTTCTTATCTGTTTGATGGGTGATACTTTTCAAATTAAGATTAACGATATGAGCAAATAGTTATATTAAGATTAGCGATATGAGTAATAAATATCAAGTTTATAAAGATAGTAAATCAGTAAATGTGTCCATTACTTGCGTACTTAATAAAGAAAATGACCATATCATTGAATTGTATATACATGGTGCATCAAAACAAAACAAAAACTGTCGAGTAACACCAACAGGCAATTTCATATTCTTCGACAGCAATATGAAATGCTATAAGTAATATTTTGGTTATTTGACAGAGGCAAAAAGGTTAAAGAAACAGGGAACAAGTTTTCCATAGGGGACAAGTTTTCTACGAATCACGAAAGATCAGACATTACACTACACGTCTTTCGTCAACAAAATTGGCATAACCACCAAGTTAGAGATGATCAAAACTAATTTTAATACTATTGCTCGTCTCCGTTCATACCGTTTTATTTTATACACGATCCACTAATAAACTCACTATAACTATTTTTCTTCACGATCAGTAAAAGTGAAGGAATAATTTACTGCATCACTGTACCTAAACTCGTCTTTGATAACATAGTTTCTCGATTTTTGAGGTCTTCTCGAAATGTCGAGTTAACAAAGTTGAAGTTAAACAGAGACCAGATGTTGTTCCGAAATAGCTTGAATTTTCTTATATGATGCCAACTTGATTGGCGAAATACACATCGAGCAACGTGAAATCTTTCGGTGTTTTTCAATTAAAATAAATTTGAAAGTAAGATATTCATGGAAAACTGATCCTTTGTTTCTTTTGCCACATTGAAGGTTCCCATCGTCTTTCAGGATTGTTTCGTTGAACTGGATCATTATTCTCTAAAGATCATTATATTTTAGCCATTAATGTCCACTCGTTTAATTAACGTGATTGAATATTTCCGTGGTAATCTAAAATGTTATATATCGTACGAAAAGAAAATTTCAATGGGCGGTATTTGAAAGTTAATTCTCTTATTAAAACAAAAATGTATAGTTTCTTAATCGCTTTTTGCGATAAAATTATTTGCAATATTGTGAAACGGATAAGAATTATTTAGGGAATTTTATAAAGCCTAAAGTTTTTTAATTAATTTTTGTCTCGTAATATATTTATTATACCCATAATTAATTTTTTTCTCTTAACGGCAGAGTTGAGCACCTATGTTATGTAACACTTTTGGTTTGTTTAGTTCCAAACTATCAACTGTTAAACTAATATCAGTTCTACTTCTTATACCCTGTGTAACCTATATGTCAACTAAATGATTAATCCCGAGGAAAACTGGGCCCATCAGGTTAATCAATACGTTGTGTGAAATATACAATTTTAATAATTTCTTATACCTAATGTGTATGTTAGTTATTTTAAAGTTCTTCTAATTTAAACTAAAATTATATGTTATAAGAATTATTTATTTTGGATGCATTGTATATAAATTCATTTATGACTTAATACTGTACCTCATACATATGTTAAACAAATGGGAGTGTTGTGACTTTAACTTAAAGAAGGTAAATTATTTTATTTTTCGGATAAGGTTTCACTCAAAATAGATATTTCCTTGAAATATCGAAGAGGAGAAAGTAGGAATTTTAAATGGAAAAGAAGAATAATCCCGAAATAAAAGCATGAACATTATTTTCAGTTGTTGCCTTGCTCTGAATAAAAGCATATATTATAATGCCTATTGGTAGCTAAGAAGTGATTATTACATCAGGAATGTTAATGGACATAAAAATATAACTGAGTTCTTTCAAATAAATACAATTACCTAAATCCTCTAAAAAAAGGGACACAGTTAAACATTACAAGCGCCAAAAACAGAAATAATTTTATTCCAGGGTGTCAAGTATCAATTTAGGATTTAGACAAGATAGAACAAATGTCATGAAATAAGCCCGAAGAAGTAAGTAATACTCCTAGATCATTATATTTGTTAGTAGTTCTTATTATGTGGTTGTTAAAATAAAACTTGTAAATAGTTTTATTTATCCATCCTTAGAAAACTGCAACAAATAATAATGCTAAAACATTATTTCTGTCATCAATCTTCATGCTTTGAGCTCCGTAATCATAGAAAAAGTTTTATAGATCCCTTAAAGTTCAAACAAATACGAGTTTTCTAAATATTAAAATGTATTAGTTGTTGCGTTTGAATACTTTTATTTAAATAAAATTTTGCAATTTTTTATATTTGTTAATTTATATTAGGTCGTGGTTTATTGTATGTAATTTTTGTAAATATGTCTGGAATAATAATAATAAATACTTACAATAGATCAAAAGATAATAAAGGGCTTATAGCAATATAATGATAATTAATATGCAGCCTTCTTAAAAATGAAGATATTTGTAAATCTGAAAACCTAAAGATATTGTAAAATTATAATGAAAAATACATTAATAATCAAAATAATTTTCAATACATTTTAATGACACTATAATCAGTAACAACTGTATAATCATGGTACCGATTCATAGGATCATACATGATACTGTTTTTGATTAAATTATTTTTGATCAGCAATGTCATAAAATATTGTGACTATATAAAACTTCTAGGTTAATGGAAACGACATAAAACAAAAAATGTAATACAATGCACGTTTATTTAAATATACATTCATTATTTTAAATATTTATTATTTGGGCGAATTTGTTTTAGGGAAAACAGTTTTCGTTAAATCTATAAATATTATTTTTATATTAAAGTATAATTTTCTTTAAATCAATATGTTTTCTTAAAACAATATTTTTTCCATATGGTTATTTCTTTCATATTTTTGAGAAAGCAAGTTATTCGTTTTATTACGAACACATATTTTAATGACTACTGAAAGAAAAGATTTTTACGAAACAAAGCCTTTTTCGATCTTTATCTCTGTGTGGATTAAATATAATTATCTTGTATTTTATCACGATCAAATAGAAACGCGTAAAAAAGCAAAGTAAGTGCAAAGACCAAATCCATCAAATATTCTGTTTATAATATTGGAGACATTTGCATTTCGTGATCTTTTGCTATTTACCTATAAAGCCAATTAATCCCATCATAATAAATTACAGTACCAACTGTTAAAGTTTATGATCACAAAATATAAATAAACAGTTTTAAAACCTTAAAACGGACTTCTCTGTACGTAGAACATCTCTGTCTCGAAATTGAGTGTCCGAGAAAAAATAAACCAACACATAAATGCAGAATATGTGTTTTATGCGACAGTTCTACTTTTTTCAATTTTTCTCAAATAGTCCAACATCGTGCTTTCTCATGACCCATGGACAGGGTGGAATGTATCCTATCCACCTCAAAATCAATAGATGTCATCTGGTAGACGTCCCTAATCAGAATCAGTCGAATACCGATCGATGCGACACGATTTAATTGAGTGATCGTGCCAACAAAAAAAAATTGTGAAATAGTCCACCGTTGTGCTTTCTTATGACCCATGAACATGGTAGAGTGTGTTCTATCCACCTCAAAATCAATAGATGTCGTATAGGAGACCTCTCCGATCAGAATCAGTCAAAACTCGATCTATCCGGCACGATTTAGTTGAGTTATCGTGCCAACAATAAATTTTATTAATGCCGACGACAACGACAATGATTACAATGACAATGACGACAACGACACATACACACAAAATGATTTAAAATCCAATATTTTTGTTTTTGGGCCGAAAAACGAAAAATAAACGCCAGAAGAAATTTGTTTACACAATTACATTAGTTTTGCGTGTATAGTCGAGCGCGGAAAAGTAAAAACCCAAATCCAACACCATTGGAGACATTTGTATTTTGTGATCTTTTGCCATTTACCTATTAATCCAATTAAGCCAATTAATCCCATCACAATAAATTACAGTACCAAATATTTAAGTTTATGATCACAAAATGTAAAAATCCTTTTTAATTAATCATAAACCTAAATATATAATGTAGACGTCAACCAGAGACTTATATCCCACTATTTATCTTGGGCAATGTAAGAAATTTCTTTCTACAGTTTATCTAACAAAAACAAATCTTCCGTACCGTAATGATGGTTTATGTCACGTGTAAAATAAACTTTGATGGAAGCGTTGGAACGAGAACCCAGAGGCAGAGAGAAGTGCCGTCCGTCCTAAGTAAACTTACAGGTCATCTTCAAATTACCACTTATAATTAAGGAACAAATTGTCGGTTCACTAATCTACTAAGTTTCCTGCCAAATGCTCGAGGCTCCGGCAGAGAAGGACTAATATATATAAGATTACCGCCTTTCACCACTACTGTCCTTATAAAGGATTACGTACAGTCGAGGGCAAGCGTAAATATTGCCAAATTATAATTGCGTATTAGGAGATGTTGTTACCTAACAAAATGTTTATACAAACTTTGGTGTACTGGTTATTATTATTATCCATATTATAACTTTTAAAATTTAGAGCTTTTACTAATTTATTATTTTGACTATTAATATTACTGTCGAATGTTTTATAACAAAAGTATTGTAATATCACTAAACGTTTATTGGGAGATACTTTTTATAATATGCAAAATATGTACACGGAATAGAAATAACTATCGTTTTACCGTTATGTCGTTATCGTTTTAGTTTTAAAACGATAAAATTAAAAAGTTAAATAATAATTAATATAAAATCTATAAGAATAGACCCTGGCGTTTTAGTTCTATATAATTTGCATTTTAACACCTTCACCATATTTAGTAGAACTTTAACCCTTTGTCGGACGTAATCGATCTGTGAGATCCAGTAGTCACTTTCTTCTTTGCTCCTTCGTGTGGATTACAAATAATAACTTCCTCATCGCTTCCTAGCTCCAAGAATGACACATTTGGGTGATAAATTATTGGTATATACTAAATATCATTACCAAAAATGTGACGTTTATTTTTGTTTGGAACATGTTAAAATGATGAAGAGGGTTTATAAATTTTACTTTTCTGCACTTCGGAAATGTAATGTAACTTTAAAAAATATTTTAATCACCTCTTTATGATGAAATCTTTATTGGCGAAATGTGCGTCGTCGAAAATGTCATATAATCTTTCGTAGTTTGTCGAAAGTTGATATACTGTTTTGTTGATGCATCAAGGGTTCTAGGCCTTTCCCATAAATAGGTAAGTAACGTCAAAGGAAATATTCTTCAAATAAATGAATGAGTCTTCATAACAGTCGCATGAATTAAATAAATAAATAGTTTTAAAAACTTAAAACGGAATTTTCCGCACGTAGAACATCTCTATCTCCAACTTGAGTGGCCGAGAAAAAATAAACCAACACATAAATGCAGAATATGTGTTTTATGCGACAGTTTTACTTTCTTCATTAGCGACTGCTTCAGTGCCGTATCAATACGTTTGTGATCGAACGAAATTATTTTTTCTCGTTCATTATTATATGATACAGGCCGAATATATGTATTTTTCGTTCAATGCAAAATCAGCAACGCGTTAAATGTTTATGTTTAAAATCTCAGAATGAACATAAACATTTACATCGTGCTTTCTCATGACCCATGGACAGGGTGAGGTGTGTCCTATCGACCTCAAAATCAATATATGTCATCTGATAATTCTCAAATAGTCCACAGTTGTGCTTTCTCATACCCCATGAACACGGTAAAGTGTGTTCTATCCACCTTAAAATCAGTAGGTGTTGTCTGGGAGACGTCCCCAATCAGATTCAGTCAAAACCCGATCAATCCGACACAATTTAGTTGAGTTATCATGCTAACAAGAAATTTTAATGCCGACGACAAAGACAGCGACAAACACGATAACGACAACGCCAACGACGACAACGACACACGCACACAGATACAGATTTTGTAAAGACCATTTTTTTTTGTTTTTAGTCCAAAAAACGAAAAATAAATGCTGGAAAACTTTTTTCCTATTTTTCTTTACCCGATTACATTCCCTTTTCGCTCGGGTATAGTTAAGTACAGAAAAGTAAATATCTTGATAACAAATATTTATTATCTAATTGTGATACGAACGATGACCAGATAAGAGTGCAAATAGCATTTACGATATTATACTTTTAAACGAAATCTTTGAAGACGATGGATAAGTTTTTTATTGACTATTTGTACTGAGCCTTCTGATGCGTGACTTCTTGTGTATAGTTCAAATGAAATAAAAGGTCTCATTCCATCCGAGCTATAGGAACGACTAAATTTTTAATTATTAATTATTAGTACTAGAACTACAAAAACTGTATCTAATGCAAATATCTTTTACATCGATTGAACAATTCTGATATTATTATATAAATAAGTAATGGAATGTTACGTACTAAATAAATAAAGTAGCCTGTTTTTATGTCTACAAAATATTTAAAGCACAACTAGAGAGATTAAATATTTAATTATACATTAGTGATTGTAAAGCAATTCTGTAGCAATAATCTATTAAGGAAACACGCGAAAAAATTAACGGTAACATGTATTCGAAACACGAAATAAACAGAAGCATTAATATAATTCAGCTACACAAACTTGAAAATTTAATGAGGAAAATAAATGACCACGTATAGATAATAGTAGTAACGAGTAAATCTAAATATGAGTTTATCCAAAATAGTATCTGTTTATAGAAATTAGGGAAACTTAACAACGTAATGGGACTTTTTGTCTTACATATTTACCACTATAGTAACGGTAATTATAATTACCTTACTTGTTCAATTAAAATTTTAATTAACCCTATGATAAATTCTTTTACAAGAAATACGAAACACGAATTTTATTTTATAAGAAAATTAACACATTATCGTACAGTTATTCTAAAAATAAACAAAATTCAAATGAATAACGAATGTTCAAGAAGCTCTTTGATATCAACATAAAGATCTATTAAGGAATATATCAATCAATAATGAGAATTAATGGACGCCAATACACGGTAGATATGATCAGACTAATTTTCCGCACACACATCCATGGTCATAAGAAACATCCTCTAGGAGATTTCGTGACCGACTGCAACGTGGGAAAACTTACCGCTCAAAGATTAAGTCCTTCCGCAATGCACCCACTAACTTGTGAAGTTCGCTGACGATGATAAGCTTGCGGTTGTTTGATATTCATAGATGATGCTTTGCCATCAAAGTACAAATTACCCAGTGGGTGCCAACGTAATGTATCGTTTAGGAAAATCCACTTTGCTTGAGTTGAATACGACGGTAATCAGCCTGTTTTTTATCTTTTGTTATAGCATTCCACAGTTAGTGCTCGTATCCGCACGACTATGAAACCCCACTTTATGTGTTTGGTTTTATTCTAGTGTCTAAATTGTTTCAATATTTCCAAGAGCAAAATTAAATATCGATTTGGAGGAGAGCAATTTTATATCATACAATATTACTATTATTACATGTACGAGTATATAAGGTGATTTTGAAGGAAAGGAAAATATTTTGTCGGCCAAATAGTATGAACCAAAATAGTATAAAGGAGAAAAATAATGTAATATGCTTAATTTCGATTTTCATCGGTTATAGATAATCTGATATAGTTTTTTTCATTAAAGTAATTTTTATTTACAATGTGAATAAATTACATGTGAAAAATTTAAATAGTCTTGTTTCAGATATCAAACAGAAACATTACTTTTAATATTATTTTTCATCAAAAAAAAAACTCATAAATAGAAATTCAACAGATTTTCCAGTCTTGTAATGTGCTAAGAGAAAATTATTTCCCTAAAATATTTTTTTGATAATAAAATTGTACAACTGCCTTATAGATTTTATTAGAGGAAGAATGCCGATTTGATATTTGATGGTAACTGCAATGTTATCCCTATCTGTGCTGTCACATGCTCAGTTCCAAGCAGAATGCATAACTACGTCCATTAACGATAAAATAATAAATATACTTAGGGATCTTGATACCACTTATTCGACTACGTGTCTGTGTGTATGATCTGGAGGTGTATGGGTAGTATGGACGTAGGAAAATACCATTTTATAGAATGGTAATGTGATGGCAGAAAAATATAAACAAATTTTGATACACAGTTTGTTGCCGTCAATACCAACATGTCAAGGCACTGATGTGCACTACATTTTCTAGCAGAACGGTGCTGCGCGTCACACACTAAAAACTATCAAAGGTTTGTTTACAGAACATAAGGTCCCTGTAATGAAATGTCCCTCTAGTACTTCAGACCTCTCGTCAATATAAACATTGTGGCAAAATGAAAAAACAGTTGCGCAAACATTCAGCTCGTTCAGTTAACGATCTATCTACACATCGAATTGCAATAGATTTGGTACAACGCGCTTTCTGAAAAGTGCGCTAAGCTGATAGATACAATGCCTGCCAAAATTAAAGCTGTTATTATTAATAAAGGTTACGTAACACAGTTTCGGTGAAGTGGCCGAACTATTCTGAACCGCGAATATTAAAGTTTTTTATTAACAAACTTGTCACTGACACATTGATTTAAGTTAAAAGTTTATTGTCTCTGTTACCAATATTTTTCTTTAATAAAATGGTTTTGAGAGTGTTATTACTTTTATTTGAATATATTAGTTGTCGAGTTATGCCTGGCTGAACTATTATGAGCCTGGGCTCGTACATACCTGGCAAATACAAATATCGAATGAACTGCTTATATGTGACAGAAAAGAAGAAACATAGTAAATCGATACAAGCCGATTATATGACCAAGATGCCAAGATTACTGTGTTTTTACAACTCAATGAAGATACAAATCATGTATCTAAAAGCTACATGCATTATGAATTAAAATCATAATGTAGAAAGGCACTAAATAATGCATATTTGAAATTAGCAAGTATGTTCAATTCATTTATTTAGGAACATACCCACCGTATCTTGTAACTGGATCTAGAGACAAATATTGTGTCTACTATTTAAATGTAAACCTTTACTTAATATTCAAATTTATAATTGATATACATCAAATTTGTATTTTGCCTTTGTGGGTTATTTTTGACGTTTGGACATGCCATATTACGCCATTGAAGTCCAATTAATGAATTAATTGGTTAACAAATTATCAGTACAAAATAACATTAATTAATGGATAATAGAGTATCTTTTCATAAACATTTCTTCTAATTAAAATAGACCATGTACGTTACATAAAATGATCCATGCTCTCTGATAAATTGTATACGTTTATACATTGTGAATAAACTCATTATGGTGACTGACAAATTGACTGCGTAATAGGCGGTGAATTTACAGGATCACAGTTAATCAACTTCAATATGCCGACAAATTGTGTAATATTTGAAAATGGGATTGTCCCGTTTTTAATATAAAAATTTTATTGAAACTCGACATAGTTTCTGTATATGCATATTGTTAACAGAATACAGAAAATGCGTTGTTATTCGGAATAATGATTACGAGTTAAAAATATTTATAGTGTCAATAACACTTCAATAGTATCATTCATATATCGGAAACGAAATGTTTTCCAGAAAAAATAATATAGTAAGCTATATTTAAAGTGCATTTTACTAGTATTATCAGAAGATATAGACTCAAGCATATGTTAGCATGAATCCTTCAACTCTGTCTTATTAGTATTAATTTATAGATTGTATATTGGTTATTTTCGTGTGCCTCACAGGTAACAATCGTATGAATCAATCAATTGACATTTTTGAACAGTGTCGTGCCGAAAATATATTTTAGGGTAACAGTTAGTATAATACAAGTCTGCCAACCTATGACAGAGTAATGAAAAGGTTCTCTACAAAATTATTCAATGGAAGTAATATTTCCATCACTTTAATGCTTCAAATAAAAATGCTTTAAATAAAACCAAAATGAAATAAATTTTACAGAAATATTATTTCATGAATCAAATTATACAATAAAGCTAAGACGTGAGTTCACAATTGTATTTTGTTTGGCAAATTATTAACTGTCTATGCCGTACGTAGTTGATTGAAACATATGTAGCTAGATATACGTGCTGGTAATTGTGGCATATTACTAACAATTGCGAGTTGTGTAGCATGTGATCCGTGCGTCGTCACTAAATTGATACACGCGCAAAGATCCATTATGCAAACCATATATTAGTTTAATTGTAAGTTTCGTATATAAGAAGTTTTATATTAGTACACAAAAACGTATATTGCTTTGGAATATTATGATTCGGTAAATTAAAATGTGATTTTTAGTGGTAAATACATACAAAGAGTGGCAATTACGAGGAAGAATATTACTAGATTTGGAGATACACTAAACACACAATATCTTCAATAAAATCAGGAGACTGCAATATTCTTTAAAAATACAATTTAGATGGATGTTGTATATACTGGCAGTGGCATTATCAGACGAGATATTAAGCGCTAGTAATTCAATGGAATTTCAAATGGCACAATTCAATGGTACAATCCAAAAGGCATTAGTTACCAGTGCCTTCTGGATTGTACTGTATTTTGAACATGGCCTACTTTGATTTGCGATTATGGTAATGGTGAACCTTTCAAAGTTAATCCATTGGATTGAATTACTAGTGACTAGTAATTCAATTCAATGGATTAACTTTGAGAGGTTGACCATTATCATAATCGCAAATAAAAGTAGGCAATGTTCAAAATGAAGGACGCTCTGGTTTTGGTGTTTAATATCTACTTGTGATTGCTCCATATTATGGCCGTTACAACATATCTAATTCAATTTAAGAATAAATATCAATGGAGTATGAAAGACCAAAGATATTTTTCTGTGGTAGGCTAGGTGATCGTTAATTTTGGAGACTGGATAAAAACTGAAGAACCAGTAAAATGGCTAAAATATTTATGTAATTAAATATCACTACAAAACTTGTTTGGTAGGACATTTATTAAACATAATTAATATAAGAAGGCGAGTGCTAGTATAAATAAACTTATATAATGTGAAAACTTTATACAATGTGTTAATGTCGTTTTTAGTCCATGACCATTGAAGATGAAATGACTTCAAAACATTTAATTTGAAACAATTTTTTTTATGTTCCTTAATATTTCTTTCTTATTACAACACACAAATGTTTATTTCTAAACAAACACCCTCATAATTGTTGGAATCATTGTATAATTAATTCTGGTGGATTACCTTAAAAAATATGAAATTCTAATAAGTACCTACTCATGATGACAGTTGCGAGTTAATCAAATGTATTATACGTTGTAAATATGAGGGTATATTTTATTTTTAGGTCACCCCACCCTCATTTATGTTCGTAAAAGTTTATAACAGTTTTATTATATTACATTAAGCATTATGTACAAAAATTAAAAAAAAATGGTATTTATAACCGAAAAATATTAGGAGATAATCAATTTTAATTATCTATTAAGTGTCGTTCATAGCAAATAAGTTGAGAAGAAACTATCTATTCGTCACATGTCTTAAAGCTAGTACATGTCTAGAGACAAAGTCACGGGACATTGTATGGGGACAGTTGCGAGACACTGTCTCTAGACTTTTGCAATACAATGTCCCGCGTCCACACATACCACAGCCAGTTACACCACAGAAATCGGCGAGAGATGTCGCAACAAATTGCTTTATATGTTTTTAATTTGAGCTTAAACAACTTAATGTTATTACAAAGAAAAAATCGAAAAAATAAGCGGTACTGGAGGAAAAACCTTTTCGGGAGGCATTGCCGTCGGCATTAATCTTCTTGACAAATCGAAATTAGAAGATGGCTGGGAATCCGTAACTTTTTAAGGACGAATTCAATCGATTTTGAAATCGTTTTGCAAATGGTTGGAGGAAATATTTCAAAGAATCAAACTGTACTTCGGGATACCAAACCAGTTTGACTATTTCGAGAAAGAGCCACCTTTTTTGGATTCCGTAACTTTTTTGTTCTTTCACCTAAATTGAGACTGGGATTTACCGTTGTGGATATTTTTTTCGATATCGTGAATGGACATATTGTATTTTTTAGTCAGCGACTTCTCTGTTTTTATACTCGGTAGACTTAACATGCCAGAGACAAGGGTCTTTGGGATGAATTTGTGTAAAACCTCAGTAATTTGTGGAGTAGTTTCCATCGCAACACAATAGAACACAAAGCACAACAACAACACGTGACGGCTATCTGCAGACTGGAATCGGTGTGTCCCGGGACTTTGTTTCGCTACACGTCCAAACTACATCATGTTGCGCAACATTTGTAACATGTATCTCATTTCGAATGGGAGATCTGCGACATGCAACTTTTGTATCGCGACAGTTCCAAATACGGAAAAAATGTCGCGGAACATCCCTGGGACTTGTTGCGATACACGTGTTCCGCAAATTTGTCGCTAGGTGTGTACTAGCTTTACAGTTATCACAACAATTTTCCATTACCTACTACTGCTACATTTAGTTACGCAAACACAAATATTATATTTATAGATTAAAATAATCAAATTATATTATATTACTAGGTTTATATGTTTGCAATACAAAGTATTCAATCATCGATTTGCATGTTTCCATAGCTATTTAAAACTAAATTGTAAGTGCATATAAATATAAAATATAATATAAAATACACCACATAAATAGTACAATCTTCAAAAAAGCCGAAGCTGTACGGGATGAGTTATATATTTAAAAAATACGACGAGATATGTACACATATGTATATATTCTGTAATTCTGTAATCCGACATAGTTTTATTTGAAAGTATATTTTGACATAATTTATAGAGTGACTACTGAATAAAAACTAGGAAAATTTATTTAATTTTACTATATATATATAAGTAAAATATATTGAAATATCAATTTTCTTTGCGTTAGAATAATATCAACTTCGCATTGATAATTATCTCAAAACTGGTCATCAAATATATTTAAAAAATCTTATAATTACAACTATTGATCACATTAGAGTTATTAACATGTTATATTTTTGCACAGTAGTTTTTCTATATTGTCTCATATTGTACTAGAATTACAAAAGCAACAAAAGGGATACTATTGCAGTGGATATTTCAAATATATACATTTGTATATATGAGGGCAACATATTACTAATAATTATATAATCTACCGCAAAATTAATAAAACATAAAACAGATTGTCTTAGATAATGATTTCACAAAGTGACAACTTACTTAAGAAATATTAAATTTTTAAGAAATTTTAAAGATATTTGACAAATTACGAAAATAAACTTTAACAACATATATCTTTAAAAGGAACCACAAGTAAGTATAGGTAAATTAAATTAAATCGACCTCATTTTCTAAAATATGTGGCGACCGAATATCCTCATAATTTTCTTACATCTCATACAGTGTCGTGAAATAAATCAAGCATTAATGTGAGGATATGAGCTTAATGAGAAGTACAAACTGATAATTTCCTTCAGTATATTGTGACGAAGCTAAGTGGATGATAAAATAACAACCAAAATAATTCTATTACATAAACTCAGTAATAAAGTACATGCACTACTTCAGCGCTTCATTACCTACACACATACATATCGCATATATATTTTTCAGAATATATATGCGATATGTATGTTGAGAATATGGTGATTTCATATGCTTCTGAAAGGTCACTTTTATGTAAATTATTTAAATTGCAATTTATATATAAAGAGTATTGAAAGTGATGCGAAACACGTAACGTATCACAAAGTCTAAAAACAACTTTACTACGTTTCTAAACGCGATGAGGTATTTCAATAGATAATAAATCCTGTGGCGGTTTTTGCGAAAGAAAATAGAACGTACTGAACACCATTTCGGGGTAATAAACAGTCAAATATATTAGGAAACTTCAACGAACTGCGCAGACCGCTGCTCCATTTTGCAGAATGTATGGCTTTATAACTTACTATTTTAGCCATACAAAATAAAAGCATACCCTAAGTGGTGGCAAACTGTTACATTTTTGGTATAAATCTCAAACGATCTTAAAGAAACTGTGAAATAAAAGCTCATAGATTGATATCATATATTTTTTTTAATAAAATGCGAATAAACATCTCTTACATTACAGAGTGTGGAGGTAAAGTTTCGCATAATATTCATAATCTTGTTATTAAATGATTTTTTTAATTCCCATTAATTTTTTGTATGCAACGAAATTCTACATTATTGGCTTTCTATATGCTGTTCATTAGATTGAGAGTATTAAACTGAAAACTATAATATACAGTTATAGTGAAAAATAAACATATCTTCCTACAAGCGACAATATGCTGATACAAATAACTGCAGATGTGACTTGTATTGTGTATCTGGGATCTGGAAGGCATTGTCACTAAAGCCTAGTTTTGCACGAAGTACACTAATTTTGTTTTCAAAATTGAAATCGAGAGTAAAATCAGTTTTCATCAAACATATAAATTAATGTCTAATAAAAATAATGTAATGCCTAATAAGACAAGTCAGATCTCAAATCTTTGAAGACACTCAAATAAACGTGTTGCTTGAAGCAAGAATATCCTCACATATATATTATGTAACTTGTAAATGGTGACGTTCTGGAGGGATAGTAAAAATCTCGAATCCCCTAGCACTTGATATATATATATATATTTATATATATATATATATATATATATATATATATATATATATATATATATATATATATATATATATATATAACGTGACCCATTTCAAATGACGATACCCTTTTAAAATGTTTATTAATGAATCGATTTTGATGAATTTTCATTTAGATTATAAATTTTTATAAGACATACTTTGGTGAAAAAATACTAATGATCCAAGGCCTATTTTAATTTATATTCAATGCCTTAATTGGAGAAAGAAGAAAGCCTCAAAATAAATATATATTAAATTTGACAAAAAGAAAAATATTAAGAAAAATATACAAAACATATTTTTTATAAACATGTTATTACTTTTTCTTATTTTAGAACATAATGATTCATACTTTTCAACTGCAAATTTCGTAGAAAATTGTTTGACAAAATAGATTCATAAATAAAAAATTTGTGATGTGTCCTCATTTGAAATAGGTCACATGTGTACATGATGATAAAAAATACATGATGATAGACTCTTCTATTGCCATTTAAAAACTTTCTGTTAGTGTACCAAATACCCATATTATATATACAATATAGTATGATTCATAAATCAACAATTTGTGTTGGGTGTCTTCGTGTGAAATGGGTCACATGCGTACATACATGATGATAAGAAAGGTCTAAATAGACAGAAAGTTTTTAAATGACAATAGGAGAGTCTATTTAGAACATTAGATGTTGTTGTGTATTTATGTGATGCATAATACAGCTTTAACGTCAACATATTAGTACCTTACTACACTTAGTACAATATATCTCTGTCTCACCTAACATCATAAATAACGATCCATATGGTTCCACAAACGATTTTATATGCTCACCTTGTAACACTCGCGACATTTCTCTTATTACTCTTTCTATTTTCTCTTATTTCTCTTATTAGTTAATAACATTTCAATAATACTATATGTTTTAAATGACAATAGAAGAGTCTGTTTAGACCTTTTTTATCATCATGTACACATTTGACCCATTTCATAATGAAGACATCCAATACAAAATTTTGTTCCTGAATTTATAGGTAATAATAGGTAATCCCGAAAAAACTATCAATGACGAAATTCCTTGAAAATATTTTATTATTTAATTTAAAATGTATTTTTTCGTTGTTTGTATTATAATTCCTATTGTCATATTTGAATTTATTTTTAAAAAAACTTGGCCTGATTATCATGACTTAACTTAGACTTAAGACTTAACATGCATGGCATAGTTTAGGATTAGGATTTAGCATTAGGATATTCAACATCTATCAAGGGTGGGAGTTAACCGAACGAGAGACAAATGTTTCGAACTTATAAGTTCTCATCAGTGCCGTATGCCGGTCCAGGACAAATGCCGAATTAAAATCGTGGGGTATTCATCTAAATCGATGCGATGTATGTTAGTAACTTATAACTAACTAACTGTATACAACTTTCGCGATTCCCGACTTATAAGTTACTGACAGGTCTTTTAAATCTGTGCATGTATGAATGTGCCCTGTCTTTTAAGTACGCATCAGTTTACTATCAATGCTGACGAAGTGGTAGACTAGGTATTATTTTAGTATCATGAAACATAAATAGACAAGAGTTGCGAAATTTTATTAATGATAATGGAATGATCAATGCAATTATCAGTACAAACTACCAAAATACTCTAATCAGAGGATGCAGCAGTGCAGCTCTAGAATTGGTTTGATCTATTTAACACATAAGAAGTACAAGTTTAAAGTTGGAATGACCAAGGGATGCACAAATTGAGAAAGATTTGGCAAGTTGTCCTTCAGAAATAGGGGTAATCTTTGTTAGCTATGTATAAGTGCCATCACTGCTACGGAGAAGACTTCTTGAACACTTTTTTCTGCGCGCATGAGATGCCTTATTATATAGTTTTATTTACTAGGGAAATATATATTTACTTATTGTAAGTCTATTAACTGTGGTAGAACTATGGAGAGTACTGAAAATATTCGATTGTTAAATGGAGAATCGTAAATAAATGGATGATGTGGACTTGGCATGTAATATAATGGGAAATAATGAACTATGTACATACAGTACGAAAATGTTTCCCAATTATATTCGCTACTGTCGATACAGCTCCGACTATGCTTTCTGAATTGTAATTGCACTTTACAAATGAACTCGAATATCATATTATGGTTTTAATGATTACTTAATCAATTTATATATCAATTTATATACAATTTATAAGTAACTGAATTACAACAATGTGTTTCAAAAAACATTTAGTCAATTAAACCTTTCTGTACAATTATGGTGCAAAAACCTTTTTCCTATTATTTAATGTAAATAAATTAATTTGTTATGAATTATATTTCGGCAGTGAATTATTTTGCGCTATTTACCTGAAAATTAACATTGAAATGCGTTTAAATGAAAAATATATAACCATACCGCACAAAAATACTTTACCATAATAAATTTAACAAGCAATAGATCAATTATGAAACTGATACATTTATTGTAGATTGCTCCTATCACAGGTTATAAATATAGAAAGGAATATTATTTCCAGTATATTAGGTGAGGTTATTCTTTTCAAGATTTGTTTTATTCATGTTTCTCTGGTCATCTTCTTAACCCCTTATATTGGTTTTCAGATACAACTTAAGTAATATAATCTATTCCCGTTTAATATATCGGGTTAAATCAGTTCTGGAGGATTAATTATCAAATTTAATTATTACGGTCAATAAAATTACGAACTTGCATTAGAATTGTACTTCTAGAATTCGTGTTGAATCTCATTTTGCTGGATGATTCATTTTATTTATATTTAGGATTATTTAATGATTTAGGAATCTATGGAATGGTCATCTTGTTGAAGGATTTACTTTCAACAAGATTAACTTTCTACTTTTTATTAAAGTACTCCTATTTCTAGAAACAAGGATGCATTAAAAGGGGATTATTATGTCTAGTTCGTCATTGCTGGTCTCTTGTTTTTCAGTTTAAACAGTTATTCACTGAGTATAAAGATTCATCGATTAGGAATTCTTCTAGTCGGTTCTAAAAAAATGTATGTTGGGATTCTGTTCTCTTAATTCTGTTCGGCTCTGTTTTCTTAATGTAAGTTGGAATTTTATTATATATTTTAATACCTGAGTAATAAGGTAACATTTTATAAAAAAAGTACTGTTGTGATGAGCGATATTTAAGATTTTGCTAGGATGTATATTATATTGATGATATGAGTCGTTAGTTATAAGTTCTGCCAAAATTTGCCTAATAAATGTTCAGATATTATCTATGGATATGCAGGGTAAAGTTAAATTTTGTTGTCAATGAAATGAATTCTGTACGTCTTTCGAGGATGTATGTCAAACTCATTAACTTCGTTAAACATTTTTGAACAGTAAAATTTCTATTAAGATGGCTCTACCCCATAGTAAAATGTTATATGATATATGTGCATATGCAATAAGGAAATGGGATTAAGGGTTTGTTTTAAAGTATTTGAAGCAAAAAAGTTAGCATTAAGTTTTTTCGTACGTCATTTATCTCGCAATTTGGGATAAGTTTACTACCAACAATAGTCTACTGAAATTTTACTTCTACAGATATTATATTTAAATTATGTTATAAATTAACTGGTAACATGTTCCCCTCAGAAAAATATATACATTCTGCTCTATCTAAGTTTAGAATTAAGTAATAGAAATCATTGAATTCTACATCAAATGTTAAACTGTGTCATAATTTCTGAGACTGCGCTCAACAAGGTTTGCTATATATATATATATATATATATATATATATATATATATATATATATATATATATATATATATATATATATATATTTTTTTTTTACGACAGATGTATTATTTGCGTACATTGTCTATTCTTCCAGATGAGACAGCAGTTCATTGCTATATAGTTAAAATATTAATGGCCCAAGAACTAAACCTTCAGGAGCACCGAGAATGACTACAAAATCGTTGGAGTATGTACAATATTTCTGGTCTTCACACGCACAACGTGTTCAGAAATATATGAATTTATCCAATTAAGAGAAGTTCCTCCGAATCCAAATTTATAGAGTTCTAAATATGAATTCAGCTACAATTATATCGAATGAACGATTAAGGCTAAAAAATAATCCAGAAATATAATTCTTACGGAAGTAGGTCGGAACACTATACACTACATTAGATGAATACATTAATACAAAGTGTAGTGTAGTGTATAGTGTTTTTATATTTTGTGGAAAGCTAAGTCAGTGTTAACATACATTCTTTTATCTAGATCATCGTACACATATTGTATAAACTGAGTTTCGGTCGAATAACCTTCACGGAAGCCATGTTGAATTTCTGTTAAAATACTGTGTTTATTTAAATAGAGAGTAATCTTTCTCTGCACAATTTTCTCTATGATTTTAGACATAATACTTCTAGAACTGCATTTGTATTATTCATTTCATCGCTATTTGTCAAATAAAACACTCTTATTTTGCCGATAAATGGAACAGTCTACTTGAGCCTAGTCATAAAAACAATCCACGGTATGTTTTGAGATTTTTTATTTGGAAAATAGCGATGAAATAAATTATAGATGTATATTTTATTATTTGTCGTACGTCTATATTGTATATTATCCAAAAATAAAAAAAACGTTTTAACGGTGAAGGTGCCTACATATGTATGATTTTAGACAAATGAATAATTTAGAAGCATACAGATAACACAAAATATACCGGGTGATCCAGGTTAAACGTCACTAATTTTAATAGGTGATAGAACAACAAGAAAAAAGTAGACATTCATAAGAAAACTTTGTTCAAAAATGTTTCCTAACAAAGATACAGGCTGTCAAAGTTGTAATAAAACCTGGTTTTCTCATCATAACTTCTAAATCACTCGATCGATTGCCATCAAACTTCTCACACAAACTACTCTAGTACATCTCTAAGTAATGATTAAAATCATTTAAAGGAATTCTCCAGTGATGTAGGGCAATGGGGGGTCGGCAGCCCCTTCTCCCCTCCCAGTCTTCGGTGCCAGTGGATATTTTACAAGGAAGATTCAATTTCTGGATTCCCTGTTTAATTTATAAAAAAAAGTCTTGCAAGTTTTTGATTTATGGCTTCGTTTTTGAGATACTTATTTTAATTTAAAGTGTTGCAAGCAGGCCAAAACTTATGACTGAACTACCAAGAAAATACGATATGAGATGCCATTTTTTTAAACATTTTATTACTTACTAGACATAATGTACATCAAAGATACAAAAAAAGCAAATAAACAAATAATTACACTAATAAGTTCCCATTTCAATATCGTATTTTCTTGGTAGGTCAGTCATAAGGTTTGGCCTGCTTGCAACACTTTAAATTAAAATAAGTATCTCAAAAACGAAGCCATAAATCAAAAACTTGTAAGATTTTTTTTTCTAAATTAAACAGAAAATCCAAAAATTGGATCTTCTTTGTTAAATATCCAGGGGTGCCGAAAATTGGGAGGGGAGAAAGGAGTGCCAACCCCCAGTATCTACGCCACTGGAGAATTTATTTAAACGATTTTAATCATTACTTAGAGATGTACTACATTAGTCTGTGTGAAAAGTTTGATGGAAATAGATCAAGTGGTTTAGAAGTTATGATGAGAAAACCAGATTTTTTTTACAAATATAACACCCTGTATCTTTGTTAGGAAACATTTTTAAACAAAATTTTCTTATGAAAGTCTACTTTTTTCTTGTTGTTCTATCACCTTTCAAAATTAATGACGTTTAACCTGGACCACCCTGTATATGTAGTGATATATGTTTCCACATTTACCATTACCATAGTGGTGAAAAATATTTCGCAACAAAATTGATTCTTCAATTCAATATGAAGTAAACCTAACATTTCGGAATAAGTGATATAGTCAAGGATCAAGAAAATATATACATGTATAGTGGCGTAATACGAAGACTTCGGATATTTAGTTTAGTTGTTACTACAATGATTTTTTAATTTATGTTTTCGTGTTGCGAATGGATAACATTGTTTTAAGGTTAGCGAGTTAATAAAACCGTTAACAACAATTTGGTTTAACAATGCACAATCTCAACATCAGACGATGCGACTGCTAGAATTGTATAGTATCTTTTTCAATACTAATAGTGTGAGTTCAGGTTAATTACTGTAAAGTGAGTAATTTACAATAGTCTAAGAAATGAATACAACTGTGAGAGCAGTATATGTGTAACTGTGGTTGGACAGTGTATGTGTGGTATATTTTTGGTTAGGTTTTTACATAGTTCGTAAGCTCAATAAAAAGCGAGGAATTTGGGACGAGTGTGTGCTAGGAAGAAAATTAGTAAGCATTGTATTATTATGCGTATCCCAAACGAATGTATAAAATTGCTACAAGTATTCTCCTGTTTATAATTTATATCTCGAAGGATATCTACAGTATCGACTGGAGGTCGATTAAACGTATGTGAGGACAGCAACTTTGTTAGTAATATCACTAGCAAACGAAAATTGCAAGAAAAGAAAAAATGGCCGGATAAATGGGAAGGTCAGAGAATTTTCGTCAAGAGACAGCGATTGTGTGTATAAAGGGTAAAAACGTAGGAAAAGGCGTATTTCTTAATAGTTTGTATGAAGATGCTGACAAACTGGTAATATATTTATGCATTACAGAGGCTTCATAAATAGAAACGTACAAGAAAGTTACGCAAATACTAGATAAATATTTTATAAAGCTAACGCCTATGGTTCCATATAGATGGAACCATATACGTTTCATTGAGCGGCGAAAAGTGCCTATTTGTCTGTAGCTAAATGGTGAGTTAAGGTAAGCAATCTATGAAAAATAATATATAAAAAATATTAAATAATATTATAACAAATAAATAAAGCTGAATCCATTTGATAGTTCAATAGTGTAATAAATGTTTTATATTGGCTAATGTTTAGGTATTCTTATTTTAGAGTAATCATAACATAAAATTTTGTTGACTATTATCGGTCTCATATATTCTATTAGGCATCTAGTATTCTTCGTAAAGACAAAACACTTAACTCGACCAAGTATTTCAAGTTATTGTCTATAAGTTACACTAAAGAACAATTTTTTTTTGTAATTTATTGTTGGAAGAGCTTTTCTAATTGATTTTGCAATAATTTCAGGTAGGTATTTTGCCCTTAGGAATGCTTTGTTTATTAGTTACCATACTGTCAGTATTTAACAGTCTTAGATGTGAAATAGTTTCACTGAAAAAGTATTTTGCCCTTAGAAATGCTTTGTTTATTAATTACCATACTCTCAGTATTTAACAGTCTTAGATGTAAAATAGTTTCACTGAAAAAGACTTTATTGATACTCTAGTTTTACTTAACACGGGCATCTGAAGCGTGGTCCTCCATTAAGAAGGCCTCTCTTAGAGGTCAAGTAGTAGCAAGTATGGTTTGTATAATGATTCTTTGCGTGTGAGTCACCGGTAAGAATCGTATAAATCAATCAACTGACATATCTGAACAGTGTCGTGCCGAAAACACGTTTTAGGATAACAGTTAGTACAATACAAATCCGTCAACCTATGACAGATTAATGAAAAGGTTCTCCACAGAAACATTCAATGGAAATAATATTTCCATCAAAATAAATGAAATAAATCTAACTCAAATCAATAGAAATGAAACAGAAATTAAATAAATTTTACAGAAGTATTGAGATTTTAATGAATCAAATTACACAACAATGCTAAAACGTTACTTCATAATTGCATTTTGTTCGGCAAATTATTAACTGTCTATGCCGTACGTAGTTGATTGAAACATGTCTCTAGATATGTGTGCTGGTAATTGTGGCATATTAGTAACAATTGCCAGTGGTGTAGCATGTGATACGTGCGTCATCACTAAATTGATACACGCGCAATAATCCATTGTACAAATTGTAGTATGTACTTACACGTATGTTTAAAAGTGTATGTGTCTAAATAGAACGTATAGATTTGTATACGTAGGTTGTGATTTGCATATTTAAAACGGCACATAATCGCATTTTCTTTGGAAACTTCCTTGGTAACAAAAAATCTCCTAGTTATGGATATCTGGTTACTACAATGCTGTGGTCAACCTTGGCTACAATATGAGTGTCAAGCTTCTTTGTATAGTCATCTCTATCAGTTCCTGGAGAACCTTGGTGCTATAAATGACGGACATGGGGAGGGTTTCCATCAAGACCTCTTGAAGATGGAAGAACGCTGTCAAGGGCGTCGGGGCAAGAATATGATGGCAGGCTACTTTTGGAGCATTAAATGATATTGCCCTAAGAAGGCCATCACAAGAGCTACAAGTATACATTTCAGCTCTAACCTAAGTTTTCAATAACACCAGTTGTCACCTACCTATCGCATTTATGTTGAAGTGTTAAAATATGTATACGCTAATTAAAACTAAAATTAATTTGTATCTACCCATATTTGAATATATGTATTTTATGTCTCATTGCAGATATAGAGTTACAGAGCAAACCTACCTACAAATTTTAACTTAATGCCTTTAAATTGGGTAAGAATAAGTACTGCAATAAATGTAATAAGACTTTTGTTCCCCAGTATTATCTGTTATATGAGAAATTATGATTATGAGAAATTATGATTATGACAGCTACAGGGATTTATTTTTTCTTGTTTGATTTTGAGAAATGGAATAATCTCTGAATTCTCTTCAAAGGTACTTTTATAACGTTATATGGGCACACGTGGCTCCACATACGTCTATTGACCGCCGTGATGGTATTTTTGTATATATTAGTTTTAAGTGTTGTCCATATTAGAAAGTAGAAACCCTTGTTTAGCTAGTTCTCGGAACGAGGGCACATCTGTTTCTTAAGGGTAAAAAAGCGACCATTCCAGACAAGGCCATCAGGTTTTACGATAAATTCAAGACAGTCAATTCCCTCATCTCGCCCCGAGAGATCGGTCCTCCTTCAGTACTAGATTGCTCGCTATTAATTTATTCCAAATAAACGTAGCTATAGCAATAACATGTACTAGTATCATTTCACCATACACAACACCCCGAAGACCGCTATACATTCTATAAAGTTCTTAGAGAATCACTCGAAACATTCGAAACATTTTTTATTAAAATTTATGTTTCCAGTGCAGTATATAAACATTTGAGTATATTCAGGGAGTATACAAACATTTGATGACAATAATAAATCGTATTCAGCCATTGAATTAAATTACAGTCTAATTTAAATTAAAAAATGTGGCGCCAGATAGAATTAAATATATGGGGGTTTAATTAAATAACTGCTTGAAAGATCCGAATTAACTTCACCGCTATCCCTGGAGACAAATTACCGCGCCAAGTAAAAAACAAACTCCCACATAAACTAAAATTTACATTGAACTAATCGAATTACTTAGGGAATTGAATTTATCGTGAATTAGAGGTGCAATATCCTATTTATAACCCCATAAACCTGTTAAACCATTAAATTATAAGATTCCACTTACACTTAACGTCGACCTGCACTCTAATGGGTTGGGATTCTCCAGCTTTGTTACGCGCGTGGCACGTGTACAGTCCGGAATGTTGTCTGATGGCCGGGCTGAACTGCAGAAGTTCTTGTAAGCTTGCGGGCTGATTCTGGCCTTCCCTTCTCCACACTACTGACGCTTTCGGGTTAGCAGTTACTACACACCTTATGGCAATCGAGTCTTTGAGGTCCTCTATGTCGGTTTTGGGTATCCCGACTAATCTAGTTTCTGGCACATCTGAAAACATACCATATGTAAATATGTTTAAATACGTTGATTGATCTGGAATATCAAAGACGAGAGGACACTCTATGATATACATTTGCATTAATGCATATATCATATATTTACATTTTAAAATCCTGCAAAATAAGATACTAAAAGCAATCCACATGGCTCAAATTCTAATATGAGGTTATAAAACGTAACTTTGGAAGTAATTAATCGAATACATTAATAAAACATGTCAATGGTACATATATTTATCTTATAATTAGTGAAAGCTAAAAGTTGCATTTGAAATCCAAATGTTCATAGCAAAATCCTGCTGTCAGACAAATAACTTCTATCATGTAAAAGTTCATTTCTCGAAAGTTTGTTCGGCCTTGCTGAAATTTCGTTTATTGAACTTTACATTCTCATTATCTATGCAAAGAAGTAGATATATCTGCAATCAATTAGTATTTGAATGCAACTGTAGAAACGTGAATGGAAATAGAAGAGAAGACTAACGAAGCTTTGCTTTCGTATTTAGAACCTGTAATGATGTAAACCGCTTAACGTTGCAAGCATTTCATAAAAAAAGAATCGAGTCGAAAATAATGGATCATTAGGGAAATGCACTCCAAAGTCCTATTTTTACATTCCGAGTCGATTCATAAAAATATCTGACTTCACTGAGAGAACAGTGTTATTTTTTGTGTAGTCTATTTATTTCTGTCAACATAGTTTGTTTTAATACTAATGTGATTTTACTAATAACTTCATATATTCAAATATGCATTTAATTCATGCAATATAATCACTTCCATTGCACTAAGTATCTATAGAATAATTGGAATAAGTTATGAGAGATGGCGTTTTATATTACGCTTGTAAAAGGTGGCCGAACATCAGTATGGACAGCAAACTTGCACGTTGCTACATATAATTTAGGAAAACATTTCTTTTTTTATTTTTGTATCAAAGAAATGTAGTATTGGTTTAGTACAGTATATAGTCAGTTTTGATTTGTCTAACTTCAAACTTTATATTTTATACTAAAGGTATAATACATATTTGTTTCATATAAATAAATTTGTTTAGGTATCACATCGTATCTTATCTAAAAATTATATATAAATATTTCCATTTAAAAAAAGTACGGATCGTCAAAATAATACATATTTATGCCCAAGTAGTTTAATATTCGTAGTTGCAAACATTTCCGAAAAGCGTATTCAATATCAGATTTACAATCATGTAATACAAAACAAAATTATATCCAACTATTCATCTGGGTTTCAATTCCATTAGTAAGATCTTTAAAATTACCTGGCTTTTTTAAGGCCTGTAATGCCTTGGACTATACATAATTTATTACAATTATAAAACTAGAATACTATGGTTTCATGAGGTTCCTAACTGTAAAATATTTTCGATCACTTTTATATAATCGACACCAAATGATAGTTATGGATATGTCCATAATGATATGTCCAATATTGGAAAAATACTTCCGAGGTACCTCAAGAGTCCATTCTAGGCTCAATTTTGTTTTTACTCTACACAGTGGATATATAAGATCATGTTGAATTTTACGGTATCCATATTAACCATGATTCTCAGCTATATTTGCTCTTAATTCAAGTATTATGGAAATCGCTATTATGTAGTAATATTAATGTTGGTATGGCAAGCTATGCGATAAATTAAAACGCCCACTAAAAATATCTTGTGCACTGAGTAACGAAGTGTTAATTTGCAAATAAAAATATTTCGGTAGATTTTATTGCTTTTAGTATTAGATTCTGAATATATAAAATAGTGGCCAAAATATTGCCACTTTTGCCTAATACTAAAAAACACAAAAATATGTGTTTTTTAGTTTTAGGGAAAGGGTTGCAAGGAGATATACTTATTGCAATAAGAACCGAGAACCAATTTTCCATAACCACCAAAAAAGTGTACTATAACATAAAATGTAGGAGATTAGAAAAATATTCGGCTGCCCATCATTATTCTAAAAATTAGCATATAATAGAGTCTAGTAACTTAAAATTAGTTAAAAGCATAAAAATAATAGTTAAATATCATAATATTATGAACGATATTATGAGTGATGAAAAGATCGTCGTGAGCGATGAAAAGATCGGTGAAAAGGATCGTATACCTAATAATCTGTTGCTTTAGTTGATGTGGCGTGGGGAATGACATTGATGGTTTAGTAAACTGAAAGTTTAATTTCACAAGTTTAATAACCATGAACGAAAAATGGTTATAAGAAATTAGATATTAGAAGCAGTGGTGGAATAAACCGAAACACATTATCCTATAGTCTCGATTATTCATAATAGAGACTGAACATTCACTAACCATGAATAAGTTAGTTAGCTATAAGAAGATAACATATACAGGAGGCTAGACCATTAGTGAATGATGCATGAAGTGGAACAAATATTTGTAACCGCTTATTTAACCTGAATGAAAGTTAGATATAAATAGGAACTAGATGCATTTTGGCAGTTAATTTTAATAATCTCCTAATGATTCCAACTTGGTTTATAAAACGTGTCGACGGTATGTGCCGTATAATTTTTTGGTGTTTGTGGAAAATTGGTATACTATTTTTTGTATTCTGAGGAACTATTTCAAAAGTAATATTTATATTCCATAATAAAATAAACAGTTTTAAAACCTTAAAACGGACTTTTTCGCACGTAGAAATCTCTATCTCGAAATTGAGTGGCAGAGGAAAAATAAACCAACACATAAATGCAGAATATGTGTTTTATGCGAGAGTTTTACTTTTTCAAATAGTCCACCATCATGCTTTCTCATGATCCATGGACAAGGTGAGGTGTATCGTATTCACCTCAAAATCAGTATATGTCATCTGGTAGATCTCTCAAATCAGAATCAGTCGAAACCCGATCGATCCGACACGATTTAATTGAGTGATCGTGCTAACAAAAAAAATTCTCAAATAGTCCATCATTGTACTTTCTCATGCCCCATGAACATGGTAAAGTGTGTTCTATCCACCTCAAAACCAATAGGTGTCGTCTGGGAGACGTCCTCGATCAGAATCAGTCAAAACGCGATCGATCCGACGCGATTTAGTTGAGTTATCGTGCTAACAAGAAATGATATTATATAAAACATTTTTTTTACACGATTACATAACTTTTCCGCGTACAGTGGAGTGCAGAAAAGTAACAAATATTATTTTTACTTTTCCGCACTAGCGGAAAAATAATGTAATCATGTAACGAAAAGTGTAAATTTTTTTTTTGTATATTTTTAGCTTTTCGGTCTAGAAACAAAAAAAAATGGTTTTTAAAAATTGTCGTCTGTGTGTGCCTCATAGTTGTCGGAATTAAATCTTGTTAGCATGATAACTCAACTAAACTATGTCGGATCGAACGGGCTGTGACTAAGTTTGATCGGGGTTATGTTCTAGACGACACCTATTGATTTTGAGGTGGATAGGACACACCCCACCCTATACATGGGTCATGAGAAAGCACGCTATTTGAGAAATTATTTTTGTTAATACGATAACTCAACTAAATCATGTAGGGTGGATCGACTTTTGACTGATTCTGATCAAGAACTTCTCCTAGACGACACCTATTGACTTTGAGGTGGACAGGACACACCCCACCCTATCCATGGGTTATGAGCAAGCACGACGGTGGACTATTTGAGACATTTTTTTAGTTAACACGATAACTCAACTAAATCATGTCTGATCGATCGGGGTTTAACTGATTCTGATCGGGGACGTCTTCTAGATGACACCTATTGATTTTGAGATAGATAGAGCACACTCTACCATGTTCATGGGTCATGAAAAAGCACAATGGTGGACTATTTGAGAATTTTTTTTTGTTAGCACGATCACTCAATTAAATCGTGTCGGATCGGTCGGGTTTCGACTGATTCTGATTAGGGACGTCTACTAGACCTGCATCTGTTGATTTTGAGATGGATATTACACACCCCACCCTGTCCATGAGTCATGAGAAAACACGATGGTCGAAAAAATTTGAAAAAAGTAAAACTGTCGCATAAAACACATATTCTGCATTTATGTGTTGGTTTATTTTTTCTTGGCCACTCAATTTCGAGATAGAGATGTTCTACGCGCGGAAAAGTCCGTTCTAAGGTTTTAAAACTGTTTATTTACCTAATAAATGAGAATTTAACATCATATCTAATACGAGGGTGGGGTGAAAAGTTTCCGGCCTGATGAAGAAAATGTTTTTCTATTTTTTGTTATTTTATTTTCCAACATGATCTCCATCGAGTCTAATGGGCACATCTTTATAATGGCGCTGTAATGCAGTGATACCATTTTTTTAGGACGATTTGCCGAGCCCTTCAAAATACGCATTTACAGCATTGATGCCTTTGACCATGACCAGGACATTGATCTATTGCCTCCGAGCTATATTTTGAGGTTACGAAACAAACAATAAACTCTGGGAGCTAAATTTGGTAAATTTCTGGATGGGGGAATAATTTGAATTCCAATTCGTTGATTTTAGCCATTGCAATGACTGACGAATGAGCAGATGCATTGTCATGGTGAACCAAAATCACTTTCTTTGCCAAATGAGATAATTTTTCCTTCATCTCGTCACTCAAACGATGTAGTAACTCTGCGTAGTATTCACCATTGATGGTAATTTGGGATTGTTTTACCTGCTCCAGTCCATTGTTTTGACTGTTGTTTACTTTCAGAAGTGTATTGGTGGACCCAAGTTTCATCAATAGCTCAATTCAACGCAAAAATTCAGATGTGCAGCCCAGAAAAATTCGCTGGGATTTCGCTTGTACAGACCAAATTCTCGGTCGAAAAGTACGTCGGCGCAATTTTCGATCGATAGTTAGCAAACGCGGCACCCACCTAGCATGAAGTCTTTACATGCACAAATATTGATGTAAAATATTGCGTACACATTCAGATCACATCCCAGTAGTCTCAGATATCTCACTCATTTTTAATCTGTGGTCCTCTACCACGATTTTATGAATTTTCTCAATCATTTCGGCAGTTGTAACCTCAACGGAGCATTCTGAGCGTGGTTCACCATCAGTGCTCATGCGTGCCTTTCTTAAATTCAAAAATCCGCTGTTTTGCTATTGAATATGATGGAGAAGAGTCCTAGAGTGTTGAATTAATTTCTTGCTTGATTTGAAGTGGTGTGAAGTCTGTCAAATAGATGTATTTCATGACTGCATGCTACTCCAATTTTCCCATTTTCACGTAAGCAAACGAGGCGTCTTACTTAATAGACTGTCAAACATATACTAACAGACTAATCTGACCTGAAAGTGATTATACAAGCTAGTCAGGGATAGAACTATAGAATACGAGTCAAAAATAAGACCTCATGGCGTTATATCTAGCCCAGGCTGGAAACTTTTTAGCTCATCCTGGTTGCGTTTATTAAAGTTCGCTAATACATTGTTTGTTTAATAGAAACTTTTATCTGTTTGGTCATAAAACATATAGCGTGTATTTGATACATGCATGCGTAAGTTAATGACAATAAGTAAATTGTTTTTCGGTATAGATAATTCATAAATCATTATTATAATTGTGCGTCGGCTTCTGACGGATGTACGTAGCACACGTACAGCCCCTTTGAAAGCAGGATAATATCTACAACGGAGTGTTTACTGCGAGTTATCGAATGTAACACAAGTAAGACAATCGAGACACAATAATAAAGGAAACTACGCGTATCCAAACATCTGCCGATGAAACGGGCAATTGTTTCCTTGCGTCCCCGTTCTGGTAACAGCCGCCCGACTACGCTCAGAATTTGATTTCCAGTTTTGGCTGTTTACATCCACAGTCGCTACGGCTCACACACAAAAGGATCAGATAAAAACAATACTCACAATAGTGGCCGAGTCCACTATTGAGATGGGACGATAGAGAATATACGTAACTCACAGATCGATTCCAATATTTATCCGGGCAATAAATCTTGGAATGGCGGCTTGTAAGCCCCAAGTTTTAATGTACTTTATTTTATCTCCAGTCCTGGTGCCAGTGTACGATGCCAAATTAATTAATAGGGGATTATGTGTGTTAAGATCAAACACTGATTTGTGGATGCTCTTAGAGTGCCACGTTTTTAATCTCTACATGCACGTAGGGGTTGTTCAAAAGTCAAATTTCATTAAATCTACAAGATATAAAGATGTAAAATTAATCAATCTTAATTTATGCCAATACAAACGTTTTGGTTTAAATGTAACTTCTTAATATGTCTTCTTGTTATAATTCAAGTTTTTCTATTTATAATTCGAACACTCACAAGAAGATGTGTGTAATATCAAAATAGATGACTCAGAACTAAATATATTCTACTCTTTAGATCATGAATCCTTAAATCAAGCTTATCTTGCCTGTACCTTCTACGAATTTATGTATTATAACCTATAAGAATAGATATATCCATATTTTATGTAATTTACACCATTTAAATAAAATTCTGAAACAAACAAAAATTATTATGTAAATTCTGTCAGTTTATAGAATGGTCGTCATTGGACTACTCTTACAACAGTTGGAATTGCAGACTTCCCTTAACTGCTGTAATTCTGCTATCCTCTGTTCCTTATTGCATATCAGGATTCTACCTTGCTTTCAACGTTGTATAAAACATAGACATGTTCGGTTACTTTTTGCTTGATAAGTAGTTCGAGAAAGTTAATTACCAAGTGTTGAAGGTTAAGGCAATATTTGTTGTTAAGGCAGTTTTTCTAAGACAATATCCTGAAGCAATGTCCTCTCTGTTTTTGACAAACTCTTTTCATTCATCATATGTTCTACTAACTTTCAATGACACGAGGATAATAATGAAAACTTTTATCCAATATTTTTACAGTGTCATGATCTATTCTGAGGATCTGCTTATTATATACGTGTTCTGCTACTGCTAACTTATGTGTATATCTTAACCTCATATGCCTTCGCCTACGTATCTTATCGTCATTTATGGTATATAATTCTGCACCGGAGGCTTCTGCTGGTTTGGACAATGTAGCTTCTTCTATACCAGTAGTTCAGCTCGTGTCTTTCGTAAATAATTCTGGAACATTACAGCTGTTAGGAAAAAGTGCCTAAACTATATCAATATTCTGTCATTGGTACAACCAGAATTTATTTTTTGTAGCCCATAATAGTGTTAAACTTTAATTTTTTTCAGAGGAAGGCTTTTTGTTTGATAAAAATAAGTATAGATCAAATCAGTAGAAAACAAGTGGGCTTTGTAAAATACTGTTAATTTTTTTAAATTAAAACATTCGTAGGCAGTATACACTTCGCATTAAAATTAACTGCAGAATCAAGAGATGGCCATAATTTCAAATTAACTCTCTGAAAAACCTCGATTTTGATGATCTTTTCCTTTAATTCTCTCCTGTTTTTACAGTAAAGATGTTGTCACAGAATTTATATTGTTATTAAGAAGGCATTCTGTTTTTTTATGTTTTTTATTTAACTTATTATGGGAAAAGTAATAGACGTAGAGCATTCCGGTTTTTTGTCTATTACTCTGGAGTTCAAGCTTTGAGCATGCATGGAGTGAACGAATCAATCCTTCCCTGACATCTGTAACATGCTACGGGATAATATGTGTACAATTACGGGTGTCTACAGAAGTCAAACTGCAGATCTATCTCATATGATTATTTAAATTTGAAATGCACCATTTTATTGCAGAATTTGCACAACAATAAATATATCAGTAATAATAAATAACTATTTGAATAAGAAAATTAATATATTACGTTTTTAAAACGAACTAAATAGTATAAAGTAATTTCTCCTAGCCCTATGCAGATTCCCAAACCCATACAGATAGTCGTGAGAATATGTAATTGTGAATTTTTAATAGCTATGAAAGTATTTGTAAGATTTAAAATGCGTGGGATGCATGCAATAGATAATTGATGCATATAAGTCACTAACAATTTTATTTCACTGCAAGTGATATGAACTGTTGCAAGAGTTGTCTCAACGACAGCTACTCTCTACACTCCTTAATATTATCTATTGCATGCGCCCCACGTTTATCATTTCAAATCTTACAAGTATTTCCATAGCTATTAAAAATTCATAATCATAAATTCCCAGGAATGTCTGTATGGGGATTAGGAATCTGTATGGAGCTAGAAAAAATTATTTTCTACTTTTTAGTCCGTCTTCAAAACGTGTATAATAACAGCTTCACATCTAAATTGAAAATTAGAGTCTACTCTGGTCTTGATCAATATTATTCCATATTTTTCTGAGTATGTTATCAACGTCATCAAGAGAGAAGGACATAGGCTGGCGATATCTAAATCGCCTAGCCAAATTGTCTCACAGACACTTTGTAGGGTTGCGGCCTGGACTTCATCGAGATCAGTCTAATGTCTCAACGTCCACTTCTTTTAAACATTCTTTCACTGTACGAGCAAAGTACGATCTTACACGCTTTTGGCATTATGAATATTACGGTTCTGATTTCTGTTCTCTCATACCCTGCTTTGTCTCGACACTAAAATGGTGCAATTTAATTTTAATTAAGTCTCTGCTTTAATAATAGAGATAAGGACGTGAATCAAAAAACAAATGTTCAGAAAAGATGGCGGACGTAATTTTATCATAATAGACCGCAGTTATAACTGCAGCATTCCACAGAGTGATACACACTTGAATAATAAGAAGAAATTACTAACACTAATAATAAGACAACTGAAATTTGAATAAGAAATTCAAACATAGTGTACCTACTAATTAAACAAGCCATAAACTTAAAAAAAAGGTTATTAATATTAGCGGTTTTCGAGGAAATTAACTTGACTAAAAGATTATTTGTTAATGGTATGCTAATTCTGATGTTTATCTAAATATTACATCCTTTAAGGATGTAATATTTCACAAGAATTATAGTTGCAAGTCAAAATAATTTCGGTGGTACATATATGAAATTAAAGCACTAAATCCGATCAAAATTTTATATTAATTTTAACTAACCTGACGCGTCACACATATTGTAAGTAAAAGTGAACTGATATTACCTACATATTAGTATAAAATTGGGAAATACAAAATATTGTGTAGACCCCACATGTTCTATAGAAAAAGAGTCTGGAATTCTCCCGAGGGATATATGTGATTATATGGGTTGGAAACTCATCTTCTACCACTTGATATTTCCAAGGGAAATATCTTCTGGAAGTTTAAGACAAAATGAAAAAACCACTGAAAAATCATGTGGGAGTAAATTTCAGGTCTCTTAAGAGACATTGCATTATGATATTATGATAACAGCGCAATATTGGATACCGTTTACGTATGAATGCAAGGCCAGTAATAAAGGAACGGTGTCTTCTATCTTTTATGAACTTAAAATAAATTCATAGTAAAAGAATTCATCTGAGACGAGCTTATTATCACCAAATATATGAGTGCTTATTTGATGGTAATAAGATTGTGATTTAAAATTTGTGAATTATAGCACTTACCCGATTCAACATATTTTCGATTTTTAATCATCTACCAATATATTTCTTACAAAGTTACTGTTCGAAATGATAAACAGCAATGACAGTAAATGCTATGTTAAGTGGGCTGCATGGTCTCCTAATTTATATATTAATGTAAATACAGAATGATAACTTTGTTTACGTTCATTTCGATGACAGCAGAATGTTTCTAAAAATTATTGTCAGTGGTTAATTTTCATTCTTTACTTGTTATATTGTAACTATAATACTCTAGTTTACATTAACAAGTAGGACAATTAAATGTCATTAACTCGGGCTATAGCCCCGCCAGGCATTGAATTATACCTAATAGCGATCCTCGACCCCTTTTTCGTGTTTCTGCACGATCAGCAAAGTTTCAGAAAAGAAAACTCGCCCGCCACGTGGCGGGTTTTGACGGGTCTGTCCTCAAGGCTAATTGAACCAAATTCGCTGAGTAAGTGTTGTTGATGATACCGAATAGCCAGGCTGTGAGTATATAACAGTTTTATAAATTTTCTAATGACCACTTTCTAGAACATATCATAATTAGGACACCAAACATGCGACACATATTCTATCTTAGACTAGGTTTATTGTGTATTAGTATTCACAATATCCCCGCTAGAATATAATACAATGCATAGTATCTTGAAGGCATCCAATGTTTTCCATGTGAGCATTAAATATTAGACTAGGGCTGGTCGAATAAAATACCTAGATCCTACAAAGTCTCAGGTCTAGTTAATATAATGCTTTCAATATAATAACTCAATATACAAAGAGTGGATTTGCATGTAAGTGGCAAAATATTTTGTTAGTTGAGATTTAATCAAGGTTTTACGTTTGTTTTGTAGACACTAAGGTGACAGTCTGTCCAGATTATATTGTGGTCGACAATACTCTCTGCATCTTGTGCCCCTGAATATTTTCAGGTTATCTTCTACATATAACAAATAACATTTATTTATGATATATATTGGATAATTTATAAATATATTAAATAATAAAGGCACTAAAACAGAATCCTGAAGAACTCGGGAGAAGCATGAAAATAGATAGGATTAATAAAATCATATGGATCATACAGTACCCCATAGGTAAAATTTGAATATATTTTGCAGTGTATATTGCAAATTTATTTAGTTTTCGTAATGGAGATAAAATTGTGACCTCATTACTTTAGACATAATTTTAAAGGCAAGCCTTACGAATATACGACGTTACGTTATAAGTGTTACGATATTTTCCATAATACTATTCATCAGTAAAATAACTTTTATAGGTATACTGTTAATTTACATGATTTCAGAAAGGCTTTGATTAGGTAATGGAGAAGTTTCAGATCATAAATTACATTTGGGAATAGAGTTGATAAGATTTAATGATGTAAGCTTTTAGAAACGATAATATTGAGGAGACTTCCTAATTTGGGTAAGTAAAGATTTCTATATTGCATTTCCAAATATAATAAATGACATGAAACTTCGTCACCATCTAAGGTATACCTTTATCTAACCGAGTAGATCAACATTATACTTTTAAAGATTATTTTAAAGACGAATAATATCTGAAAAATATCTGCATTTTTGTATATTCGGAATGTTCTTTTTAAGCAAATTAAACTAAAATTCGCAATGGAAATGAATATACTGTATTGCCAATCACTTCGAAGTGGCTATGAGATTCACAATATAAACGACAATACTCCATTGTTCACATTGACAGGTTTCACATCTATTCCCATAGAATAATGAAAAAACTTCCGAACTTTTATAGGCAAATTTACAAGCTGGAAATCACTACCAAGTTTTTCACGAAGCATATTCGATTGTTGTAAACTTCTCGGCAAGTTTTCTTTCAAACTTCAGTTCAAGCTTATAAAAACTTCCACGGTTTGCGCACACTATCTTTATCACATTATATGACGCGTATTTAAATTTTGAATTTCTCCCTTAGAAAAACTCTTTTAATTAAACCAATTTTTAAAGGCGCGCGTGTCTTAAACGACGTATCCAAGTTTTCTTTTTTTTTCTATCAGAATATAATCCCAAGTTATTCTTCGGAGTTGTTTATCTGAATTTTAAGCAAAAAGGGCAGCCGAACGAATTCATGCGAAAAAACTTTTGTGACAGTTTATATTCAAACGGATGTAAGGGAGGAGGAAGGATCCCATGCAAATAAAGTTGTATTTCGAGAAGCATGCAAAAGCGACAGTTCTGGACATGATAAATTAAAATCTCCTGGATTATTTAGCGTATAGGCCTGGCGTGTTACTTCTTTACATATTTTTTTTTATTCGAAAACTTTTTACTTGCATTATTATTAGCTTCCTGTTAACGATATTCATGGCGCGAGTCTTCATAAGAAATCCGGGTTGCATATAAATCAACTACATGCTTGTATAAATAAAGGGTGCTCTTTGTGTCTCAGAAATATGTTAATGTGGAAATGTCTTACACAACAGTGCTGCGGAATTTTCGGACGAGTGCGTTTTTTACTTTCTCTTCTCTACAATAAGGGATGAGTTTTGTGTAACCGACGTATTACAGCGATGGCCTGTAAAAACGATTCCATATATCAGTTTTTAGAATAAGAGACAGCTTTATAATGTCACAGAATATAATCGAAATCTCCATGGACTACGCATTAATTCGATATAACTTACAATTAGTGATATGAATAATTATACACACGCCGTCAAAAGTCTTGAACCCCCCGTATATTATATATTTCGACTATGTTTATTTTGTTTTCGTTGCTAGGCGACATAGGTGAGTTATTTAGCTGTCAATCAAGATCAAATAAATTAGTAGATAAAGTATTCGTCAGTTTTATTGCATATTTAGCAAAGTGGCTTTGATACTTACTTTTCTTTCGTTATAATGCCAGGATGTGAGGTTTCTACATTTAATAGGACAAGAATTATTGCTCTGCATGATGTAGGACAGTAATATTTTGGGAAGGAATAATGTTTAGTCGCCGTACGCCGTTAATTCCCATAAATCACAATATGACAAATCAAGTTTATATTGAAAGTGTTATCAGGCCCATTATTTATCCCCTAGGTGACAATTTCATCTTCATGGACGACAACGAGAGGCCATATCGCGCAGGAACGGTTCAAGAGGTACTTGAACAGGGAGATATTACCCGATTAGATTGTCCAGCTAATTTCCCAGATATGAATCCCATTGAGAACATGTGGGATTTTATTTCTAGAGCAATTCACAAACGCATGAGCCCACCCCAAAACGCGGAAGAATTATCTGCAGCAGCAATAGAGGAATGGAATGGAAATATTCCTCAAGAAATTATCAACCGTTTGATAGTCACAATTCACAGGCATGTCAATATGTTACTGAGAAACAGAGGAGGCCATACTGACTATTGAGCTGTAGTTTACTTTGTTAAAAAATATGTTCTGTTAATTTTTGTTATAATAAATTTACTTAAAAATTGCAAATTTTCTTCCTATTGTTTTTTAGTTGACTAAATTTTTAAAAATTATTCCTGAATTACAGGAAAATACATTTAGAAAAAACATACTTTGAAAAACAAATACAATATTAAAAAAAATTATTTACTAATACAAAACATCGGGGGTCCAACACTTTTGACGGTGTGTGTATTTTGAAATACAAACCAAACAAAAACCAATAATTAATTGAAATAAAAAAAACTGTTCATTTAGCACTCCGTCGGGCGCAGCCGATTTGTGAGATCCGGCAGTCACTTTTTTCTTTATCCTTTCGTGTGTATTACGAATATTAACTCGAACTCCCTCATAGCTTCCTAGCTCCAGACCACTCTTGTCGATATGGTGTTGATTTTCTTTTAGTGCATTCCCTGGCCTTGTCTGGGCCGCCCTGATCTGTCAGATGCATTGCGCTTACATCATTATTTTCACTTTTATATTTTGTTAGATTTCTTTTATTATTTCAATTAATAATATTTCTTGGGATCTCTACACTTCTGGCTTTTTATGGTATTATTATTCAAAGTTAATACATTTGGGTGTGAAATTATTGATTTATACTAAACGTTGTTATCAACAATATGACGTTTATTTTTGATTGGAACATTTTAAGATGATGGAGGTGATTTATAATTGTTTACACGTAAAATAGACACTTATAACTTTTCTTTGTAATTCACATCCAATATTTTCTATGTATATAACTTTATGACTTTGACATAAAAAAGGTGGTTTGTTTTATTGTTTTCTATATTCATAATATCATTCAATACTAATTTATGCTTGTGTTTTGTCCTTAAAATAGAAAAAACTTCGATATCTGGTTCTCCTGTAAACATCTTTCAAATTTACTGCTCTACAAACATTCGATGAGCTCTTCTATCTAAATTTAATTATTGCGATTAAAAGATGGTGTCAAATATTTATTATTGTACTGTATTAATTAAAATAAACGTTTAATTAAGGCTCCACCTCATTAAAATCTAAATTGTGTAAGATTTGATTATGGGATCTCTCAGGTGCATTGCGCCCGAATGTGTTCGGATTCATACTGAGCCCAAGGAAGGTTAATATCTTCAGTTAAAATATATTACGTATTTATTTTCAACAACTCTTTTATTGTTATTATATTTCACCCCAATTTGATAAACTCTTTGGCTTTAATTGAGAATTCATCTATACAAGCTTTCATTTAATTTGAAAATACAATTTTCACTAAAAATACTCATTTACTAAATATTGTACTCTAATTTGGTTGCTGTTAAATATTCTAATTGAATTGTATTTAATATCTCACGTAATCGTAGATTTATGATATATATATATATATATATATATATATATATATATATATATATAATTATATTTTGTATTAAGCTCAATAGTACTTTATCTAAATGTAAAACATATATGGATTTTTTACGCAACAAACAAACAAGACTGTATAATATATTATTTAAACAAATTTATTGACCATTAATTATCTACTGCCTAAAACTATTACAATTCATTCTCGTTAATATTTTATTATGTCGTTCAAATAAACGTTCTAGCAACTATACATTATTACTATATAAATTAGATAGATATGATACTTGAGGTAGAAATAAATTATTTAAACAATACCGAATACGTATCTAAGTGATAAACACATATATTGATATAATATCAATGTATCAAGTTAATAATTAAGTTAAAATTAAGTAATACTCCTCGGTTCGATCTGTTCGAACCAGACTGAGGCTTCGACAAGAACTAATACCCTTTCCTAATATTCCTTCAATCCTTAATTCCTTATTTCTTGATTGACTCCAAAATAGGAGCCGAAACGGTCACTTAATAATAATTACAGACGCATTTCAACCCGGACTAGAGACACTCTTCATTCCTACGACCGAAAATCAATCGATAATCTTTCTCCATTGTGAATATAGTAGATATTTAATTATTAAATATAATGTATGTCTATAATATATCTAAGATTGCTATTTTTATTTTTATTGGCATCAACAACAATGATTATCAGGCACTTTTAACGAAATGTTTTAAAGATATAGAACGTTTAATATTTATTTTCTTTACATTAATTAATGACCTAATTCATTAAACAAGTGTATATTTCAACTATTCAACTATTTTAGTGAGTCTCCTAACACACCCGAAGTTGGCTTGATAGTTTTAGGATTCTCCTTTATATTTAATACTATGAAAACTCTAACAGAGCATAGTTGATGTTAAAACCACGTTGTATTGATCACATCTTAGTGGTTTTCATCTTGTTAACAAGCGGCTAGTTGTTATATGTGTGTAACCAGTCCTTAATCTTGATATAACTGCTTACTTTCTTCTACTAAAATATGTTGTAATTTTCCATATCACGTATGTGATGTATATCTGATTTGATATTCTTTAGTTTTGCCGTATAATTCTTCTCTCAATCGTTCCTGCCGTAAATTGGAGCCTCTTTGTTTTAGATTTATTCCGTCTTTGTTATATACTGGAATGTTCATTTGGTTATTATCTGTCCCATTTCGATAATATATTCTCTTACAAATAACACAACAGTCTATAGCTAATCATTTCTTCTAGTAGTTACGCAGACGGCAAATAAGTGAGATGGATCGATAGCTACTAAGTGACTTCGGGACCTTACCTTGTTTCAGTAATGGAATTATAATTTCCTGTTTCTATTGGAGTGTATCAAATTGAATCAATACCGGTCCTCCATATTATGTGATATAGCGAGGGAAGTAGTTGTTAATATATTATAAACAAGGGACATATATTCTGATATATTCCATTCAAATACTCTTCTTAATAGTATTCACAATTGAAATGATATTTAAATTCAATTGAAGAAAAATATACTGTGTAATTTGAAAGAAACTTTAAAGTAGTTGCTTAGGAATAGTAACCACTAACGATATTTAAAATACAATGTAATGCAAGCTGGGTTTTATTCAATATTTTTACATTTTCAGATAAGAGAGATTTAGGTAGCTTCAGTAAAATTATAAAAATAAACATTAATAAAAAAAACTTTCAAGACATTATATGCATTCATCATATACAGTATCCAGTATAATCCCTGTAACTTTTTAATTAGTTGTATATAAAAATGTTTAAAATAAAAGTTTCTAGCTATTTATTTTACATATAAAGGTGGCCTTGACAATTCTGATTAGAGGTGTCTACCAGACGACATATATTGATTTTGAAATAGATAGGGTACATCCCACCCTGTTCATGGGTCATGAGAAAGCACGATGGTGGACTATTTGAAAAAAGTAAAACTGTCGCATAAAACACATATTCTGCATTTATGTGTGGGGTTATTTTTGTCTCGGCCAATCAATTTCGAGATAGAGATGTCCTACGTGAAGAGAAGTCCATTTTAAGGATTTATAACTGTTTATTTTCTAAGGCAATTGAGTAAAACATCTACTAAACGTTTAAATCTAAAAGTTTTATACCACTATATTTTCACAAAAATTGTGACTGCAGTTTCAACACTTTATGTCATTTTCAAAAAGATGATTCAACTAAGATTCTTAATTGAATCATCGTTGATCATCAAGTAGTTGCTTTACTCAATTGCGTTGGAATTATGTCCTACCACAGCGTAACGGCTTCGATCAATCAATATTGTTTTCTATTTAAATATTGTAACTTTCAACTATTTGCATTTAAAATATCATAAAATATTATAATACTGACACACTCTATTTTAATATAATTGTTATATATGAATTATACAGGTATTTTGTGCTCAATAATGAGGTTCTAAAGGAAACTAATCTAAATTTGATAATATTTAATTTCCTGATGTGACTTTCTTTTTTCTTTCCTGATTTCCTGACTCTTTATACCAGTTTTCCCTTCTTAAGTATAGTCTCACCCATTTTTGTTTAATTAACACAAATAATCCTGAAAATTTATCTTCTCATATAATTATATTTTGTATAATTTGTCCACATGTTTTTTATTCTTCATTTTCCCATTTGTAAAACGAAATTATAACTTTAATTCTATTTATTATAATTGACATAGGTATGTATATTGGAGAACATCATTTTATCTTATTGGTCTTAGTATTTGCAACAAGATAATTATATGTGACTAACTATAGTCCATGATTAAGAGCTGTAAGAAAAAGTTTATACTTATATTGATAGTGCATCAAACTATCTTTGCAGCTTGAATTCTACTTATAGTTGGCAACGTATGTCAAGAACAAGAGTTAAAAGGATAGTAACTATCAATTTTAGAAAGAGTCCTATATTTTTGGAAACGTTTTGGCTAAGACTATAGCTTTTCAAAACATATTAACAAAGAATGTTGAACAGCCAATGGTATAGTGAATAGTACAGATGATGACGTAAATCTATAACTAGAACTATAGGATAACTGATGATTAACTAAAAAGTTAGTTATCAGTTATCACGTAGCATGTAGCTGAATACTGTCAAAAAATGTCTATTGAATAATAAGTAAATATATTAATTTATTAATATTATAATTACTGTTACAGGAGTAGTAGTACCAACAGACCCAGAGACGGCATCGTAGTGAAGAACATCAGCGTCACACCCCTGTGGAAATGGTAGTTACCGCCATTAGGTCCCCTGTGGACCATTTCCACAGGGGACCTAATGGCGGTAACTACGATGCTTGAAAATGTAGGTAGGGTGGTTATAGCGTCAGCCTATCTACCATATGACAGCAGGGATAATCCGACACCAGAGGTGAAGGAACTTGTGGACTTCTGTCAAAAATCCGACCTGCCTTTGCTGATGGGATGTGATGCGAACTCACACCATATGGTCTGGGGTAGCACGAACACCAATAGCAGAGGTATGGAGCTCATGGAATATCTGGTAAGTACAGAGCTAGATATTTTAAATGTGGGAAACACACCCACTTTTCATAACGCTATAAGGGAGGAGGTAATTGATATTACCTTGGGCTCCACCTTGACACCTGGCGGGATACGTGCGGAACTGGAGAGTCTCGGATGAACCCACACTCTCGGATCACTCTGCCATTAAGTTTGATTTGGGAGTGGGGGAGCATGAGGAGACGAAATGGGTCTGCAACCCCAGATTCACAAACTGGGAACAGTTTAAATCGGATCTTCTAGTAACAGTTCGGGGGATCCCCTCCAGAATTAGTGAGAGGGAAGTACTGGAGGCGGCAGCTTCCCGACTGAGTAGAGGATTGATAGAAGCCTATGAAGGGAACTGTACACCTAAACGAGCTAGGCCAAAAGGCCAGGTAAGATGGTGGAACAATAAGCTGGAAAACCTTAGATGTAAGGTAAGGAACCTTCTCAAGGGAGCCAGAAAACGTAACAGCCGTACAACCTGGGAGGACTATAGGACTGCCAGGGATCAATATAGGGCCGAGGTTAGGGAAGCCCAAAGAAGTAGTTGGGTTTCTTTCTGTAATGAAATAAATAAGGAAGCTGAGGCAGCACGGCTGAACAAGATCCTAGCCCGCAGCCCGGAAGCGATACTGGGATCGCTCAAGCTCCCTAATGGTAACTTCTCGAAATCGGATGAGGAAACCTTAGACCATCTCATCAAAGCATATTTTCCGGGCTTTTATAGACCGACTTTTATATAATTCCGACCTGCTAGTAGGGGCACATAGGACCTGGGCGGTAAACCGAGAGGGGGACGACAGGGAACTTGTGAAGGAGATAGTCTCACCGGCTAAGATGAGGTGAGCCTTGAGGCCCTTTGATCCATATAAATCGCCGAGACCGGACGGCATTTATCCGGTACTTCTGCAGGAAGCAGAAGAGATAATCCTCGGTCCACTCATAATGATCACCAGGGCCAGTTTGGCATTGAAGATGGTCCCGAAAGTGTGGCTAGGCACAAGGGTTGTTTTTATACCTAAACCAGGCAAAGTCGGATACACGTCCCCTAAGGACTTTCGGCCGATTAGCCTTACTTCATTTTTACTAAAGACGGCGGAACGATTAGTTGAGAGGTACCTTCAGGATACTGTCCTAATAGAGACGCCGCTTCAAGGGAGCCAGCATGCTTATCAAGCTGGTAAATCAACAGAAACAGCTCTGGATAAGGTTGTGTCATCGATACGGTCACAACTGGACTCCGGAGGATACGTTGTCGGCACCTTCCTTGATATTGAAGGAGCCTTCAACTTTACATCCAGGGAAGTGATTAGCGGAGCACTAGGCAGATGCTACACCCCCAGAATAATCGCTGAATGGATAGACCATATGTTGGGAAACAGACAGCTGCCAATAAAGGCAAGACTACCATCGAGGGCCAGATCGACTCGGGATGTCCACAGGGAGGGGTATTGTCCCCCCTTCTATGGTGCCTAGTAGTAGATGAGCTGCTTGAAAGGTTAAAGAACTACGAAGTAATTGGCTATGCCGATGACTTAGTAATAATAACAAAGGGCCCTTTCCTGGAGCCGATTCTCGATATAATGCAGGGAGCTTTAAATAAGGTTGGGAATTGGTGCAGGGAGAGGGGACTCTCGGTCAATCCCTCTAAAACTGAGGTGATGGTGTTCACCAAGAAATATAAGTGGAACAAAACATGTCCGCTGAAACTTGGTGGCCAAGAACTAAGTTATAATAGCGAAATGAAATACTTAGGAGTAATCCTGGACGGTAAACTGTCATGGGGAAAACATCTAAGTCACATATGTTCCAAAATCACAGCAACACTTTGGCAACTGAGAAGAGCCATTGGTAGTAGCTGGGCCTTGAAACCGGAAACCATGAAATGGATGTATGAGGAAATTCTCAAACCCAGACTGACGTATGCAGCACTAGTCTGGTGGGAGAGAGCCTGTTTAAAGTCGGAAGCCAGCCGACTTAACAAGTTAAGAGGATTGATTCTTAGAAGTATAACCGGAGCCCCAAGATCAACACCGATCGAGGCGATGGGGATACTGACGGGGATACCACCTCTTGATGTCATCCTGAAAGCGGAAGCCGCAAAGGCAATGCACAGGGTGGGAAACATGAATAGCAAGGTAAGGGACCTGAGACTCTCAAGAGAGCTAGCTGAGGAGGGACTCCTATGGATGCCCTCTGACAGTACATGTGTCCACTTCCTGTTTGACAAGAAATATAAGATCACCCTCACCAGTAAGACCGACTGGATGGAGGGTCGAGCTGGATTGCCGCTCAATGGAGACATCTGGTACACGGATGGAGCCAAGAGTGGGAACAGAGCGGGTGCGGGGGTGTATAGACGACGCGACGGGATAGGTAAAACCCTCCCCTTGGGCAAATACACTACCGCACTCCAGTCCGAGCTAGTTGGAATTACATACGGTGTTCTGGGGGCGGACCAAAATCGGACCCAGGAGAAGGTATGTATCTGCTCGGATAGCAGGGCGGCGTTGGCAGCCCTGAATTCAGCAACGACAAAGTCGAAGCTGGTCTATAATTGCTATGAAGCATTGAACCACTTGACAGGGAAGGGACCGGTGGAACTCTTATGGATACCTGGGCATAATGGCATTAAGGGAAATCTAATTGCAGATGACCTTGCCAGACTAGGGACCAGGGAAAACCTCTATGGACCAGAACCTGCAGTGGGAATAAGTCGGAATCTGATCAGAGACCGCATCAATGGCTGATCAAGAGACCAGCACAATAAAAGATGGAGAGGAGTAATGGGTTGTCGAATAACCAAAATCTTCATCGAATACTCAGAGATTGAGAAATGGGCCCAAGAATTCATTAAATTGAACAGGCACAAAGCCAGAACTCTGGTAGGAATCATAACGGGCCAACATAGTAGCCTGAATGCATATAAGCACAAGCTGAGGCTGACTCCCGGCCTGCAGATACTGTAAAGAAGACGAGGAAACCTCGATTCATCTTCTTTACACCTGCCCCGCACTGGAGGAGAAGAGGTATCTTATATTAGGGACCCCTGTTATCCTAGATGAGGCGAGGCTTAATGGCGGGGGACGTGCCTAAATTGCTCCTTTTATGGGATAACATTTTTGGATAATGACCCGTATAAGAGGGGATCGCCAAGGGACTACCCATGCGATCAGTGGCTGATGAGGCCCAAACCTATATAATATAATAATAAAAATATTGTAATTGGGGATAGTAATTGTGTCTTCTTAATTCAAATGCGTTGTTCACAAGGTGCTTATATCCTAGGAATGCACTATTTCTTTTTACCTGGAAATTCTTAACGTTTGAGAAAACTGGTTTTGAAAAGAAGGGGGTACACTTTCCATAATCCGGCTCAATTAATAAAGTCACATTTACATTATTTTTAATGACTACTCAGTGGAATATAAACAAAAATAGGGCGTTTAATTAGATTTGTTTGAATAATTTTTTTTAGATTGATTTAAAAATACATAAAATGCGTTCAAAATTATGGTGCAATTTCGTGTAATAATGTGATACTTCTATATTAATTTACAATAATCAGTCACTATTTTCATCAATATCGGATACTGGAGTATGTTGGAACCTTTAGTGTGAAGATAACCCTAACTTAGTTTTCCACAAAATACCAAAACACTATACACTACACCCGACGCGCGATAATTAAAACTCATTGAGTTTTAATCATCGCGATAGATGGAAACTATTGGAACCACTATACTGTTTCATAAGGTGGTGATACATTCAGAGTAATAATATCCAATTGCAAAATATTTTAATAAAAGGATTTTCATAATCACTCATTATTATTGGGGCATATCTAATAATTTATTTTTGATTAATTATTAGTATGTGTTATTTCAGTTGAGTCAGTATAATACTGTCAAAAAAAGTAAATTATTTTATCTGTATATTTTGTGTAGACACAGTGTTTTCTATCACTATTGGATACGCCACTGGAAACAATCCACCCGAATCTATTCCCAACTAAAAAAAAAACAAGCCAAATAGATGCGCAAAGGAAGGGAAACTGTGCATTTGTAAATGAGAAATTGGAAAAACACTGAAGATTAAATTATATCCGAAAACGGGCGTTGTAAAAACCAGGTCATGCATAAAAATCACTTTGGAATCGATGAATTCGGATCGCTTACAGAAATAATTCTAGTGTGAACAGGCGAATACACGCCGTTTCAATATTTCAAATCCGTTGTTACTAGGCTGTTGGGTTTTCAGTGTGTCAAAGGATTACTCTAATGTCTTTTTAGTCCGTTCTACACTGGTTGGGCCTTTATCCCATTCAATTTATAACCACCTGTATTCGAACCTGCGTAGAGAATAACGCTGTAGTCATTAGTAAATAGTGTGTGCTACCATAGTCACTTTCCGTATTGGTATATAAAATAGAATAATGCAATTTAACCGTTTTGTACAGAGTGAAAATTTTAAATGGAACAAATTTCGTAATTTTGTAACTCAAACATGTTAATTATCCTTTTCCACTTTCTATAATTTCATAACGATGTTCTTAAACTACAGGTAGTCAGAGGTAGGTTTTAGCCTCTTACAACTACTCAAAAATATTTTACTAAAGTAAATAGTAGGGTAGAATCAAGTAGTGCAGTGGTTAACGATTTGACCTTTCACGCTTAAAAGTAGGATTATAATAACTTTTCCTGGATTAAACATTTCCTTTTAAATAACCTAGAATAAAAATTGTCTCATATGAAAGCCAATTAAAATTTAAAAATTAACAGTTTATAATTTTGATCGAACCTTCTGTGAAATGAAAACAAAATAATACAACTGAAACAAATGAATTATATCAATAGGGAGGTCGAATCAACGACCGGAAGCCTCTATTATCCTCTCTTTCTAATATAGAGAAAGGACAGCCTGCAGAATCTATCTGCACCCTGCAGATAGATTCTATCTAACCTGCAGTTATCATAAGATAAAATCAGGTAATCATCAGGTATCATCAGATAAGTCAATAAGTAATAGAAATTTTTAAATAAAATATCCGGGGGCCCAGGTTCCATGCTGAACGGCGCAAAGTGTTTTCAAATCCCGATTTTGTGGCCAAAAGTAGATTTTGGTTATTGGAATTTGATGACAATTTGGATACTAGGGTGTTTCGGGTCGTTGATTTCAACAATGCAATTTGTTTTTAAAATTCAAAATGGCGGACCTAAAATGACCGCCATATTTGTTTAAAAATTGTTTATAATACGAAAGGTTCAGTGTACTGAATTTGTTTATAAACAATGATTTCAAAAATGAAATTTCATCTTGAAATTTAAAAATGGCGGACATGTTATATTTATAAGAGGATCATTCTACTGGTACAAATAGGAAAGTAGATTTTTGAAGCAACAATATATTTTTATTGTTTATTAAATTACATACTTTGATAAATTATTAATTACATTACTTAACATAACGAATTAACTATTGTGGCTCATCGAGGGTTCTTCTGTGCACTCAGAGTCAAATTCATCCGACGAAATATATGATAATTCTGCTGAAATAATTAACTGTATTGCTTTCTTGCTAAAGTTTTTTTCTTAGTTCGAAGTTTTCGAATTCCAGTTATTAAAGACTCTGAAGACGCCAGGAGCCAATGGAATACATCTTTCACAGTGTTTTCTCAAGAAATTTTTCGTGAACAAAATTCTAATTGACCCATCAGTACTTTATTTTGTATAAAAGTAGTTTAATACGATTAATGAAGTCCTCAGAGAGTTTAAATGAGGTATTTGTTTTTAAATGCAAAGCTTCTTCGACAGTTTGTATTTTATTGGAGAATTTTGCAGTTGAAATTTCCTCTATAATAAGAAATATGTCTCTACTTTTATGCCATTTCCTTTGAAATATTCAAATACAACACATAGTAAGTTATTTGACGAAAACACTGATTTTTTGATAAAAAAAGAGCAGTCAAATTTGTAGCTGATCGAAAGCTTAAACCTTCCACTTTATGATAAATATAAAACTGCTGCGGAAATCGACGGAAATCGAAACTGAAACTGAAGCGAAAATTGTCAAGACTCGAAAAAAACGCGATTTTACAGGGTCACATTCCAAATGCCGTTTTTAACATAAAAATAACGAATCTTTTTACTTAAAACGTTTACATATAATGTACGTACCTTTATTAATGATTTTTTAATAAAAAACTTACTGAATACTGAAATACACACTTAATAATACTGCTCTGTCGACGCGGCGCGGTTATGAGTGCGCTAAACATGCAGCTGCTACGACCTCAGCTTTCTAACTATACCCCTGCCTCAGAAAATATATCTGGAAACTAATCCTTCGGAATTATAATATCCCAAAGTCTCCTCTATAGCATGCTATGAAAAAAAAAACCGGAATGCTGACCTTCGATTTTGCGGCTTTTGGCCGCAAGATCGGGATTTAGAAATCCCGATTTCCAAACCAAAATACCATTTCCGATAACCAAAAGTACTTTTGGCTACAAAATCGTGATTTAGAAACTCTGTGCGGCGGCATGAAATGAGAAGTGGGTACTCAAGTAGGTTTACCTTAGGTGACACTTTGTCGTGTAGCAGAGTTTGACAAATTTGTATATGTATTACGCATGCCCGGTTTATACAAGACTATCTAATGTATTCACAGTGCCAGGCATAGTTCGGTATATTGCACTGCTGATCATTAATAAAGATGAAATCGTGATATGCAGTTCCGGAATAGCCTGAGTAACTGAGAATAATTAGATTTATTAGAATTAGGCAACCATTTTTATATTTATGGCATATTGTTAGAGGAACGTGCCAAAGCTGTCTCATAATATTATTTCTTGATGGTATATAATTTTATACTATTTTTAAATAATGCTATGTTCTTATAATCAAACGTTAAACCACTTATTCAATTCTAAAATAAATTTTTAATTATTATTTTCAAAAATTCTAAAATACTGGTAAGAAAATCAACATGAATTAGTACATATGTTTTTAGTAAAATGTTATTAAATCTAGAAACTTAATGCAATTTCAGTACACTTTGACCAAAAGACCGACCAATCCTCAATGAAAGAAAATAACATACAAAGTTACTTACACATAACATCTAATCGAACTTCAATACTACTGGACTTTGTGGAATAAGATTCATGGACTGCCACACATCTCAGCATTCTCCCGTGGTTCTCTTTCGCTATGGTCAACTCTAACACAGAGAGGGCCAGCCAAGTTCTGGGATTATCCAGTTCCGTAGTATTTGTCTGCCGCCTCGTGGGAGTTATTTCTTGTTGGTCTGTAACGGGAAATAGTTTGTTAATTAACACGTGCTAACTCTGAAATTGAATTTTCGTCAAGAAAACGTTTGCATTAATTCAGTAAGGTGTAAATTGCAAATTGCAACCTGTAATACATACATACAATATTAAATGGGACAGATTCGTAGATGATTTTTATTCTACTTCTAAATTATTTATTAATTAACCTGTGTCAACATTAAAATTATAGTTTAGTCAAGAAAACGTTAGTATTAAATCAGTAAGATGTATATTATATATGACAGTCTATAATACATAGATCGGATATTAAATAAGAGAGAATGATGTTACATACTAAATTTAGCAGATTCGAAAGTTAGGTTAGGTTAGGTTCGCAGGTGCTTACGGGTCATGATATTTTCCAAAGTTACGTTATTAGGTTTAAGATAAAGGAAAGCGAGGAATGTTTCTACTGTAGATAACGGGATGATGCGGAGCACATAGTTTTCTACTGTGCACACTTTGAAGACGCAAGAAGATAAATGAATATGAAAGTTGGCAGGGAAGTTACAGTGGGCAGTTTAATTGATGTTATGCTGGTAAGTCGGAAGAACTGGAACATAGTGGAGACTTACATAAACAAGATAATGAAAGAAAAGGAGGCAGAAGAAAAAAGAAGAGAGACACAATGAGGAAAAGACACATGGCAGCGTAACTGAAGAAATATGAAGAATTCTCATTCCAGGACGCCGTTTCAAGAAGGAGGACGGGTTTTATTGCGTATACCCTACATAAATAGTGGGGGAATCCCGCACTCCCCCCCCCCGCCAGAAATGGGGGCGTCGATAAAAGATTTCCCCTCCTCATTAAACAAAGGTTAGGTTAGGTTAGGTTAGATTAGGTTAGGTTAGGGTGCATTTTATGATATGACTTAATTCATTTTGATTGCAGAGTTTAAGCACTGATGTACATAGGCACTTCCTTATTTAAGATATTGTCATTTCTTACGATTTTGTCAACATATCTTGAAGCCATTTTATTTTTTCATTTAAAAATCACTTGCCGGGAATATATTGCATTTGGTAAGAATTAAGTAAAAAAATTAATTGTCAAGTAGATTATAGAATTTCCTTCGTATCTTCATAAACTTTTTATTTCAAATGGAGAGTTCTCGAGATCTAAGCGAATGAAGTGGAGTATTGTTCTCAATTTTTCAAAATATCATCACGAAGATGCTGTAGAAGAGATATTTCTTCGTGTGGTTTTCACCATTGGTCCTGATACAGTATTGAATGGGACAGATTCAATGTTGTATCAGGCGCTCAGTAAATGTGTATATTGTATTGTCAAAGACGACAATAAAGGAAATATACTATTTTCATTTTTAAAGATTACACCTTTCTCGACGTGCGTTTCGCCAACCAAGTTATCGTTATCAGGAGATAATTAAAACTACCTCTTAATTTCTGTTTGTATCAAATTTTCATCAGGTTCAGTAAATCGTTACAAATGTTTTTCAGCTTCATGCACATTTCACTTAACCTTACTGAAGTTGACTATTTTTCTTCAGGTTTACTGAACCTAATCAAAATTTTAATACAAATAGAAATTAGAGGGTGTTTAAACTAGTTTTAATCGTCTCCCGATGCTAATTTGGTAGGTGAAACGTGCGCCGAGAAATGTGTAATTTTTGGTCTTCGTAGAAAACTAGCCTCCAGTTTTCTTTGATGCTTCGAGGGTTCCAGGAATACTACTAACAATGAATCCTTTTGTAGCCCAATTCCTGGATATTTCATTGGAATGGAATAATGGTTTAACGAAATGATATATAGTTGCCAACTGCGTAATTTTTTTAATTCCGTAAATATACTAAGCCGCCAGAGTTAGTGGCTTAAATCCTTATAAAATCATCCGTCAAACTCGAAGGAAGTGCTAAGGAGCCAGAAGTTATATAAAGTCGATAAATGGTTAAGAGAATAACTTCCCTTTCGTGACAATTCTTTAATTTGTTGTTAATGAAAAACAACTGTGTTTCTGTCGTTTTCCAAAATATAACACAATTATTAAATTCCCACTTTTCTTTGAATCCAAGCTATTTTGAATATAAAACCAATATGTTGTTGCTCGAGCATTTATGTTATACTTAGATGTTTTAGAGATTACTGGTACTGAGAAAGTGGTAATTTAAGATATTATAATAAATTTAAGTTGCCAAAAGATACGGAAGACGAAAATATGTAAAATGACTCTTATGTATTTCAATGATTAATAAATAAACTGAAAACTAAAGTGTATTGAAAATTGATTTATACCATTGGATTTTAACTATTCTGAATAGCAAGAATTGACCCGTGTTAGTTAACATAAATAGTTAAAGCAAGAGTTTAGAAATTTACAAAGTTTGTTGTAACTGGGCAAAAATTCTCCAGCATACAATTTCAGATCCAATATGCGAGTGGGAATAAGCATAATATAATATTAAGGGAACATTTATTGAATAATTTAGTACATAGATTATCAATATGATAATTTCAATACTGTCAAAAGTGATTCCTAATATTTTTACAGCCTCAATATATACAAAGATATTATTATCCTTGAAATTAGTTTATTAGATAACATAATAGAACTGAACAGGATTCACACAGTTTTCTTTTTATTTATATTGCTATCGTTTTCGTCCTATTTATTGCTTGTCAACACACAAGATGTACAGTATTTTAAAGAATAGGTAGATTATCGCTAGTTACTAAAATGTTACTGTCATCTGCTAATAGCTTATGGTAGTATTAAGTATTTTATCTAAATAAAATCGTTAATATAATCAAGAAATAGCAATGGGCCAAGAATGGAGCCCTGAGGAATTCCTTGTTTAAATCACAGGCGTTTATAAATATTTGCGTTGAGATTTACAAATTCTTATATTACTTAAATGTGAAGCCATTAGGTCAACTATCTATAATACCACATACATATACCACTTTGCTAACAAATCACGATTTACCAAATTATGAACCTGAAAACGTGAAAAATTAATGAAAAAGCCAGCTGCCTAATGTTTGTCGACTGCTTGGTAGAATGCTGTATTAAATAACATTCATATAATCCTGTTGTTGTTTTCCATGAACCATTTTGTAAATCAATGTTGAAAGGGTTGATGGATATCTTTTCAGAAAGTGACTAAATTTTTTTTACAATATCCTAAAACTTCCATAATGCGTTATTGTTCAAAATTATTAATTATCCAAAAATTCCTTATTAATAAAGTTAAGCCCAAAATTAACTTTACTTAATTTAACGAAATCAAATGTCTCGTACTAATTGCATAACATTTCAAGAATTAAATAATTAATTCTAACAGTAACAGTTAATTTAATTTGAATAACCATCCGGAAATGAACTGAAACAACATTATTCATGTACATACATTATACAGCTGGCAAGCTATTTTACGCGGTAATAGAGTTTTGTGTCAGTAAAAAATTATACATAAATAAGAGGAAATGGTCGCGTTGAAGACATAAAAACGTATAATTAAATTAAGCTATAAACTTTACATGCAGTAACTGAAGCACTATTGGCGAAAAAGAAATGTAAAAGTTTCACACTAAATAATTATTTTAAATTATTAAAAAATTTTATTTTCTTTTACATTACTGCTTGTGTCGATGTATAATTGTACAAAAACACTATCTGAATCTTTTATAACTACTTGACGTTTATTATTCTTTATTCTATTAGAAATATATGAGAAATAACTTTCTTATGTAAGATAATGCCCAAATTATATATTGAGTATCTGGTGTATCACGACTCTCTTGACTCTGAATAAATATACAGGTCTTGAAATTATTAATACAGACTAAACTAGTTTTCCTATCAATAGTAATAATAAGGTATACAATTTCAAGAAAAGTTATTATACTTGCTTGATTGCATAATGCATTACTATAAACCAATTGGAAATTATTAAATGATTATAAGGGTGTTAACTCTGTGCTTGAAGTTTTTTAATGGAAAATAATTTACTACCCAAACAACTAAATATTCGGACACCCCTAAATTTTGTGTACACAGTTCTATAAAGTAACTGATTATATTTAAAAATGTACACCAAAATTTATATCGACAGATATAAATATTTTAACAACTAATTTTAATAATAGCACTCTAGATTTCTGATTTATTGCTTTAAAAAAAAGATACTAAAATTATTGCAAAATATGCTGACAACTAAATGTTCGGACAGGTCACCAAGCGTATTACTTAAGATAAGCAGTAGCTAGTAGGCTTTGCTAAAAAACATGTGCAGGGTACTAATGTCAAAATGCCATACTGTAAACATCGTTAGAAGTGTATACGTCATTGTTGCTAAGTTACATTTATGAAAAAATGGTGCGAGGTCTAGCCAGTAACGAGAAAATAAGGAAAATTATTATCCAGCAATATTGCAAAGGCAAATCGATACGTCAAATATCAACTGATCTTATTATCCATAAATCTACAATTGCGGATATTGTAAAAACATATGGCGAAACCGGTAATACTAACGTCCGCGGTAAAAGTACAGGTCGGCCGAAAACAGCGACTGCAACATAACAATGAGTTTTGGTAAAAATTTGCAAATCTGGTAGGCGTAATACTTTAAGGGAAGGGTCGTAAATATATTCGTAAACCTGGGCTCAGATTTTATAAGGTATGTATATCATAATATTGTTTTTTGAGAAGGTAGTGAAGTATTATCGTTTTAATTAGGCTAAAGGAAAATCGGTTCTAACTGAAATCCAAAAACAAAGACGTTTAATTTGGGCAAAGTCAAAGCGCTCTTGGACCTATAAAGGCTGGATCAAAATTATTTTCAGCGATGAAGCTAAGCTTGATGTATGCGTAGGCGATCACAGGAAAAGAGTAATTAAAAGCATTACAGCGACCTTTCACAAAGATTGTATTAAACGTATCGTGAAATTTCCTAATTGTATTGTGGTGTGGGGCTGTATGTCAGCAAGTGGAATGGGAAGTCTTCATTTTATTGATGGTACCGTGAATGCGGATAAATACCAACAAATACTCGAAAGCACCTTATTGCTCTTAATCGCAAAGTTGTATCCCAACAGAAACTACGTTTATCAGCAAGATGGCGCATCGTGGCACACTGCTAAAATTACCAAAAAATGGTTTGGGGATAATGACGTGTCGATCCTATCCTGGCCCGCCAGGAGTCCCGATTTAAATGTAATATAGACTGTCTGGCATAAAATGAAACAACATCTTAGAAACCATCCGCAGAGAACAATCCCTGAATTGCGCGCGAAACTGCAAAAAGTTTTGAATTCTTTTACACCCGAAAATTATCAACCATTGGTTGAGACTATGCCTGCAAGAATACAGGCGGTAATTAAAGCGAATGGTGATGTAACAAGTTACTAACTGAATTATACTATGCAGTGTCCGAATATTTAGTTGTCACATGTTTTCGTACAGTTTGGTGGTTTTTTGTTTACAATTAATGAATTATTACAAAATAAAGATGTTACTATAGAAAATAGTTATTACTATGTATAATATGCCAATAAATGTTGTTGTTATAACTTTGCAACCTCGATCAGTTCATCTATGAGACTATTTGTATAAAATTTATGTGTCCGAATATTTAGTTGTTTGCGCTCATAGATATGTTTGCTCCTGGGTACAGGAATTGCAAGCCTAATACCTCGCTAGTAGATCACGCCACAATTGTCCCATTTCGTGTGCGACTCGACGGGTGGGTTCATCGATGCATAGCGCACGACTCTATATAAGCCGCTAAAGAAAGCTGAGTTCTGCGAAATTAAGGGCACATTATTTATATTATATCAATAGACGTACATGGTAATCGCCTTCTTTTTAGAGCTTCTATAGAGTCGCGCGCCATGCGTCGGTAAACCCACCCGTCGAGTCGCACATGGATGGGACAATTGTGGCGTGCTCTACTCGCCAGGTATATTTCTAAAATAATTAATATTATAAAATCCATACTATAAATGTTCCAAATGATTTAAAAAGGTTACAAGTAATGAAGCAATGGGAAAATACGATGGGTATTCTGGTTAGTTACCAGATGTGAAGCTACAGAACTGCAGAGCTTTGTTTTGTTTTGCTCCACTACATGCATAGGAGATACGAGTACATCGTATTTTCCTAAAAGTGATTGAAACAATGTTATTCGTACTATTCCAAAGTGGGTCTATGGAGAAGATGGTCCCTGTGGGCATCATTTGGTGCCTCTTCCTTGAGCATGGGAGTGTTTATCCTTGCGTTTACGTTTTCCTTCACAGTAAGAGCCTTTAGGGGAAGGAGATCAGTTTCTGATTGTGCGTGTGTGTGATCTTAAAAAATGGAAATCTTAATAATGACCCAGAAATCTATTGGTCTTTAGTGTAATAAAAAAAGGGTTTTACATGTATTCCATTATGTTCTGAAACGAGGAGAAATTTGATGTGACATAAAAAATTGTAAATGGTTTTGAAAATTATTTTTCCAGTTTTAATTTTACCGACAATGCTGTTAATTTAATTACAGTACCATGTAACAATCAAAATCATACTAACGTCGTAAACTTTATAGAAGGGGACATTATCCAATCTATTAATACGCGAAAAATCAAATTACTTGTGAAGACGATTAACTTCCCAGGTTCTTTGAGAAGGATTGTGCCTTATTCAAACTACTTGACATATTATTTAATGTCATACTCATTACCTTTCCCAATGTTTGGAAAATAGTTAAAGATTATTTTATTCTAAAAAGTGGAAATCTGGTCTCATGTGAAAACTGTAGGTATGTTGCAATATAATCAAATTTTGTAAAGATATCCAAAATTTCCTTGTACGCATACATTTATCAAAGTTCTGAAGAAGGGCTGGAACCATCAATGCAAAAACAATAGCAGGATGTCAGTTTTCGCGAACACCGAAAGATTTCCCGTTTATCAAACTAACTTTATATCATTAGGAGATGATTAAAAATGGCCATTAATCAGTTTTAATCAATATCCGATGATGGCAACTTGGTTGGCAAAACGGAGATGGAGAAATGTATAATATTTTTATGTTAATGGAAAATTAGTATTCTGTTTTTGTTTATCAAAGTTTAAAACATACTTTATCCTCCAATTCATATAAATTTGTCAAAAAACATTGAAATGTTATAATTATGTCAGAATTCACACAATCTGTGGCAAATCATGAACATAATAGAAATCAAATTGATATACTGTATTTGGATTTCTCTAAAGAGTTTTGACAGGGTGAATCGTATCATTTTGTATATTGAATTAGACTTGTTTGGAGGTAGTGGTGATTTATCTCCACTAATGTAGTCGTGCTTACCACCACGGCAATTTTTTGTTCTCATTCCAAAATTTTTATCGCCGCTTTAGAATCGGTTCGGTCAAGGTTCGAATTTGCAGCCGTCACTGTTCATTACTCATTAAGGAGTGTTGTCATTCTGCGATCGAATGTTATTTCTTTTTTATTGACTATTCAAAATTATTCTTGAATATCACTTACACTGAAGTCCGTTTAATTTTACAAATACTTACCAGTATTGTGTCTACTGGGTGGGTATGGAATAAGATTTCAGTTTTTTAATTTATTCTAAAACCAACCACTATTATATGGTCTTAATAATACTATTTAGGCGCTGGCTGAAAAAGCTTTTAATATTTAGCTGCAACCATTTTAATCATGTCACTAGAAATGCATATAAAATTTTAGGCCTTATAATTAAGAACACAATGTCTTTTTATAACATTACTTACAATAAAAAGTCTACATTTATCATTAGTTTACTCTAAGCTAGAATGTTGCAACATTGCGTGATATTTTTGGAATTAAATATATATTAATCAACTTGAAAGTACTCAGCATCGTTTCCTTAATTTTTTTATATCTCGTGTACTATTCATTTCATCGCTATTTGCCAAATAAAAACTCTCTTATCTTGCCGATAAATGGAACAGTCTACCTGAGTCTAGCCATAAAAACAACCCACGGTATGAGATAAGGCCCGTTTGCGATTTTTATTTGGCAAATAGCGATGAAATAAACTGTATATCATATTTGCACAGAAATAAGTTTTTATTATACATTATGCCTACATAGATTTGATTACTGGATAGGTGCTTACTAGCTTATCCTTCTTATATACGTCATTTTATAACAACAGTAACAACATATATTAATCTGCATTACTAGGCATGTTTAATATATATTGTTATGCGTGGTTCCCATATAGATATGATATTTTGTCAAAATGTAAGAAAACTGAACTATTAAAGTCTCTAGCATACAAAATATTAACAATTTAAGTGGATAGTTTGAACTGAATGAATTGCTATCCTTAGAAAAATAATTTAACTAAATTTATTTAATACTGTAATTAGTTCATACATATATTTTATTTATTTTACAGTATCGTTACTGTATATTTATCAGTATCGTTACTGTATATTTACATTATTGTTACAAATTCTCAACGTAGCTCTAAATAGTTCTCATTACTTCGTACCCATCCAGTAAAGAAACACCCCAAAATTATACTAAATTCCGGCATACAAACTGATGTTTGAAGAAACTGGTTGCGTCCTAGTGAGGTTTTTCAGGTTTTCTGGTAGTCAAGTATTTTTCCAGTATATTGGGCCTCACTGGAGACAATCAATCGATTATTGATCTAGTTAACAAATGTCGATTACTGAAAATTTCTTATAATCTCACAAAAAAATAGCAATTAAAATCAGTACTCGTTAAGCTTTTCATCCGAGTACACTTTGTATGATATTTGTTGTTTTTGAAATATTTTAAATAGGTTATTAATTACGTGATTACTGCTACTACTTCAGGACTTGGTTTGTAAACATTTTTTCCAGTATCAGTAAAATATTCAGGTGCTCATTGTTATTCAACGTACAAACCACTATCCACTTGACCTATATTAGTATACACCACATCCATTTAATATAGGTCAAATGGATGTGGTGTATACTAATATAGATTAATTACATCTGTCACATAAGAGCGCAGGGGCGATTATCAGCAGCCAGTAAGTCGTAGGCATTTACCTTTTTTTCCTATGTAGAGGGAACTCTTGCTATTTTCGCAGTGCCACTCGTAAGACATCCAGTCTCCTCTAGCATCGATAATCACCTGGCACCTCAGAGGCATACTTTCCATAAGATTTTTGGCGTATTCCTTTGGCAAATACCTCCAAATTTTTCAAATTAGTTTTGAGAGCCGAGCCAAATTGCAGGGTCAGTTTTTACAGAGATTCAGCTTGATAAAAGCCCATATCTGTTCGATGGAATTTGCATCGGGCGACCGAGATGGCCAATTCAAAGTGGCGAAGCTTTTCTGGCCTTTCCACAATTTGCACGCTCCGATGTTTTGGATCGTTGTCCTCTTGGAGTATCCGATCCTCAATGTGTTTCTTATACTAGCGTTTAGCAGACGGTAGTAAAGCTTTCTGGTATATTTTGTTCACTTTTCGGCGTTCGAGTTACAGTGAAGAGATACAAAGTGCCGAAACCCGTTTTTGAAAGGCACCCCCAAGCATGAACTTTGACGGTGTGTTTTACAGTCCGTTGGATCAATCTGCTTGAGGTATTTGCCCAGGCACGTTTGGTGATCGAAAACGCCCAAAAAGATGCTTAGTCAGTGAATTACATTGCTCCAATTACGATCCAAGTTATTTTGAGTCTACGCGAGGCGATAAGCGACGTGTTTCTCACTCAGCAATGGTTTCAGAAATATGCTCCGATATTTAACGTTACTATCGCGCAAATGCCTACGAATTGTTTCGTGAGATATTTTTACACCTTTTTTACTTAATTTTTCGACCCTTTCATGCAGATTTTTGGAATACAAGTCGCCAACTATTTTTTCGACTTCAATTGCCACTTCCAACACGCCCACAATTCGGAAAGTCATCGACATTCCCAGCCTCCGAAAACCGGTACTCACTTAGTTACGAACTGCCTCGACATTTTCATGTATTTTGCGGCAGCTGAATGTGTCATTTTTGGTCCTCGGGGTGAGAACAAAAAAACACCGCCTCGTAGCGTTTAGCGTAAATAGCACTCATTCTCCTTGACCTGCCAGAATCAGACTGAATCCAAGTAACAAGTGTTCCTTTCCATATTGCAAAAAGGGCAAGAGCTCCATCTACATTAGTATGGAAAAGGTAAATGCATACGTCTTACCGGCTGCGGATAATCGCTGCTACGCTCTTCTATGACAGAGTTGTCTATGTGATTTGCAATTATCTGGATAAATTCTGCTAAGTTTATAACTGTGGAGCATTTTTCTACGAACCCAAGTGCATTACTAGTATAAACATTCCTGTCAGTGAATGTGAATGTTTTTGAAATAATCTTAGATATTAAACTTGCAAAAACAGTCTAGAAAAATACAAAATTATACACAAAAATGATTTAACGGGATTGATCTCATAGTCTTATGTCACCGAACAGGATTTGTTTTATCAGATTCCTTAGTATTATCTTTTTAAGTGAATTATTTTTTTGATGTGCTAAATGCAACATTTATCTGTTCTGTCACATATAATAGATATAAAACCACTCTATTATTTAATATAAAGAGTCTAGAATAGGTATGCACAAGCATATTTCAATTCCGCATTCTGACAAATTCCTGCAGTAAATTTAAATTTGTGATACCATATTTGAGGCGTAATAGCGCGCGAAATTTATTATCTGAAGTTCAGGCGAGAACAACTTTACTAGAGATTTCGTATTGTCTAAGATTTATAACACTAAACAATATCATACTGGCGTTTGGAGCCCAGGCGGCAATTCAAGATTACAACTGCGATCTAATTCGCCGTTCCTATTAGTTGGATGTTTCGTATTGTTGCTTCTTTCCTGCTTTGTTGCTAACTGCGGGTTTATAGTTACAGGGGCATGGTTTGCGGTTTCACCTTCAATGGGGAGTTTACTATAAGATCGCCCGCCTGGATTATGAAACAAATTGCTCAATAAATTCCTAAAAGGGAATGTTTCAGTAGGTAGAATCTGATTCGGTAATGGAAATAATACAGTATTTACTTATTCAGAAACATGGATGGGTACCTCATTTCCGTAGAAAGTGGGATTAATTGGACCAGCAAGTAAATACGACTAATTATAATTAGTTATTGACAAAAGTCGGGTTCCTAAATACAAAACACTGCTCATAGTGCTCATTTTAAATATGTGCGGATTTTTTAATTGTCTATTATTTGCTAATATAAATGCATTATTCAATCATTAGATAACATGCAGGTTGATACAGGTTGTAAATTCTAACTAATTTAAGTTAGAATTTACAACCCTGGAGCAATCACATGACTCTCGTCTCATGGAATATGGAGAAAGAAATTTTTCATTTTTTATCATGTTTTTAACAAAAATCACTGAACAGACCAGTCACTTACATTTATATACGTATAAAATGATAAATATAGCTGTGGGAAATGTGCTGCGCGCCATAGACGTACGCATCATAACAAGGGTAATACAATAGTAATACAAAGTAATTAGTAACAAACATACTAAACTGTTACAAGTAAATATAACACTGTATGTATGGTTTATATAATGATTCTTTGCATGTGCGTCACAGGTAACAATCATATGAATCAATCAACTGACATTTTTGCACAGTGTCGTGCCGAAAACCTATTTTAGGGTAACAGTTAGTACAATACAAATCCGTTAACCTATGACAGAGTAATGAAAAGATTCTATACAAAAACATTCAATGGAAGTGGAATTTCCATCGCTTTAATGCTTTAAATAAAAATGCTTTGAATAAAACCAAAATGAAATAAATTTTATACACATATTAAGATGCCAATGAATCAAATTATACAAAAAAGCTAAGACGTAACTTCACAATTGCATATTTTTCGGCAAATTATTAATTGTCTATGCCGTACGTAGTTAATTGAAGCATATGTCGCTAGGCATACGTGCTGGTAATTGTTGCATATTAGTAACAATTGCGAGTGGTGTAGCATGTGATCGGTGTGTCTTCACTAAATTGATCGCAAAGACGCGCAAAGATCCATTATACACATTGTACTTACCCTCTTAACTAGCGTGATGAACTAGCATCATAACGAACTGGAGATGATCTGTAAATACTTCGCAACATCAGGTATACTTCGATATTTGTCACATGATGTTCGCTGTGGTGGAAAATATGTTTTTATATTTGGAGAACGACCGTTCAGCATTTACTGATATAATAGATGCATACATAGAATACTCTACGCACTTGCTTAACGGATCTGGACTATCACTATGACCAGTATCATTAATTTGCCTTAATCTGTTAAAATCGGTGTCTCTCTTTAACACACTTTCGAACTTTTGTGTGACGCTTATTTTTTCTATCATCATCTATAGCGTGTAGCAGTGAATTTGCTGGGTTCACTACTTGCAGGGACTCCGCTAACACCAATACACTATTTTGTAATTGGGTCATGCACTTCTTTATTGTTGGTATGAATAATGTTGAAATCAGTTTCAATTGAATTATCCAGAAATTATGTTTGGCTTCCCTTAATAGCTGCAGCCTCGTCAGAATTGAACTGTAGTATTATAATAGGTTTCATTTGCTGTAAATTTTCAACATAATAAAAATCTGTGATCAACCATGTTCTCCCACGTGTAAGGATCGGCTCTGGTGGTTCGAGAATTCCAGGACACTTTTTATTATATTCGCGAAATCATTTAGGAGATTTTAGAAATTCTTTTTTTGTACTTGCTATTAATGCATCTACCTTGAGAAAATATTGTCGAATAGTTTCTGCCATGAGATGTAAAGCATGGACTTTACACGTAACATGTAACAAATTACAACCGTGTCATGAAAGAGAACGGTACACCAGTACACCGCGGTGTACTGAACGGATTGTCGCGGCGCCATCAGTCATAAACATCAGTATTTGACTTGTTCACATTTAAAGTTTTTCTAATGCCTCCAACACCACCTGCATAATTTTCTTTTGTCAGTGAGTATTTTGCTAGCTAATAGCAATAGAATTGTCTATTATCAAGAGTTCAGTACACGTACTATAATATTTACAAAAGAATTTTTTTTGGATCGGTCACCTCGTCAACACATAACCACAGTCGTCTATTTTGTAATTTACATGTAATCTTCTCTATAATGTGGTCGCGCATATTTGATATATCGCTTCATAATGTTATGCGGCTTGGTAACTGGAACTGTGTATTGTATTTGTGCCAAACCTTTCGAAATGGTTCTTTATCTAGTATGTGAAGCGGAATATTACAGGCTATCAACATCAGTAATAAATCAAACCTAAGTTGAGTTTGCAAGGGCACGCCCTATTTTCTATGTTGATGTTGCACAGAATTCACGTGATGTGTAATGTAGAGTCGGATTTAGACCATCACTTTAAGGGTTTATCGTACATTTTACACATTACTGTCGTTCCATCATATAATAAATAAAATACACTTGATGAGTCTATAAAAGTTTTCTGGGTTTTCGTACGTTCACTTTATTATGAAGTTAGAACGTCCCAACTAACACAGCAGAGACCGTACGTACACATGGATCGACAAATCAGATCAGCTATGGCCTTACAGCTGTGAGAAGTGCATTGCTGATCGCCCCCACTACAGTTCGTCGACTGCTTACTTCATCGCAACGTTAAAACTGTTGACAATTATTGTCAGTTATCACACATCGTTTACAATCTAACAGAAATTTTATGGCGAAATTTTATAATGAAATTTTATGAATATTATTATTTTAGAATTGCTTGGATTTGTGGATTTGATAAGTGAAAATTTCGGTGAAGTAAAATATTCATGCCTCCACATGAAGCGTTAACGGTATGCAGCGCTCGCTCACAGCCTTACTTATTATAGTTATTGACGAAAGTAGATGTTCTCAAATACAAACCACTGCTTATTTTAAATATGTGCGGATATTTTAATTGCCTATTGTTTTCTAATATAAATACATTATTCGTTCATTACATAAGGTACAGGGTGAAATTAGTTAAAATTTACAACCCTGGAGCAATCATATGATTCTGTTGAAATGTGGAGAAACGTTTTTGTTTTTTATCATGTTTTTAATAACAATCATTGAGGAGACTAGTAATATACATCTATACATATACAAGATGATGATAAATCATTGAATTTTGTTGAATATACAGATAGTTGTATGTAGCCGCAATTACTATGGAAGACATACAGTTTATTCTAAACAATAAGTTAAATATTGATTGAATAATAAGAAAATCATATCACAGAGACAAGAATAAGTTATTATGAACTTGAACTTTCGAAGGTTGTTTTGAAAGTAGTTAAATATCCCTTCATGGTTAAATATCCCTACTGTTGGTTGATAAAATGAGCTCAATAAATATATTGCATCGGTGTCTTGTGGACTTTCTAACTAAATGGACGAGTACCTTGAGTACCCGTGATTTCATGAGTGAGTGGTTTCATGTATTTTGTACTACGAGGGTGGTCTGAAAGTTTCCAACCTAACAAAGATACAAGACATTTTGTATTCAAATTTATTTTTATTTGTCTACATAGTCTCCCTGTAAGGATACCACACACTTCTCCAGACAGTTCCTTGGTATATCTGAGAATAATTAGATGACAATAATTATATTGATAACCCCCTATGATACGTTACCTGAAAGCCTGTGGTAGACGAAGTAATTTACGTTAGATATGAGAAGCACAACTTCAAGTGATACTGGGTGAAGTATCATCGTGATAGGTATACTTTCCTGTAAGCAGACGCATAGCGTTTACCAAATGTCTAGTTCATTTTACATGTTATATAAATCCTCTAAATTTGACAGATTAAGTCTGGTTCACGTTGTATATGCTAACATAATTACAATAAGTTAATACAAGTATTACAACCGTTAGACTATCAATTTTCTTTCTTTTAAATTCAATTAGAAAAATAACTACTCCATTTTATATTATCCTTCTCACATACGTTCTAGTTTTTAATAAAAACACCCGTTTATTTGGGAATAGCATTAATCAATTAACAGCAGTACCTTTAGAGAGGGTTGATTTAAAATTACGTTTTCCTGTTACGGCTGCTAAAAGAACTACCCTCAAGACCGCATTACACGGAAACGGTACAAGGATTATTCCTTATACAATATTAAGAGTTATGGCGGCCCCTTATACCCCGCATTAAATCAAATTGTTTATCACCCTCGTATTACCCTAAACACTGGAGTAGTCGCATAAATTCGATTTATTAAGTCTTAAACTCGGCTTCTTGTGGTATTAACTTTTGATTTTACGTGCCGCCGAGCAAAACATCCTTCTAAACTTTATCTTACAAGTATGGAAAATGTTGTGTGAAGATGCTGTAATTTAATATACCTAATACGTTCCTTCTTAGCTCTTCATCAGTCTCATATATGTATATTAGAAAAAGTTCGATATATGCCATAATACTTACGCAATACCGTACATAGATACAATTTATTTTGTTATTAAGCTATGTTTTATTTTTTAATTTTTCAATATATTTCGTGGGTAATCAGTGGAGTTAGTGGGAGTATCATGGAAGCACTGAGAATGTACGTAGCTTGTCTCACAACGAAGTGGGACGTCTATTCATATCTACGAATGTTTATGAATGTATGAGTTTTCTGAATACCTTATAAGTGTGATAAAAAAATTGTATTCACCATGAATCGTTTTCTATGATTTCTTATGTAAATGAGAATATTTTTATTTATTTTCTTCGCATATGGAGATTGTGTTTTAAAGGCATTTGTAAATAAGCAAATTCGTGTGCTGTTTATTTGTTGATGTATTTTGAATGTAGGTATTTTATATTTATTGAATTGAATAACATGTGACTGGAATTAAACGTAATAGTTAAAGTATCTATGAAGCAACGTATACTGTGGTAATTAACAAAGGAACACCACATTCTATTACTCAATTTTTTGATGACCATGTGTGCTCAAACATATAATCGCTCTACTGTACATACTTTTATGCAATGTTAAAAAGTAGGCCATGTTTCACTTGCTTATCTAATATGCTGGAAATGAATAACTATTCGTATCGAAAATAATCAGCAGAAAACAGTTAAAAAAATTGTTTAACATAGTATGTAGAAAGTATCGTAACCCATTACCGCCGTGTGGCGCCATATGGAGCCACTAGTAGTGTATCTATGTTATAAGTTGTAACGTCGCTATAAATGTTTTGTTTGACTAATGCCAACATAGGTCTGTTAAAGTGACGTCAGATGAACGCGAGTGTAAAGTGGAGGTTAAATCTAGCATGGTTTTAGGGTAGATTGTGCACTTTGAAAAACATTTAAACATTTGTGCTGTGATACATGGAAAATATGGACTTTCGACTAGTGTAAGTTACTTTATATATACGTATTATAGTCTCTGTGTTATATTTTTATATAAATACATTGATATAACTTCAACTTACCTACTGAATATGATTTTGAGGTAGATGATTATTTTGAACTTTTGATATTTGGGAGAAAATTTGTCTGGCTCCATATGGAGCCGCTAGGCTACTTGCTGAATGATTTCGCCTATCATAAGTAAACATATCGTTTTAGTGGAATAACTTTGAAACAAGCATTGGACATAGCCTAGGGTGATGAGAAAATTGAAAACGCAGTAGCAGATGTGTACATTGAACCTCCCGACAATCAAGCACTAACAGACCAACACTCAGTTGACGAAGACGGGGGCGAGTTAGTTGATAATCTCAATCACCGGCAGCTCTCAGATGGTGCTGAAATTGTTTTCACAAACAAACTTCGCATAGGAGGTACTGCAGAAGAATCCAATGACGAATTTGTAGGAGAATCATTAGTTGAACTTGATGTGCTACAAGCAGTACCTAACGTAGAAAATTCTGTGATCCCCTAAATTATAATTTCTACCAAACCACAAGAATATTCATTTTGTGACAGAAGACATTTGGAGCCTCCAAACTATTTCTTTTCTAATCCAGAGTATTCTCTATACAGCAAACTTAGTTATGTTCAGATATTCAAGCTCTTTCTTTCCGACGATGTCCTTCAATTGATAATAAGAGAGACTTCGAACTACTCTTTGTTAATAGGTGAAGCAGAATGGCTACTACTGCGGGAAGTGACTTTCGTGTAAGTGATCTCAAAAAATAAAACCCGCCACAGGTAGAATTCGACATCTGTCCCGAATCAGAACCGAACGACATACAGCTGTATCGAACTTATTAGTTCTCATCAGTGCCGTACATGGTACGGCGATCCAGGACAAATGTCGAATGAACCCTATGGGGTATACATCTTTATTGATACGATCTCTGTCAGTAAAATAAGTCGGAAATCGAGAATGTAAATTATGATGTCAAATTGGATGGAATGAAACATTACGTAGTACCAGTTCCTGTAGGTAAAGATAAAAAACGGAGGTATGCAGGTAGCCAATTCAACAGTAGAGGAACAACGATGTGTAGCAAATGTGACGTTGGACTATGTATTGACTGTTTTAAATGATTTCACACAGAGTAAAATAGTTTTTGTAAAGTGAATTTGATTCGTGTTTTTAAATCTCGATACGCAACATAATAATATGGCAAGTGCCTAGTGGCTCCATATGGAGCCATCATCCCAGGTCGTTTGTTAAAAATAAATATACAAAATATCTACTTGTTTCTGGTAAAATACATATATAAAATCGGCGAGATACCGGAGGATTATAAGAGGAACATTATCGTTACTATACCGAAAAAGAGAGGAGCCGACAAATGCGAGAATTTTAGAACGATTAGCCTAACTTCCCACGCGTAAAAAATCTTAACCAGAATAGTGCAGAGAAGGATGGAAAATAGACCGGAGGAAATACTAGGAGAAGACCAATTCGGGTTTAGGCGAAATAGGGGAACTCGCGAAGCTATTCTGGCGCTAAGAGTAATGTTAGAGAAAACAATAGAAAAAGGAAAGAACGCATATATAGGATTTGTAGATTTAGAAAAAGCTTTTGATAATGTAAGATGGGAAAAAATGTTCGAAATATTAAAGAGCGTGAGAATGAAGTATAGAGATAAGAGAGTAGTACACAATCTATATAAAGAGCAAACTGCTGTTATAGAAGTAGAAGGGGAAAGAAGGGAAGTAGGTACTAGGAAAGGACTAAGACAAGGATGTACGCTATCACCACTAATTTTTAATCTGTACATCGAAGAGACGATTAATGTCGTAAAAGATAGAGTGGATTTCGGGATTAAAGTACAGGGACAGAAACTAAAAATGCTGAGATTCGCGGATGATATAGCAGTACTAGCATCTAGTAAAGAGGAATTAGAATCAGCGTTGAATGAAATGAAGGCAGTGTTGACAGAGGAATACGGAATGAGGGTGAATAAAAACAAAACTAATGTGTTAGTCTGCAGAGGGCGCGAGAGCAGAGCAAAAATGAAAGTACAAATTAATAATGAAAGATTAGAGGAAGTTAAAGACTTCACTTATTTAGGAAGTAAAATAAATTGGGATGGAAGAAGCGATAAAGATATAAAACAAAGAATAACGCAGGGTCGAGTAGCTTTTAACAAAAAGAAAGCACTTTTATGCTCGGGGGTAATAAACTTAGAAACAAGAAAGAGATTTTTGAAAACGTATGTATGGAGCACGAAACTATACGGTTGCGAAACCTGGACGGTAGGGGAAGCAAGTAGGAAGAAATTAGAAGCTTTTTAGATGTGGTGTTGCCGAAGAATGATGAAAATACCGTGGACTGATAGGGTTAGAAATGAATAAGTATTAGAGAAAGTCGGCGAGAAAAGAAGTATGTGGAAAAACATAAAGAAGAGAAGAGATAGAATGGTAGGCCACTTGCTGAGACATAGGGGAATAGTCCGTGAAATTTTGGAGGCAGAAATAGGAGTGAAGAAAGGCAGAGGTAGGTCTAGATTAGACTACTGCACGCAAATAGTAAGGGATGTAGGTTGTAGCACAATTAGCGAAATGCGTAGGTTAGCACAAGATAAGAGAAGCTGGAGGTTAGCGTCCAACCAGTCTTAGGACTGATGACCTCATGATGATGATCTATTTGTTTACCTTAATAATCACACAGTTTCACCACAAAAAATAAATATAAAAATAAAATAGTTTCGGCTTTAATGGGTTAAGCTATGTAAACATTTTTGCAGAAAGAAATGTGTTGTTCTAAGTGTATAAGTTCATATAAATTTGGAATTTTCTTCATGCAGAATTCAAACATCGCATATAAAGTAGGTTCTTATTAAAAAAAAAAAAAATACAAAACATTCAATATTTACTTGTAAACATTTGAAATAAAAGAAATAATCAGTTTCAACACATACATGACAAATTTCTGAGTATATTCCTATCAAAAAAGCTGTAATGACGTAATTTTTGTTTCAATAGCCTTTCAGTTACATATTATTTTCTGCCGGCGACTCATGTACTATTCATTTCATCGCTATTTGCCAAATAAAAAAACTCTCTAATCTTGCCGATAAACGTAACAGTATACTTTAGCCTAGCCATAAAAACAAGGCACCGGAAGTATTTAAGATTTTTGATTTGGCAAATAACGATGAAATAAATTATAAGTTTATATCCCGATGTAGGGAAGTTTATGTTTTGTTCAAGTATCGAAGAAAAAGTGAACGAAAATGTTCACTTAAAATAAGAAGGTTGGTATTAATTCAGGTTAAACCGAAAGTAGTTAAAGCAGGTAGAAATATGCCATCTATATCAAAATAATTGAAGGTACTGTAAGTTTATTATATATTCCATTTAAATTTCATTTTTGGAAATGGGAAAAAATGGGGAGTATACTATTTTTTTGTGTAACCTGGTAAATCTCTAACATGTTCTGTTCTGTATTTTCGAGTGAACGACGTATTCTTGCTTACAACATAAATAAAGTTAAGTAACATGTGTCCTGGAATGTTTTCCTATTATTAGATATATATAACTCGGTAATTAAAAAAAGTATTTACCTATTTACATTTACTATTTCTTTACAAATTTCCAGTGTCTACGAATTTACAATGTAGGGAATGTTATGTATTAAAAATAACATTGTCAAGGTGTCTTTAAGCAAGGTGCGATAATTCAATGCCTGGCGGGGCTTTAGCCCGAGGAGTAGTTGTTTCCTAGAGTGATTATGTAATAGCTTTGCTATTCGGGAACTACTTTGATAACCGCTTGGCGGTTTGGTGGTTCCTTTCTCGATTTCCGACTTATATGTTACTGACAGAGATCGTATCGATAAAGATGTATACGCCATAAAATTCATTCGGCATTTGTCCTGAATCGGCGTACCGTGTACGGAACTGATGAGAATTAATAAGTTCGAAATAGCTGTATGTCATTCGGTTCCGATCCGGGACAAATGTCGAATCCTACCTGTGGCGGGTTTTATTTTTTTTTTTTAAACCTTATTCTGATCGTGCTGAAACACGAGGAAGGGGTCGAGGATCGCTTCTGGGTATAATTCAATGCCTGGCAGGGCTTTAGCCCGAGGAGTAGTTGTTTCCTAGAGCGATTATGTAACAGCTTTGCTATTCGGGATCTACTTTGATAACCGCTTGGTGGTTTGGTGGTTCCTTTCTCGATTTCCGACTTATATGTTACTGACAGAGATCGTATCGATAAAGATGTATACGCCATAAAGTTCATTCGGCATTTGTCCTGAATCGGCGTACCGTGTACCGCACTGATGAGAACTAATAAGTTCGAAACAGCTGTATGTCGTTCGGTTCCGATCCGGGACAAATGTCGAATTCTACCTGTGGCGGGTGTTATTTTTTTTTTCTATTGAATGCAACACCATTTGCGTTTTCACAAAAGTAAGCCGTAATTATGCGAAATGCGTTCATTTCCGTCAATACCGTTAATTTGTGAGAATGTAAGAGACTTTGGTATTTCTCTTGAAGGGTTCTTATAACTGCAATTTTGTTTATTTACATATTCATGCAAATGAAACCTCATCGATGAAGATGTTATCAAGTTTTCAAATAATTCTTGCCCACATGTGGATCGTATTGGATAATCCTCAACTTTTGTAAAGTTTTCTTGTAAGAATGAAAGTTCAATTTATTTGCCAGGATGTTTTAGACAGTAGTTCTCAAAAGACTTGAAGAGTGTCTCTGATGCACATATTATTCTCGACGTTTTCGACAATTCTTACTCTTCTGTGTTGACCCGTTAGTTTTTTATAAATGGTAGTGTCTTCTCTTTCAAATATAGTTACCCACGATTTAATTAACTTTGCCGAAAGAGCTTGATTAATGTCGTGAAAGAGATAGTGTCTTTCATACAGGCGAGGAATTATTATAGGAAGCCATAAGGGATTCTGACACACATGGCACGTTGCGCATAGGTGAAAGGATCCATTGCAACTGAGTTTCTGAGACGTAGCGTCCGACAAACATATGCGCACGCATATTTACCACTGCCACTTGCCTAGATGTTCAGTAAATAAATGAGGAAAACATTTCAAGACACCTTGTATAATTGAATTATAACTGTTAATTGAATTACTATTATCGAAACGAATAGGTTATGCAGATTCATGACTGCCTATTTATTAGTATATTTTCTGGCACGTTCAAGAAATTGTATCAAAGTATATATAAAAAGAAAAGCTAAGTCATAAAACATATATAAATCCGGTATACATATACATACAGCGTCAGCAGGTAGGCTATCTTAATGTTCTCTAAGTTAGTGAATAAAACAATAATGATTAGAAAAGTTTCTACCTGATTTTAACAAGCGTGTTTAGACAGGAAAGTGCAACCCAACTATGTTACCCGTCGACCAATAACAACTCGGAGTGTTTATTTCGTGTTTCCCGACGAAAGAAGTTACATGTTCCTTTTCTTCTCTGACAAAACCTGCAACGTGTCTCGTACACAAAAATGCTTTAGAAGTCTACTTATTAACTTATTTCAATACATTTTTCATTAACATTCATTTGTATTAAAAAAAAAACAAAGAAAACAGGTGAATTGCGAGGTTCCCAAACAGGTGGATTGGGAGAGGAGGGCCTATACCGTGGCCTGTTAGGGACCCCGACCTTATCCCTCTGGATTTTTATGTATGGAGGCACATGGAAAAACTCGTGTATGTGACCGAAATTACAACGCGGGAACAATTAATACATAGGATACAAGAAGCAGCAATATCTACGAAATAATTTTTCTACTAGGATTACTAGAACCGACATAAGGAAATGATCTCTTATTTTGCATAAGGAGTAGAAGTAGTCACTTCGAAAACCGTTATAATCGTGATTAAGTAAAATGTAAAATAAATTTATGGACTTTCATTTACTTTCCTAATTTTTTATGAGGACTAAATTGTGTTTGCGCTTACTATTTTTGTATTATTCCTGGAAGTAACATTAGATTTCTTAAAACTTTATACCTCATTCGAAAGGCGATAGAAGTTTTTAAAATAGTTTGTACGTCTAATGTATTTACAAATTTTTTAAATAAATCGTGGTGAATGTACAATTAGGTTAAAGTTTATAACAACTTTTGCAGGTTTTAGCTCCTTTCTTTTTGTCATATCAAATTATATAACATAATTTTTGTTACATAACATGAACTATTATGTATATTAACGGTAGAAGCAAATAAAATTACAAAAAGAAAACGATCCTATTTTAAATTTTACAATTAGTAGTATTAGGTAGTATTTCTAAGAAAACACAAAAATTTAAATATCTCGAAAACTATCAACAATGGTATTATGCATATTATGGTTCAATTGACTGAAAATTGCTTCTATTAATACCTCTTTAATTACTCGCGGTACCAGTCACCCTGTATATGTATTCACATTCGGCATATCCTTGTATGAAAAAAATCAATATGTTATCACAATCTATGTATTTTTAGTGGCTTACTCCTCTAAAACTTTATATACCATATATCTTTAATGTCGACATCTAATTGTCGCACAACGGCCAGTTTTTATTTATTATCCCTTAAGGGATATGATTGCTTCTACAAAATTGCATTATCCATCTTCCTACCCTCTGTTTGCGTGAAAAACAAACCCCAATTAGTAAGTAACAGTCCATCGTGAGTGGACAAATAAGCCAAATTGGATTTCAACTTTTTGATGTATCCCCAGCTTAACAGAACAAAATAACAACAGCGCAAGTGTTTTGTTAGACCTCAGGGGTAAATTCGAAGTTGATTGAGTGAGTGCGGAATGTTCAGTAATTAGTGATGTTATTTCGAGCAGGGATGAAGGGGTGCAAAGTAGGTGGTGAAGATTTACCTAGAAACCACTTGAGGACCGGAGGCGGATTCCCATAGTGCGATACACACTTTATTATTGCCACTTCGCCGTGGAGGGTGGTGAGGTTGTGACCCGGTAACACTTGCGTGCCGTTATATTCTATCCGAGGCCTTTGGGGAGGAACTGAAAGAAAAAAAATGTAATTAGCACCCTTTAATACAGAAGACTTTTATTGACATCTTTCAATTTATTACTTGCGCGATCAATTTTAATGGGAAAGCTTTCGTTATCGATAAACTTTTAAAATTATGTTTTTGTGTTTCCCATTCAAATCAGAACAGCAATTAAGAGTTGCTTCATTTTACCCGTTCGTAAAAAGTATTTTCTTTTTAACCGACTTACAAAAGGGCGGAAATTCTCAATTCATCAAGAAATATATACATGTATATATATATATATATATATATATATATATATATATATATATATATATATATATATATATATATATATATATATATATGTATATATTTCTTTATGTGTGTTCCGGTATAACTTATGTGTTTATGGACCGATTTTAATTATTCTTTTTACGTTGGATTCAGTGTAGCTCCAAAGTGGTCCCATCTTAATTTCATTGATATTGGCCCTTGAACTTCGAAGATACACAACGAAACTCCTTATTCAAGTAGCCGTTGTTTTTTCATTCGCAAAATATCACTTAAAGTTGTAAAATAATAAGTTAAAAAAACGGCTTAAAAAAATCTAACTTACCTAAAAACAAAGTAAATGTTTCCTACAATATTTACTTCTTTCTTTTTAGGTAAGTTCTTTTAATATTTATTTATTGTTCCGTTTAATGTAATTAATAAATTATTGTTTATTATGTAATTATTGGAGGCAGAAATAGGAGTGAAGAAAGGCAGAGGTAGGCCTAGATTAGACTACTGCTCGCAAATAGTAAGGGATGTAGGTTGTAGCACAATTAGCGAAATGCGTAGGTTAGCACAAGATAGGAGAAGCTGGAGGTTAGCGTCGAACCAGTCTTAGGACTGATGACCTAATGATGATGATGTAATTATTATAAATTGTTTTATTTAATTTTGAAGTTGGTCTCATACAATATTAGTAATGCGAATGCCGGCCCTCGGCAATTTTAAATGTAAACTCGTTGCAAGGTATATATTTTTTTATGTTTTACTTGGCACCGACTTCAAACTTATATAAAACAATTAATAATAATTACATAATAAACAATAGTTTCTTAATTACATTAAATGGAACAACAAATAAGTATTACATTGCTGTAGAAAATATTTATTTCTTGCATTTTAGTTAAGTTCATTTTTTTAAGTCGGTTTTTTTAACTTTATTATCTTCTTTAAACTTCAAATTATACATAACTCGAATTTGTAACTATATAAAGCATATTATTTTACATTAGAAAAATACATCTAAATACATATTAATTAAGGAAATTTAATAACTTATGGAGTTATGTTACTTATGACATTTAAACGTTTAACTCTAAACTGTTTTAACTAAAGGGGCAAATATTTGCTGAAACCCCCCTTCGCAGAGTTTTTCCGGGAATTTAAAGAGGAAATATTTAACAACTTAAAGACTATTTAACAATTTAGTATTCATAGTAATTAATAATTTGAATCCTTAAATGATATCCATGATATAATATAGTCCTGTTAATGATATCCATTTTCGCATTTTCCGCAACCAAGGATTGTGTACTTAATGAAGTATTATTTTAAATATATTATTTTGATCCATCTATAGTAATAATAAACTAATCTTATCAATAATATACCTAATTAGTAGATTCTTAATTGCATTTACTAATGTAGCAATGACTACACAGTTCCCACTATATTAGCATCCTTATCTTATTTTCAATAGAAACTAAATCCTCTAGTTATCAGGATTCTTAGTATATATCTAAAGGCTTCTACATGTTTCCTAAACTTGCACTGATACATACATATATTTCGATATTTCGTTAGGAAAATATATGTTTCTTAAGAATAGAGAAAAAAAAAACAAAAAAAAAGCTGTATTTAATTTCTATATCATTTTATTTTATCTCTTATAAATAGAGACAGTAAAAGGTGTAAAATTTAATTAAACTACACAAACAAATTTGGTGCAATTTACACTAGATATCGTGTCTAGTTTATTCAAAGTGTTCATTGTACTTTACTACTGAAGAATAAGAAAATGGACACGATTTCATAATATATGTAAGATGGAATGGCCATATCTTCTGAGGATAACTTATTCTAATAGTCTCCAAGTTCCCTAAATTGATCCGGGGTAATGATGCCATCCACTTGAAGCGAGCCTGTCTTGCCTGTCGGTAGCAATCCGGTAGTGAGTTCGATTCCCACAGCAACCGACTGGGTATGCATGGGGATATGCGTGTGACTGCCAGGGAGCTAAGTGGAAGAATAGCTTTTACTCCCGTAAAAATAAAAACACAAAAAGTCCATTCTAGCGAGAAATAAAATGTTGTCACCGCCTTGCTGTGTTAGAATTTGTCGTTACTATATAGTCTGGTCGATAGGTATAGTTCATAAGCCATGTTTTATGATATTTATAAATGTGTGCATTATAATACGAGTATATGAGACCTAGAGAGGTATTCTTTGGTTACCTGGACATACATTATACAGTCCGTATTGCTTTAAGCATTCCCAGCGAAATGAAAATTAAAATGGGGAAATAGAATATAATTTTAAAATAGATCTATTTTAAAATTATATTTTAAAATACTTTTTTTATATTTAAAAATTAGAAAAATAAGAAAAATTAATTGTTTTCTTGACGGTAGACAGAAATACGTAATATGCAATTCTCTAGACCTATATGATTCTCTATATCATTCAGGAGAAGAAATGTACAGTTTCAATAATTCAAACAAACTTATAAATAGAAATAACTGGAAAGACAGCCTTTTATTTAACTTTCTAAATAAATAAAACTAGAAGTGATACATCTACATGGTATCACAAGTCCCCCTTTAGTCAAATTATAACCGCCAGTTCATAAAGAAAAAAAAAATTCATAAAGAAAGTTTCGAACGTGATTCCAATCATATCTGGAGTCCCTCAGGGTAGTATAGTAGGACCAACACTCTATTTACTATATATCACAGATATGTCGACAACATATACCGACATAAACAATACAATAATATCTTCTACTCGGGAGAAAATCACATATTTCTTTAGAAAGCAAAGCTTTAGTATATACGGCGATCATAAGACCCATATGGACATATGGGATAGTCTACACTAGGGATGCGCCAGCAAGTCGTGTATTAATATTTTTCAAAGAGTCCAATCCAAAATACTCCGATGAATAACAGATGCACCGTGGTATGTATCAAACAATATACTACACAAAGACCTCGGCATTTTATTCATCAGTAATTATTCAGGACAGGAGCAATAAGTACCATAATAAACTTGAAACACACGCCAATCGACTCTTACGACCACTCCTTTACTAATAAAACTATAGAAGATTAAAAAGACGCCTATCGATTGATATAAAATAAATCAAAATGCAAGAGGGTTCTTCGAGGGAAGTATCCTCTTCCTGTCAACTAAAGGTTTCCCCTCATGGGTCCTATGATATCTAATTAGTTTATAGAAAGTATTGTATTTCAGATGCTGATACCTTGAAAAAACAAATAATAATGTAGATTTCCCCTATTTGACTTCTTTCCTGAGATAATCTGAAAGATAACGTCCACATAAATTTAAAGAACTACATTTCTGAGTTGAAATCTGCTATTACGACTATAACTTCTGAATTAAAATAACAGACTATAGCTGTATCTATGACCAGTTTTGTCTTTCACATAGCGTATGTGGTTAATATTGAGGATGTCATTAAAGGTATTATGTAACATGTATATGAAGATTGAAGTATTCCTCAACCAGTTGCATTAGATATATGTTTTATTGAATTTGCCTTTTGAGGAAACAAAATTGCAATATTTGTTTGGTAACTAAATAATTTGAGTAATCAGTTAGAATAAGTAAGTGAAAAAATTGGAGCAGGCAAAATCTAATATTGTCATTTCTATTTAATTACTGTATCTAAAGAATTTTTTGAAAAAGGTCACTATTTCACAATAGATCTGCCATTGACTGTTGAAGTGATATACTCATATAGTAAGGTGTACGAGTAGTAATACAATAAAGTTTAATTTATTGAGTGCGTATTTATGTAGTATAATTCTATAGCCTAAATACTTCCTTAAAGTTTTTAAACAATGCCCAGTGGTGAATAATACCCCTTCTATAATTATCTGCAGCGATCATTATATTTAGGGCACAAAACAACTTTTTATAAACCCTTTAATGACCAATTTTCGTCCGTTTCTTGCGAGTTCGGTAAAAAGGAAAGGAAAATACGGTAGGGTCAAAAGCACGTAGTTAGCTCCGACTTCGCTCCGTGTCAGGCTATTTCATCCATTAGACAAAAGTCTATTCTCATCACGCCCTCCTTTTTTGCACCCAGCTGCCATTATCGTTTTTAATTTGCTTAATTAATTCACGTACTTCACCCTGCGTCTCTTTCTCGGCTTGTTCATTCTTAGTATGCGTTTTATTTAAGCTTCGTAAGGATTTTCTGGGATTTGTGGATAATGTGCGTGACTAGAGTAGGTCTATATACCCGTAGAAGTTGATACAGTAAATGAATGCTATTACGTAAGAGACCATTCACTTTGATACCCAACAAAAGCTTTTAACCTTAATATCTCAGGAAATAATATTATAGTTGGAAATATTTATAAATTTATAGGGGATATGCAGATATAAAAAATAACTATGCTGCATGGTCGTGCTAAACTGAGTTCTTGAAGTTCCATTACTGATACTTAAAACAATATAAAACTATATTTAGACAATGTATAGTTGATATTGTATAGGGAGAGATTAGTAAAATATTTTTTTGTTTGTACCAATTAGAAATTATTACAGAAATGGCACTATAGTCTTAATCTACATGTTTGTTTTATTCTTGATTTTTTATAGATACGATTTTGCTATATTGTCTTTCTAACGTATCGTTATCATACATACTGGTAATACATGTTTAATTTCCCATGACGATTAGAAGTTAAAAAGTAATAGTACTGTAGCAGTATAGAAATAAACTATTTAGCTAAATTATAACAATATATTTACTTATGTAAAGACTTTATACAAAACTTTTACTTTACAGAAAATATTTAGATATTTGAGATATAGGCATTTGAGATACTGAATATTCTTCTGGAAATCAAAAGAAACACCTGCTAAATTAAGCTATTGTCTATTTAGGTATTTCTGATCTAGGAATGTTGTATTATTTCTTGCTATAATTACAGCTTCCAATATTGGCCATATGACATTGTCATATGACTTATCGGAATGGGGTGGCGTAAGTGATATATATTATAAAAATCAGTGTACAAAAATGGATAACTAAACTTAACTATAACAAGTTATAACTAAGTTATAGCTAGAAACATAAGTTATTTTAGCGACAAACTTTTTGAAGGGAACAAACTTTATAATATTAAGCTGTTTAAATTCTCTCAAAAACTGTAGTAGAATTAAATCCAGTTAAATAACATTATGAGATGCGAAAAAGAAAATATAATGTATAATTTCCAAAATGTATTAAAACAATTAATAAATAATGTATTAGAACATGGATATGATTATTTTGGCTAAAAACCTCGGGTTACATCTATTTGTACCAACGCACAATGTTTCCAAATCCCGAATTTGCGGCAAAAAGTACTTTTGGTTATCGGAATTTGATGAAAATTTGGATGCAATAGTTTTTCGGATCGCTGATTTTACAAATGCAATTTGTTTTTTAAAATTCAAAATGGCGGACCCAAAGTGGACGCCATATTTGTTTAAAAATTGTTTATAACAAGAACGGTTCGATGTACTGAAGTTGTTTGTAAACAATGATTTCAAATATGAAATTGCATTTAGAACTTTCAAAGTGGTGGGCATGTTGAAAAAAGTTTTAACTAAAAAAAATCATTCTACTGGTACAAATAGATAGGAAAGTAGATTGTTTAAGCAACAATACATTTTTATTGTTCATTAAATGACATATATTGATAAATTATTAATTACATTACTTAATATAACGAATTAACTATTGGAGCTCGTCGAGGGTTCTTCTCAGCAATCCAAATTCATTCGACGAAATATATGATAATTCTGCTGAAATAAGTAATTGTATTGCTTCTTTGCTAAAGTCTTTTTTCTTTGTTCGAAGTTTTCGCATTAGAGTTATTAAAGAATATGAAGATGCAAGGAGCCAATGGAATACATATTTTATAGTGTTTTCTCGTGAAATTTTTCGTGTATAAAATTCGATTTGACCCATCATTCTTTATTTTGTATAAAAGTAGTTTGATATGATTAAGGAGTCCTCAGAGAGTTTAAATGAGGTATTTGCTTTGAAATGTAAAGCTTCTTCGATAGTTCGTATTTTATTGGAGAATTTTGCAGTTGAGATTTCCCCTATCATAAGAAATATGTGAGAACAATTTCATTTATATCCGACATATATTGTCAATGATCTGATAACAAGTTAAAAATTATCAGATTATTCCTTTGAAATATTTAAATAAAATACGTAATAAATTATTTGACGTAAATACTGACTTTTAATAAAAAAGGAACAATTATTTACTTTTAAGGAAAGGCTAGGGATGAACCTTTTGTTATGATCTGCGCTGCCCTAATCATTTGCCGCGTCAAACGCCGAAATTTCTAGATTGCGCACGACAAAACTAACACGGCTCACACTCATGTTAGAGCACCTAAGAGCAGCCAAATTTGTAACAGTCGAAAGCCTATACCTTCCACTTTATGATAAATATAAAATTGCGGCGAAAATCGACGGAAATCGAAACTGAAACTGAAATGAAAATTGCCAAGACTCGAAAAAAAACGCGATTTTACAGGATCACGTTCAAAATGCCGTTCTTAACATAAAAATAACGGATGTTTGTAATTAAAACGTTTACCTATAATGTACATACCTTTATTAATATTTTTTTTAGTAATAAACTTACTGGATATTGAAATTCACACTTAACAATATTCCTCTGCCGGCGGGGTAATGAGTGCGCTAAACGTGCAGCTACTACGACCTCAGTTTTTTAACTATTTCCCTGCCTCAGAAAATATACCTGGTAACTTATGCTTCGGAATTATAATGTCCCAAAGTCACCTTTACAACATGCTATGAAGAAAACCGGAATGCTAACCTTCGATTTTGGGACTTTTGGCCACAAAATCGGGATTTGGAAACATTGTGCAACGTGACAAAACAACAACAACAACAAAAAAAAAAAAAGAAATGACACGTTATCACAATAGATAGACATCGGTCACATAATTTTATAAATCTTAATCGATTTTAACAATTCAGTTATTTTCGTATACTTAAAATTTATTTGTGATTACCACTAGTTTATGTAAGATCTATTATATGCGTATTATGTATTATATCTAGTATTACAAATAAACAGTATGTTGTGTTATATACTGTATCTTCTGTATCTTCTTAACTGTGATATACTACTGTAATATGTAGTGTAAATACTGTAATCTTCTTCGGTAATTGCTGTTTATTTGCAGCTGTTCTATTATATATATAGTTTATTTCATCCTCATTTGCCAAATAAAAAATTTCAAAAAACTTCCGATGACTTGTTTTTATGGCTAGGTTTAGGTAGATTGTTCCGTTTAATAGCAAGATAAGAGAGTTTTTTATTTGGCAAACAGCGATGAAATGAATAGTACTGTATTTCGCATTATGTCTTTATTATTATAAGTAAGATATATGTAATACATATTTATGTAGCATATTTCAACAAGTATACACAATAAAATGTCTATTTTCTGTAAATACATATTATTACTAATGAATATAAATGTTAAAATAACAGAATATATTAATATGACAGTGGCGCTATCGCTATTTCTTTAATAATGACGAGTTCAGATTGAACTAGATGTAACAGTGTGGTCCATTCAGCGGTTCAGCTTCGATTTTAGAGCAATTTTCAAAAAGTGCGAGACAAAAGTGGAATTTCGTTTAGAATAGCTCATAATTATTGCCATGACTCAATGTGCCTACTACCCTGAGTGCGTTACTTGTTCTCGCCGAAGTTTTAATCTGCATATATCTCGGTTCGAACTAATTAAAACTAAATTATTGACAAACTAACTAAGAGGCAATTCTGAATTTCAAAAAATACAACAACGTTTTTAAAAACGTATGTCTAAATCCCTTTTATCTTTCAGATACTGAATATTCTTCTGAATTAAGTTAAGAAATCTAAATTTAAACACATCAATTTTGCGTCGTGTACAACAATTGAATCTGTCAGGAGCCACCATGCATCGGATTTTAGATCAGCAGATACAGAAAGAAAGATCTGCATCTGTGAGTATACAAAATTTAGTTGACACAACAATTAAAAGTTACAGACCGTCGTATTATGCTAATTAGGTGTTAGAAAAGAAAGAGTGCTGATATTTGCAACAACATTTTGTTCAGCGATGAAACATCTTGATGGATACGTCAGCAAATAAGATTGTTGAGTGTGAGGTGCTGAAAATCCACATGGTCATCACGAGAAAAAATGCTGGGTGCATTTTCTTTTTGTACAGAGATGCACAGTTTGGTGCTCATTTTGAAGTACTGGAGTAATTGGATCATACTTCTTTGAAAGTGAACCTGGTAATGCTATCACACTAAATGGGGAACATTGTTGTGAGATGTTAAACAATTGTATTGATCATTTGGATTTGAACAACATGTGGTTTCAGTAAGATGGTGGAACGTACCATACAACACGTGCAACCGTAACTTTGTTGCACACCAAAATTCCTGATCATGTTGTCTCGGGGAATTCTGATATCAATTGGCCTGCAGAATCATGTTATTTAACACCACTGGACTTTCTTCTTTCGGGTTATATCAAGTAAAGAGTGTTCGCCACAAGGGTTATTCGGGAAATAGGGCCAGTTTTATGTGCCCGTGTTATAGACAATTTTGCTTAAAATTCATCGTGTCAGATGAGTCAAGATGGCCATATGAACGAAATCTTTTTCCATTTAGGGCTGACGAAATATCTTTGACAGAACACAAATGGTGTACAATTCAAATTCAATAGTTCTAATTGAGACACTATAACTTTTTTTTTTCAAAAAATAAAACTCGCCACAGGTAGGATTCGATATTTGTCCCGGATCGGAACCGAACGACATACAGCTGTTTCGAACTTGTCAGTTCTCATTTCCGACTTATATGTTACTGACAGAGATCGTATCGATAAAGATGTATACGCCATAAAGTTCATTCGGCATTTGTCCTGAATCGGCGTACCGTGTACGGCACTGATGAGAACTAACAAGTTCGAAACAGCTGTATGTCGCTCGGTTCCGATCCGGGACAAATGTCGAATCCTACCTGTGGCGGGTTTTATTTTTTGAAACCTTATCTGATCGTGCAGAAACACGAGAAAGGGGTCAAGGAGTAGTTGTTTTCTAGAGCGATTATGTAATAGCTTTGCTATTCGGGAACTACTTTAATAACCGCTTGGCGGCTTGGTGGTTCCTTTCTCGATTTCCGACTTATATGTTACTGACACTCTATAATTATTTTCAATCAACATCCAGTGACAACACTATATTAATTTGTTAGATTTCATGTCACAAATTTACTTATCTACCGCGTGAATTTTCCCATTAAAAGCCAAATTTATGAAACAACTACAAAACTATAACGCTTTATTAGAACACGAACTAAAAAAAATCTATTATTCTCATTCGAACTCATTACGAAACGGAATCTGAAATACACGGCTTTTCGGTTCAAAGTGGATTTAATTAAAACTGCACATCTGCAAAATCTGCAGTTTCAGCGAGCACGATTGTTTTTAGCAATAAGAAAAATTAAAGCAGTGATTTATATCTGTTGCTTGAAAGACGGGCGGTTAACGTGAAAGAGCAAAGAATCGCATAAAGAGGCAGGGAATAATTCCCTGTGTGATGGATAGACAGACGCGTTCAGTAAACTAAATAAAACTTCGGTCAATAGGCTGTGTCAGAGTGAGTATGGCAAATTGGGAGATATTCCATAAGAATGAAATTTATTTATGTTTTTCATTCTCGTACTAGTTATGGTTAACTAATATGCATATCTATATACTACCTATAGTACTATACCACTTTAACTGGCAGTGACTCATACATAATATTAAAATACTATCACTACGAAGTGTACATACAAATTCTGAACATACAAATTTTGTACATACAAAGACATGAAATATGCCATTCGTTGGTTAATCCACAGTTTTTTTTTTATCGAAACCTTTAAGAAAATTCAAGTCGCAGTCGCCAATGACGAGAGCCTTTCCCACATTTCAAGCAGAGTACTGAGGCGTACCATCCGCGACTTAAATTTTTTGTTTTTACGGCGCGCGGCGTAGTCGCAAAAGTGAATTTATAAACAGTGATGAAATTGCTATGTGGCGAAGAAAATATTTACAGAAGTTCGGCAACTTCGATGTGAAGGAACAAAAATTTATTATATGGATGAAACGTGGATGAACGAGGGACATACAGTTTCTAATGTGTGGCAAGACTTGAATATTACCAATTGACACATTTGAGTCCAAGAAAACGGGCGATTATCATGAAGACATGAATAGTGCGGTTTTCAAAAAATGGTTCGAAACCATTTTAGCGAAAGTAGAACCTGGCCGTGTTATTGTCATGGACAACGCGCCATATCATAGCCGACGGTTAGAAAGCCTATCCACTTCAGCGTGGCGCAAAGACCAACTTATGGATTGGCTAACATAAAAAAACATTCTATATGAGGACACATTCTTCAAAATGCAGCTATTAAAAATTACGCGCGCACATAAAAAGCAGTACGTAAAGTATGTAGTGGATGAAATGGCTTGCGCGCACGGTGTTACGGTGTTGCGCTTACAGCCGTACCATTGTGAATTAAACCCTGTTGAACTGGCTTGGGCGCAAGTGAAGGGTGAAGTAGCGCGAAAGAATACCACTTTTAAATTACCTCAGGTAAAGCAGCTATTCCAGGAAGCTATTGCCAATGTAACTGCACAGTCGTGGCAGAAATACATTCACCATGTGACCAAGGAGGAGCAGTGGATGTGTTAGATGAACCACTTGTCTTTAATGTGGGAGACGACAGCACCAGCGGCAGTGATTTCAAGTCAGCATCAGGCTCGGATTACTTATAAAAATCAGGGCCTTTTTGAACCTTAGGCGATATAACAGTCCGTTAACTGCCTATTTATTCGTGAATACCTTTCTCTTACTGGATTGGGCTTCTTGGGGATACCAATATAACAAAGCGCACCTTATTGCACTATACCTCTTGGGTGGTATGGAGAAACAGTGAAGGCTTCCCCACTTTATATCTCATGCAAATATATGTTTATTCATATTTTTAAAATTTTTGCCCATTTTTATGACTCGTCTATGGGTTTTCGCCCCTTCCCTCATTCCCCGCCAAAACGCTCCAAATGCTTAAATATGAATCACTGCCAGTTAAAGTGGTACAGTACTATCATCATCATTAGGTCATCAGTCCTGAGACTGGTTGGACGCTAACCTCCAGCTTCTCTTATCTTGTGCTAATCTACGCATTTCGCTAATTGTGCTACAACCTACATCTCTTACTATTTGCGAGCAGTAGTCTAATCTAGGCCTACCTCTGCCTTTCTTTACTCCTATTTCTGCCTCCAAAATATCGCGGACTATTCCCCCACGTCTCAGCAAGTGGCCTACCATTCTATCTCTTCTCATCCTTATGTTTTTCCACATACTTCTTTTCTCGCCGACTTTCTCCGATACTTCTTCGTTTCTAACCCTATCAGTCCATGGTATTTTCATCATTCTTCGGTAACACCACATCTCAAAAGCTTCTAATTTTTTCCTACTTGCTTCCCCTACCGTCTAGGTTTCGCAACCGTATAGTGCCGTGCTCCATACATATGTTTTCAAAAATCTCTTCCTTGTTTCTAAGTTTATTACCCCCGAGCATAAAAGCACTTTTATGCTTTTCTTTTTGTTAAAAGCTACTCGACCCTGCGCTATTCTTTGTTTTATGTCTTTATCGCTTCTTCCATCCCAATTTATTTTACTTCCTAAATAAGTGAAGTCTTTAACTTCCTCCAATCTTTCATTATTAATTTGTACTTTCGTTTTTGCTCTGCTCTCGCGCCCTCTCCACACTAACACTTTAGTTTTGTTTTTATTCACACTCATTCCGTATTCCTCTGTCAACACTGCCTCCATTTCGTTCAATGCCGATTCTAATTCCTCCTTACTAGATGCTAATACTGCTATATCATCCGCGAATCTCAGCATTTTTATTTTCTGTCCCTGTACTTTAATCCCGAAATCTACTCTATCTTTTACCATATTAATCGCCTCTTCGATGTACAGATTAAAAATTAGTGGTGATAGCGTACATCCTTATCTTACTCCTTTCCTAATACCTACTTCCCTTTTTTCCCCTTCTACTTCTATAACAGCAGTTTACTCTTTGTATAGATTGTGTACTACTCTCCTATCTCTATATTTCATTCCCGCACTCTTTAGTATCTCGAACATTTTTTCCCATCTTACGTTATCAAAAGCTTTTTTTAAATCTACAAATCCTATATAAGCGTTCTTTCCTTTTTCTATTGTTTTCTCTAACATTACTCTTAGCGCCAGAATAGCTTCGCGAGTTCCCCTATTTCGCCTAAACCCGAATTGGTCTTCTCCTAGTATTTCCTCCGCTCTATTTTCCATCCTCTTCTGCACTATTCTGGTTAAGATTTTTGACGCGTGGGAAGTTAGGCTAATCGTTCTAAAGTTCTCGCATTTGTCGGCTCCTCTCTTTTTCGGTATAGTAACGATAATGTTCCTCTTATAATCCTCCGGCATCTCGCCCGTTTCGTATATGTATTTTACCAGTTCAAACATCCTATTTACTACTTTCTGTCCCGCACATTTCAAAATTTCCGCCTGTATTTTATCTACACCCGGCGCTCTATTATTCTTTAGCTCCCTTAGTGCTATTTCAAATTCCTCTCTCAATATAGGTTTTCCTACATCTTCCCTGTTGATGCTAGATTCTTCCTCTAATATATCTCCTAATTCCTGTAATCTCCTAATTACAGTACTATAACTAATAATAAAGTTAGCACTATCTAAATCGAACAAACTGGAACTGGAAAAAAAATGGAACAAACCATCCACATTACAAAGTGTGGATGGTTTGATCTAATTGCATTTACTTAAAAATGTCTTTGCTGGTTTATCTTTGTATCATATCAGCGTCATAAATAATGTTTATTTGTAGTTGTTGTGTTCCATATGTTGTATTACGTACTTTGCATTACATCTTTATTATATGTCATATGCATGTAATACATATTTATGCAGTATATATGCACAAGTATAATAATAATATAATATAATCTATACCTCTCCTACCGTTAGGTGTAGAGGCTAAATATACATTTCTTTAAACAAATAATCTAAATACTACAATCACAGTTACTTAACTAAATATCCCATTTCGTGTTAAACAACTTAAAAGAACTTCTAACAATTTCATTTCACCCTATCTTGCTCTATCCCTATATCTAAACTCCACTCCGTTTGTGGTATCATTTGTCACTTCACTACCATTTCCCTTATGCGCTCCTCTTTTCTCCTCTTTCTCATCCCAAACCTATCAAGTATTATGAACACCTGACTTCCCTTCACTCACATTTGCTTCCACACTTTCACGGTTTTCTTCACTATTTTATCGTTAATCTCCATCTAACCCTGTCCCTTGCTGTAATTTCAGCCTGCTTCCATGTGATTCCTCTTGTCTTCATTATCTTCGCCACTTCTCCGTCCCACGTCATCCCTGGTCTGCCTTTCTTTCTCTTTCCAATGGCTTTTGCTTCCCATATTTTCCTTACCTGTCTTTCTTCGCTCAATCTTTTCATGTGCCCCCACCACCTCAGCTGAGCCCTCTCTATGACCTTCTCGATACTTTCGCTATCCAATCTTTTCCTTATTTCTTCATTTCTTATTTTATCCATTATCGTAACATTTGCTACTTTTCTAAGATACTTCATTTCTAATCCCTGTATCTTTTTAAGTTGCCTCTCTGTCAACACCCATGTTTCGCATCGGTACAGTAGCGTCGGCAAATATACAGTTTTATAAACTGACATTTTTGTTTTATTGCTAATTTCTGCTTTACTAATGAACCCCCTTTTCATACTATGAAAAATCTTTGTCGTTGTTGTTATTCTATTATTTATTTCTTCATCTTGCTTTCCTCCTTCCTCTATGGTTACTCCTAAGTACTTTAGGCTTTTTACTTGTTCCACTATCTGATTATTTATTTTTATATTCATTTCTCGCTCATTATTATTGCTTATAACTACTACCTTTGTCTTGCTTACATTTACTTTCATTCCCTGTTTGTTCAACTCTTTCACTCATAGATCCACATTAAATTGTAACTTTGTTTCCGTGTCTGCCACTATTGCAATATCGTCTGCAAACACACATTCGCTCACTTCTACTGACTTCATTTTATAGTATCCTACCGTCACCTTCTTACTTTCTCTGCTTACTTTTGTTATTATTTCATTCATGAAAATGATAAAGAGCAGTGGGCTAAGATTTCCCCCCTGTCTCACTCCTTGTGTGGTTCTGAATGTTTTGGTTTTCATATTGTCCTTCCTTACTATATTTTCCGTTTTACTGTATAATGATTTTACAGCTTCTATAAATTCTTTTGCTGTACCATTTTTCTCTAATATGTCCCATATTTTCTCTCTCGCCACCTTATCGAATGCTTTTTCCAGGTCCACACAACATATAACATGCACAAGTATGTATAGTAAAATATCTTGTTCTCTGTAAATAAATACTATTATTATGAATTGCGAATGTTAAAATAATAGAATATTTTAACATAACACTGACACCTTCGCCATTTCTTTTAAAATGACGAGTTCGCTTTGAATCGCGTCTAATATTGAGGTCTATTCGACCGGTCGGCTTCGGCTTTACAGCCATTCTCAAGAAGTAATTTTTGTATTAGCTATGGTTAACTAATATGCATATCCGTATACGTAACTAAATCTCAGTTAGCAATTTCAAATAAACGGCGAAGGTGCCACTATAAGGCGTGGATAATTTGTTCTAACTGAATTTATTTACAAATGTCTTTGCTATCTTATCCTTGTTACACATCAGCATCATATATAATATTTATGTATAGATGTTCTGTTACATATGTAATATTACGTATTTTCTGTTATATCTTTATTATAAGTCATATACATGTAATACATATTAAACATAGTAAAATATCTATTTTTTGTAAATAAATATTATTATTAGGAATTGTGAAGTAAGTAATTTTTGTACTAGTTGTGGTAAACTAGTATGTATATCTGTATACGTAACTAAAGCTGTTACAAATTTTTAAAGAAATGGCGAAGGTGTTCCTACAATGCTGTTATTTTGAAGGATACTAACCTAACCCAACCTAACCTAATCTAACCTAACCTAACCTAACCTAACCTAACTGTTTACTTATTACTTCTCCGCACTCAACTATACCAGTGGAAAAGTAATGTAATCGTGTAAAGAGAAATGGAAAAAATGGGGTTTTCTTCGTTAAATTTTCGTTTTTCTGCCTAAAAACAAAAAAAAATGGTTTTTAAAAAATGTTGTCTGTGTGTGTGTCGTCGTTGTCGTCGGCATTAAAATTTCTTGTTAGCAGAGATAGAGATGTTCTACGTGCGGAAAAGTCCGTTTTAAAGTTTTAAAACTGTTTACTATGGTTAGGTTAGGTTCCTGTTCAAAACAACAGCGTACTTAGTTGTTAATATTCAGAGTTAACTTTTGGAGCCCCCCCGTATACATGTGGCTTCATCGAACGACATAAAGGGCATACAATTACAAATATTACAATGGACGACACCAACTGCATGTGAATTAGAAACATTTGAAATAACTTAAGAATATTGTAATGAATATGTTTGATGATGGTTTAACATATGAATGAAGTATTTTAGCATCTACTCGTATTGATATTAGCTATCTACGTAGTGTTCAGTGACAGTTATTTGATAAAAAGAGTGGCTCGCGTGCGGAAAAGTGAAAAATTCATTTTCTCAAAAACTGTATCCAAGCGGATGAATTCGTCTCCAGCATCCTCGAGAACAGGGAGGTAGGAAAAATTTGGTAAGCATTTTTAAGAGTTTTACAATTCTAAATAAATACCCAAATTTTTTTAATAATATATTTCGATCATCATATAATCTCGTGATATCCACTATAACTACAAGTTAGAAATATAGTACACTTGTAGTAATGAAAATGTGATCAAGTTACTTAAGGTAATATAACCTAAACATTATATTTGTATGATCCTATAAAAAGAATATATTTGTTTGTAGTTACCACATACATAAGAATAGTTTGAAAATGAACAAACGATAATAACAGAATAGATATAGAAACAATTAATGTATTAAAAATATAACCAAGGTAAACAGAAAGAAACAAAAATTAAATTTAAATATATTTAATAGACAGGTGCAAGATAAACGAGTTCACATTAAATAATTCAAGAATGCCAAGCTACGAATCTTATTTATGTTATTTACTATACTACATTTATTTATACTAAATATCATTGCTAAAAATGTGACGCTTATTTTTGTTTGGGATATGCTAAAATGATGAAGAAAACTTATAATACTTTACACTTAAAATAGGTAGTTTCTTATAACTTCTCTTTGTAATTTACGTGTAATATTTTTTATATATATAATTTTGTGGCTTTTACATGAAAAAATAGATAGTTACTTTTCTGTATTGAATTGTTCAGTACTAATTTATGTTTGTGCTTTGTTCTTAAAACAGAAAAGAAACTGTTAATAGCTAGTTTTCCTATAAAAATCAACCAAATTTATTATTTTACAACATTAAATAAGCTCCTTACGTAAATTTAATTATTGTGATTAAAAACTGGTGTGAAATACTTATTATTGTACTGTATAAATTAAAGTAAGCATTTAATTAAGTCCTCACTTCATTAAAATCTAAATTATGTTAGATTTTATTATATGACCTCTCAGATGTATTTCGCCCGAATGTATTTGAATTCATACTACACCCGACGTAGGGATAAATAATGCACTGTGGGGTTCAAATAAAATCTATTCCCACCTATTAAGGGTTCAATAAAGCATAGAGGATTAGACATACCTTCCGTGCCCAACATGTTTTCGAACACAATCATAGTATAGATACTAGTAATATAAAATTAGTTAAAATTAATTAGTGACAAACTCTTGGTTTTCTTTGCAATCATGAAAATCTATAGCATCTGGTGCATCATGCACAAGATGTGCTAATAGTATGAACAAAAATGAAATGAAGACGGTGGTTGAGCCAAAACAATAGTCCATGATTCTAGCTGAATTATGACATTAACAGTAATTTGTATTGGTTATTTTGAGAGTTTTCGCCGATTTAAATTTCAGTAATCTAAAATTAAAAAATATTAACTAACTAACTTTAACTAAAATTAAAGAATATTAATATACTAAGTTAACATGTATTTGATTGACAATAATTATAGTGCCTCCTCAGGTGATACATTCCCCTACCTCTTACTATATATATTTCATAAATAATACAATATTAAGTATATTTCCTGTTTTATAGCGCCAAACGTGTTGATATCCAGATTAAAAATGCAGTGCAGTAAAATGCATAGTTTTTACGTATTTCCTCCTATATGACAATGATCTTAAATTTCACATCCAACACGAAAGGAATAAAATATTTTCAACTCAAGTACTTGACGCCTATCCTATACCGCTTTCATTATTTGATATATTTCCTTAAGGCGACCCTGACTCTTTACGGTAACTTAAAATTTCAATTTTCCTACTTTAATCTCGCTCTCTAGGTATCGTCGCTTAATCGTATTTGCATTTAAGTCATAACTCGCCGGGATGTTATTCGCCGCCTTCGGCTTGAGATATTTCATTTGCTCACCTGAAAATGGAAAAATTAAGAAATTTGTTGCTTACTGCTCGTCTCATACTAACTTGAAATGTACCTTAATAAATTCTCGGAGAAGACACCGAGGCACTTCATTGAAAAGCGTCCATTGTTTTCTATTCCTCACCTGAGAGTTAAAATCACACAAGTAAAATATAAAAACATCTTATAATACTGCCTTTGGTTTATTTTTGTTAAAAAAAAAAATCTGATATGGTTTATAAGAAATTATATTTCCATACTGATAATGCCACATCTAGTTCTCATAAACTATAAGATTATTATTATACTTCATAATATGATATAAGTATGTCATCAATAGGTAGTATTACAATTTATAGAATTGATCGCTGAAATGTACAGGGTGGTCCAGATTCGATGAATTTCGAGGTTTTCTCGAAAACTATAAAGGCTATAGAAAAAAAAAGAGCATGTACGATTTGTGACTATTCTTTTAGTCACTTACTTTCTTTCTATTTCAGATTAAAAGGAGTGTTTATCAAAAATGTACACTCTAAACTAACCCTTGAATTTTACTATCTAAATGCTGAATCAAAAGTATGTTATAACTTGTATTTTTATGTGGAATATCCTCTAGATTATTACTCCCACGTATTAGCAATAGAACTATATTTTTCAGTCATATATAACATCTACTAACATAATTAATAGAACAAATTTATTGGAGCGGTCATTAAAAGTAGTTATATCGACAAAATGGATATCGCAACACATATTTTACAATAATAATAGCAGTACAAAATAAATTAATGAAGAAAATAATAAAAACTAAAGGCAAGATATCAAGTTTAATTTTCAAGTCGTCTATCGTTGATGTGTATGGATTTTTTATTGCTTTTTCTTATATCATTTATTGAAAATCATATAGTAACAAGCTTATCATATGAAATGTAGCCCTTGAACAGTATGTACACGCTTTCTGTAAACGCCTTATTATATATTCCCAAAATCAAAAATCTGGAAGAGTTGTATCTGGAGACCCAGCTGACCAGAACTTTGACTAAGTCAGTCTCTTCTGAACTAGACAAATTTCGTTAAATATTCTCAACTTTTGTCTATCCACTCAAATCAATAGTTCTAAAATTATTTCAACAAAGAAACCCATTCTCAGAAATAGGTCTGTACGTTCATATATTTGGAACACTCCTTTTAAAATCCTTGTATTTTCTCTCTGAACATTACCTATGATCAGAAACTTCCTCTTCTCCTACTTCGAACCTTTACGCAGCTACGCAAATTAATAATATATATCTAAAAATTATTTTAACCAGGAAACTCGTTTTCAAAAATACCCCTGCATATTCGCACATTCCGAACACACTTCTCCGGAACCTCTGTATTTTGTTCCTGAACGTTATATATAATTAAAAACTTTTTCATTGCATAATCTGAATCTTTATCTACCCATCCAAATGAACAAAATGGTTATATAAATTACTTTAACAGATAAACCGATTCTCAAAAATACATACGCATATTCACATATTTGGAACATAACCCTTCTTAAAACCCCTGTACTTTCTTCCTGAATATTACCTATGATCCGAAACGTCATCATTAACTAAACTAAACCGTTATCTAGCGACCGATTAGTAGTGCATTTAAAAAAATTATTTTAATGGAAAACTCTAAGAGGAGTGTTCCGAATATCCAACATATTCGGAACCTCCGTTTTCTTCAATACCTAATCTAAACCTTCATCTACTCATCCATATTAACATAACGGGTCCATAAACTATTTTATCAGAGAAACCTATTCTCAAAAATGCGTATGCATATTCGTATATTTCAAGCACTTCTCTTAAGACCTCCAAATTTCCTTCTTAAATATTGTTTATGATATGGAACTTCTTCATTACTTAATCTGAAACTTTATATAGCCTCCCAAATCAATACTATGTTTTTAAAAGTTATTTTCACGAAGAAATCTATTCTCAAAAATTCGGCCATATATTCACATTCTTGGAACTCCTTCTCTTAAAACCTGTGAACCCTTTTATAACCCTTTCATATAATCTGGCATTTATATAAACTCCCAAATTAATACTTTGTCTCTAAAAATTATTTTAACAAAGAAACCCGGTCTCAAAAATATGTCTGAGTATTCGGAACACTCTTCTTAACCACCTCTTAAAACCCTTGTATTTTCTCTCTTCTGACCAGTACCTATAACCCAAAACTTCCTCTTAATAGTATGTTTCTAAACACTGTTTTATCCAAGAAATCCATTATCCATCTGAGAAATCCATAAAAATACGTCTGCATATTTGGATAAACACTCTTCCCAAAACCTTCGTATTTTCTTCCTGAATATTCCATATGATTTGAAACTTCTTCATATTAATAGTATATCTCTAAATATTATTTTATCCAAGAAACTCATTCTCAAAAATTCTTCTGCACATTTGGAGCAATACTCTTAAAATCTCTGGACGTTACCTATGATCCGAAACTTCTTCATAAAATAGTCTGAACCTCTATGTAACTACCCAAATTATTTAATATACCAAAGTATATTTATGAAAATCCTTTTAATCAAGAAACCCATTTTCAAAAACACGTCTACATATTAGCATATCAGAATACTCCTCTTAATACTTCCATATTTTCTTTCTAATTTCCAATGAACATTATGTATGATCCGAAACTTCATAAGTTTCGTTAATTTGTTTCATAAGTTGTTTATGTTAATTTTTAGTTTGAGGAACAATAAAGTGTCCAGAATTAGTCAATTTAGGATAGCATGAAATAATTAAATAATTAAAGTAAATTAAGTTATTTTATGTGTGGGTGAAACGGATATATTTAAGTGCATACTGTGTAAAATCTGTTGCTTCATCTTATAAGAGGTAGACGGTCGATGTTGTATTTTATTTATTACATATTTATTACTGCTTAAATTGTCTTATGTAATTTATTGTAATCTTAAGGACGCTGTTATAAAATTAAGAAATAAAATAAATACTAATAATACACAATTTTTTACACAGTATATTATTACTATTATCATTAAATTTATCTTTATTGTTAAGTCTTATATCTACTTATATCATAAGTTATTTTCTAAACTCGGTTTTGCTCCACTAAGTCCACCCTTTTCCGAGCCATAAAACAAGATGTGAGCATCCCCCGTGTAGAGAGAACTTCCTAGATTCAACAAAGTATTCAGTCATTCGTGGCAAAATGGAACAGATACAAATGTAACTTGTAACGGAATCTGAATGCGATGAAAACTACAAACTTATTTTAACGGCTCAGTTTCGATAAGTTACTTCAATACGTCTTTAATGAATTATTCCGTCAGTTGAGTTGGCTTTAGTGAAGTACGGAAATTGACAAAGTTGCATATTCTGGAACAGCCTCAATGACATATTGGATATATCGATTTCGTCTATCGTATATGTATACATATTACTAATTTGGTGCATTAGACGAGAAAATTAATCGGAAGGAAGTTGAAATAAGAAATAATGTAGGATGTAATTTACCCTAGAAGTGGGTTTATTGAGAATCGTGTTATTTGTAAGATCGGTTGCTGCATCGAGGAAAACCTTAGTTAACCATAAATAAAAATTGATAAATCCTACAATAATATCTGCTTTAAATACGTATCAAGTAGGCTGTGCTATTACCACAGTAAAAATATATTAACCAACTTTTGAATAAATGACGGAGTTGCCAATGTCATTCCAAAGTGCTTAGATTTTATTTAAATATTTCTTTACTGCCATTGAATTTTGCTTCCTAATCATTAACTGGCGTAGCGATATATAATATTATGTATGATGTATGATAGTTATAGAGAAAAAAGGGAGAAATAATATAAGGAAATATTTAAATATACTCGAGTAGAATGCCGAGTGTTTATAAAACAAATATGTTGGAACAAAACATCTCATGTTTTGTTTTTTAACTATTTTGCATTAAAAGTAAATTAAACAGAGATTAAATGAAATTTTTTTCCGAAAATGAGTGTTTCATTTCTCCATTCAATAGTCTTCACATTGTCGAATACATCAGGGATTATTCACTTAAATTAATAATTAAGTAATTAATTTGCTGTTGTTTGTTGAAAAGTAAAATAAACAGTTTTAAAGCGTTAAAATGGACTTTTCCGCACGTAGAACATCTCTATCTTGAAATTGAGCGGCCGAGAAACAATAAACCAACGCGTAAGTTGTGAGTGTTCCCTATCCACCTCAAAATCAATTGATATCGTTTGGTAGACGTCCCTAATCAGAATTAGTCGGAACCTCATCGATCCAACACGATTTAATTGAGTGATCGTGTTAACATAGGAAATTCTCAAATAGTCCATCTTGTGGTTTTTCATGACCCATGAACAAGGTAGAGTGTGTTCTATCCACCTCAAATTCAATAGGTGTCATCTGGTTGACATGTTAATAGTCTCGAATATAAAATATGTAAAGTAGCATCTTTGAAACAATATATAGAAATATTAGTTATATAGTATATGAGCAAAATACATTTTCTGGACTATAGATATGCTACGATTGAGATAATGTCAAATTTCCCATTTAATAACATAAAAAATTATGTGGAGAAGAACTTGTATTTCTCCAGTTTAAAAAGTCGATGTCAATTCTCTTCTAGATAATTATAGACCAATTTATGTATTATGTAACTTCTCAAGTTCTCAAGTAGTCCACCTTGTGGTTTCTCATGACCCATGAGCAAGGTAGAGTGTGTTCTATCCACCTCAAATTCAACAGGTGTCGTCTGGGAGACGTCCCCGATCAGAACCTTTCAAAACCCGATCGATCCGACACGATTTATTGAGTTATCGTGCTAACAGGAAATTTTATTAATGCCAACGACAACGACAGTGACACACACACACACACACACACACATATATATACCTTTAAACCTTTTTTTGATTTTTAGGCCGAAACACAAAAAATGATCCCTAGAAAAAAAATTTTTTACACAATTACATTACTTTTTCACATATAGTTGAGTGCGGAAAAGTAAAATGATCGACCTGTATACTGTACTGTAGCACAGGAACATTTTTGATGAACACATGAATTTTTTAATACGACAAAATAAACGTCCTGCCAAATCGACAATGTACATTCACATTGAATGCATTTAGCAGGGAAAAAAGATAAAGCCACCATAAAACTATTACACAAACGATAGTGTAAAATGGCGATGACAGTGATAAAGTACAACTCAGCCAATTGATTTTGCAATCAAGCCTAATCTCTCTCTCACTGACCCCGTTGGCCTTAATTAAACGTCAAAAACTTCTAATAGTCCCTCGGTTTTCCCTCCTGTTCAGTGAGATATACATTATTACAAAAACATTTGACCGGTAGAGTGTAATGGGGCTATTATTAGATTTATATTTTATTAAAAGTTATATTGCCGCCAAGCACGAAAATTTGTAAAGAATACACCGATCAATATTTAAATTCGACATAATCTACTGAAGGGGAATGAACTGGAAAACGCGAGTCAATGCGTATTTGTGTAAAACTGTGAAAAATGTGTATAGTAAGGAAAAATTAGACAGTTATTAATCATTACAGCTGAAAATATGTAACTAGCTGTCAAGCCTATTTGACATGTTAATAGTCTCGAATATAAAATATGTAAAGTAGCATCTTTGAAACAATATATAGAAATATTAGTTATATAGTATATGAGCAAAATACATTTTCTGGACTATAGATATGCTACGATTGAGATAATGTCAGAGTTTCTATTTAATAACATTAGAAATTATGTGGAGAAGAGCTCGTATTTATAAAGTTCAAAAAATCGATGCCAATTCTCTTCTAAATAATTATAAACGATCAATATAATACAAAGTTTTACGACCAGAGGGTAACATTCAAACTACAGAAATAAGGAGTTTGTACTCCAACCCATCTGCAAATGCCTTATATAATGAGGACTAAACAAATTAGGTCAAAACAGCTATTCTCCTGGCTATATGCCAAACGCCGATCACTGAATTACATGACCAAAATTTGTCGTATTTTTGTCTAATCATTGAGTTTTACTCAATAAAGAAATAGCCAGTTGAACATAAAATCATAAGTCAATCTCGGATAAATGCTTATAAGTTCCTAAGAGACCTGTTACAATCTGTTTTTTTTTTGCTAAAGTTAACTCAGCAAACTTGCTTTATTTATATTTCTGATCTTCCATCAATTTTAAAATTCTGTCGGACGCCGTCTGAATCCAAGCACATTCGAGCGCAATGCATCTGAGAAATCCCTTATCAAATCTTACAAAATTTAGATTTTAATGAGGTGGAGACTCAATTAAACACTTATATTAATTAATACAATACAATAATGCATATTTCACACTGATTTTTAACCGCAATAATTAAATTTACATAACGAAACCTATTTCATATTGTAGAACAATAAATTTGGAATATTTTTATATTAGAACCAGGTATTGAAATTTTTTTCTGTTTTAATGACAAACCACACATATAAATTAATATTGAACAATATTTTGAATACAGAAAACAAGCCACCAATTTCTTCTTATATAAAACACAAAGTTATGTATAAAAAATATTGGACGTGAATTACAAAGAAAAGTTATAAATAACTGCCTATTTTAGGTGTAAATAATTATAAATCCTCGTCATCATGTTCCAAACAGAAATAAACATCACATTGTTGGTAACGATATTTAGTATAAACCACTAATTTAACGCCCAAATGTATTAATTTTGAATAATAATGCTATAAGAGGCCAGAATAAGTAAATGTAGAGATTCCAAAAATTATTATCAATTTAAATAATAAAAGAAATATAACAAAAATAATGACGTAATCAGGCGTAATGCATTTGACAGATTCGGGCGGTCTATAGAAGGCCAAGGAATGTACTAAACAAAAATCGACACCATATCGAGAAGAGTAGTTTGGAGCAAGGAAACTATAAGGGAGTTCGAGATAATATTCGTATACACACGAAAGGGAAAACAAAAAAGTGAATGCCGGATCTCATAGATCGGCTGCGTCCGAGGTAGGGTTAAACCTAGCTAGTATATTTTGAAGAAATGGCAATAGTTTAAAGGTGCCACTGCCATTTTCTAAATTATTTATATCTCAACATGTTGTTGACGTTATTTAAATATTTATTTACTGCTATTTTATTTTTACTTAACTTCTAATTATCTTGAAAATATATTCAACAAACATAATTTTAAAAATCGTGTGGCATAAGTGCCCTTGCCATTTTAATGTGTAGGAATATTTTGTTATATCCGATAAATAGTTATATTTAAGGCATATTTCCACAGGTATTATAAATTAGAACGTAATATGGTAGCTCTAAATACGGAATAAAATGGATTACAACGATATATCTAAAGACTTTGGAATTATAGAGGTGCACCCACCATTTCTTCAAAAATTGTTCTCTAGGTATATTGTTCTCTATATACGACTATTACATATGATGGTGAACATCTTCGAGTAGTAATAAGTCTCACGCTCGTTATTTCTTTCAAACTCACTAGCTGTAAATACATTTTTACACCTATAATTGTTGCCTTTATAGAATTATTCAATAATTAGTTTGGATACCAAATAATAAATTTCCTACTTACATGATAAGGAAAATAAAGTATCCAAAGCAGAACTAGAATTCAAAAATGGTACTATTTACTGTTTAAGCACTTCAACATACCTAAACACTAAAAATAGCACTGAGCCGACGATACCTAAGGAAATGGCGGACGCGCCAGGATCACTGGAATGTGAGGGGACATTTTTTGTTTCTATCATTCTGTCTCTATAACCTGCCGCCAATCACATATAAACTGTATACGATATTTGATTGGTGGTATTTTATTGCATATACAGAGTGTCTTAAGAGTTTTTATTAAATATTCCAAATACGATTTGGGTAAGTAACAAAAATAAATCGACCAACGTTATCAGAACGAGGGACATTTCGAATTATGTCACGTTATCTATATTCCCATATGGGTATTCTATGGGGGCAGTTATTTATGGGGAGGAGGATGCTAGTGACAGTAACGGCTGTTGTAGCAGATGTTTCATTGAAAATAAAAATTGTCATCGCATTTTTATACAAAAAAATCTTATTTCCAGTGGTCCTTTTTCTGATTTTAGATGGGATATATATGGCCCTATATATGGCATGTTACAAAAAATAGGTCAGATTGCAATAAAATGATAGTGACGGATGGAATTCTTAGTTCAAAAATTTAAACAGCGTCACACAGTGGGGCCGAGGCGGAAGAAAATTAGTTTTAAAAGGTGAAGATTCTTTTGATCTAAGAAACACCTCTTACCAATTATTACCAGTAGATAGCAGCTGTAGTACTCGTTTTTCAAAGAAAAAATTAGATCTGACAAAAAGTATACTTAAATCGGGATTATTACGTTGTTTAGCAAAATAAAGAGTGATTTTGAAATAACTAACGTTCTTTTTTGTTAGTACTGACTGTATAAATGTAATATTATTCATTAGTGGTTCTATACTACAAACTATAAATTTTATTGTCCAAGAAAATTCGCTTAAAGGTGAGAATCAGACAATTGTGAACTTAAAGACCGATTTCAGTATTTAAAACTATATTTAAAAAATGCTCTGTGTTCCTCCACCTTACTTTGGTTTTGTTTGGGCAAGTAATACTATAGTCCAGAAAAGTTTCAGTCACCTAAACCTGTTTACCTGGTCACAGCACCGTTTCATTAAAATAGTTACAGTTGTTACTGTTGTTGCAACAAAAGTTGCAGCTGCCTATATGGGTAAATAGCGATTTCTGTTCAAACATGATCATTGTTTACTTCAACACGCGGTGTCTTGCTAATTATAATTTTTTTTCAAAAATCCAGCTATGACAGCAGAGATAACCAAGATAGATGAAAACCTGGATTCATCAACTAGCAGTAGTTCTCGAGGTAATTACATAACTCCGGATTTTATATTGATATATATTTGATATTGGTATAGTTGGGATTGTATTCCCAGGACATCTCAAAATTAGCTTTAGAACTTTACTCATGGTATTATATACCAGCAACACTGCACAAAATTTTATTCCAAGGTGCGGAAATAGTGGAATCTGCAATTGTTCCTGTTGTTTTGCTTTCTGAAGAAGTACAGGAGAATCGAAATAAAGACTACAAAATCTTTTGACTCAACCATTTGCGAAAAATCGAGTTTGTATATAAATGAGAATGTTAACCACCGATCCTTGAACCTTACGATTCATACATCTCAAACTTGAAGCCTAAGCTAAAGACAAAATACCTCCCGCTGGGTGCAGACGTATTGCAACCATTAAAATAATGTATTTTTTTTAAGTAAAGTAGATGCCTATATTGTCTTTAGGAGTAGAAATATTTTTATTTTTTAAACCGTTCTTGAATATAACTTTACTGTATCAATACTTTTGAAATAATAAATCTTATTTAACAGTAAATCTTGTTTCCTTGTGTGTTTGCTTACATGTATTTGTTTATAATTCTATTTTAGTTGTATTTTTGAAATAGTATTTCAATTTCAGGTTTTATTTAACATTTTGCTTACATTGTTCCATAAATAATAGCAAATTTATGAAGAATTTATTTTCCAAAAAAATTTTTGTAAATTTATTATTATTAGTAATATATAAGAATGCAATATTAATCAAACTACGAACACCTTTCTCGAAAAATATAGCACTCAGAACAACAGGATATTACATTAAAAGTTCAGTAATGCAAATGGCAGTGATAATAACGAATTACCGCCTGACCAGTGGCCATAGTCCAATCAACTCGGTTGATAGTTGTTTCACTCGATTCCTCTTCAAAATTACATAAGAGGCTCCTCTAGCACTCTACCGTTAACAATAATTCGTTCTTAAAGAGATTTCCTTCCAGAAACTCAGCATTCGGCCCCACTCTGGGTCACCTGGTGGATGGAATAACGTTCCTCAATTTTTTTGTTACATTTATTTTATGTATCTACTATTCTCCTTAGTCTAAATTTGACACTTTTATTTGAATTTTAACTATTGGTTCTATATATATCCAATGTATTATAAATAATACACCAACACTTTTAACACCACAGCTTGTTTTCACACACAAAAACTGTGTATGGAAACAAACTGTGGTGGTTGCACAGTAACTCATTCCTTTAGTGGTCGTAGAGTAACGTGCTCTACTTTTATAGATCTGCGTCTTGCAGCTGATCTGACTGCCCATCGTATTTATCGTATACCGTATCCAGAGCATATTACAAAGGGCTATTTAATTATCCAATAATTCAAATAAGCATAACTAAAACGGAGAAAAATAGACATGTAAATTAAAAGTAAAAATAATTGAGGGATGCCATTAATAATTAAATAACTTTCTGTAATGTATTATAGTGTTAATATGTTTTATGTGTTATATATAATTGAGTGGATGTGGACAGTCAAGGTAATCGCCCCCACATTTATATTAAATATTAGAAATACATAAAACCTTCCCTAAGAAAAATATTCCTATTCTACCCTGTTTAGTTTTATTTTTATTATAATTAACTAGTGTAAAGTTTCTCAGCGTGATGATATTATAATTTTCAGTACAATTACTACTTTACATTAGCAGCTACCGTAACTTGTTCATCAAATAGCACAGTTACAATATAAAAATTAATTCCTCCAGCAATTTTCGCTAAACTGGAACAAAAATAGAAGTTCCTCAAGAAAGGCGCGCAATTAAATTTTCCTGAACGCCGTATATCACGCTAGGCGCATATTAATATGTTTGCTGCTTCAGGCAAGTCACCTGTTCTCTTCCATTTAGTTTATTCCGTGGGGTGGGTAACAACTTAGCTGCACCTGCGAGGCTCGAAATTTCCTTATCTCGATTCGGGTGAACTTTACCATACATCACAAATACATCTGACGCTATTAAAAACATGTCTCATGTAGAAGGGCACATATAATATGGGTGTATGTATACATATTATGAACGCAGATATTTTCTGGTAATGTTAGTGTTGAATAAGTTTTTCAAATATTTGACAATAGATAACAACATAAACTTTAGTATATAGTATAATATAATATATAATTAATACATACATTGAAAATTATCGTGAAAGTTGTTGACTTTACATTTATTGTGTTGTTTCTGACGATGTCCATTTAACTGCGCACAGATCCTCTACATGATAATTCCAAGTTAGTTTATTATATCATATTATCAACATAAATAAAAAAAACCAAATAAGCACAATAACATTAGATGGGTGTATCTGAATTAACAAATTTGGTGTATAGTTTGAATAGAATAGATAATATTAGATGTAAATACAATGGTCGACCACAGAAGTTATGTTATAACTTGCTTGCGGTAATATATAGGTACATATGTGCTTAAGTATCTAACAGTAAAATATAACAAATATAATAATATTATCACAAGATGCGATTTAAAATTCAACTCATAATTGTATAGTGTATAGTATTACACACGAGTATTTTTATTGATTTGCTACATGATATTTATTTTTTATAACTTTTATATCCACTAATTGATGTGCATAATCTCTAGGATTAAAGATCCATAGTATTATTTGTTTTTTAAATAATGGGCTTGAATTTATTGGTTTTATGTCAACTGGTAAATTCTTGGAGCCAGAAAGCAAGAAGGCCTTTGTGCTATAGTCTTGGCAACAAAGGCACGACAACAGCCATGTAAAATAGTTGCTCTATAACGAATACTTTGACCAGTTTGTATACATTATTAGAGAGGATATCGTGTCCGCCACCCTCAACGCGTTCACCGTGTTCATTGTATTTCATCGCATTCGCCGCGTTGATCCCGTTTACCGCGTTCATCGAATTCATCGCATTCATCGTGTTAATCACATTCACTGCGTTTACCTCGTTCAACCCCTTAAACGTGTTCACCGATATTTTAACAAGTTCACCACGGTTCACCGTCTTCATCTTGTCCACCTCGTTCATCTTGTTTATATTGTTTATCTCGTTCATCTGCTTCATTTCGTTCATCTAATTTATCTCGTTCATATCGCTTATCTCGTTCATCTCATTCAACGCTTTCACCGCGATCATCGCGTTTAACTCGTTCAAGTTTTTCAACATGTTCACCACGGCTTACCGCATTCACCCTGTTCATCTCGTTCACTATTTCAACACGTTCACCATGGTTCAACATATTCAACTCTTTCATTGCGTTAAGTGTGTTCAACTCATGCAACCCGTTCAAAGCGTTCACTTCCTTCAATACTTTCACCACTGTTCAACACGTTCACCGCATTCATCGCGTTCACCGCATTCATCGCGTTCACCACGTTCATCGTATTCACTGCGTTCAACTCGTTTGACCCTATCAACGTATTCAGCGATCTCTGAACAAGTTCACCACGGTTTACCGCCTCCATCTCGTTCAAATTAAATATCTCCTTCATCTCATTCATCTTATTCAACGCATTCACCGCGTTTAACTCATTTATTGCGTCCGCCACTCTCAACTCACCCACTGCATTCGCCGCATTCAACTGGTTCTACGCGTTTAACACTTTCATAACATTCAACTCATCCAACTCGTTAAGCACTTTGAATACGTTCACCACTGTTTAACGTGCTCATCGCGTTCACCGCATTCATCGCATTCACCGCGCTTACCGCGCTCGCCACTTTCATCGCGTTCATCGCATTCACCTCGTTTAACCCTTTCAAAGTATTCACCGATATTTTAACAAGTTCATCACAGTTCACGGCCTTTATCTCGCTCATCTCCATTATCTCATTCATTTCCTTCATTTCATTCATTTAATTTATCTCATTCAACGCGTTTAACTCATTCATCGCGTCCGCCACTCTCAACTCGATCATTACATTCGCTATTTTCAATTAGTTCTACGTGTTAAACTTGTTCACAACATTCAACTCGTGCAACCCGTTCAACACTTTCAATACGTTCAATACTGTTTAACGCTCTCATAGTTCGCGTTCATCGCATTCACCGCGTTCAACTCGTTCGACCCCTTAAATGTGTTCACAGATATTCTAAAAAGTTCACCACGGTTCACTGCCTTCATCTCGTTCCTCTCGTTCATCTCCATTATCCCGTTCATCTTATTCATTTTATTCAGCTCATTCAACGCGTTCACTGCGTTCAACTCATTCATCGTATCTCCCACTTTCAACTCATTCATTGTATTCGCCGCGGTCAACTAGTTCTACGCATTCAACTCGGTCATAACATTCAACAATGTAACCCATTCGACACTTTCAATACGTTCACCACTGTTTAACGTGCTCATCACGTTCACCGCATTCACCGCGTTTATCGCATTAACCGCATTCGCCGCCTTGACCGCGTCTACAACATTCATCGCGTTTACCGCATTCATTGCATTCACCTCGTTCACCGCATCCACCGCGTTTACCTCATTCAACCGATTTTTTAACATGTTCACCACGGTTCACCGCTTTCATCTCGGTTATCTCCTTTATTTCGTTTATCTCATCCCACGCGTTCACCGCGTTTAACTCGTTCAAGTCTTTCAATATGTTCACCATGGCTTACCGCATTCACCGCCTTCATCCTCTTCACTATTTAAACACGTTTACCATGGTACAACGCTTTCAACTCTTTCATTGCGTTCACTGCGTTCAACTCATGCAACCTGTTCAAAGTGTTCAATTCTTTCAACACGTTCATCAATGTTTAACGATTCACCGCATTCATCGCGTTCTCCGCATTCACCCCGTTCATCGCGTTCACCACGTTCAATACATTCAACGTGCTCACCGATCCTTTAACAAGTTCACCACAGTTTACCGCGTTCATCTTGTTAACAGCGTTCACAGCGTTCGTCGCATTCACCGCGTTTAACGCACTAACTACGTTCACCGCATTCACAACGTTCACCGCGTTCATTGCATTTACCACGTTCATCACATTCACCGCGTTCAACTCGTTCAACGCCCTCAACGTGTTCACCGATCTCTTAACAAGTTCACCACCGTTCACCGCCTTCAACTCTATCATCTTGTTCATCTCCATTATCTCGTTTATCTCGTTCACCTCATTTAACGAGTTCACCGCGTTCAACTCATTAATCGCGTCCGCCACTCTCCACTCATTCATTGCATTCCCCACGTTCAACTGGTTTTACGCGTTCAACTCGTTCATAACATTCAACTCGTGAAACCTGGTCAATACCTTCAATACATTCACCACTGTTTAACGCACTCAGTTCGTTCACCATGTTCATCGCATTCACCGCGTTATAGCGTTCACCACATTTATGACATTCATCGCGTTCATTTCCTTCATCACATTCGCCGCGTTCATCGCATCTGCCGCGTTCATCTCGTTCAACCCTTTCAACGTGATCACCGATCCTTTAACAAGTTCACCACGATTCACCGCCTTCATCTCATTCATTTTCTATATCTCGTTCATCTAGTTCAACTCATTCCACGCGTTTACCGTGTTTAAGTCGTTCAAATCTTTGAACATGTTACAATGTGTTCAACTATTTCATTGCGTTTAACTGCGTTCAACTCATGCAACCCGTTCAAAGTGTCCAATTCATTCAGCACGTTCAACACTGCTCAACGCGTTCATCTCGTTCACCGCGTTTACCGCGTTCAACTCTTTCGACCCATTCAATATATTCAGCGATCTTTTAACAAGTTCACCACGGTTCAGGGCCCTTATCTCGTTCATCTCATTCATTTCATTCATCTCATTCAACGCGCTCACGGCGTTTAACTCATTCATCTCATCCACCACGCGTTCAACTCGCTCATAACATTCATCTCGTGCAACCTGTCCAACACTTTCACTACGTTCACCACTCTTTAAAGCGCTCATCGCGTTCACCGCGTTTACCGCGTTCACCGCATTTATCGCGTCCATCGTGCTCATCGCGTTTATCGCATTCACCGCGTTCACCTCGTTAAACCCTTTCAACGGGTTCACCAATCTTTTAACAAGTTCAGCACGGTTCTTCGCCTCGAAAAATGGATTCAAAGACAAGCAAATACTATTAAAATTGACTTCTCAGAGTATTTGTATAAAACATTTTCCTGTTTCAAAGAAAATTAAATTATTCCAAACTTTCTGCCGCTGATTATATAAGTATTCTAAATGAATCAAATATTATTATAAACATTTTCAATGAAAGGCATAAGCGGCATAAGTAATCTCACCGGAAAAGTTCGGAGTGTTGGAAAGTTCGTAAGTCAACATTGTTAAAGTTTAGAAAGAACTTAACGGTAAGAGTGGCGTTTTCGATGTACTTCGCTAGCGTTCCTTGTTTATACACATGTGATTTATACTTAACGTCTTTTGTGCTACTTCCAGACAAGTTTGTGGAGTGGACAATGAGATGTCTTCCATAAACACGCCACGGTCGCCTCACAGGTTGCGGCTTTTTATTTTCTTTCCGGTGTTCTCCTCTGTTGAAGCTCCAGGAGCCGTAAGCTTCGGCGTTTATAAAGTTTTAGGCAGTTTCATAAGTTTATGCTGATTATTTTGCGCAACTCATACTTTTAAACGACTCCGAATGGGGATTTTATTAAATCCCCTAAACTTTCTTTAATGAAATTTATAAGAGAACACACTTTATTGAAGTACACGGTGGATTGTAACAACAAACAATAAAGCGATAAATTTACGTTTGATGTGAAAGAAGATTTGTAAAGGCATAACATTTAATCAATAAATATATAATTTGTAAACTGAGATTTTCCAGATCTCATAAATTACGCTCCTTGCACACAAATTAAAAATATATCTTGTAAATAAGTTAAGAATAAAAAATATATTTTATTATTCCGATGACATGGAATTTTCACAAAATGATCGTTTTACAGGGTATCATATTTAAAAAAATAAAACCCGCCACAGGTAGGATTCGACATTTGTCCCGGATCGGAACCGAACGACATACAGCTGTTTCGAACTTATTAGTTCTCATCAGTGCCGTATACGGTACGCCGATTCAGGACAAATGCCGAATGAACTTTATGGCGTATACATCTTTATCGATACGATCTCTGTCAGTAACGTATAAGTCGGAAATCGAGAAAGGAATCACCAAACCGCCAAGCGGTTATCAAAGTAGTTCCCGAATAGCAAAGCTATTACATAATCGCTCTAGGAAACAACTACTCCTCGGGCTAAAGCCCCGCCAGGCATTAAATTATACCCAGAAGCGATCCTCGACCCCTTTCTCGTGTTTCTGCACGATCAGGTAACGTTTCAAAAAATAAAACCCGCCACAGGCAGGATTCGACATTTGTCCCGGATCGGAACCGAACGACATACGAACCACCAAACCGATATACGGTTTGGTGGTTCCTTTCTCGATTTCCGACTTATATGTTACTGACAGAGATCGTATTAGAGAAATTAATATCGCATTTCATCCAAAATAACCGAAATAATTTGTATCATAAATAAATATATTATAAAATTAATTTATACAGAAAGAAAAACATAAGTCTGAACCTTCTTGAATAAACAGAAACAATAAGTATATTTCAAGAGTAATCTTTGTACCATTGCAACAAGTTGACATCATCGGGAGATGATTAAACTAACTCAAACTGACTTAGTAGCTATTAACTGTTAGCTTTAAGAATTAAAACAGGCGACGAGTTCTCCACGAAGACCGAAAGATACACATTATTCAACACGTATTTTACTATCATCAGAAAATGACTAAATCTGATCAGTGATAATGTCAACTTGATTGGCTAAACACGCATCGACTATAATCAATGCAAACGAGTAATAATTTGGTGTTCATAGAAAACTGATCTTCAGTTTTTGTTGGTGGATCGAAGGTACAACCTATTTCCTATACTAAAATTAACTCAATCTTAGTTATTTCTTTATAATGATAACTTAAAGATTGTTGAAATGTACATAGAATGCCATACAATCTCTCGTGTTTGTGCAAAGCTCGTCTACTGTTCTTTATATATAGCGTATAACTGTATAAGCTAAAGAATTTATTTGCTGAAGAGTTTAATTTCTTCTAATCTCTCGTTAGAATACACTAATTATTAAGGACTCCACAATATTTGAATAATTAAGTAATAAAGGAGAAAAAATCTACTAATTTAGAATAAACGCAGACCGTATTAGAGCCAGAATATAAAACGGCTTTAATTAAATATAATTTAGCGCGTTAATGAGCAATTTCCGTGCATTTTTTAACTTGTAAGGATCATATTAAACCAGCGCGGTAATCCAGACTTAAACGACCGCAAGCTGAACTTCTCTCCCCACTTGTAGCCTATTTCAGACTCACTTAATGTATTTTAAAGTTGAACGCTATAATCCCCTTGAATGAGCAAATTCGCTATACTCGAGCCGTAGTAGTAGCGAATGTTCGTTGGTACTGAAGTACCGAGAAGATACTTTTGTCCGTAAGATGAATGTTTTTAAAAGTCTTTTGAATGTTCGCTTAGAACAGCTGGGCATTTTATATTCACTATTTTATTAGCACAAGACCCTTCGAGGAATAACAAGCCTAATTTAACTAACGCATACTGAATTTACGAGTATAACTGTACACAATATAGTTTTACTTATACGAACAAATTATTTTATTTTTATTTTTTTTGTAGTTCTATACATGCCATTTATATTTCACATTAAGTGTTCATAGGTGGAGACTACCATATCTATTTATTAAACAGTGTTTAATCAATAGATAATAATTAACTGTTTAATTAAATTGAAACTGAGCCATCCTTTTTTAAAAACATAGTATATTTTTGGGAGATATTGGTTTTAAAATTTTTTAGGAAGTAATCAACAGTGTAGTCAAGTTATGCGATGTTCAAGCCATTCCTTTATGAAATATAAAAAATACAAAAAACTCAAAATAATAAAAAATATAAATCAAACCAAACCAAGAACTTTCTTATGTTCTTCCATAGTCCTATCTTTTGTCAATCAAGACGAAGCATTTAAAAATACCAGAAAAATATAAATGAGAATATAAAGACTAAAAATATTTCCCAGCAAAATATGCACGTAAATGGCGAAGGCGCCGATGCCATTAAAAGTAGATGTATTTAACTGTAAACGTGTTTAACATATTAGCAGACAATTTTAGTATATTTTTAATGCTACTGTGTCTTATCCTTAAACTATTATATGTGGAATACAATTATACATTACAAATATATATCACAAAAATAAGCTATACTTCTCAGCTATAATTTCGTTTCTCTTACTACTGTTATGCACCTAATGACTTGATATATTGGCACTATCAATATATAACTCAACTTGTCTGCCCTTAGCAACACTCTTCATGTTTCGCAACATTGACCCTGTGCTACTTGATATAAGGAGATAGATGATAGACTCCACCTCCATCTTACGAGAGTATTCAAAATGGATTATACCGGTTTCCTTTTTCGATGCTACATAGATCACTTTTGCGAATTAAAATTCTCCTCATCTGTGAACAATATGACAGATATATTACCGTTTACGAACCGTCTGCAGAATATTCCGAACCGAATATTCGCCTATATCTGGTCCAAAATATCACCAGAATATAAATATTTACCTTAATATTTAGCTACAGATTCATAGATACTTTTTACCACTTGGTAAATTTTATACGGATTTATATAAACCAAAACTTATATATATTTATATAAGTTTTGGTTTTACAAAATACATATTTATTTAGTAGCTATTTGAAATATTTGGAAATAAATGGCGGAGGTGCCAAGGTCATTTAAAAGTAGTGTTGCTACTATCACTCTAAGTGTTTAGATATATCATATTTAGAGACAATTTTAGTATATTTTTACTGCTATTGTATCTTATATTTAAACTGTTATATGTGATGGTTACGGATTAGAACGAAGCAATGAAAAAGTTAAATCGAATTTAATAAAATTCCTCCAAATTGAAATGACTTGGAATTCCTTAAAACTTGCTTGCTGAGTACATTCTCGATATAAGTTACAACATTCTCTGATACAAGTTTTGATTACTCGACAGTTCATACCGATATCATTGATATGAAAAGTTAAAAAGGTGCAACAGTCATCACTTGGATGGTTCATCTGATCTACTTCTAGAAACTTGTGTGACAATAGACACAAACATTGACAAAGTATGCATAGAATACATACCATCCCTGGTGTACGATATATAACCGAGAGTTCCTTGTCTATTATATGTTAAGCAAGTAAAAGGTCTTATGTAAGAGTGCGAGGTCACTAAATTTCTAGATTAGAAGTAATATGCCTACTGGCGATGGCTGTTGTTATTGATTCCTAGTAGAGATAAGCTGTTAACTTTAACTCACAAGTTAACAGGAGAATGTTTAGCGCCAGATGACTATTACATAATTATTTAATTTTACATTTGCGGTGTATATTAATTTATAGAAATAACTTATCAACTGTTTCCACGATCAACCTATATTTATCGTACGTAAGTATTTTGCAGTGATTGATGACCATTTTAACTTTTTGATATATTTATTTGTTGGTTTTTTACAATGCTCATCCTGTTCTTTTCTGTTCTAGATACTACTTGTTTTCCGAAATTGCTGCAATATCTGTCATAAGCGCACTCTAGGGATAGGACGATCGGAATATCTCTCAATAAAAATTCTTTCAGCTGAAATGTAGATTCCTTTTAACCTCGTCAATAATTGGAATCGAACACTTTTAATATAAAAATACTTTTTACAGAAATGTATGGATACTAAGACATAACTAGAATAAAAAAAAAGTATCTTTTAATAGTATTTCTTAAGTATTATCTTTTTTTAGTTTTTAAAAATGTACATAACTTTCGCCATTACTTAGAGCGTTGTATTAAAAAGGTTTATTATCAGAAATAATATTAATTAGATAACATTCATTAGATAAAATGGTCGATTATTAATATTTATGTTGTTGATATTAATATCGATTTAATTTTTACTAGTTATAATGTTTTTGAATTTGGTTATTTTGATGTCATAGAATTTGCTACGTACATAGGGTTTAGTGACTAATAAATAATCATACAGTACAATTTTTCTACACACATATACTGTCTTTAACTTGTCGTTTTACATCTTTATTTCTCACATATCCCGTTAGCAGCGCTCAGGTTTACAATTATAGCGCTCTCAGAAGTTATGTATTTCAATTTATTGCAGTTATGGTGAATAGTCTATAAATAAAATGCTTTCATAATTCGATGTTTCATTTTCAGTATAACAGAAAAACTAGTAAAACTATTTAAATATATACGAGTATATACATCATGTGAGTGGTATATTTTTACATATTACTTTTAAATGCCCCTTTCTTCTACCAATACATATCACAAAAATAAGCTATATCATACTCTCAGCTATCACCTTATCTCTTCTGCTGCTGATATTCACTTGATGATCTGATATCTTTGTACTATCAGCCTATAATTTAGCTCGTCTATCATTACCGATTCTCCTTCTCTTTTTTTCAACATATTAATCCAGTGCTACTAATATAATGAGGTAAATGACTCTACTTTGATCTTCTGAGAGTATTCAGAATGGCTTATTCCGGTTTAATTTTTCAGTACTATGAAGATCGCTTTTGCGAATACAAGTTCTTCCTCCTCCTTGAACAATCTAGCAAGTATCTTACTTCTCTCAAGCCATACTATGAACTTATGCGTTAGACCGTGGTTCACAATATCTTTCATGTTTTTTACTCAAACTGCCTGTTACAGCTAGAGGCTCATAAATATTTTTTTGATACTTAGTGAACTTTTGCATCGTCCCATATAGACAGATATTAGTCTTACACAATATTTATTCAGTATTTTCGTGGGACTATTGTATGTTTTTGTTTGTGGAACCTGCGAAATACACTAACTATACAATAACTAACTAGTTTGTAGGCATCGTCATCCATACTAGCTAAAGTATAGGTAACGATCCAAAGTGTGGATAACCAATCATATATAGATATCCAAGGTATGGATAAGCTTATTTTACTTATTCTTCCTTCAGTTAATTAGCACTGAAATATTATTCCAACCGTACTTTGTGCACACCCCAATTGCCCTTTTTATGAACATTCTAGGACTTATTCCATACTTTGGGCTATTTTTGATTTTCAAAAGCCTATTTCGATAAGCACTGTAGGTGATGAAAGTTCGTGACCAATAACTAATTTATTTTACACTGGTATTATTTATAAGAAAACGATAAGTGTTCCATACTCTAGTTTTATGGAAAGATTATATTTTAGAAATCGGTTAATTCTGCTAATACCCTTTACGATATCTATGTGCTCCCTAATTATAAAGGCATATATAAAGTGTTTGCGACGATTTATTAAATTTGCCCCTTACCATTCAATTCTTTATTTTACAAGAAAATAAAGGATTGCACAGTCATTTCTAAGAGCGCAGATTTGAAGGACTTCGAAGATTAATATTTAACTTAATACAGGCTTTAGTAACTCCAGAAAGTTTTATTGCCTTTCGGAGTACGCGGTAATATTTTAGGTATGTTCAAAAAATAATAATATTCAACGGTTAATTAATGAGCTAGCCGAAGTGTTTATTAACTCCAAAACGGCCATAACCGGCCGGATTAATGCCAACGTGTTCGATAAAACTTTTCAGACGCTAATTGGAAAATCCTATTATTTATTCGCCAGTTCGTTCTGTACGGACAATTAACTTCTCAATTTGTTTCAGACAATTAATAATCATTGTTGGAAACTTTCCCATAATTAGATTAATTATTTCTAGTGTTGTACGATGAGTAAGATTAATTTGACAGCCGAAAATATTCGCTGGTGCATCATCTTGCTATTCTGTACGAGTTTCAGTAATTAGTAAATTAACAGCTATTTATTATCGGCCTCACTTTGCGCAACTTTTAATGGAGATGATTTATGGAATATCTTAACACCTCGCCTATAGATTCGTTGTAAGTGAGAATAAATTTATTAGTGTTTTATAGGAATGCAAGTTCATTACATTTTTTTAAGTAATCACTAATTACGCATTATGAGAAAATTAGTTATAATTACCAGAGTGGTTTTAATAATCAAATTATTATACCAGATTATTATATAATTTATATTGTCAACTAACTATACTCCAGACTCTAGACAGACTTTTATGCTAGCATCTTAGGTTCAATTTCGTGTACCGGCATCAGCAGCGTCAAGGCATATTATACTATTAGATTATTATATTATTCAGAGAAATTGTACTCTCGATCGCAGTATACTATGGTTTTACGTTACGCGTTATTTTAACGTTCATTAAAAAAAATCATTAATGGCTTTTTGCATTTGGTTGGTTTCTAAATATATTTTCTACCAAATTATGCTTCCGTTTGACTGTTGTTTTCAATTCCAAATTGGATGGTCTACCTTATTGAATCCGTGTCTTTCCAGATGTGAGGCTCGTGTTTCGGATCTTTCTTCTGCTAATAGCTGTAGATTGAATCCCTATTTGTTTTGAAGAACGTCCTTTCCTTAAATTGAAAAGGAAAGTTGCGAGCTGTGTTGATGTTGTAATTTTTTTTAATTCAACATTAGCCTTAATGATGCAATTCGTAAAATCTGCGGTGTTATTTTCTAATGCAATTTCAATTAGTTTCTGAAAATTTTCTCTTAGACTTTCTACTGCAGAAGTGTGTTTTCTGTTAACGTCTGATTCCTTTTTCTCTGTTTCCAAAATGGAATCAACCTCAGTATCAACTAACTCTTAAATATTTCCTTGTGGACTTTTATTAATAGGTGTGTTGTCGAAACGGCTTTCAGATTCGTCTAAGTCCATATTTTGGAAAAAGTCTTCTGAGGCGTCATAACCGAGAGCTAATTTTGCTAACATTTTCTTATCGGACGGAGTAAGTAAAGGGGCGTTCGAAGGAAGTACTCCAAAAGTTTGTTGCACGGCACAAAGAAGTTTGTAAAATTTACCGCCTATAGCAAAAGGATAGTCGCATATTCCTAAAGCGGCATCTACAGTATATAATAACATCTCATCATTACTTGTTACGCAGTAAGTATTTTCGGAAATTTTTTCACAAAAAATTTTTTGGCCTTTTCACAAAATTTGAGATAGAGTGTTTCATATTTGGACGATCGACTACTAGCAAATAACAACAAGTGTCTTGTATGATAAGATTCAGAGATGTTGCATATAAAATCCATTAAAGCACATAAGTTGAATGCCTTGCATCTTTACAAAACAACGTCCTTAAATATTCGGATAGACGCCTCGACATAATTGTTGGTATTATTTCCCCTTGTGATTAGGGAGGCTCGGTAACACAAATACCATTCATCTCTCCGCTGCCAGAGTGCGTCTATATGTTTTTCTAAACGTGGACATTCCATAAATTTTTTATTATTTTGAAAATCATTAACTCTTCGGCCTCTTCCAAAGTGGTAGCAAACATTATAGATCGAAACGAAATCATCGCCTCTTTTCTAATTTCTTTAGGGATTTGATTTTGGCTATCCCATAACCAACGCCAGAAGGCTTGGGAAACGTGAAAATTACAAAGAAGAAGTTTGGGCTTTAACTATTTTGATACAGAAAACACAGATGCGAGCGCGTTTTTCTCCGCTGAATTGTCATCAGTCATAAATATACTAGGATAACAAACATGACCAAAACCTTCATTTCCTAACGTTTCTTTAAGTAAGTTGAAAGCTATAGTATAATTCGCTTTTGTCTGAAAAGTATGTAATATGCAAGCTAATGGTATAGCACCAATTTTAGAAGCGCAAAACATAAACGTGGCACATGTATTTCTTTGGTCACACGAACCACTAGAGTCAACAAAAACTATTCCTTTAGCAAACTCTTCGTTATGAGCACGCATCATTATTGGAGTAAGCATAATCACAATAAGAGGATTTTCCTTCATGACTATATTAATCTGTTTTTTTTTCTTTCCGATCAGGTGTTTTCAACAAGTGTGGCGTGTAGCGTCTGAATCGCAGTATAAATTGGCCGAGACACGCGCCCTTTATTTACAGCCATTATATACTGAGTTTCAAATCGTTGCAATAATGTCGTGCTCTGAATCGCGATACACATTGTCTGTTAAAATAACGCGTAACGTAAAACCATAGTATACTGCGATCGAGAGTACAATTGCTCTGAATAATAGTACAATATGCTTTTACGCGTACTGGCATGCATTGGTCGAGATTCTTTTCATAGAGCGACTTGACTTCAAATCTGGATTGACTTGAATATTGGAGGTATAGCCAGATCTTCTGCGCTTAAGTTGTCCCAAAATCATCTCGCGGAGGGTATTCAAGTTTCATGAATTTGTCTAGGGTGATGATGTCAATCGCTTGGAGATGACCTATATTACTAGTTTGGAATAATCCAGACGTGGGTTCGATTCCCACATCAGCCGGCAGGACGTCCTTGTGACTGTCTGGAGGTACAGAAGCTTTCAAGTTAAATTCACTCGAGTAAGAAAATAAGGCAATCATACCATATTAATCCATCAACCATACCAGTTCATATGATGACAAATAATACATATAATTAATCCTTAAATAGAAAGGGCTAAAAGGATTTAGGACGTTATGGTGCGTTCATAACCTCCTAAATCCTTGTAGCTCATGTACATTCATTTGAAGGTGATCTTAGAAGTTTGTATTCTCGGATCCTTATGGCAACAAACTGATACGCAATCAGGTATAACTTCGTGAAGTGTTAAATTACATATAAGAAAAAATTTAAGCATATTTAGAATTTACATCGTCTCGCACAAAAGTAATTTACTATATTCGTTTTCTACTAAGTTTGGGCAAATATGTTAAACCAAGTAATTAAGCAAATAAGACTTTACCGTCTTACAATAATACTTGCAATAATAATTTGTGATAATCTTTTCAAATTATTTAGAAGAGCAAATATCTAAAAATTGTATACGTGAGCACTTGTATGCCTTAGTACAGAAATAGTTTGTTCTAGCATAACATGATGCATATATCAATTATTATGATTTATCACTCATAGATCAATATCATCTAATCGAATGCAAACTACTATTCAATGCAAACTGAGTGCATGAGTAGATATTTGGCATTAAGGCCTAACTCAGACGTACCACTTTACAACGACATTTGAACCACGGAAAAGTCGTCGCTAGCGAAGAGTAGCAAATTAGTACGGAAACGCAGATTATCACTCACATGACCGACATTATGTCGTCGGTTTCGACGACAGTAACAACGCGTGGTTGATATCACCCACAAAATTATCCCAGGTAATAACTAAACTAAACTCACACGTGCGACCTACTGACCACAAACCAACCACTATCGAAATCAAACAAATCTGCCAACCATCGCGGCAGTTGGTTATTCATTCCATTATTGCAATTTTGTCGTTGTAAAGAGGTACGTCTGAATTAAGCCTTGCGACAGCCCAACGACAATTTTGTCGTTGTAAAGTGGTACGTCTGAGGGGTAGATAGATTTCATCTGTATTCATGTCGTTTGTTATAATATTGTTCCATTCCTCTAATAAAACTTGAGAGATTTGATGATGTTATACCAATATTGAAACTATTTCCATAATATTTTACAAATAGACTACAATAATTTTACACTTTTAGTTTTATTATGCATACATATAATTTAATTTATTATGCATAATCAATGTTTGATTGGAAGAAGTTAATTGTTGCCAATGCCAATATTGTCAATGCAAGTTGCCAATGAATTATTGGAGGAAGTTAAAGACTTCACTTATTTAGGAAGTAAAATAAATTGGAATGGAAGAAGCGATAAAGATATAAAACAAAGAATAGCGCAGGGTGGAGTAGATTTTAACAAAAAGAAAACACTTTTATGCTCGGGGGTAATAAACTTAGAGACAAGGAAGAGATTTTTGAAAACGTATGTATGGAGCACGGCACTATACGGTTGCGAAACCTGGACGGTAAGGGAAGCAAGTAGGAAGAAATTAGAAGCTTTTGAGATGTGGTGTTACCGAATAATAATCAAAATACCGTGGACTGATAGGGTTAGAAACGGAGACGTATTAGAGAAAGTCGGCGAGAAAAGAAGTATGTGGAAAAACATAAAGAAGAGAAGAAATAGAATGGTAGGCCACTTGCTGAGACATGGAGGAATAGTCTGTGATATTTTGGGGGCAGAAATAGGAGTGAAGTAGGGCAGAGGTAGGCCTAGATTAAACTACTTCTCGCAAATAGTAAGGGATGTAGGTTGTAGCACAATTAGCGAAATGCGTAGGTTAGCACAAGATAGGAGAAGCTGGAGGTTAGCGTCCAACCAGTCTTAGGACTGATGACCTCATGATGATAAATCAATGTCTGTATCTTTAATAATAGGCTTTATAATTTCAAACTGACAAAGTGTTACTGTGTTGTGGTGATAATGTATTATTATTAAGTATGTTACCTTATTTATACCATTATACATGTTTGTACTACTATTTGCACACTTGGAGACATAACGTACATATTTCAAAATTCAGAGTTGTCACTTAAATCATATGTTAAAAAACTAGTAATAACCTGCTCGAATCTGAGCACGTATAGCATATGTTCCTTAGATGTATCTTATATAATAGAATTCCATCAACAATTAAAAAATGTTATAACCCTTAAGGATATTATGTCCTCCAAAGTTAAGACATTAGATAATTTAAACTGTTGTACAATTTTATTATCGGTTTTCTGAAAACTCCGTCATTTATTTGTCTAATGAGTAATAAATATAATTATAACTCCCCCTTATTCTGTAACTGGAATTTTATTATACTTTTATATATGTGTATATAATTTTCATATACACATATATAATGTGTATCATTATATATGTGTATATAAAAACCTACTTTCTGACCAATTACTTTCAGGAACGGAATTTTGCATTATAACTACTGCCTTATTTTTTCCTCATTTTATCTGTTAATTATATATGGTATTTCAGTAGAATTTTGACAGAAACATTAAACAAATGTCAAGCCCTCTTATAATTAGGATAAATATAAATATATTTATTCATAGTGATTTTTTATTCCCAGGCTCTAATAATCGACGTACACTTCTAATGTATTTTAACAATCCCCACCAACAGCAGTAATTCATCTTACTAATTCAATATAACGAATTACGAATTTACATTTATCATATAAATGTAAATTCGTAAAGTCTCAAATCAATTAATTCTAGAAGAGATCACTTAAAACTGGATTTCGATACTTTTAGAAACTGGTAACTAGTGTTTAGTTTAAATTTTATATCCATTACAAAGTTGAGAGAAATTGCGGACTATTGCAGATCAATTTTATTACGGTATATTTCCTATTAAACTACTTGATTATAAATTACTTTAAATTAACGTGTCAAAAACTAATTTCGTTGCACGGAATATAAAATTTGCATTAGAGAGTAGTTCTGTAATAAATCTTGGGAAAATTAATTTTGCAAGGATGCAGTATGCCTAATAAAGTGCTTTAATAGAATCACCTCTTGCGACTAAAGGAGCGGAGTGATATACTTTTAAAAAAAAACTAACAAGATTAATGGTGTAAATACTATGTCGTCGCCGATAGAGAGTGCATTAAGCTCTCATTTAGGATAGGTATACGTTTTATAATACCAATCTGCTCATGCAACGGCGGCTCGTCTTCATAACTGCATTTAGAGGAAAAGCGCATTCCCAATAAATATCGTTTCTATGATATATTACTTGAGTAATTAAAACGAGCGTACTCAGAAAATTAAGTTCTTTAAACTGTATTATCGAGATGTAGAATAATTCAATGAATAGTAGAATTAATTTAATTAAAATCATAATTTAATTATTCTACTGATGCTGCTGAATGGTAATAATAATAATATTATTTTTATAGAATGTCACAGATATATAGGAATAGAGTCAAATATTTATATTAAACACAATTTTAAAGTAAACTAAAGTTTATACTTTGTAATTAATACAAACAGTGAGACCAATCGTGCAAAAAAATGTTTTTCTAGGGTTTATTTTTGGTTTTTCGGCACAAAATCCAAGAAAAAATGGGTTTTAAACCATTTTGTGTGTCGGCGTGGCGTTAATATAATTTCTTGTTAGCACGATAACTCAACTAAATCGTATCGGATCGATCGGGTTTTCACTGATTCTGACCGGGGACATCTCCCAGACGACACCTATTGATTTTGAGGTGGATAGGACACACCCTATCCTGTCCATGGGTCATGATAAAGCACGACGGTGGACTACTTGAGAATTTTTTTTGTTAACACGATAACTCAACTAAATCGTGTCGGATCGATCAGGCTTTGACTGATTATGATCGGGAACGTCTCCCAAACGACATCTATTGATATTGAGGTGGATAAAATACACTCTACCATGTTCATGGGTTATGAGAAAGCACAATGGTGTACTATTTGAGAATTTGTTTGTGTTAGTACGATCACTCAATTAAATCGTGTCGGATCGATCGGGTTTCGTCTGATTCTGATTAGGGACGTCTACCACACGACATATATTGATTTTGAGGTGGATAAGATACACCCCACTCTGTCCATGGATCATGAGAAAGCACGATGGTGGACTATTTGAGAAAAATTGAAAAAAGTAAATCTGTCGCATAAAACACATATTCTGCATTTATGTATTGGTTTCTTTTTCTCGGCCACTCAACTTTCGAGATATCCATACCCTGTTTTTAATACATTCTTTTACAGGTTTTAAAAATTCTGATTCAGTTGTGCTTAGTAAACTGAAATTGGTTGATGTCTTCTCGTAATAGAAAAAAAAATTTAAATAAAAGAAGATACATTAATAGAATAAATTTACCTTTCATAACATGATTTGAAATTTTACTTCATTAAGTGCTTGACAAAAAATAAAAAATATATAATGTTAATATTCATATTGTAATAACGATGATTTTTGACTGTTACACTTCAAATTTAAAATTTTGAAAGTAGCACAATTCAACATATTCGGTTTTATAGTTTTATTCACGATTTTCGTTTATGTCATAAGAGTTTACATTGCTAAGTTATGCCAAGCCCCTGTAAAATAATTGTTTAAGCAAATGTTCTATAATTACGTTTCTTTTAAGTGGTAGGTCAGAAATTGATTAATGATATACATGGTTCGACAACCATCTTACCAAACATTACAAAATATAATGTAAAAATTTTACTTTATTTCGACGAAATACCCTGTATATTAATAGATGATTAGATGTACCACTTAGCAATTTATAGATTTTCTATAGCGTTCCATTTATCATGTAATAATTTGAAGTGTTTTTCTTACAAATGCATTTGTATAAATATAGACATAATGTTATAAAAATAATCAAATTATACATTTTGGATCCGTTTAATATGAAACAAGAAGCGTTGAAAACGGTAAGATTATAAAAACTAAATTATAGTAATTTTAAAAAATAGTGTTCCATGCACACACGTTACGAATAACATCTTTTATGATATAAACCCATGGTAGTATATTTTTAATTTAATAACATATCGTATTTACAAAGAAAATCATCCAGATTTACAATAAATTCATTCCTTGAACTGATTATTTTGAAAATGTATAGTTGGTACCCGCTCAGAAAAAAATTAAATAACTATTATAATTGGCATTGTTCTTATATTGTAGGACTTACAAAAATTGTGCAATATCGTAAAAAATATGCAATTGCCACCATTTTTTTCGGAAATATTAGACCTTCAAACACTAGGTGCACACACTATATATATAAAACTGCCAATGACATCATATCTTCAACAATGACGATGTCAAAAAATATGTCTACAGCAAAAAAAATCTACCTACATATAGAAAATAAACTCAACCAATATGATCATTTTTTTTACTTGCTTGGAAATGGTTTACATCAAATTAATTTCATTTACATGCTCATTGTAAAAAACTTGCGCATAAAGTAAAAACTATGTAAAGAGGCAATAGGTCGTAGACAGTAAAAAAACTTTTATGCGCGAGTTATATACAATTTGTTTTTCTAAAATTGTTATTTTGCATTCAGAGTTTATTAACGATATTGTACATCACTCTATGAAAACCGTCTCCTTATGATGCCAACTTAGTTGCTGGAGCGTAACGTGTAATCTTTCAGAAAACTGGTCTCCTATTTTAATAGTATAAATATTCATTAAGTATTGTTCATGAAAATGAATGATCATAAACAGATTCTGACTGTAGCTATGAGGGACGTGGTTTGTGGTTATCAGAAATGAAAAGGGGTTGAAATTAAAAAAAAATATATATTTAAAATTTTTTAACATAAAAATTGTTATCAGTATAAATGCAATATAGCTTACTACATACTTGTTATTAAAAATAGTAATTCCAATTTTTAGTGAGCGGATAGTCAGGGTTATTACATAATGTGTCTTAACATATGGTGGATGCGCTGGGTCGGAATATGAAGTTTAGTTGCCGTCGATGGGCTTATGTTGATTAATTCTTCATAATTGGTCAATTTAAAGATTTGAATTGTGTTTTAATGCAATAGATATTTTTCTTTTTCACAACTTTCTTCAGTTAGTTAGCTCGGCTGGAGGAGCTTCAATTTAGTAGATTTAAAATGTTTCCCGAACGAAGAGCACTTGGATGAAGATGGACATAATAGCAGACTTTCAATATTTAAGTTAAAAATGGCATTAATGTTGCTGTTGGGGAAGTGGGCATTCACTTTCAGTAAATGGTAGGAGTGCAATTTGAAAAATAAATTAGGAGTGGCCTACTAAGGGTTGAAAACACCAACAAAATTTTGAAAACTTTTGTATATTTTCTAAAATAGTTTTTGCTTCATCTCTTTATATTTCAAAATTAAAAAATTGACAGTTTTAAAACCTTAAAACGGACTTTTACGTAGAAAATCTCTATCTCGAAATTGAGTGGCCGAGAAAAAATAAACCAATACATAAATGCAGAATATGTAGTTTATGCGACAGTTTTACTTTTTTCAAATAGTCCCCCATCGTGCTTTCTCATTACCCATGGACAGGGTGGGTGTGTCCTATCCACCTCAATATCAATAGATGTCGTCTGGTAGACGTTTCTAATCAGAATCAGGCGAAACCTGATCAATCCGACACGATTTAATTGAGTGATCGCGCTAAAAATAATTCTGAGATAGTCCACCATTGTGCTTTCTCATGACCCATGAACATGGTAGAGGGTGTTCCCTATCCACCTCAGAATCAATAGGTGTCGTCTGGGAGACGATCAGAATCATTCAAAACCCGATCGATTCGACACGATTTAGTTGAGTTATCGTGCTAATAAGAAATTTTATTAATGCCAATGATGATGACAACGACATACACACACATAAATTGGTTTAAAAACCATTTTTGTTTGGTTTTTAGGCCGAGAAACGAAAAATAAACTTTAGAAATTTTTTTTTTACAGGATTACATTATTTTTCCGCGTATAGTGCAGTGCGAAAAAAATTAAAAATTCACAAATCCTTTTATATTTGATATCACTACAAAGTAGAGAATAAGAAGTTACTATAGAGAGCATTCTACATAATTTATTAGTGCGAGGATGGAAACTAGTTCCGTTACTTTTGATTAACTGATAATATGATAATACATTTATTTATAGTTATTTGGAACTCCTCCTTTCTATTTTTTGTAAATGTCTGTTCATAAATATTAACTTAAGTTTTACTTCCAAAGTATTAAATTGAATTCAATTAATTTTTTAATTAACTTACTAAAGATGTTAAACAAAACTATCGTCGTCATCATCATCATTAGGTCATCAGTCCTAAGACTGGTTGGACGCTAACCTCCAGCTTCTCCTATCTTGTGCTATCGTCGTCATTACAGAATAAATAAATAATCTATAGCTGTTGTAGATATATCTACATTATCAGTGGTTCCGTAGTAACAGAGTGAACGCGCGAAGACACTAAGAACATATAAAGCTTCTGCTACGTTACTAAGCTATTATAATTGTTTCAACTATTCGCATAATTAGTGAAGCCGCGAATTTTACCGTGACGCCAGATGCTCCGACACGATCAGAACTTCCAGTGCGTAGATCTTTCGAAATCAATAGCGTGATATTAGGATATGGGAAATAATTAGCCTTCTATTAAAACTTCTCTTTCTATTTAGATAGATCTAGTTACTTGACGCCAAATTGGATACGCTTCAGCGAGCTTTTCCATAATGTGATGTGTGGGGAAATAATCAAGAAGTTTCGGGCAAATTACGGAAAGCAAAACTACTTTAGGACATCTCTCGGTGTCTGTACCTCTAATTTAATTTGATATTCATTTCGATACAGCTGACTTCAGAAAAATTGCATCTTGAGTCATAATTAGTGCTATAAATAAGGTGTACCTCAAACTTAAACAATAAACGTTGAGACATTAATTTTTAAAATATTCATATTAATTTCCTGGAAATTACGTCTACAGGGAATTATGGCTCATTTCTTAGGAAATAATTGCAACTTTAATGATGAACTGCACTTTGTACAGTAATTTTTTAAAGCACCAATTATAAACTACGTTTGTCTTGCTGAAGAACGTAATTATCGTGAGTTGTAATCTCAGATACAATTTATTTATGCTGACTAATTGATTAGAATTAATATGAGAATTAATATTAATATAAGTGTGCAAGACTTTAAAAACTTTACTTGTAGTCCATTTCCTCTGAAGTTCTTTCCTCGGAAATAAGCCTAAATTTAAGAAAAGTTTAAAATGAAAATATAATGCTTGACTTCATTAATTTCAGTTTCAGCGTTTCTAAGTGTTGATATTCAGAAAAATTGGAAACATTATGCAAGGAACAGTTCGTAAATTTGAAGCTGAAGACGGAGCTCAAGATAGGAAGACGAAATTTTGCAAATGAATTTATATCTTTGGGAAATGTACAATTTAGATCAATCTTGATTTCGTAATTGTCTGGAAAAGGTACAGCCAATACAATGGTGAAATAGGGTGGTACACAGGCAGTAAACAAATAGCCATGAAGAATTTCTAAACACTCTTATCACTGAGAATCCTGTAATCATCTAAACAAGACACATTAAACTGGTAATATTGAGGGGTAAACAAGTTTAACGAACTAATTGCAGAAAGATAAAGAGATTTGTGGACACTAGTGTGAGAAAATTGATGGATCGATAAATCATTCATCACTTTTTCAATTTGTGAAAAAGATAGTGACAAGGACTAGTTACACTGACAGAAGAGTGGCGCCAATAACCTTCAGCAAAGCCTGGAATCACTTATGGAGGGTTCCTTCTGAGAATCTGTGATCACAGAATGGAAAGAGTAATCTAGTCTGATCCTGGCTTTTTACTACGATTTTATCAAAGCACTGTCACTACCATCTGGGTATTTCACCTGGAAGGTCGCATGAAATCTTACGACTGACCTCTCGGAAAATTTGGAATTATGAGTTAACGTTTCATTTCCACGTAACTTAATTTTGTTACGACTATTTCACAATGATTTTTCCATTTTAAATTTGGATCCATATTTTCACACAAAAATTTTACATCATCTGCGCTAGTATACAAGAGTTATTGACATAAAGTTTTATAATCCTTGTGGCTATTATAAAATCTTAAACCCTATACTTTGTCAGCACTTAATCGTAAATTATGTGGTACGTACGAATACCAGTGGCTTAATTTTACATATTTAATAAATATTTAATAAAAATGTAATACATATTTAATAAAATATTGCAATTAAGTACTAAAGTTTAGACCAAATTCTTGACGATATATCATCGACATATATGTTAAAGTAAACATTAGGCGAGAGGCTGTCGATATCATTAACATATAATCAATTCAATATAGGGCTTAAAACTGATCACTGTGGAATTCCAGCTGTTACGGAAGCACATTTATAATCATTCCTCTCTATGCGATGATTAAACCTCTTATAATTTATGGTAACAAATTGTTTCTTCTTGTCAAGAAAGGTTCTGACCCCATTCAATGCCAGACCTCGTACATTTTGATCATATAATTTAGATATTAGTCTACCATGATTAACACAGTCGAAGGCCTTACAGAATGTAGAATATATCAATAGGACATTCACCAATTTTCACAATATGCAAAATATTTTCATAAAAGGTATAGCTATGACATTTGACATACCATTATGACACTTATGTTAATTGTTCGATAAAATTGAGTTTCAGACATTACACCGAAAATTATATGCCCTTGCACGCTAATTTTGTCATGTAAGTTGATTTCAGCAGGATTTGATTAAAATTGAGTATTAACCATCTTATACAAGTCATTGGTCAATTACGCGACCCGAAAAATTGTCTTGTCCGCTTTAATGTAAAATTTACTTTGAATACTGAATTTTGTTTTGACAAGAATCTTTGACAGAAGTAGATGAGTTGCCCCATCCATCGTATCTCTTAACGCCCAAAGTATGAATGCCAGTTTGCCAGAACTTTTTTGGAATGCATGCCTAGTATGGGAAAGCGATTCTGGGAAATTCAAACATTTTGCAATCTGGCAGGACAAATTACTTTTGTGTTTCTACCCACTATTTGATTGGCGATAGTTTATTATTGTGCTACTTTGCAGTACTTTGTTATTAACTATAATTTGTTGATTTCTTCACTTTCTTGATTAGTAATCATAAAATTGTGTGTAGTTAATTATTTTCATGATTGGTTTTCATATTATGAATGTTTATTGTAATAAATTAATTTTGATCTCGAATATCATATATTTCCATATAATATAACTTTTCAAATTATATAATATGGAATTCAAATTCAATTCAAGTTTATTCAAATAAACTTGATCAGAACATTCCTTCCATTATACATATCTACTCCTGAAGAAGTTTCGGCTTCGCCTTCGCTTTTTTCACTTTCACCTTATTGCGCTAATGTCCATTCTCAGAAGAAAAGCAATTGAAGTTGAAAACTTTGAAATATCGACAGTGTTATTCAAAAGATTGTAGTATTCAGCCTGAATTCAAATTAAATGTGTTAGTGCTTCCTTGATAATACCTATTTTTACCAAATATTATGTATTACGTAAGCACAAAATTAATCTTATAATAAAGCAAAATTTCATAATTATATCTAGGCTACATTCAGGTTATGAGCACTTCAAACCTGAGTACAGTATAATTAAGTTAAGCTCACAAATATTCTTTTTAACATGTCTATTCAGTTATACGACTTTTTATATACACCGATATATTTGCGTCCCCTCAACAGAAATGTTTTTACATGAAGCTTAAGCTAGCCATTTATATTTTTTATGCCACACTTGGGTGAAATTTTCGTTCCTTGAGAAAGGAACAGTACGCTGATAATATTACGTAATGGTTCTATTTTCGCCCAGCTGCCAGCCAAGTAATCCACGAATACAAAGGATGAATTTCTTAGTATTAGAAGTAGATAACAGTTTTGTGGTATAAATAAAAGTTCATTTAAGGGAGTCAGCATAAAAAATAAAACAGGGTCTCATCTCAATGGTAAGGCCTCTCAGATTTTAATTTACATTAAGAAAGCTCATAATAGTACCTTACTTTTTATAAATCTTCGATTTACACTAAAAATATGGAGCATACATGTATATATCTATATATATATATATATATATATATATATATATATATATATATATATATATATATATATATATATATATTTTTTTTTTTTTTTGTAAAATAAGTTGAAATTTTGTGGTAGGTGATTAATTTTTTAATTTCCATATCGCTTACAATTTCTTGTATTGTATTTTTTTAACTTCAATTTATCTCTCTTTATTGTAAATCTGAGATAAAGTAAAAGAAAGTGTGCTAAGGTTAGCGGGAGAAAATGGGCATAAATAATAGGAAGGAATAATAATGTCAAATGCAGTGAAAACGGTGTTAATGAAAAACTATAGATAAAAAATTGGAGGTTAAATTAACAATGATTTGAATTTAGTAGCATGTATATTCTCCTCTAGCTCTTATTATTGTCATTGAGAGTATCCTAGGCCACTTACACACAAAAAAAATGCACAAAAATATTTGAGGATTTAAAACTTATTAAAACGAAAAATTATAAGAAATAATGAAACGTTTTTCTGACGCACTAATTTTGTCCAGGAATGTATGATTATATTCTTTAGAAATTTTTATTTTTTAGTAGCGCGGGGTCTAATTGTAAGTTAATTGGCTCTTGCATATGCTATATTTGCAAATATTTTATCATACTGAGATGAAATACCATACAAGTACCTACAAAGAGAGAGAAGTAAAAATTATTAAAATTCAATATAATGCAAAGTTTTACTTGGCAGAGAGTGATTTTCAAACTACTGAAATTAGGAGATTATTATACTCCATCCCATCTGTAAGTGCCTTATATAATAAGAACTAAACAAATTAAGCCAAAACAGCTATCCTCCTGCCTATATGCCGACGACTAGTACTGAATTATACGGCGAAATTTGCCATATTTTGTTTAACATAGTTAGCACTCAGTTAGTCAAAGGTATACTCGCTTACACTGCGCTAACGAGACCCAACATAAGGTCGAAATCGGTCTGCAGTTAGCAGTATCATGAGATAGGCGATATTTTGCATCTTCCTTGTGGTTTTCGAACAATCTGGATCACTGAATTTTAGTGCTAACATAATTAGCATATTGATGATAAAGCTCTACTTCGATTAGATTGTTCTCTAAATTACCGAGAGGTGGCGCTCGGTACGTTCTACTGCGGTAGAACGTAACGGCATCTACAAGATGTGAGCCTCATCTCTCAAAGGTATACTCACTTTCACTGCACTGACGAGACTCAAGATAGGGTCGAAGCCGGTCTGCAGTTAGCAGTATCCTGAGATAGGTGATAGTTTGTAGCTTTCTTGTGGTTTTCGAACAATCTGTATTACTGCATTCTAGTCCTAACTATGTTAGACAAAATACGGCAAATTTCACCATATAATTCAATACTCGTCGTCGGCATATAGCCAGGAGGATAGCTGTTTTGGCTTATTTTGTTTAGTCTTTATTATATAAGGCATTTTTAGATGGGGTGGAGTATAATAATCTGCTTATTTCAACAGCTTAATTAAAATTCAGTTTTAGATTACTGAAATATAAGCGAGATAAGTAACAACACGATCGCTTAAAACCTAGACGAAGAGCCATTGGATAATAAAGATCATTATATATTTGTCATATGTTTAAGTTTATTGACCCATAGCTAACAAATACAGATTAGATATTAATAATAGTTTTAAACTAACTAACTTAAATTTGTGGTGAGACTCAGATAATTTCTGGTTTTTGTACCATTAATAAGTTGGTATATTATCCTTTTCTGTTTAACAATGGCTTGAATTTTTGCATTGTTATATAAATAAAAAATTGTTACCTCCATACTAATGCCTTATGGGAAGAAATTCGTTTTTTGTATATTCAAACTTTAGTTTTCAACAGTTTTCAACATTATTTGGACAAGATTTCAACAACATTTGTGAAGTAAATTTTGATACCCCATTTCATAACGTAGACATTAAAAGCCGATAAAGAATGTAACAATGATTAGTTCGGGAAAGCCGCAAAATGTATAGGTATTTTGGAAGACTACTACTGAGGATGTTCTGAATATGTACTGAAACTATAATCGATACAAAATAAGATTTCTTTTTTTTTCTCGTTTCAAGAATAAAGTGATTCACTTAACGTAAAAATGTGCAATGTTCATTCCACATTCTGCTTTGTAATAGAACCATCACACATCTAACATCGTTTTGCTGTATAATTCAGTTGTAATCTTCAAAAAAAAAACACATAAAAAAGTAGAAAACTTCTTCACTTATTTATGTGCTTGGGTTCTACATTCACGTTTTTAAAAAGAACGCACTAACCTTTGAGGAAATAACTTTAATCAAAGATACAGAAATGACTAATTATTCGCTCGTGTATGCGGCACGAAATACAAATAAGGAATAAATTATAATTATAACATTGTTCCCGTCGTGGACGCTGTATTTTGCTGACAGGGAGCTTTCTTATCCTCTTTTTTAGTTTGCGTGGTAACAGAGAGCGCACGTAACTACTTCAATATTTAAATTTTTACGATCCAGATATTTACTTACTTGGAACATATTTTTGATAATAAGAGCTCGTTATTGTTACCACAAAGATCCTAATATTTTACCTACCTTCACGATGTCGACATTATAAGATTTCTGAAATTATCTAGGTGAAGTACGCCATAAAATTAAAATTAGTTGTAAAAGTTAAACGGCATACTTTGCCTTACTTAATACGATGTAGAGTAAACGCAAATAAAACTGCGCTAGATTAATAAAGTGTTCAGAAGTGTCACGAAGTAATTTAGCGAATGATCTTTGAGAGATAAGGAGGGAAAAAGCAAATGGTTATAAATTTGGAAACAAAGGAAGGGACAATGAAGCAAATTTATTCGAATTAATTTAAACATCTTTAATTTTAACAGCTTCACTTTAACAACAAAGGTATATTCATAAGCTTCAGTAGGGACAAGTAAAGGAATCGTATAAGAATATGTTCACATAATTATTTAGTAATCTACAAAAATTCCAACAGCAACGTACTGTGGATCCAAGTAATAGTCCCTTCAAATTAAGAAAATTGAGAAACTTTTCCTACAGCTAAGCGACCTATACAGAAAGTTGTGTTGGGGTTGTGTCAACATATTTTGCACCTAGCGCATGATGAGAATAGTAAAATAGATGTAAATATAAAAATTTCCGACATATTTTGCTATTTTATTATTTTTTCAAAGTCGCACGGAAAAAGACACTCTAGCGCATTATTTTTTATTTATAGGCAAAACTATGCATTTTTTGTAAAAAAAAAAAGTATGACAATTTGTAGGAAGTTTTTTACTCTCCAACTTTTTATGTGATTGAACTTTTCTAAAAAATACATAGTTTTGTCTATAAATCAAAAATAATGCTCTAGAGTGTTTTTTTTTTCATTTGCACAAGAGTATCACAAAAAAAAAGAAAACGATTTTCTCCCTCTAGTGGCAAAACCATGCGACTTAAAAAAAAAAAACAAAACAACAAAATGTGTCGGAAATTTTTATATCTACAACTTTGATCTCTTGATATTTTTCTCTACAATGCATAGTTTTAGCTTAAAATCGAAAAACAGCTCAAAAATAATTCAGCGCGCTCTAGCGGTGCAACTAAGCAGAATTTCGAAAAAATGAGAAGAAAAATTGTGGAGAATCGCAAAATCTACAACATCAAATCAGGTCATATTTTGTCTATATCTAAAAAACAACCCTTTTCTTATCATGCGCTAGTTGAAAAATATGTTGACACAACCCCAACACAACTTTCTGTATAGGTCACTTACTTGTAGGAAAAAGTTCCCAGAATCAGTGATTTTTTGTCTAATTTGAAGGGACTATAAGGTCGATTAAAATGTTTCCATGCAATATAACGTTACACTATGTAAAATCTTATCGAATGAGTCCATGGAAAAATTATTTTATCAATACGTTAAAGAGAAGTAATGTCAAAATGATTTAATAACTGTATAAGCACTTAGTTTTTTAAATGTTCTAAGTATAAAATATTCTTGTAGTAGCACCTACTCACTTCAGCTATCCTAAAAATATTTTAGTAACAAAAATAATGTGAAAAATATTAGTGATATGTTGATTTCATTTCAAATAAAATAAAAGCCCTGTTGGAGAAGGAACAGAGGACAAATAATATCGAACATCCTGTGTAACAGTGACCTGTCACTATTTACTTTGCTAGGTGCTATTAGTAATTTTAATTAGTACGATAACTTGATTGCAAATACTCTTCATTGTGCACTTTGCAGTAAATCAAATAATTGTTGTATATATACAACAGCCTGTTAGTTATTAAATTACATAGAATTAATTTATCTGTTGCGTTAATATTCATGAATAGTCATCAGTGTTAATTTGTTCGTTACTTCATAACTTTGTTAGAAACCTGAAAAATTACGGAATGGAATATAAATTACTGCCTGGCCACTTTGGCTGTGAGCGGGCCCACTGTATCCATCTTAATTTTTGCAGAAAACACTTTTAATTTGTTTTGAGTTCGATTTTAATAAAAATCAAGTTTTCCCCGTAAAACTCGCTTTTAATTTTAAATTAAGTGGAATAAATTTAGATGCTCCAGAGCAAGACAACGTTAAAGAAATTATTACAAAAATTATAAAGCCATCTTTTTCGTGGATTCATAACGGTGTTTTAATTAAACGAGGTGTTTTACAGATTTTTCTTTGCCAAACCAGCGAAGAGTAGTAGATCGGGTGGTAATATCTCACTCTTAAAGTTTTAAGTAGATAATTAATTAACCATTTCACAATATGATACATTTTCTTTATTATGAGCTCATTATTGGAATATGTTTTGGGAAGTATGTAACTGTAATAAGAAAATTGCAGGTTTTATAAACAAAATCTAATTCTTCTAATCGAATTTCATACAATGATATGATATAAAAAAAATTATACGGTACTTTTATTTTTTTTAAAGACGTAGAAATATGCGAATTAAAAAGTTAAAAAGATTATTTATATTTATATATTTTTTATGTAATTTATTAAAAAAAAATTTAATTATGTAATTAACCTCGTCTCTCCAAGATATTTAAATAGCTAGGTAGATTTCTCTATCTAGCTATACACAAACTATAGACAGATAGAACTCCATCTGCTTATATCATCTATACTCAAACTATAACGTTATCGTAGTTCTATATAGGGTGTTCCTTTCGAATAAGTTTAACTAACCTCTTTTATTTAAACATAAAATGCTAATAGATTATTTAATTGTTGTTCTTGTAGTAGTATATAGTTATAAGTAGTCTAGTCAAATATGGAAACATTGTGGATTACTGTAAATATTACAAACCGAAAATTGATAGAATAAGATCTCGGGAGGGGGCTGGAACTTTCGACGCAACAACAAAAACAAGAAACCAGTTTTCCACGAACATCGAAGGTTTACCTGTTATCCGACGTGTGTCTTTCTAACCAAGTTGGCATCATCGGGAGATGATTAAAATTGAGTTTTACTTAAAAATGAACCTTTAATTACCTACTGATGATGGAAATGTGGTTTGCCAAATTCGCTTCGACAAACTTGTAATATTTCGGTGTTCATAGAAAGCTGATGTACTATTTATGATCTGTTTTTTTAGATCTACTGAGTCGATTATAAGTTTTATAGATTTTACTCCATTGATTTTAATGCAATTCATTTACTCATTTTAGAGTGGGGATTTATTTCCATATACTTCAGGTAATTTAATATTTAGAAAATATTGCCAAATGTAGTATTTACATTTCGATTTGAATATGCATCCTGGAAAGGGGTTAGAACCTTCGATGCAGCAAGAGAAACCGGGACCAGTTTTCCACGAATGACGAAAAATTAACATGTTTCTCGACGCGCGTTCTCTCGATGATGCCAACATTGTCAGCGAATCGCAGGTCAAAAGACGTGTTATCTTTGAGTTTTCGTGGAAAATTAGTTTCCTGTTTTTAAATATGAAAGTTAGTGAAATTCGTAACATCATGGACATTATTGATAGACATCAGTTTGAATAATCAAGTATGTATTTAGTGGGTTTTGTAAAGAAATTAATGTGTATCATTAATTTAACCTTGGATGTAAAATATGTTTTATTTAGTATTCTTTATTTCACTTTATTATTTATCATGGTGCGCAAAACCATACAGGAACAGTTTGTAATAATGATAAAGTGAAAGAAGAAAAAACAAAACGGTATTTAAAATACAAAACTTCGTTAGGGACATCAACATTATAGATCAGTAAATATGCTTTTATGTATACATACATAATGATGCTACATATATATCTTTATAAACATTCAAAACATAAAAAAATCAGTAACAGAATTAATGGAAGATGTAAGATTGATTGCTCATTAAAATAAATGATCGAGTTCTCAGAAAGCCGATAATAAAATTTTTCAACAGTTTAAAATACCTGGACCTTCAGATAGGAACACAATATCCTTAAAGGTTATCGCACTTTTTAATTCTGGGGAGCAGATCTCAGTGTAAAATCGATATTTGTCTATCTAAAAAATATATGCTGTACGTCTTCAGGTTTGAACAAATTACGTCGTAAGGACGATATGGTATAGACTACATTGAACGGTTTGGCGGATGGTATAATTTATATTGCAGTAAAATATATTTCTTCGTTTGGAAGACATTCTAGCACAAAATCGTATAATATACATAGGGATTTTTTGAAGTAGATATGCTGTTGTATTATGGACGTAAAATATGTTATGGATTGAACTTTCATATCCGAATTCAAAATATGTATCCAAGAAAATATTAATAACTATATTAATAACTAATAAGAAAATATAAAATATAAATATGCTTTGTTGGCTGAACTCCTACAATAATTAATATTTCTTAATAACATTAATATAAAAATTCTATATTAAAAATATGTAATAATTTTTTTTTCTTATCTTCATTTATATAATACGTAGGACAAATTCCAATAGAAAATATATGGCTTGAAGAATAAAAATTAAAACGTTGCATTTTCATTTAGCTCAAGGCGGCTTTGTATTTTATGAGAAAACTGAAATCGACATCGAGCCTTTGTATACAGCAGGAATAAGATGAGTACTTTCAGCAGAGTAGAACGTGCACGAAATGGATCGAGGACGGATAAAAGCCCTTGTCTCTAACACTCTATTTACCCTCACTGTTGTCGATTAAGTTATAGTTAGCGAGACAATTTAACAAAACGTATAGAAAGAGCTGAGTCGGATCTGACGAAATAGTTTATCAGGGAGGGCAAACGATTTTTATTTTTTAAATTAAAATATAGGTTTTCTCTGGTTTCTCTAAACTGATTATAATGAAATAAAAAGTACCTCAACACGTAGTTGTAATTTATCTTTTGACTTTTTTTCATATGTTCAAATTTATCCTTTTGCATCAAATTAGAGTGAAAGCTCTTCTATTCGTATATTACTTATATTTACTAAATTATACCAGATATGTAAATATGAAACTGGAATTTGCCCATAGGTGGTCTAGTTGGTAATTTTAATTACCATTATACTGCGTCATTGGCGTCTTTTTCTTGTTTTGACATCTGATAAAGATTTTCCTCTCACAAAAATACAATTTTCATACAACCACATGGTATCTAATAGCGTTGAACATACCGAATTTTGGGCCTGGAAACTGCGATTTGCTGACAGCATTTGAAGAAAATTGCTGCAGAATCGCATCGAATGATTGTCGAAGCCTAGGGTGAGCATGCTCTTTTTAAATTACAGTGCTTTGAGTGGTTCAAAAATTCAAAAATGGCAATTCTGACATGAGAAACGAACGTGGAATACCACCGAAAAAGCTTGAAGATAGCGAATTGCAAGCATTGTTGGATGAGAATGACGTTCAAACGCAACAAGAACCCGCAGATCGATTAAATATGACACGATAAGTCGTCTCTATACGTTTAAAAGCGATGGGAAAGATCCAGAAGATTGAAAAATAAGTTGCACATGAACTGAGTGAAAGACAGCAGGAAAACCGAAAAACAACTTGCGAAATGCTGCTCGCCAGGTACAAAAGAAAGTCATTCTTCCATCGAATTGTGACTGGCGACCAGGCAACCCATCGACATCGACTGCAAGGACAAATCGCTATGGACAGAAGACAATGCTCTGTGTTTGGTGAGATCAGGAGGGTGTGATCTAGTATGAGCTGAGGCCTTGCGAAAAAAACAATTAGAATATCAAAAAGGCAACACAAAGTGATTTTGTTTCATCATCATGCGCCATCACACACAGCAAAACTGGTCAAGGCAACGACTGAGGCGTTTTCTTGGGAAATACTTTCGCTTGCAACTTACTCACCAGACTTGGCTTCATTCGATTACTATTTATATGCATCAATGAGGCACGCACTTGCTGAGTGGGGCTTCACTTCTTACGAAAATGGCTCGGATTACTGATTTTCCCCAAAAGAGCAAGAATTTTGGCATGGAATACACAAATTATCACGGAAATGGACCATATTTCGAATAAAATATTTTTTATTATTTTTGTACAATAAACGTGTATTTTCTATTCAAAGAATTCGTGTTTCATATTTACATACTTGGTATTTTATATACCATAGATATACCATACCATTTTGTATATCATAGATAAATATCATTGCATATGTGAGTAAATATTATCTTAAAACAATAACATATTTAAACGATGCATTAACAACTTGCAAATTATCTTTATGAAAGATAAATATTATGATTTTATTATGCTGTAGTAATTTAGCACTTATTTATGCATGTTTTATATCATTCAGAGATAATAAATCACATAGTAATAGCAATTTTTAATGGTATAATAATTGATCGTAAAATGTTAAAACATGACTAGTTAAAAAAATTCAAAATGATATATGAGATTGTAAATAATATCATTCGAGAAAATGTAAAAAAAAGTAAAGTTGAAAATGCAATTTGACATGTTATCGTAATCAAGTTTAAAATTTTAATGTCTGAGTAAATCACGAACTAGAAAAAACATATTTTAATTGGGGGCTGTTTTAAAAAAAATATTTAAAATTAAGGCACAATAACAGGACACCAAATTGCAACAAATACTTAAGGATTATCTGTTAATCGGTGTGCATTGGGGCGATGTCGCCAAAGATGTTTAGGAAATTAGCAAAACGGTTTTAATCTCTGCATGATGTCAATTTGATTAGCGAATCGCGCGTCAAGCGACGTATTATCTTCTAGTGTATTAGGAGGAAGATAGAAATGTTTTTTTTTAATTTTACAATTAATTATGTGCTTGCTTTTAAAATTATAGCAGCAAACTGGACCTCAAACATATCAAAAACTGTATCTGCATAGTATTAGATTACATATGATGCACTTATATATGGTTTCCATGCAGTGTCGAATGGGAATGTTAAGTGGTATGGAATAAATACTGTCTATATTTAGGTACCCCAGATTTTCAACAATGGAGCAGTTAGTTACAGTTCTTTAGAAGAAATTTAATGAATACTCTGAGGCCTTGAGTTTTTTGAAAATTGTATTCATATATAAAGTATTTTCTTTATGAGTAGGTGTAGGTTTAGTTTTCTGGGGTAGCAGGTAGTTTTGTAAGACCACAAAGCTCTACAATACTCAGGATACCACCCATTATATTTACCCGTAAATCAATCAGCGATGTAGTATGGATCCAAATGGCTTCTTCCAAAAGCTCAACATTCCCTTTAGGCCAATCTTTCTCAGCTCGGTTGGGTCCAAGGAAAAGAGCCCAAACACGATGTGTCTGCACTGTGCCAGAGCCTTGTAGTAGCATAACACATATTCAGAGGTATCAACTTCTCCTCACCACACCACCTGCATTCTTTGTTGGCACTGAAGCCAATTTTGTAAATATGGTAGTCAACTGAGATGACAGTATTCTGTTAATAACCTCGTGAGTTCCCGTACACTCTCCCTATCACCCCTCAGAAGCTTTGCGATCTAGTCGTTGCTAGGCTTTAAACCCAGCAGCATCTTAGTCTGCCTGTATCCCTGGGTGTTCTACCAGCGATTAAGTCTCTTGATCTCCAGACATTCTCGGAATGTCCTCTTACCGAGGCAGTGTGCAATCCTGACCGCCGGTTGAGACCCCATTAAGCCCCTCTCGATTCCTTCCCTGGCCAGCTTGTCCGCCTTCTTATTGTCCCGGATACCAGTATGACTCTGCATCCAGATCATCGTCAGCTTGTTACATTTGGCTACTGCTTTTACTGCATATCCGCATTTCTTTACCCGGCATGATTTTACTCCTGGAGCCTTGAAAGCGTCTAAGGCCGCCCTGCTATTAGAGCATATGGTAGTGCGCTTACCAACAACTGCACTCAGTAATTGCGTTTGTGCGCAAGCGTGGATGGCCATCATCTTCGCCTGGAACACTGTGGCATAACTTCCTAGAGGAATCGAGTACTCCTCTCTTCTGTTATGCCCCTGTACTTTATGACTACCTACCCGAATAATAAATTTGTTTAAAAAAATATTGTCTGTTTAAAAACAAAAGGGAGCTTTAAAAAAGGTTAGGAATTGGTGTAGGGAGAGGGGACTCTCGGTCAATCCCTCTAAAACTGAGATGATGGTATTCAGCAAGAAATATAAGTGGAACAAAACATGTCCGCTGAAACTTGGTGGCAAAGAACTAAGCTATAATGGCGAAGTGAAATACTTAGGAGTAATCCTGGACGTGAAACTGTCATGGGGAAAACATCTAAGTCACATATGTTCCAAGATCACAGCAACACTTTGGTAACTGAGAAGAGCCATTGGTAATACCTGGGACTTGAAACCGGAAACCATGAAATGGATGTATGAGGCAATTATCAAATCCAGACTGACGTATGCAGCACTGGTCTGGTGGGAGAGAGTCTGTTTAAAGTCGGAAGCCAACCGACTTAACAAGTTAAGAGGATTGATTCTTAGAAGTATAACCGGAGCCCCAAGATCAACACCGATCGAGGCGATGGGGATACTGATGGGGATACCACCTCTTGATGTCATCCTGAAAGCGGAAGCCGCAAAGGCAATGCACAGGGTGGGAAACATGAATAGGAAGGTAAGGGACCTGAATAGACTCTCAAGAGAGCTAGCTGAAGAGGGACTCCTATGGATGCCCTCTGACAGTACGGGTGTCCACTTCCTGTTTGACAATAAATATAAGATCACCCTCACCAGTAAGACCGATTGGGTGGAGGGTCGAGCTGGATTGCCGCTCAATGGAGACATCTGGTACACGGATGGAGCCAAGAGTGGGAACAGAGCGAGTACGGGGGTGTATAGGCAACGCGACGGGATAGGTAGAACCTTCTCCTTGGGCAAATACACTACCGCACTCCAGGCCGAGCTAGTTGGAATTACATACGGTGTTTTGGGGGCCGACCAAAATCGGACCCAGGAGAAGTTATCTATCTGCTCGGATAGCAGGGCGACGTTGGCAGCCCTGAATTCAGCAACGACAAAGTCGAAGCTGGTCTATAATTGCTATGAAACATTGAACTACTTGGCAGGGAAGGGGTCAGTGGAACTCTTATGGATACCTGGGCATAATGGCATTAAGGGAAATCTAATTGCAGATGACCTTGCCAGACTAAGGTCCAGGGAAAACCTCTATGGACCAGAACCTGCAGTGGGAATAAGTCGGAATCTGATCAGAGACCGCATCAATGGCTGGGCAAGACACCAGCACAATAAAAGATGGAGAGGAGTAACGGGTAAGCAAACTCTTAATCGAATACTCAAATATTGAGAAATGGGCCCAAGAGTTCATTAAATTGAACAAGCACAAAGCCAGAACCCTGGTGGGAATCATAACGGGCCACTATAGTAGCCTGAATGCATATAAGCAGAAGCTGAGGCTGACTGATAGCCCGGCCTGCAGATACTGTAAAGAAGACGAGGAAACCTCGATTCATCTTCTTTACACCTGCCCCGCACTGGAGGAGAAGAGGTATGTTATATTAGGGACCCCTGTTATCCTAGAGGAGGCGAGGCTTAAGGCGGGGGACGTGCCTAAATCGCTCCGTTTATGGGATAGCATTTTTGGATAATGACCCGGATAAGAGGGGATCGCCAAGGGACTACCCATGCGATCAGTGGCTGATGAAACCCAAACCTATATAATATAATATAATAATAAAAACAAAATATAATGTAAACTGATGTTAAATTAGAGTATATCTAACTTTCCTTGAAAATTCAACCATCTGTGATTGAACTGCATACAGCTATTCTTATTCTCAATGTTGTGGTACGATGCATTGTTTAACATTAAAACTTTTTTCTAATTTTAACTTAGAACCGGATTTAGATCAGGTTCTAAGATTAAATTAAATCCTAGAGAAATGCATTGCATTAATATAAGTTACTTTATAAGTTATTGATTCCTGCTTTTTAGCTTTACATAGAAACTAGTATATAAACTTTTATTCTGCGATAAGTGCTATTTGTGATATTTGAGTTGTCCCTTCTCATAGATTTTTTACATAATATACATAAGTAAGTACCTTTCACTTTAGTCCAGACGACGCGACGGCTGAACGTAAAACGTTTTTACAATTGTTTTAAATTTAAAATGATGTATCTATTTTCTCGCTTAAAGTAATATTTTTAACATTAATTTCCCTTGAAACATCTAGCACTGTATTTATTTTTAAAACGAGTATTTTAATTCCAAATAAAAACAACGTAGTTGCTTGTACCTCTATATACCGAAATATTGTATTGTATTCCCAAGATAAGCCTCGGAGAGTAATGAGCATTCTTGAAAATAATTTTGAAAGTAGGACCTGTCGAGAAACTTCTTTGTTCGATTCAGGTGTAGTAGAAAGTACCTTATATAGTGTCTGGGAATATGAGACATTGCAATTGTAACAGAATATTATTGCGTAGTAGTTTTTGGGATAAACAATGAAAATGAAATAACGAAATTAGATTAATATTATACTAAATACAAAAGCATTATAGTATATTTAAGATTCATTTCGATAATTAATTTAGAACTATCGCATTATAGGTCTACTCTTGGGTTTATAGGTTTTAAAATTTAACAAAAAAAATCGATATGGTGTTTATTTTTCATCATCACTTGTATTGATGTTTCATTTCTTATTTGAGACTATTTCAAAACTGAAAATAAATAAAACAGAGGTTAGGTACCGTAAGAAATATACGTTTTTTTTTAAATAATCAAGACTAAAAATGGTATTAAAATTATAGATAAAAAGATAATATGTATATTTGATAATCTGTATAATAGAAATAATCTACAATATAACACATTTACTATTTATGCCCTAGAGACTTGATAATTACAGTAAATCCCATATACACGCTAAAAGACCGTGGTTAGCAGTGTATGAGGTAATAGATTTTAAATAATATTATGTGGTTACATTACGTCCACTTAATTTCCTTCTATCGTTATCTGCGAATTTATTAGCTACGAAAAGAGTAGACAAATGTGTTAGCAAATCATCATTAAAGCATTAATAACATTGTCTGCTATATAATGTGCTAACCATATTACAAACATTTAAAATTTCAACATATCATCGACATCCGGATAATACTTTCGAATCATTTTTGCTGTAAGATGTAACGCATGAAATATAGACGTAATATGTATTAAATCCGTTTTTGAGGGAATAACCCATGGAAACCATAACTGTGTTGCTATCACTGAAAAGAGTTACTCTTTCTTAGTGATAATAATAAAGTTATGCTTTATGCAAAATATGTCACCATATGCTATCGTGACATGTTCAACAATTTAATTTTTCACCAAATTGGTGATTTGGATGTGAACAATATGTGGTTTCAGCAAGACGGTGCAGAGGATCATATAGCACGTGCAACCGTAACTCTGTTACATACCAAATTTCCTGATCATGTTGCTGACTTAACCCAAGCATGGTATGGTTTGTATCTTTTGTAGATGACAGTCGTTCGGCTGTAAAATATGTTAAGTAACATTTTTTTGTCTTGGAGATATTTAACGATGCAGATAAGATTATAAAATTAAAATCAGTTTTATAAAATTTATGCAATTTTTTACACGAGTATGTCGCAGAAATTTCTTAGGCAGTCAAATTTAATTAAAACAAAATATAATGATTTTTTTTTGTGTCTTTGGTCCTAAAAAATATGTAAAGAATTGTTAGTTAACATGTTTTACGCCAGAATTAGCGACAATAAAATTAACAGTTGACAGAAATATGTAATTTTTATTCTAATCAAAGAGACAAAGACTGAAACTTGAAAGAAAAATACTCCTTTCCTTTACTTCTGTATGATCTGTAACTCTCGCCACTATCATTGAGTAGTTTAATTTTATTTTGCAATGGCAAACCTTGTCTTGAAACGAATGTATGTAAAATCTGTCACGTACAGGTTTACTTGACAGGTACAAACTTATTATAGCAACAGCATAGTTTTCATGTAAAATATGTTAAGTGCGGCACAAAACACGTTTTACGTGAAATCGTGAAAATAATCAAACTTTACCAACCTCAAAATTCTCCCGATTTTCTACTGACGAGTCAGTATTTAAATAATCTGGATCAGCATCTGAATCATCAATCGTGCTTAGGATGTCACTATCAGAAATAGTTTCCTTCATAATCACAAAGATATATGAATATTTATGTCACTGTTAACTGCAGGATGCATTAATGTGTGTACATAACAGGTTTTACTTGAATAATACCTTCGAAAATATCACTTACCAGCAGCGCCACCAACTAGCACTGCACCACTTAAACCACTGGCGCGAAATTTAAGCTATTAGCCTGAAGACTCAGTCAGTTATCATGTTCTACATGCAAGAAACAATTTATTTTGGATATGTCACTTGACAGGTTTTACAGCCGAACTCCTCAAATACTGATGCCGTATCTTTAACAGAACAAAAAGGCGCGCAATTTGAATCCTTAAGTTCCAGTTAAGACACCCTATATAAATAAATAATTAAGTAAACAAATTTAACTTACTGATTAGAGATCACATAAAATTCAATTTGGTTCTAAATAAGCCTTATATCACATAACGCGTACTTCAATGTACATATATAATATACTGTAAATATTTCTAAATCCTGCTACCTTGTGAAACAAATGACTGTTAGGAACAAACTTTGTAATTTCGTTATTGCACGAATGTTTTCACGTTTACAGACAAAATATTGCCTATGTAAAACGTTTCATATAGGCATTGGAAGGAAATAGTTTACAAATGCAGTGAAATAAACAACAAACGGCATGTGAACGTGAATACACGGGGAATTTAATGACCGCATTAGTTTTACTGCTAGCCGCTGGCGATTCTGAGTGGTTGCGGGGTGAAACCCTAAAATGTATATAGAATCTCTAATGGAATACATATGGATTTTCTTATTATAAACAGAAACTGTATTAGCCTCTGGTTATATTTGAAATTGATTATAAAGAAAGGGTTTGAACTCCACAGATGAAGGTACTTAAGGACTTTATAAACAGACGGAAATAGTAATGGTTTATCGAAACGGAATTAGCACAAGTAGATTACTAGTACTGCGTAGATAATGGAACAGTTTGTCAAAAAATTCAAAGTCGTGAGTTGGATTGAAACTCGTTCATATTAGGGTAATGGTCGCCTACTTAGATACCTGGTCAGTGGCGGTGCCGTGTACATAATCGGAAAGGCCTTAAGTGCTGTCAATCTATATGTATGAGGAATAAAATAAGTTAATATACACTAGGCTTGTCAAACATGCGGCCCGTCGATACTTTTTTAAAAATTTTTGAAAAAAAAAATTAATTAATCATTTTAAAGTAATTTAAATTTTAAAAATTTATATTTCTATCACGTCTCTGTGACTCTCATATATTGGGAAAATACTTTGCGGGGACGATGGTGCGGAGCAAAGTGCGATTGTACTTGATGCGAAGGCATTTGATGCTTGACACTGGCGTTTCGAAAGATTGCTTTGCCACACGTGAATCCAGCGTCAACTAGAAAAAAAATTCAAAATTTTCAACTTTAAGTGTCAAAGCTTGATATTAATTGGATAAATATGGGTTATTAACTAAATAACCTTTTATGATTTATATAAAAAAAATTGTAAAATTGTAAAAGCAAAAATGTATGGAAGTTGGAATTCCAGATTTTTATACATATTTATCTGTAGATCGATTTCCTAAAATATTATGGTTTTTACGAGTATACTGGCTATGTTCGAAAGCACTCATTTATGCGAGCAACTATTTTCTCTAATCAAAAATAACAAAAATTTAGAAAGGTCAAGATTAACCGATCAACATTTATCATCAATTTTAAAAATTGCATCATCTCAATATATTCAACCAAATTTTAATGATTTGCTTTGTGTAAAACGACGTCAAATATGTTCTAAAAAGTAATAATAAACTGTGATTTTATTTATTTCTTATTACAACTTTTATTTTAGTTTTTTATAAATAATATAAAATATGTTTAGTTCAAATTTAAGAAATTACATGAAATATAAAATGTCTATGTATGTATATTGTATAATATACAGTAAAATGTAAAATATTATTAGTTTAAAAAATGAGATGAAATATAAAATGATATATAAATGATGAAATGACGTATAATATACAATACATTGAGCATGACATTGAGTCTAATAAATTCATAATACATAATATAATCATTCTAAAAATCATATTTTATTAATTTTTTGAGTATTGAAAACATGCGGCCCCCAACTTAATACAAAATATACATACATCAATCAAGAAATACAACAACGATACTGTTTTACACTCTTTTATGATTTTCCATGTTTCCAGTGAAGAATTTCCAAAATTACTTACTAGTGCTCGAAAAACAAGTTGGAATGGCTTTAAAGCAGTAGTCTCTAGTTTTCTAGGGAATAACAAAGTTGAAAATTACCAGGAGCTAGTTGAAATAATGTTAAATAAAATTAAATTCCTCAATAAGAGTATAGTGATAAAACTTATTGTTTAAGTTCTCTATATATGAGTAAAATTTTTACGGATATCTAACGCATTCAATACAGATTAGTTGCATCCATAGACGACATTTGATTCTATCCACGCTAAGTAATTTAATTCATCCAATATCGATGTACACAACAAATACAATACCAACGGGATATAATAGCATTTATTTTTTATATCTAATTATCTAGGATACGGGACATATTTATTGTAACTATATTTACTTTCATTTTTTTATAACTGGGCTATTATATAATCTTAATTGTATTATTTACGAGTATTGTAATAACTTAAGTAAAAGAAAAATAATTTATAATGCGTATTGTATATCTATTTTATGTTCCACTCTCAGATAAATACGAAAAACTGCATAGTAAGTGTATAAACCTGAAGGGTAAATACGAAGAATGGTCGGCTGTAGGCCTTACGAAAAGATACAACTTGGAACAAAGGACCTTAGATTCTGTACAATTGGCAACGTACATGTATGGAGGAGTAAATGGGTAGGAATTTATTTACCAGTGGATGGCGAGGCACGAAACTCCAAGTGGCTGGTGGCTGTCGATTTCTAATTCTTGATGTATCCTCAACGATGGGGGCCCCGTGAAGAATATCCGTGGCACCAATTTTGAGAATACATGTCGGTCGTATAGTCACTTGTAAAGATTGTTTAGTTTTGACTTCACTACGATGGTATTAGATTACAGATCACACGTGCGTTCTCGAAAGGAAAAAATCCATGAATTCTAGGAACTAGAAAAATTTAGGGGAATATTGCGGAATTGCCAACTATGTGGCGCGACATATTTAAATTCAAAATAATCCGCGTTGACCTAAAGTGGCCTCAACAGTAAGTCTTCGAAAGATCAAATGAAAGTATAACTTTTTAATTTGTCTTTTAATAAATTAACTACAAGGTGATAAAGAGTTACTACTCTCCATTAATGTCTATTTAAATATGGTTATTCCTAACATAGTCTTAATTGAATATTCTGCGATAAAATCATGTTGAAATACTATCAAGCTGTTCGATATTGAAGATGTTTACTAATAATAAAAATATTTTGTTAATTTTTAAGAAGCCCTAAACTAATTATCATTATTAATCATAATTATTATCATTTTTATATTATATCATCAATATTTCAACGTTTGGTTATACTCACGATGTAGACTTTTGCAAATTATTGATCACCGACGAGAAGCATGAAAAGAAATAAGGAAAATAATAAATTTCTGAGAGCCTGAAGATATCAGATAGCTTTGGTTATTGGTGAAAACTAACGATTTAATACGTTCCAAATCTAGTTAACGGTATCAAGATACCGTTGCGATAATTTTTCATTCGTCTTACAAAATTAAATCTAGGTTAGAAATTTTCTAATGAAAATGAAATAAGCCTTGAAACCAATTTACGATTGTATAGGGAATTATATGAATAATTGTTTATAACTTATCGATGTAATAATGTTAATAAATCATGTTTCTCCACAGATAAATAATTCAGTACTCTGTTTATAATTGATGGATATCAGTAATAATTTAACAGATTGATGAAAATTACAATCAAGTGTACATTACAACTTCACGTAACATGTGATATTTCGTGACGAATAAGAAGTATTTACAGTATAAGCATCGCGTGCAATCATTTTTATCTATAGTAATACATGCTTTTAATATTCTGGTTACGAATGTTATTAAAATATGAGTAGTTATTTTATAGTACCTACTAATTTTATGTAGTATAAGTTGCTTCCTAGCCACCCTGACAGCAATGTCATTAAATAGCATCATGTTAATCGTATATTTAGAAATTAGTAGTTTAGTAGGGCCATTCTGTTTTTTTTTTTGTTTTAACGAAATGCATATTTTTAAGGGAATAACTGAAAGTAATCCTTATGGTGACGAAATTTCTGTAGAAAAAAAAAGAATGTGTCAGCCACGTGAACAATAGAATGGGGACAAAATTACTTAATACAAAAAAGCGAATAAAGGCATTGTTGGCAAAAGAGCAGGAGAATTTGCTGATAAAGTCATTGTTGAATTGACTAAATATTATGGTCTAGCGATTCGCCGTAATTCAGATTCCGTAGAGAAAATGAAAGACGCAGTATGGGTGATGTATTTTCACAAAGATTCAAACGATAAAAATCCGCAGTACAACGACAAATGCCCCCCGGGAGAAGACAGATGGTGTACCTGGCGTAAGGCTGAAGGTACTAATTCTCTTGCCGAGTACAAGCACAGGACTCCTCAGAATGCGAAGGTATTAAAAGTGATTAAGCCAATTTACTAGGATTTATCCTCGGAAAATTTGCTGAAGAGGTACTGGGAGCTCATACGTAAAATAACAATGAGTCATACTGAGATAGGTCGGAACCTTTGGTGTGAAGATAACACTGACTTAGTATTCCACAAAACACCAAAACACTATACAAAACACTTGACGTGCATTTCGCCAACAAAGTTGGCATCAGCTGGAGATGATTAGAACTCCAATTTCCTCAAATTAGCTTTAAAAACTTTAAATTCATATTTTTCGAAAAGACGATTTTCAAAACTGTGAGCGAGCTTTCTCTAAATTTATTGAACCCATTGAGCTGAAATTACATACACAAGTTCCTTAAACACTTGGCTATCGTGTAAATTTGGTACAATTTTTATTAACAATAACAAAAACGGGAGAAAAATCGCGTTTTCTCGAAATAAGTCCGCCACTTTGTTATTCTTTCGATTATTTGGAATCTGCCATGAAGTGATAGCCATTTGGATATTAATTAGTTTTCAAAAACAGTTCTTGTTTTAGACGAACTGGGCGGCTCACCGTTTTTGCAGGCTCCAATGAAGTAAATATATATAAAAAAAACCGGAATGCTCTACCTGTATTACTTTTCCCGTGGTAAATTAAATAAGAACATAAAAAAATAATGTCCCCTTAAATACTCATGTAAAGGATATCATGTTCAAGTGGCTTCGTCAATTGTAAACGGTTTCAATAATTCTTATTTTATTAAATTGCATTACATAGTACTTAAAGCGTTATAATAACATATTGCATAACATTTGCAGAAAACTAATTGAAAAGGTTTATAATAAACGCAACATTATAACATTGGTAACCGATGTTCCACCAAACACCAAAATACTATAATGTTAGAGACATCATCAGAAGATAACCATCCATGAATCTATTTCAAAAACTGCAACTCATGCTCAGGATAATTAAAATTTAAATTTTGTGTTAATTTATTTGAGAAAAGAAAAAATGAAAAAAAAAAGAAAACCCGCTACGGATAGGATTCAACATGTGTCTTGGATGGGAACCGAACGACAGACAGCTGTTTCGAACTTATCAATCATCAATGCCGTACACGGTACGCCGGTCCAGGACAAATGCCGAATCAAATCCGTGGGGTATTCGTCTAAATCGATACGATTCATGTCAGTAACTTATATTTCTCGATTCCCGACTTATAAGTTACTTAATCTATTTAATTTCCAACACTACTTAATTCAACACTGAGTTTCACTGTCATCAGTGTGACTTTTTTCCTGTACAAAATTAACTAAAAACAATCATTTTGATTGTTTATAAATCTAATTTGTTCGTTCAAACTACTGCAGTATAAACTGGCACTAGTTTATTTGAAGTTGAGTTGGAACGTGTGTGACATAACGAGAAGTACTAAACAAGATTCGATGAAACAAATGAATTGTAGTCACATTAAATTAAGACTACTGTGGTTTCTCTCAATAAATAAGTAAATAGATAGAGATACAGTTAAATTAGGCATTTGAAGGAAACAATTTCTTATTTTAAAATATTACATAATTCAGTATGTATTTCCATTCAGTCTAGTCTAGATCATTGTTCTGTCCTCTGTGGAGATAACATTTTGACGAAGTTTTGAAACTAAATAAAACCAATTCCAAGATGTACATGTATAGAAGCAATCTGCATTTAAATTTATTAATTTATTCACCAGTTTTCTATAAACACTAATATAGGTTATATATCCAATTACTATTATAATTATAATTATTCTTTCTTCGGCATCGTGGAACATAAATCGGAAAAATGAATAAATTGGCAGTTAGTGGAAATAATTATTTAATCAATTATACTAGGTAAAGGTGCACGCGATATTAACAAAAAATTAGCGAAAGCGTCAAAGAGGTCTTAAAGAGGTTATCTACTTAAGAAATATACACAATTGGGTGAAAAGAATCTATGATGGCAAAACCGACATTAACGAGGGACAGGGTGGGTTGTACAATTTGGCGGCCGAAGATACCGAGAGCTGCTGAAAGCTACTGTGTCGATTAGTGTCTTACTTTTTACAAAAATGCGATGCCTCTTCCAAAAATATGTTTATTAAGAAATAATCTATAATATTTATGAAAAACAGTGACGGTGGATGAGCTGAGGGTTTCTGTATCGAATAGCTGAACTTTGGCCAGCCATCGGCAAGCAGTTGCCATAAATTCCTCATCGACAAAAAGAAAAAAATAGATGCATGTTTATTGTCGCAATGGATTTTTAGTGCATTGCCTCTGTAGGATGACATGCATTAGCAATAAAAGAGTTATAGTGGAACAATAGCTTCAGAGTATTATGTAGTACAGAATATCAGCTACATCATTCTTCTTCATTGCAACCCCTGGCCCTTTACAGCCTTTATTTTTGTTTGTAGAACAATTTTTTGACTTAAATCAAGCCCTCTTAGTCTTAAGATGATGCCTTAAGACTTAGCCTAAGCCCTCTGGATGATCTCAATCCCTACATGTTGAAATACGTATCAATTAGCTCTCGAATCATATTCCTACGTAAGTTCAAATTAAAGATGGAAATGAGGAAGCAATGTTTCAACGGCTATACAAATTGCAGCAGAGGTGAGAAGTTGTCCTTCGCAATCAAGAAAAAGTGCCTGTAGCTAATTGTAAGTTTCATTATTGTTATGCGGCTGCTTTTCCTAAAATATTTTTATTTTTGAATACACATTTGTATGAGATAGTCTATTAGTTCATTGTGTAGTTTCTCCTTTCAGCTCCATTCATAATTCAGCTCCGGTTGAATTATCAGCTACGTGTATTCGCAATATTGTATCTTAACTGTTTAACAGTAATTTAGTTAAGTAAGATATGAGGTTATGAATAGAGTAATTCTAAAAAATCATCAATAAAACTCATAAGACAATCCTGAGTTTCCAGTAAAAATTTTAATACCGCTTATATAATATTTTTAATACATTTCAATTATTGATCAGTTTTATTTTGTAAGCTTCATACAGGTGACATTTATCTCGTAAAACATAAATTATAAGCATAAGTAAATGTGTATTATTGTACTTCCAGTGACAAGCAAAATTAAAAACGTAATATAATATTTATATATATATTTATATATATAATATGTATTAATATAATATTTATTTAATATAATATAATATAATATTTTCATTTAATCGGATATAATAATTCCTAAATAATTTATTATTCTAATCATCGATTGGTAAGAACAAAATCATAAATTAAACTTGCATTTGACTTTTATATCAGCGGAAATAGCGCGATAATTTATTTATGGTTCAAAAAAAATTTGATAGAATTAGCCAACTGAAAATTAGATTCGTTATAAATTTGAATAATGTAATTTTGATCGAATTCCCCCAATTGTGTGAAATAAAACGTTGTAGTGTGCAAACTATTTTTGATTAACATCAGTCGTGCCAACGATTGCATGAAAATGTAATTGAATATACAGATAACTGCGTACGACTAATTTAATATAATTGGGAAATTCATCTTCCACTACAACATTCTAGTATTCAAATAATAATACACTTTGTAGGTCATATAATTGTCTTTTATTATCCCTGTTTGTACTAACATAGAAGCTAAGTTGTTATAAATCCGACTCGAATGCCCTTAATATGGTTAACTCTAATGGCCCTTTGCGCGGCATTAAATATAATAATCATGTTTTAATGACCACTTCAGTGACATCCAATCTGCATGTAAAGTACTAAATGGTACAACAATTAAATTATACATCTAAATATGATTATTAAATTACAATGCCGCAATTAATAACATATATACAGAGTGGTGTTAACGACATTGTCAATTTGAATGCTCAAATATATAATTCACAACGGAAATGAGTAAAACAACTACAACGTTTTTATACCACTATATTTTCACAGAAACGTGACTGCAGTTTCGACAATTATGTCATTTTCAAACGATGATTGAACTAAGAATGAAATACAAACATTCTGTTCCTATAATATATACTATCCAAATACAGAGACTAAGTGTTATGACAATAAACAGGTAGTTAAGATTTATAAGAAACGTGTTTTCCAAATGGTGGAATCCCGACCATCAAATTGTGGGAATTTCCATGAATATTATTAAGAACTATTATACAGGGGGTTTATTAATTTGGGTAACAGTAAAAAGAGGAGAGTATAGTATATATACTTAATCATTTAACAAGCTAAAATTATCACTGTGGTTGTATTTATAGATTTCTATTGCTTCTAACCAATTAAGTTTTAAACATTTGCTGACATAGTGTAGGATTTTCATATTATTAATATCTGGGAAATTATGTCCACTTTCCAAGATATGATTAGCAAAAGTAGAATCTGTTTTTTTGTAATCTGATCTATTATGATCAAGGTGTCTAGTTCTAAATTTACGTCCTTTTGTCCTATATATGTGCTATTGCACTACGAGCAATTTAACCTATAAACTCTTTTTCATATTTACTAGTTTTATCTTTGGCGTTATAAATTGAATTTGATACCCTTTGTTAGGGTTTCAATGCTACTTTGATATTATGTTTTTTGAGAATATTTGATATTCTTGTTGACAATGTATCATAATATGTGATGATGGCATCAAGCATTTATTTATCTTCTCTAATATTATAAATTAATTAATTTAAAAGTATACTGATTTTGTTTTTTGTTTATTAATTTGGTAATAGTTTCTGTTGGGACACCATTGTTTTTGGCTATATTTTTAATTATTGTAAGTTCTGTTTCTATCTGTATTTCTGATAAAGGTAGTGAAAAAACTCTATGTAACATTGAATTATATGCAGCTATTTTATACGAATATGGGTGGCAAGAATCAAAGGGAATAGTTATATCTGTATATGTAGATTTTCGAAAAACATCAAATGTGAATTACTTTTGTGTGTGATACTAAGATCTATAAAATGTATGCTATTGTTTCTTTCTCGTTCTATGGTGAATTTTATATAAATATATAATATTCTAACAAACACAGTCATCATTGTTTTCATAGCTACTTATCAGCTCTTCGAAAGTAGCTACCTTATTTTAGTTAATACTATAATATTCTGTTTATACTACTCGCATATTGTGATTCCCAATATAAATTAACAGAGCGATTTAATTTAAAATATACGCTCTTTTAATCTAAAGGATTCCCATATATATTTTATTTGCCATGAGACAGCTGCGGCCATCTGTAAATAATAACGCCATGAGAACAATTTATTTTGCCTTATTCCATAGTCGTTTTGCGTATGGGGTAGTATTGTGGGGAACCTGTAGCACAGCTCAATAGGCGTTTATTTTGCAGAAGTCTGCCGTTTGTCTCAATGAGGGCGCAACGATCCGTACTTCTAGCAGAGAACTATGTAAGAAATATAAGGTTCTACTCCTGGCATACTTATATTTGCCGGAATCTTTTAGTACACAAAAACTTACACCAGCATAATATAAGACATGATGATGATTTGAAAGAACTGATATCAAGAATACATATTACAAAACAAAACAGTCTAGAAGTACGGCTCTGTAATGAATTTGATAGATACAACAAATTTGTTAATATTAAAAATAAGTCTTGTAAAAGTTTCCACCCATATTTAAAAAAATTTTTACTCGTCAATTGCTTCTACAGCATTGACGAAGTTTTATACAAGGTATGTTTGGTTTAATGTGTATATTTTTTGACCACTCTTGTTTGTGATTATATATATTTACTTTGTGTTTTTTTTATATATTATGACTACAAATGCACGTATGTATTACAATTATCAATAAATTATTTCTATCACATTCTATACGTAAATGCTTCTTTTAAATGTAATACCCTGTATATTTGTATATTGTTAAATATATCTAAAATCACTATCTGATTTCAACAGTTTTCGAATAACATATGTGATCTAACTTTTTAATTACGGACCACGGACGTTAAATTATAAGACAGACTATTTAAACATTCTTGTTAATTTTACTGAATTAAATTGAAATAAATGTTCAAAACGTTTCTTATTCACCTGGTGGGAATAACGTAATCTGTAGTACTTTTGCCTAACTTTCGATAAGCCTTGAGGTGAACTATTTCTTATTTCCATTTGTAACTTTTTTTCGAGATTGAAACGTAAATTTGCGGAACAATTTGGACACTTCTGTGTCCAGTTCATACGATCTACAATTTACGAAAGAACTCAAAGGTCTTTTTAGGATTCGGGAATGACAATCCGTCACTCATCCGGTAACAAATTGCAGCAATTAATTGGAAATTCCTTAATTTAAATTACGGAATAAATAAAAACAGCAAAATGTCCGAGATTTATGAAGTCAATTGTAAATTAATTGAATCAAGATTGTACGGTAGTTAAAAGTATATTGAGCCGGCGAAGATTTACGACGAATTTAGTGTGAAAGAAAATAATTATAGAAGATTTAGTATTAAAAGTACTGGCGCTGTAAACGGGAACATATCCCTTCACTTCCATTAACCATGACGTCAATTCAGTTAGTAGTGAACAATACTTAAACCGGGAGAATTAGTACCGACTTACAGAACTTTAACAAGAATTTATGTATAAATAGGGACTAGAGGCAGTTTTAAACCTCAGTTATAACAATTTCCTGATAACGAGAACTTGGTTGGCGGAACGCTCGCCGTACGACGTATAATCTTTTAATATTCATGGAAGATGGGTCTCCTGAACTTCTGAACACCAATTATTGGTATAATATATTTATACGAAAAATGAAAATATTATTGATAACACAGGGGAACATCAACTTGTTGTTATGAATTTATGAGTCAATTTCCTAAACAGCACCTCCATAATTCTTCTACAGGATTTGTTAACAGATAACGTAGAAAACAAATATTTCCTAATATTTCTTAATTGAAGATGGTCTATACCTAAAGGAATCATTGAAAGCATCTAACAACCTTATCATCCATTTGATAAAAAATGTAATACAAATATCAAACCCTAGATTGTAGAGTACCTAAATGATATTGTCTACCAAAGATACATAAACCGAGGGAAATCGATGCGATCAATCGTCTTCGCAATTGATCAACCAACTGCCAGCTTGGTGAACTCTGAGACTAGTGAATTATGCAGATTTCATTAGTAACATCAAATACGTTCAATAATTGAAACAAAGTGAAACCCTGGTCTACTTTGAAGTATATTCATTATAACAATAAACAAAATATAAAACAACAAGTTAAAACAAAATGTAAGTGATAGTAATGACGTAATCAGGCGCAATGCATACAACAGATGCGGGGGGCCCATTCAAGGCTAGGGAGTGCACTGAAAAAAAAAATCGACACCACATGGAGAAGAGTGCTTTGGAGCTAGAAAGCTATGAGGGAGTTCGAGTTCATATTCGTAATACACACGAAAAGGCAAAGAAAAAAGTGACTGCCGTATCTCACATATCGGCTGCGCCCGGCGGAAGGTTAAAATAACGAAGAACTTCCAATATAATAGAAAAACCAACCATACTTGATTGAAAATTTTATTTAAATAGGATATGAATAAAGTTTATGAACAGGTTCCATGAAAAATTTTGTATACTTATAGAGAATGCAAAAATAAGTTGATTGAAATAATTTATAATAAGTTTTTTTTATTTCAAATGCCATTGAATATAAAGAATAATATATTTTCTTTACTTTTATAAAAATCTAATATCGTTGTTATTATTATCTCTAGGTTCATTCCATTACGCTTATGGAACCAATATTTTACACTTTATTAATATTAATATATTTTGTAGCGACACATAATAGTGATTATTTTTCCGGTATGTCGACCTCGGCCCCCATACTACAATTAATTTAACGCGCCCTGTCAGGTTCGTCTCCGCTCAGGAAATTGGAGGAAGCGTCGACGCGCCGTTTTTATCAGACCCGATATGTTTTCTGCGTCGAGTAGAATTGAAAAAAATTACTACCGTGAATTATCGTCCACAACGGATTGAACGGGCGGAGAACGAAGAAGGAAGAAAATTACCCCATCCCTATGCAAATGTTTAAAGGAAAACGCAATACCTAATGGGGCATTTCTATGCTAATATTATTAGACCAGAGCTTAATCCCGATGTGATTATGCGAGAGACTTTGACCTGTCTGAGCGCATTTCCTGCCGGACATGTTCGTAGATAACTGAAATATTAAAATATATCATTCGTTGTTACTACATTACACTAATGGGATTGCTTTTTCTCTAAAATATTAGAGAGAAATATATATTTAAGGAAGATAGAAATATGGCATTCAGAAAGATATTACAAAATTATTTTTATTATGCTTTCCATTTTAGGCTTATATTTTTGGCAATTAACTAAGTTACTGTTAATTCCAGTCTTCTAATATGCTTCACCTGAGAAATATATTATAATATTAATATAAATAATTAACCCCGTTATGTCTTATTTACATAATTAGGAACCAATATGTTGAAAACAGTGCTTTTCAGTCTGAAGAATTTATCACTACGTCCGGTGCCCTAGTTTTTATTAACGATATTTATATGCCGATGATGTAACGGTTGTTTGGTTTATAAATTCAAAACAACAAAATCAATAGAATATTGGATTAAACTCCATGTAAATCTAAATAAAATTTACATCTGGTGCAAATAATATTCTGCTGTTGTATATACTTACTTTTTGTAAACATAGTCATTCTATCATTTGCAGTTATTCATTTAATGATATAAACTTAGTGAATAAATAGTCTTAGTGAATTTAAAGATTTAGGTATAATTTTTGATATCAAATTTAATTTCAGTTAGCATATTAATAGTGTCTTACAAAAGGAATATTTTAAAAAGTTCTTTTTAAAGTTTAATTATTAGATATTCTTACGGTTTTAATTATAATCGAATATTTCTACTGTTCTATATATTTGTATTGTCGAAGCTGGAGTATGAAAACATTATAAGAAATTGGAATTATAATTAGATATATGGTATATACTAGTAGTTTGGAAAATATACAGCGAAAGTTCATAAAATTTCTTTCCTACAAAATAGATGGTTTTTATTCAGTTGCTTGTCCCCTCTTTAAGAATTATTTATAGTATCTGGTAGCTAAAATACCTTCTGGTAATTTAACTAGCACAAGGGAAATTTAATTATTTAACACTAATTTATTTAAAATTATAAATAATTATTATCATTTTTAAGTAAGTTTATGTAGGCATAATATTAAGAATATGTTTCTACATTCACAACTAGTCGTACTAATAAGTGATATATATCGTTATAGTTATGATGATGTTGTACCACACATTATTCTTTCCTGACTCATATTCCCGAGTCTTATCTGAATTCTTAATACTGGAGTACTGGTCGGAACTCTTGGTGTGAAGATAACACTGACTTAGTTTTTCAAAAAACACCAAAACACTGTACACTATACTCGACGCGCGTTTCGCCAACAAAGTTGGCATTATCTGGAGATGATTAAAGCTGATGATGAGTTTTAATCACCTCCATTTGCTACCAACTTTTTTGGCAAAATGCGCATTGAGTGTAGTGTATAGTGTTTTGGTGTTTTGTGGAAAATAAGCCAGAGCTATCTAAATTCTTGTTGTTAGTTAATTCTATATAGGTTTTGATCTATTCTTATAAAACATTTTGCAAAGTAATTGTCAGTGTCAATTTTTTATGAATAACACATTTCAACTGTCTTTTAAATGGTACTGGTAACACAAGTAGAATATCTCTAAATCTCTTATTGGCCATTTTTTGTGTATTACTGCAAGTATACCGATTGCAAAGATCATGTGCAATGGCTGAAGTATAGCCTCAGATCGTGCGCAAATATACGGTTCCCGTATATCAGGCAAAGTAGCTTTATATGAGCAGCAGGAATCTACATTATCCAAAGTAACAAGTAACTTTACATATGTGTACATTCTTGCTACGAAAGGGTTAGAAGTAAAATGAAATCTGTGCTGTTTAAACCAATTGTTGATGGTAATATATGTTTTATTTATCTCTGATAAATTTATTAGGTATTTAAAACATTTTAACATACATAATGCGAAGTTCAAAAATTAAAGGTCTGCCTGCATACGTAATATCTAGTATTATTTCTTTATATATTTTTTATCTCGAGAATCATCTTACGATATTTTCATTTTGTATCTAATTTGAAGTAACACGCCCTATTAAACTCAGCGATTAAATTCGTTTTATGCTTAAAATTTAGTCTCAAGGTTCTCCCTAGAGACCTATTTATGTAATCGAGAAATTCTACAAAAAACAATTTAGCTAAAAATATTGGTCTTTTGGGTGGCATTTTCAGTCACTCTGATAGTTATGGTTAAAGTTTCATTAAAAAGTAGTGTCTTCATTCATGTAATATCCATTTAGAAAGGGCCAAATAATTGTGTACATAAATAAATAACAAAAACGTTGTACAAAATAGTAAAAATCAAGGAATCGGTTCACATATTTGAACATACCCCTAGGGTATAAATGGCGACCCTGTTAAAAGTCACATAACATATTCAAAACTTCTAACCTATAATAAAATCAAATACTTGATTTTATTATTAATTAGTTTATCTGAATAACAATCAATAGTCATTATTAGTCACTCAAAATGATAATGAAATAAAAATCAAAATCCATATTGTTTACTACAATTGCACAAGACAAGGAATATTGCTAATTGTACATTTTTATAGTATAAAGGTTAAAGATGAGATTGTCATTTGTCGTAGAACGCATAAAATAGTAAGCCAGCGAAGCTATCTTTATCACTTTCCACAATTAAATAATTTTGGAGAGCACTTTGTACGAGAATACGTAAATTGGACCATTCACGAGTGGAAGCGAGTTTTGCTTTCAGTCGAAACAAGAGTAAGTCTGAATTCACCAGATGGACGTCAATAAGTCTGGCGAAGGTCAGGAGAAAGCTTTGCTGCCTGCAATATCCTGGATAAATATTTTGGAGGATCAATAATGTTCTGCAGAGGAATTTGTTTCGATGGTCAAACGGATTTGGTTCCTATCCAGGAGACATCCATGAATATACATTTCTACGTAAAAACACCGTAGAAAAAATCATGTAATGCCATTTTCCCTGTTTGTAAGTAACAACTTCATTTTTATTCAGGATTATTCTTGGTCCCACTCTGCTAGGGAGGTACTAGGCTACCTTCGATTTGTCAATATTTCAACTATGGACTGGCCAGCAAAAATCCCACATATGAATCCTATAGAACATCTATGGGATGCATTCAATGAGCATACCTCTATGGCTCTTAGGGCACACCAACAAGTCGTTCTTGTCGAATGGGAGAATATTCCTCAGGAAACCATTCACTACTTGATCGATAGCATGCCCGTACGAATGGGAGCTGTGATAAGAGCTAGAAGAGGATCTAACGCTACTGAATTTAATTTCTTACAATTTAATTTCACCTCCAAGTTTTTTCCTAAAGTTTTTCATTAACACCGTCTTCATTGCATTTGACATTATTTATTCATGTTTTATTCTCGAAAATACCATTCTAATTTGTTAACAATTTGTTAATATCATTTAATTATAATATCACGTAGATACTATTACTTAAATCTTCGCAAATAAAAGTAATAATGTAAGTTTCGTGCGTTAATTTTGTCCAGGAGTTTAGTTAAATGTGTTTCTTAGATTACTGAAAGAAATATATCGTATGTTGACATGCAATAAAAGAGATTGAATCTTTCCACTATGCTCTGTAACCACAAACTGGCACAAGGAACGGCAAAATGTTAATTTCTCCGTCCGTATCTTATTCGAAGGTGTTTAATTTCATCGTAGTCCACTTTATCATCCGTCCTTTGTGCGGGGATTTGTACATTTTCGTTCCCTTTCTTGTGACAACAAAGATCCGTGAACGTCTGGAGTCCCGCCGTCTCGGTGGTCTTGAAATGCGGTCGCGTTTGGAAGACAGCAAATTCTGCACGCACAGGCAAGACAAAAGGATTCCAACAAATCTAATTGTTCCGAGTTATTCCATTTCAAACACAAAGACATGCGACTAATTTCGTTCCGCTGCCTTCGTCAGCTCGGACGTGAATCGGCTCCTTGTGTTACGGCCGTCGAAGTTGTTTCATTTGTTGTCACACAAATTATGCCTTTTAATATTGCAGGAATCGACCGGTTGCAGAAATATTCTGACGAGAAATAGGGTGTTATTTTAAACATGGCTCTTAGGACCCCAGATTGGTATGAATCAATACACTTCATACTGTTTGAATATGGAATCTAAAAAAATATCATGTGCAGCACAGTACACGTGATAGAAGTGAATACTTCTTTAAAATAGAGAATGAGAGAGATTAAGAGTGAGAGATTGAAAGAGAGAGAGAGAGAGAGAGAAAGGGAGAGGGATAATTTCAAAAGAAATATAACAATATGAAATTTGTGTAAAAAATATTCGGTTTATTCATTATCTACACTATCATCGGCTGGTGGTTCAATTGGTAATACCAATATGATTGGTTTGTGATAACTAAAACATGAAATATATGTTCGTGATTCGATATTTTCTAGATAACGTGTAAAAATTGCATCTATTGTTGTTCCGGATTTTGTTGTTGATTCTTTGGGATTGTTATTTATAAGCAGACCAAATGTTTCTCGAAGAAAGTTAATCAACGTCAAAGAATCATTGAATCCGAAATTTACATTGAAATCTCTCCCGAGAATCAAAGGGATTTTGTCTTCGCCTCTTCCAAGTGCATTTGCACCTGTGTGGCTGTAAACCAGTAGAGAGCGGTGAATGAAATATATTATATCTTCTATATTTTAACAAGTTAAATGGTTCAAGGATATTATCAAATAATCACAGAACACAGATGTAAATAACGTAAATAATTACAAAACATAATGATAAATATTCGGTACATACGCGTGCTGCTTTAGCTGTTAATATAGAGCGTCTGGACGCGTACATCTATAACGCGCGCATGCGCTACAATATGTAGACGCTGATAGCCTAAACTGATATATATGATATATAACTCTCTTTCTCTTTCTCTCTATGTTATATATCTGTGTAGTCTGTCTTGTAACGAAGCCTGTGTTTTAGGTATACCAAATGTATAGCTCTCTTTCTCCTTCTCTCTACGTTATATCTTTTTTCTCTCTCGTGTAAAGAAATCTGGAAACGTTACATTTTTTCCAATTCACTCTCTATTCTTGTCAAATATCAGAACGCCGCCAAAGAAGTATTTACTTCAATAAGCACTAAACTATCAGGAAACTCATATAATATACACTGGAATGTGTTGCAATTTGGCACAAATTTCATACCAAATGGGGTACTTATAAGGACATATGGTTTAGTGTGAAATGAACAACGTAAGGCTGTGGTAGAATTTTACCATTCGTTGATGTAAATTTTCGTAACAGTTATGGAATAAAATCAACACGACGTATTATGCAAACTGCACTACCTCTTGTAATTGTACCAATTGTTGTAACAATTGTACCAATTATTGGCGTGTGATTCGATGATAAGTCGAAATTAACCTCGACATCCATGTAGGTTTTGAAAGTTCCACTGGTGATGAAAAAGTCCAAAAGATTAGGTATTTTTTCTGGATTCGATGGCCAATAAGTGGGAGTACCAGTTGATAAGAATGAATACTTCTCTTTGTTTATCACTTTAGCAAATTCTCTAGCTTTGGTGGTAGTAAATCATGAACCTCAGAGTGTGTTTTTGCTATTGAAGTCTCCTCCTGCTATGAGTTCTTGACCAAAATATTGGAAGAGCTGCTCGAAATCTTCTTGTTTTAAGTTGTGTCGGGGTGGGCAGTATACTGCTGACACAATAATATCACAAGGTAAAGTTTTTACTCTTGATTGACATATGTTGTAGGTTGTTTTTTGCATAACTTTGTAGTTCGTAATGTTATAATGTGTTTTTATAAATATTGTAGTGCCAGCATAGGCCCTGTTATCAGGGTGGTTTGTATGATATATTTTGAATGGTAAATTGAATACCCAGAATGTAAGGTACTGGAGTGATGCGAAGTCTCATATCTACCCATACATACTCAGAGAACCATACACAGTTTCTAAGTCAACGTGTGGAAAGGGATCACATAGTTAGACCAATTTTTTTAAATTGAAATTTAATGGTAGAAGTGTATTTGGACACGCTGCTATTTAACCGCTTAGTTTAATGATAATACAGAAAAATCATGCAGAATTTTGAGATTCGGAAATACATTTTCAACAGAATGACCCTCCTCCATACTAGTATAGCATATTAGGCGATTATTTCAAGGCACATTCTTCCAATAGGCGGATTAAAGACTAGAGTAAAATAAAGTGGTCTGCTCTGTCTCTAGATCTATTGTCCTTAAGACTCTTTTCTATGGGCTTACTTAACATCTAGGGTATAACTTGCGCTACCCACTAACACAGAAATTTTTAAGCAGAGGATTACAGAAGAATGTAGATAAATTTCCACAAAAATACTTGGAACGAGTAACAGAGGAATTTTGTTCTAGGATTTTATATCTAAGCAACAGGGAGGTGCACATATATTGTTGTCTATTAACTGCTAACTTCTACTACTACTATGTTTTAGAATTTATTTTTTTAAATTCAAAATAAAACTCGACTGACACTAACATCATGGCATGTATTGGAAGTAGAGCCGTCGTCATTCAGGAGGTCATGTGAATGTCTCATTTGATGTTGATTAGAAGATCTCTTAGATTATCTGAGATTTGGATGTAAACATACACATTGAATAGTACTGTCATCTACCTGCCAAACAACAAAGTGATCTCTTTGCGGAGGATATCAAAGGATTATACGCCATATGAAGATTTCTACATTTCTCTGGTAGCACGTTAACTAAAGCTGGAGCGTCTGATCAGCAGTAACCAATATAGCATAGGATGCAATAGCAAAATTATGTATTTTCTTAGAAGAAATACTATAATGTTCTACAGACTGAGATACACCACTGGTGATAATATAAGTACAACTAAAAGACTCACCTTGTATACTGTGTCAATATATCACTAATACTTTTCACATTATTTTTGTTACTAAAATTCCTTTTAGGATAACTGAAATGACCAGGTGCTACTACAAAAATATTTGATACTTAGAACATTTAAAATAACTGAGTGCTTTTATAGTTATTAAATCATTTTGACATTACTTCTTTTTAACGTTTTCATAAAATAATTTTTTCCATGGTGTCACTCGATAACATTTTACATAATGTAACGTTGTATTCATGGAAACACATTTTAATCGACCTGGCTCTGATCTAGGGTATGTTGCTGTTGGAAACTTTATAGATTACTGAATAATTATGTGAACTTTATTCTTATACGATTCCTTTACTTGTAGCTACTGAAGCTTATGAATATTCCGTTGTTGTTAAAGCGAAGCTGTTAAAATTAAATGTGTTTAATTTAATTCGAATAAATTTGCTTCATTGTCCCTTCCTTTGTTTCCAAATTTATAACCATTTGCTTTTGCCCCCCTTATCTTTCAAAGGTCATTCGCCAAATTACTTCATGACATTTCTGAACATTTTATTAATCTAGAGCAGCTTTATTTGCGTTTACTCTACACCGTATTAAGTAAGGCAAAGTGTGCCGTTTAACTTTCGCAACTAACTTTAATTTGATGGCGCACTTCACCTAGATAATTTCAGAAATCTTATAACGTCGACATCGTGGAGTCAGGTAGAATATTACGATCGTCGTCGTAACAACAATGAGCCCTTATTAACAAAAATATGTGTCAAGTAAGTAAATATCTTGATTAAATATTGAAGTGAAGAAACTTTCTAGTTATATATTTTTGCTCTTTTCTTGAAGATTACAACTGAATTATGCAACAAAACGATATTAGGTATGCGATTATATGTATACTGTGGCCTCCACAGGCCACAGTACGAATGATATTGTTGCACGCACCTTTATATGAGAATGCGTAAGTTACTCATCTGTATTGTAAGCGTACAGTGCTGCACATTAATTAGCTCCACATTAGAAAACTGACCTGAATGCCCACCGTATTATCTCTCATACATATACTTAAATATGATATGAAAAGGACATATATACATTATGTATCTATTCAGTTATTGTTTACAATCTGTGTTCTCAGATCTGGACATAAATGTAACAATATAACAATAGAAATAATATGGGGTTATGTACATATAGAGCATGCCTATAACGCCGAGACTAAGACGATGGGACCTTATCGAGTACATACACTGGAGCGTTGAATTGTTACACACCGGAATTCTTAAGAAGTTTTCTACCAAGATAAGATGGGGTTTTATAGTTAACATGGTTATGCCACATATTTAACCTAAGCAATAATTTAAACCTAATTTAATATAAGCAATACAATTCATAGTAACCAAATTTTCTTATAACTCTTATTCCACGACAAATAACAATTTAAACCGTTTTACTTCCACATCTGTGTACCAGGATAAAAGTGTATGAAGTCCAAATTAGGAGGAATAACGAATCCTCCAGGAGCAATGAATAATGAACTAATTTATTCCAACAATCTGCAGTTGAATTGACATGATGTTTTGGTGCATCCTGTATATTTAAATGTTTATCTTTCTCTATGATAACTATGTCTGCAGATAAGTAAGAAATTCATGCAATTTACCCACCAAGTTTACTTTTAAAGGGTTTCATGTTTTTGTTTAATTTGTTCCTTATTAAAATAAATTAAACTATAACTTAAATCAGTTGGCACATAATTTAAATCAGTTCAGTTTTTCATCAGATTTCAGTTTTTAAATTTCAATAAAATCAAATTTCAATAAAATCTGTTCCTGTTAATAAACACAGTGGTACCAAGTGGTTCAACGACTAACTACGAAAAATGTGAAAAGGCCTTCATCAAATCAGAGTAATTTTAAATAATGCGAAATATCAATAATATTAGCGTATATACTGTGAATATAAAAAAATATGAGAATAAAATAAATATATGTATATGAAATTATTACGACTAATAGTAAAAGCAAAACAATGTAGCATTTGGTAAATAAGACCACCAACCAGAACAAATGTATAGCGACTGCCCCTGCGCCTAACGATTTTAGTTAATTTTATTATTCCATATCTATGACTGTCTTATAGAAAATTAATAATTCTTTTATTGATTCATTACAATATGAACAAAGCACCAAGATATATAGCAAAATTGAGTAGATATGTTGCATAGGCCATTCTACTGCTAAAAAAATCATCTTTACCGATTAACTTATTAATGAATGAGCTGCTTTAGAGTGTTTTAGTCACTAGCATTACTCTTAAATAGGTGCATAGATAAAGACAATTGGCCTAAACCACTGCAAATAACAAAAAAACTCTTTTACACAAGAATTGAGATATAGATTGCCCTGATAGTTTTAGAACAATAGCCATCGTCGTAATAATTAATACAATCCATTACTATGAGAGGAATTACCTATTTGTCACTTTGGATTTACAAAGAATAAGTCGTCTGTTAAGGTTTTATTGACAATGATGGAGATAAGACGCACTTGTTCAGGTCATAAGCACAACTATTACCATCAAGGCTCACATCGCCTCACCAAAGCCTTTGCGTATGTACATGTAAATGTTCTCTAAAACTAGAACACCATGGGATATCGTATCTAAAGTAACAGAGACAATAGGTATATATAAAAGGAAATAAGCCGAAAAACAGTCAAAGCTATATTGGAAATTATGGAAACAAAGGGACTGAAAGAGGCTTTAAACACGACTGCTGCTATATGTAATCTTAACAACGCCTTTGACTGTGTATATGTACATCTTCTATAAAAGTATGTTTTGCCTGCTACAAATGGTGTACCTCAAAGATCTGAATTGGGCTCTATATGTTTTCTTAATGTGCAGTAACGATTTGATTCATTCCGTATATATCAATTCAGATATAATACAACACAACTAATACGATGATATAACTTTTCTAGGCAACGTATAGGTTCTAGGTTCGACAGTTTTGGTATGACAAATAAATAGTTTCCTGCTGATTGGCTATAGCTAAATTCCAATAATCTTAAATTCTGATGTATTAAGAATCGGGTACTTTGCCTCAATGTACAGTCGCTTAAAATATGAAATATATTTCTAGGAAAATAATTGTATTCTACTATAAAATATATATGTATTCCAGAAAGCGGCAGATCTCTTAAAGCTGCTACCCAAGGGACACTATGCAAAGAGATATTTACAAAACCATTAAATAATTTCACTGACGTGCAAGCATGTATTTGGGTCCTTATTATAAAAACGGTACTAAAGTTTGAAGATATCCTGAGACATTCGCTCCTATATGTAAATGGCCCTTTGTGGGGTATTACTCAAGAACAAAAACAGATAGTGATAATAAAATAAGTATAAGTTCTACAATATATTGATTAATTATTATATTATAACTTATTAATATTGACTTTAATACGTTGAATTACAAAAAATTTTTCAAATTTCTTAAGAATTTTCTATTACATAAATGTTTTTTATACTATTGATGATTATTTAAGCTTTATTAAACCTGAAAACATATTATAGCAATTAGTTTGTAACAACTGTGGCTTAAAATGTAATTTATTATGTAATATTCTTCTCCTTCTTTTTCCTTCTTCTATATAGACATTTTGTCTGTTTCTCTTCGTCGTCTTGCCTAAGTCTCGCTATTTGGAATATTGTCTCTCCATCGTTTCCGAAGTCTTCTGATGCTTCTGCGTCCTGATGGTGACTTGTCTTTAGTTACTTTTACTAGTCTTTCCTCTGACATTCGGTTAATGTGTTCGTTCCATTATATTTTTCTACCTAATACCCATTCATTAATGTTTTCCATCTTGCACATTTGCCTAATATCCTCAATTCTTTCCCTATCCATCAATGTCTTGCCAGCTATCTTGCGTACTATTTTCATTTCTGCTGTTTCTAGTAGTATTTTTGTTTTAGTTGTTTCGGGCCTGGTTTCAGCTGTGTATGTCATAATAAGTCTGATCACTGTTTTGTATATTCTAGATTTTGCTTCGATCCCTATGTGTTTGTTTCTCCATGCTATGTGGTTCAAACATGCTGCCGTTCTTGTACGTTGTCACCTGGCTTCTTACTTCAGCCTCAATCAATATCGCCGTAGCTAGATATTTCTATGCCGAGGTATTTAAATTTCATTTCTTATTGGATAACCTTATTATCAATACAGAGTTTACATCTAATTGGTATTTTTGAAGTAGTCATGCCTTTGCTGTTTTATAGAATTGAAACAAAAGTCTCTGTAGATCATTTTCATTTTCCACTATTAGTACGGCATCATCGGCATAGCATAACATTTTTATCTCCCTGTCTCCCATTTTATATCCTTTGTGTTTTCGTATTTGTTTTATTACTTTATCCATGACGATATCAAACAGGAGCGAGCTCAAAGAGTTTCCTCGTCAGATGCCACTATTGCTGGATATTTCTTCGGTGAGCTCGCAGTTGACTTTGGTTAGGATTGTATTTGCAAAATATATGTTTTCAATAGTTTTAATGATGTTACGTGGTATTTGTGTATCATATAGAAGATGTAGTACATCTTTCAATTATATTCGACCAAATGCCTTCCCTATATCACTGAAATACATAAAGGCTGGTCGGTTGTATTCAATCGACTTTTCGGTTATTTGCCTTAATAAAGGGTGGTCCAACCATAATGCACGATGTTAATTGTGAGTCACACCTTAACGTCAAGTTTTTTGCCCAACTTAATATGACATTTCTTTGTTTCAGTGTTTGACAAATTCAACCATGAAGAGGTACACAATTGAGCAGCGCGTTAAGATTGTTGAAGCCTTTTACGAAAATGGGCGTTCAAATCAAAATGCATTTCGTGCACTTCGTGACTTTTTGGTCAGCATAATCGCCCAAATGTGTCCACAATCGGGAGAATTGTGCGCAAATTTCAGCAAACCGGGTCTGTAGGAAATGTCAAAACACCTGTGCATGCTCGCCCAGTTCGTTCTGCGGAAAACATTGCTGTTGTTCGCGATAGTGTAGCAGAAGAGCAGTTACTGTGAATGGTGTTCGCTATCGCGAGATGATAACGGACTTCCTGTGGCTAGAAATTAAGAATATGGACCTGGACGATATGTGGTTCCAACAGGATGGTGCCACTTGCACACGGCCAACGAAACAATGGCACTTTTGCGCGAGAAATTCAATGGCCGTGTTATCTCACGTCGTGGCGATGTTAATTGGCCGCCACGATCATGTGATTTGACACCATTGGACTTCTTTATTTGGGGATATTTAAAAGAAAAAGTGTACGTCAATAAGCCAAGAACAATTCAAGAGCTAAAGGATGAGATAATTCGGCACATTAACGACATTGAACCTCAATTATGTCTCAGAGTCATTGAAAATATGGACCATCGGATAGAGGTATTCTACCGAAGCCGTGGCGAACATTTGGCCGATATTTTGTTTCACACATAATTGTCATAGATCCTTCTATCATAATAAAAAATACTAAGATAATTCTCTGAAAACTTTTTGTTTTATTTACAATTAACATCGTGCGTTTTGGTTGGACCACCTATTATAAACACAGCGTCCGTACATGATCTTCCTGACCGAAACCGTTGTTGTTCATCTGTCAATGTAATTCGTTCGTCTCTTTTGTTTGTTATAATTCCAGTAGTTTAGAGTTGTTAATTGTTGGGTTAGTTTTTCCCCTCCATATTTAAGTAGTTCATTAGCTATATCGTAGGGTCCTGGACTCTTCCTATTTTTAAGTTCTTTGAGTGCGATTATTACATCATTTATTTCTAGCAATATTTCATCGTTATGTAATATAGACAATAAAACTAAACCGAATCAAATTGAACAATGTAATTTAAAAATAAATTTAAATACTGACTGACTCAAGGATAATAAAAATCCTGATAGCGCGGAAAATCTGAAGGGGATTGGAAAAGCATAAATAAAACCCAGCTAAAATAAAGGAAAAGTTTTAGTCAATATAAGGGGAATTAAAATAACGCAAATTATGTTAGACCCAATTCCACCTTTTTCCTGCTCCAATTCTTTCAACAACACCAACCTTGGATATATACATAAACATAACCGTTGGAGGAAGGACGTGTTTCAATCTCCTGCCTAATCTCACAATCAGTATTCATAAATTAAGTCACAATTTAGAGGTACAGCTTTTAGGTAAATCTCTATCAGCGTTTAGTCTCTTAAGAGGAGAGAGTTTGCAGGATAAAACTTTTTTAATAAGCTTAGGTCCGCAATTTTATTAAATTAGTCTACTCGAGCTAATACCTTTATCGTCCCACGAAGGGCTTTCGCTTTGGCATGACTTATAGATTATTGCCCTTAATATAAGATTCATTTGTTCATTACTCACCTTATAACAATCACGCCGCAGAGAAAAGTATTCGAATAGGAGAGCAAACATGAAAGCGTAAACTTCTCCTCTAAAAGAATAAATCCTCTATTTATTCTTCCCTTTAGGTTTGTTATTTACAGGTAAGTAAACATACGTCTTGGAGTTTGTTTTCAATTACGATATGAAGGGGTAACTTTAGGTTCAAATTCTTCTATTTTCTCTAACTAACGGTAAATAATGTATTACGAGTACAAATATGTGACTGTCGATAATGTATCTATCATCAACGGTTTAATATCGACAGTAACACATTAACCTACTAAAGAAATCGAATTAAGTCAGTATTTTACAATATTTAAAATAGATAAATAGATATATAAATACAATAAATAGAAATATTGTGAACCCAAGTATTGGTTCATAATTCTTAAATAGTGTGTCTCAGTTGGAACTGCACTGGGATTTGAATTGCGCGCCATTTGTGTCCTTTTAAAGGTAGGGCGTCAATATTTAACGACTGTCATGCGATACAAGCCATGCGAAGTCAACATGCCGAATAACAGGTCAACAATGAATAGTTTATGTACAACTGTTTTTTGAAAGTGAGCGACTATTTACAGATACATTAAGAAAAATTCTCACAAAATTAGGACAAAATGTAGCGCCTATAGAGTTAACAGTTCGTAACTTAATCAGGAAATTTGAAGAGACTTGTTCTATTATTGATAAGGCAGCACCAATATATCCTCGTCGTGGTCGATCAGATGAAAATATTGATGCAGTGAGAGAAAGTGTAAGGAAGTGTCCAAACCCATCAATTTGACGTTGTGTAAAACAATTGAATCTGCCAAGAGCCACCACGAATTAGATTCTCTATCAGCATAAAAAATTCAGGTAACATAACAATTAAAAGTTAGAGATCATTTTTGACGTCGTACATCTGTTAATTGGGTGTTAGAGAAGAAAGAAGGTAATACTGATCTTTGCATCAAAATTTTATTCACAGATGAAACACATTTTCATCTTGACGGATACGTCAGCAAACAAAATTTTTGAATTTGAGGTGCTAAATATCCACATGCTGTTCACGAGAAAATGCATCCACAGATATACACGGTTTGTTACGCAATTTTGGAGTAATGAAGTAATTAGACTATACTACTTTGAAAATGAAGCTGGTGTTGCTATCGCAGTGAATGGGAAACGCTATGTTAAACAATTTATTTTTCCACCAAATCAATGATTTCAATTTGACAGCATGTGGTTTCAGCAAGACGGTGCAATGTGCCATACAGCACGTGTAACCATAACTCTGTTGCATACCAAATTTCTTGATCATGTTATTCGAGACACCTAGGCATGTTGATCCCGGTATGGTACAAACCATGACAGTCATTAAATTGACGCCCTATCTTCAACAGAATACAAATGGATTACAATTACGAGCAAAATCTTATAATTCCAATTGAGACACCCTATAAAAGGTATAAATAATGAACATAATTTCCAAGGTAAATTGCAGCAAACTAATTTTGCTGACAATCGACAACAAACATGGAACTGTCCCAATGAAGAATTGTATTGCTGTTTGATATTCCTTTATAAAACCGCTTTAAAAAAGTTTTATCGGGAAGGTTTTTTCTATTCTAGGGAAAGTATTCTATTTACATGCACAAATAATAAGTTAAAAATAAAACAAATTATAAATACAACATTATTACTATGTAAATAAGTATTAAATTGATTTTATACATACCTGTTCTCAAATGTTAGAAATGAAAATACTTAATAGCAACAGATAATAATACTTTAAACCGAATGACGTAATACTTCTTCTAGTAAAAATTAGTGTGTTCAAATTATTTCTCTATAATATCAATGTCTATAAGTATAAATTCTTATTATATTATTTTAATATGGAGTGCTTTCATTTCAAAACTACCCACTTCCATTATTTTTTTTAGCAAGGAAGACGAGTTCTTGACAAAAAAAAGAAAGTAAATTTAGATACCGAAGTGGAAGTTTAAAACCAGTGTCCGTTACCGTTTAGGTGTCATCGCTTAACCCTCAGCTATCCCTATTTAAAAATTTTAAATAGCATCGCCTACCTTATGATATGTCTTTTTAAAGGCCTTAAATAGGATTATGATTCAGTTCCGTTTATAAAATGATAATCGATTTAAACGTTTTCGTAAGAGAGGCAAAAATAGACTAATTGATATAAAACTAAATAAATTAACGGTGTACTCTAAGGCATGTATTAAGAGTTTAATGAAAGTAGGATTTCAATCAATGAAAGTAGCACTGTTTTTGTGGAATTGCTGCCACAGCAATGCTTCCTTCCAGAAGCATTCCTTCTTAAAACACAGGTTTGAGAAAACCTGTGTTATAAGAAGTCAATGAAGTAGAAAACCCACTGTTGAATGATATTTACATTTTCAATAAGATGTCCCACAATCACATTACATGTTCTAAGGTAGCTGGATTAAAGATTTTCCGACAAACCCATTGGCAGAGAAGATACTCTGGAATGGCATACATGCAGGTTAATTACTAAATATGTATACATATGAAGACACCCGACAAGAATTTGAGAATAGATTTAGAGAACACTCAATCAAGTAAGGTTTCAAATCGAATTGTGGAAAATGAGTTTATTCTATTGTCCTTGTCTTTATGTGTAACCTTCCCTCTGGAGGCTGAGACTTTAGGGGAAGGAAGTCGATTTTTTTGGCCAAACATTGAAAGACAAATGTACTTCCAAGGACACCAGGATTGAAAAAAATCAGTAATATATATATTCTGTATTAAGAAGGTTTTGCAACAAACTCGCTTGTCTATTTACTATGTGCCATTAAAATTATGAATTCTAAATAATTTATAGATTTACATTTTTTTTCGATATATGAAAACATGGGTCCTTTATATCAAACGTAAAGAGTTCCATATAAATCTACATCTGTCATAATAATGAGCTGTCCTTATAATTGTAAAATTCTTTTGTGACCTTAGTGATTTATATCATGGAATCACTAAATTCAAATATTAATATTTTAACGTAATGATTTTTGTAAGTATTTCGAGTTTAGTTCTTAGAGTATTTATGAAATAGCCCGATATTCCTAATATGCTTTATGATAGTCTGTATAATATATTTTATTACAAATTTCTTTTGGCATTCATTGAAATATATTATGGTTTTAGTACATTTTTATATTAATATCTATACTTAAAATTGATATATTCCTTATATTATAACCATGTTTAATTCATAAAGTAGTAAGTGAAGAATATTTTTCAAATATGCTAAAATGAAACACTTTTCCATCAGTTTATTTTTATACATAATTCGAAGTTATTCGTTTATTTAGATCTTATTTGACAGTAGTAAGTTGAGAAGTAGATAAGTAACGACTATAATCTTATTAGTATTACTATTATTACCTTTATAAAGTCGATATATAAGAGAAATCTGAAAGTATCCAAGTGAAATAAGCCATCAAATTGAAGTTACTAGAGAAGGTTAAAAGGAACGCTTTTTCGTACTAATATTTACGATACGCAAACAAATCCGTACTAAATTAATAAATGCTCAAGCAATGTCATGAATTAATACAGTGAACTTGAGAAGATAGGGAAGGCAAAAACAAGTGGTTATAAATTCGAAAACAGTGAAGGAAAGGGTACAGTGAAGCAAATTTATTCGAATTGGATTAGATGCCATTAATTTTAAGAGATTCAGTTTAACAGTAACGGAATATTCATAAACTCCAGTAATTACAGAGTAAATAAGTCTGCGAAAAATAAGTTAATAATGCTGTTCAGGGCTGTTATTAGTAGAGCACTTAAAATTTTCTTATTCCTGTGCTTTCGTATATAGAACAAGGTACTAATATTAAATAACTAATATACATTACGCAAATAAGTTCAGAATTATTCTTTCACAGATGCTCTGTGATTTAAAGAGTTACTACTATTTTAGTTACATTGCCCAATTCTAAAGCATGCCTTGTTAAATAGTGGACGCATTTTTTTACGTTCACCTAGAGCAGAGAGAGAAGATAGCCTCTCTGTAGGTTCTCCTCTTTCCTTTTTCTCCACTTTTCTTCGCGTTTCAAAATATCAAGATATATTTTATTTATTAGTATACCAAAGCTACTTATGTCAGCGCTTACGTATTATTAATGTGGTAATGAACACTAAACATTTTGCTTATTCCTCTATTTTATCATTTTCCTTCCCATATAAACAAGAACCTTCTCCATCGGGAACACATTACAACATGTATGGACACTTTGGACAAAAACGGCTGAAAAAAGTGGTGAAGATTATCGAACAATGCATGTATTTCAAATGTTCTATATATCAGTATATAGTAAACTATGTGTCCAAATGTTGTAACCTGAATTATTCAGAAATAATTTATAACTGCATATTATTAGCGGATAGAAGTCCTATTGAAAAAATAATGTTGATGCTAAGCCGTACAGAATTTGTCACCTTTCATGATATAAGGTCCATCATAGTTCTAGACTACTGTATGTAAAAGTAGCCAATGATCTAATTACATAGGCTAGAAAAGGATGAATATTACCTATGGTAATACCTGTCCTTTAGATTTCCATGGTACTATAATATAGGCTTACTATAGTGTTACTATAATTAGCAGCAGCCGGTGTAATTTTTGTCTGGGGTGCAATCGTAAAATAATAACAAATGAAAAATTAAAATAAACTTACCCATGTCCAAGCGTGAGGTTATTTATACAGAAAATTCATTCGTATGTTCTTGGAAATCGCAAAAACATCAATACAAGATCATTAACATCCAGATTTTAATAATCTAGAATCGCTGCAATTAGCACTTTCTCTATACTTATCATGCAAAGTGAATTTTAGTCTGTCTTGCGCCATTGTGTTTCTCAAAAAGTTTTAAATTCTTTTAAACGTCGAGAAACAGCGTTCACTCTCAACACTTGTCATGAGTATGGTACAAATTAATTTTAATAATAAAACAGTATTACTAAAATAGTTGCTAAGCAACTTACTGCTTCACGAAAATTTTCCCTGCTGTATATAACCGTTAATTCAATTTAACTTTGTCCAAAAATCCATAAATTTTCGTTACATTGTCAAAATCTTGAATGGGGAATTGTTTCTCATAGTCACTAAATTTATTGGGAAAAATAGTTTCGACCGTACAGGTGTTCTCTAAACACAAATCTGTCTTTAGTTTGGGTAATTAATATATCACACACTTCCTTAGTTTGTGAAGAAGATTATATGTCATTATGGGATCGTATTGTTTTTTTTTTAGGCGAATTTGAGGAATTAGTTATCCGGATTTTTATAATTGCGTCTTCAAATTATTCAAATAACTGCTCATTTTGACATCATCCAATGATCGAGACTGAAACCTTTTAAAAAGGATTTCACAATAAGGCATGACCTTGGCGAAAAACGCGAGCCAGAATTTAAAGTTATCGTTATTTCAATAACCCAATAAAATTTGAGCCTGATTTTTTGTATTGTAATCATTTCCCGCAGTGTCAAAAATACATTCTAAGCATTCTTTTAAAAGTTCAGCATTCTCAGAAACGGTTCGTAGAGTTTGCGTATTAAAATTCCGTTATATATTCCACCGAATATGCCTTCATTGCGATCTCTCCCCCCTCGTTGTGGTTATAAAAATACAAACAACACGTGACCACGTAAACAGCCCAGATTCAACAGACAATACAATGCTATACAATACAAGACAATACAATAGATGACCTCATACAATACGCTTGCGTCAAAGCTTACAGAATAAACTTTGATTTGCGTGGCCGTGAATTGCACGCATATCTCATATAAATGCGTATAGAAATCTCTTGTTTCAAGCGCCCGAGTCCTCTCTTTCTAACACATGGTTAAACGGTCCTCTGATGTGTGCTACGTGAAAACTGAACGCGCTATGTATTTAGAGTTGCAGATTTAATATACCGTAGATAAATCTGATAAAATTCTAGGGCTGACGACTCTCGTGACATCTAACAAGCTGTAAGCGAGACTGTTAGATATCGGAACATTCTATGTATAATGATAATGTAATGTATAGTAAACACCTAATAGACATATTTAGGAATTTTTAAGGGAGCTCACTGCACAAATGCACCTACGATAAAACCGCCACTGACTATAATGTAATATAAGATGTTATAACATAATCATGCAATAGTGTTTCATAATCGTGCTTATTATTTTATTGAAGGTGATAATTTACATATAACATTATTTCGATAAACACACTTATCCTCAGGAGGAGGGAAGGGAGTACCAAGTACAAATGGCGTTCGACATTCGTAAACACCTCTGTAGGGATAGGATACGTCATAGACACGTGTTGTATGGGTGAAACAAAGGTATGCACTTTTATTAGTAATGCATTGGGCGTCTGACCTAAATATTCATCGTATTCTATATGAAGATGTGTCATGACGAATAGTAAAAAATTGGGAACATAAGTAACCACCGGTTATTATGCACTCTCTATATACCATCTCATATAGAACGATAAGGTAGAATAGTAGTCATCAAAAAGTTAGAAGATTTTTTCGGTTTGCATGACTTTCCATGTAGTTTGCGTAGCATTCAGATACATTTGAATATTACTTCAAGTTTATCATTTATTCGATGAGGTTATATGATAACCATTCTCCTTATGTATTATATTCTAGTACGTTAGTAGTAAAATTGTAGTACGTTAGTTTTTGTTTACATTTATTTAAATCAAGAATCTTGGTAGGGTACATCACAGAAGGTATTAATTATTCAAAAAGGTGATTTAAATTGATATATATTTAAATATATCTTATGTTCATGTTTCAGTTTTATTCGGTCAATACACTTTATAGAGGGTGGCAAACATTAAGGAATCTTATTAAAAATAAAAAATAATACCTACACATATATTCTAGATATGTTGTAAGTGTAATGCAATATCTTGTGTTTGCTAAACTATAGTGGGGGGATTATGGTGCCTTTTTTAATACAACTACAGATAAATTCAGGATATTGTTTATAATAACGTATTATTTTGAACAAATCTTATTCTAATGTCAATTAGTTGGCATTTGTCATTATTTTACATAAAATCAGGGGCGACGCGTCCATTAAGGCCGTAAGGCGCAGCCTACCCTACATATTTTAGATGGTAGATCCCTATTTTATATTGCCACTTGCCTTTGCCAGAATGATAAACATTTTCTATTCATATTATCATACATATTGCCATTTAAACTGAAGCGTCGGCAACCGGCAGTGCGCAATCCTTGGCCGGCCGCTGTCTGGGCTATCGACAGCCAGTCCAGACAGCGGCTTGGGTTTAACGGATTTATAGAGATTCGCAGTCCAGGAGAGGAGAGGGGAGTACGCGAAAAATGACACGCAATTTAGCTAGTCTGATCGATTAGTTTGCGTAATACAGTGGCTATAATATTGACCTGTCGTTACTCGTAGTGGTTAGTGTTATTTTTAAGGATAATGGGGGTCCTAGACAGCGCCGATTTACTAGACTTTCGAATTAATAAGAGTGGTTATTTTAATAATTTATCTTTAGGAGTTAAACTGAAAATGAAGGCGGCAAAATCTACCAATTTATTTCAAGAACTCTAGATGTTCTTGCAGAACAGAAAACGCGGCGAATTGATATACAAAAAAATATAGGTAAGTTGTTTTGTTATTGCGATTCAACTATTCAATATATATATATATATATATATATATATATATATATATATATATATATATATATATATATATATATATATATATTGCATTAAAAATGAGCAGCCCCCTCCCTCGCCTAATTCAGGACAGCCTACCCTCAGCTTGAATCGACGCTTCGCTACTGCATATAATGAACATAAAATTCACTCACACAAAATTCATATTTACATATATAATAGACATCACCTGATATACAAATAAATACATTTAATGTAACATAGAATACAAATTATCCAAATAGATCAAGTAGAATAGATTTGAGTAAGATGTACACTAAACGTTACTATTTTTATTAATACTATACATTAGAGGTAGTTATTTTTACCAATATGTCTATATTGTGCAGGAAAATGTCCAAGGGAGAGAGAAAACAAGTGTTACAATTTTACAGCAATTACAAATTTATATAAACAATTTTAAAACCTTAAAACGGACTTTTTCGCACGTAGAACATCTTTATCTCGAGATTGAGTGGCCGAGAAAAAATAAACCAACACATAAATTCAGTTTTATGTGTTGGTTTATTTTTAAATATGTGTTTTTTGCGACAGTTTTACTTTTTTCAAATAGTCCACCATCGTGCTTTCTCATGACCCATGCACAGGGTGGGGTGTGTCCTATCCACCTTAAAAGCAATATATGTCGTCTGGTAAACGTCCTTAATCGGAATCAGTTGAAATCCGATCGATCCCACACGACTTAATTGAGCGATCGTGCTAACAAAAAAATTCTCAAATAGTCCACCATTGTACTTTCTCATGACCCATGTACATGGTAGAGTGTGTTCTATCCACCTCAAAATCAATAGATGTCGTCTGGAAGATGTTCTCAACCAGAATCAGGGAAAACCCGATCCATCCGACACGATTTAGTTGAGTTATCGTGCTAACAAGAATAAATGCCGATGACAACGACATCGACAACGACGATAACGACACACACACAGCAAGAATTTTTTAAAACCCATTTTTTTTTGGTTTTTAGGTCGGAAAACGAAAAATAAACCCAAAAAACATTTTTGTTTTTTCACTTTTTCTTTACACGATTACATTACTTTTCCGCGTATAGTGGAGTGCGGAAAAGTAATAAAAAATTAAGTTGATTAAAATACAAATTCCATCATTACCATTAGGAAGAGTTGTTCAAGCTACAATTTGCTTTTCCTCTATTATAATATATGGTGAAAATATTTAACGGCAAACTAATAAAAGTGAAGTACTTGCTCTGTGTCTGCGATACGAATATATCATGCTCTGGATCTTGCTCTGCGTCATGAATGTATGACTACAAGATTGCTACTCGAACTGTAGTCTGAGGTGGCGGAATGGAACTAGTATTGGGGGTATCATTACTGTACGCTTATGGCCGAGTTCCTATGGAGAAAGTTTGCCATATCTCTCTAAGAATACGTGCTTGTCCTCACCTCTATGTGTACCCTTCCTTCTCGTAGCATGGAATTTTTATGGAAAAAAGTCCATTTATATGTTTGAATTTTAATAATAAACTCTAAAAGATATACTTGTTAGCAACGGATACTTGTTGTAATATTTGTTATAACATCTGTGGTCTCATAAAAATATATACTTAATCTTTTCCAGCGAATTTTATATATAAAATAGTAACAGAGTAAAAACTTATTTCAAATGAAAATCATAATATTAAGCAAATGGAAGGTATAAGTTTGAAGCCTGTTAAAACATAAAGTGAACATAACAACCACGCATTAAATCTTCATACAAGATTTAATGAAAATATGAATTTTTCATTAAATAACATCGTCTGTTGAAACTCATGCAAAGGTCGCAGTTTTTCGACTCTCATGCATTTGTAAAAGATAATATCTATCTGCTGAGTGAGCTTCAAAAAACATTTATGCTACATGAAAACACACCGGTTATTATTTTAAACTTTCCCTCATATTCGAAAGCACAATACTAGAATTATTTAAATTTAAATTCCCTTGAAACACGACCTCCGTATAATTTCCATAATGTATAAAATCGACACGTGATTACGTCTGTTATTAGGAAAAATAGTTGCGTGTTGTAAAATTGTATTAAAACGCTGGTGTTAGTTGTTGTTAGGTCGGTAATAAACTTTCCGGTCAATAAATCAACCTAATGTGAATTCAAATTGTCTTTAGCTGGTGGTTGTGAAATATATACTGAAGTAAGTGGTATGGAAGGCACGTAACGTATATGATTATGAAGAGAGATGGCAAAGGTAGATTTTGTTATATATTTTTATTTTAAATGTTATCCTATTCGCTTTAGATCCCCATCGAATTTTTATGATAAGTAATATGAATATAACCAACTTATGTACTACTTACTCCCAGTAAATTACTATGGAACTCTATAAAGTGTTTATAATCTTGAAAATTTATTTCCAATGGAAGATAAATGGAAAGTGCTTACTTTCCTAAAGGCAGCATCTGATATATCTTCTTTAGTAATTGCCTAGTGGTAATTATCTAGTTCGTGGGCTCATCACGAAAATTAATAATTTTTTGTAGTATCAGGTCTTAGCTTACGAATATGATAAGAAATAGTGCCTTCCTATTTCCTAGTAAAAATAGTAATGTCCTTAGTTTTTGCATTATTCTATTATTAAATTCTCCTAACAAGACTAGACAAATTTATTATTATATAATATCAACAATAGTATGTACACTTCAAAATATGAAAGTATATAAACTCAACAACGGTAGTTCCAATAAAGGGCATAGGGAACTCAGTTACCGTAAACCGGGGTTACTTTGCCTACTTTTAAATTTAAAGTAAAAAATTCGTGTACTTCTCTATCGGTTGGGGAGGGGAAAATATTTCTAGAATCGGGGAAGTGCTTGTAGAGTTGACACATTGTGTTTAAATATATTTTCATTGTTTTCTCTTTCTGTAAAAATTCAAAAACCTGGTGGGCAAACTTACCTGGATAAGAGGGGTAACTTTGCCCACAAGAGGGGTAACTTTGGTTTTCTATTCAACTGCCTTCAAAGTCTCCTCTGGGCAGTATTACATTTGTAGGGGGTAAATAAGCCAACACAAACATTAGAGCACTTGATTCAAAATTTATTTTGCCACCTCTGAAGTAATGAACTTCATGAGATTAGTTTCGTCGTAGTTCAATATATTATCTGGTGGGACACCTTGTAGTGCACCTTCGAGATGATTGAAGTAAGCTGTAAATTCATAAATCCCTACAATGGCTCGTTCTCGAGATATATTTTGACATTTTGTGACTGTCAACTCATTTGTGTACCGTTGAATGAATGAGCTATACCAATCTTCTCCTGGCAGGTTACCGCCTTTAAAATTCTTAACACCCTGGCCACATCTCACCAAATAGTCTTCCACGATTAGTATCACTTCCAAAGCACCTAAAGGCATCCTTCAGTCGACACATATAAGGATTTGGTGGAGAATTTCAGACTCTCAATTTCTTCAAGATTCTGTTGAGAGTAATCCGTGTAATGGCGGCGCCGGCGCCCCAACTTCGGTGCGTATTTTCATGGCGTTATTCTGAAATCAAAAAGTTAGGTAGGTATCAAAATTTAGGTAGGTTTAGCAACTGTGTACTGTGTGCTACGTTTTACACCTCCCACAATCACTCCGCATGCTGATACAGGGTGGGAGGAAGGTATACTACCCAACTATACAGCTTGCACTACGAATTAAAACTATGTGGCTGAAAGCACTATGGTAACATACTTAAAAATCTTCATAATTCGTCCATACAGCTCATTGAGAGGTGGGCAAGATAACTCCAATTTGCCTACAGATCATTGGTAACATTGCCCATCAAAACAAACACACGAAAATGAAGGTATAGAAATTCCCCTATAATATTACTCTAATCGGTATTATATGCGACACAAATAGAAATAATTTAAAAAACTTACCAGCTTTTGTTATTGGCTGCTCTGATGAAAGTTGCTTTTGTCCAATTATCTGTCTTGAAGTCCCCTTACACAACTCACAGTTTCACACTGATAAACTATCACCACATGGAAAAACTCATGAGTCACCCTTGCCAACATCACTACTGGTAGCCCTGATTATTTGCTGCGCATTCAAGGAACATTCAAGTAGCTATGTTTGCCAATCAATTTTTTTTTTTCAAAAATGTGTAAAGTTACCCCGGTAGGCAAAGTAACCCCAATTGACGATAACATATTTCACACAAGTAATTGTTGAGCATCAGTTATTCTACAGCTGTAACATACAGGGTCCGCCAGGGTGGTATGATATTTCTGAGACGACTTTTATACGCGTCTGCGTGGAGCGAAAATTCTCAGGATATACTCGTTGCGGGATGTCATTCCAGTAGCCATGGAGCAGTGGTCTATGGCACATCGCGTGGTTATTTACAACACTTTTATTGAAACTGGTCGTTCTGTGGTGCCTACACAGCGACGATTTCGAAACCATTTTAATGTTGGTCGGCATGGTCGCGTTCCAAACGGGATACCATTATGAAGTGGCTGAACAAATTTCAAACAACAGGATCCTTGAGACCTGGGACTCCACGGGGAGGAGATCGAACTGTACGAACCCTGGAAAACATTGAAAAAGTGCAATAAGCGGTGCAAAAGAGCCCTCGTGGTTCAGCGGTACACCTCATCTCGTTGGGTGGGGATATGGAATGGCCTCCTCGGTCACCAAACCGGTCACCTTGTGACTACTTTCTATGGGGCTGCTTAAAAGGTAAAGTTTACGTAGATAAACCGCTAACTCCTGACGCTCTTTCCGAAACCATAACGCGCGAAATTGAAAGAAATCCTCGTGCCATGTTCGAAAGAAGTATGGATGATTTTGACACCTCTTTATGTCTCGATAAAAATGGACGTCACCTAACTGATGTGATTCTTCGCAGTTGACTTATCTTTTTTATTTTTCAATGGCAATACAAGACTAATGTACAAAGGCAGTAAGTTTTAAAGTTCGTTCAAAAATAAGCTTGTGTCATTCTTTTCAAAAACACCGTACCTCCCTGACGGACCCTGTATATATGTACATAAACTATTACAATGATGTTTTGAATTATATGTCACCATGGTTTATTTATGAATTTAGAGGATAATAAATATTCCTTCTACTTTATAGGAATATGATAAATATAATACATTTAAAAGAAGAAAAAAACTTATAACCTAGAGAGCCCTAAAGACGTATCATACAGTCGACAAATGTATAAATACCAAAATTTCCTGTGTTAAATTGGATATAATTTGGATTAATTGGACAGAATTTTGTAATCCGAATACTTATTTATGTAATTTGAACATAACTATAATTAGATATGGGTATGAATTTTTGTCAACAAAAATCAATTCACAACGTTACAAATTAACAAATATAAATATTGCTAGGAAATATCTGAAAAATTATAAAGCAATACCAATTTATTTTATATTTTCGTAACATATGCAATAATACAAAAAATCATTAATTTTTATGATGAGCCCACCAACCAGAAATTTACTTCTACTTTATTTTCAGTAATAACAGCAGATGATCTTTGGTTTGCCAAGAATTTCATTTGAGATTTTTAATTAAACAGGACTCTTGATTGATGTATTTTGAAGCCTAATAACGGTATAGTAGTTGGTAATGGACAAAAAGAAATAGACAACCAGATGATAGAGCTCTACTATCAGTATATATCTTCTAAAAATAAAGTGTAGTGAACTAATATATAAATAGTGAGGTTCTAACATATAAATTTACAAATACCCAATAATCTGATAATTAGTCAAACAGATCACCAAACTTAACATTTTTAATAGATTTATTTTTTGTAGGAAAAAGTACGGTAGACCACAGAACTTAGAAGGTTAGAAGTTCGACAAGAAATATTTACCCAGCAACTTGTATTTAACAATCTGATTTTCCGTAATGTTTACACACAATGCAGGCATCATCTTGGAGGTTATTACACTAAAAAAGGAGTACGGTTTAAATATTTGTCTTAGCCGATTTTGCCACTTCTAATGATATTGGGATTAGAAACTTTGAAGCTGAGGGAACTGGTGTGTAAAACAATATTATTGAGATCTTAGCTTCCAGAAATAATAGATCAATACATTTTAAAATTCTCAAAATGAAACTTGGAGTCTTTGGTAAATTGCAAATAAGCTTTCGAATTAAAATAGTCCAATAACTAATTTATTAGTAATAAAAAATGCAATATAATTTGGTGTCCACGTTTGTGTTGTATTTTATAGAGAGGATTTGTTATTTTCTTCGTACTTTTTATACTCGTTAGATATTGATTTAAATAGATTAATTTAGTTCTTAATATTATGCTCACCAGTGAATACGCAATATTCAAACTATGCGTTGTGAATATATACAGCATGCCCCATAATTCTCTTTACAACAATACTTTCATTATTTGAAAAGATTTTTTTTACTTTATTACCAATCAGATACGATATATATTTAACAATGAAGTTAACATATTAGATAAAGATAAGTTTATTATATAAAAATCTCAAGTTGTTTTAGTCTATTCATATTAGTCACAGACTAAACAAACCTTATATGGATAATATTTTTGCTTACATAGTACATTGGAGACTGTGGATGTTGCCAGACTAATATTTTAAGCCATTTCTCCTAAAATCCTCACTCTTAGCCAACGTGAAGATGTTAAATTAAAAGTTTCACCAATTATAAACTTTTTGTATAAATTTATTTTACCAAACTAATCATCATCGAAATTTATAATATTTCCGTTTCAACAGATTACAACGACAAATTAACATATTTGATAATCAATTAAGTAAAATTTAAGCACACTGTTAGAAATTTCCTTAATATGACTTATATATTATGGATTATATTATAATATTATGGAAATTTCAGAAAAAATGATAATGTAAAAAAAGTTATTAGTCCCAATATTTTATTACTCACAAATATTTTATTATGAGCAATAAAATATTGGGGTTATCATATACTTTCAAACTATGAGTTGAAACAATTTATTAAATTATAATTTTCTTATTAAATTCAAGAAATTTTATCTTAACGAAAATATATAACTTGTATTAACTTATATAAACTATACTGACATCAAAATTTCATAAAAGTTAATTTTTATCATAGATAGTTTGTGAATCCAAAATTTATAAAAATTACAAAATATAATTTTATTTTTCATCAGCCCATCGTATTCAGTATAAGTAAAAAAAATATATCAGTTTCTAGGTTAGTTTCAGAATTAATTTAGAATACATAATTATTCCTTGTAATTCATCTAGTTCTCGACATTAACATATTGTTAATATAGCTTAATAAGATGAGAGGTAAATCATATACTAAAGTCACGTCATTCTGTTCCAACCAACGTAATTTATAGCATCACAAAAGCTTGTGACTCGGAGCACAATAAACGAGTTTGTGTTTACAATCAAGTTAATAATTCGACCAAACAACATGAGTTAAACTTAAGCCCATTTATATTCTGTAGTTGTTGATGATAATGGATCAATAAAATTAGAATGTTATTTGCATTTAGACTAGTTTGTTCTTCGTGATATTTCTAAAAGTGAATGACTATCAATGAAGTAAAAATACCGTATATCGTTTAGTTTGTAAAGCTTTATGTCACCAACTAACAGCACTTTACATTCAATATGGAGCCGGATAACATGTATTGATAATTAATTAACAGTTCGGTAGTAAATTACACAAATGCTTCTTATTGCATGGCCTCGTGTCAGCCCCTTCAGTGTAACAGGGCAATGCGCTGTCTTGTTTCGAGCGTGTTTTCTGTACCTAAAAATAAAACACTTGTGTAGCTCGCAACAATTAGTTAGATGACGATAACTGGGTATTTAATAATTAGTTTCGCATGTGGAACTCTTTTGTATGTATTAGTAAACGCACTGTTGAAAATTTAATATGGGGCCGGATAACTAATTAATTATTGATAATTAATTATTTAATAGTTTGGTAGTGAATACGGACTTAACACAAATCCTTTTTATTGCATGGCCTCGTGTCAGACCCTTCAGTGTGTTCGCGGTCTTGTGACGAGCGTATGTTCTGTACCTAAAAATACAACATTTCTGTAGTTCGCAACAATTAGTTAAATGTCGATAACTTTGTATTTATAAATTAGTTTCACGTGCAGAACTCATATTTTGTGTATTTTAGTAAATGCATTGTTGAAAATCTCTTGTGGTAAAAGTTTACCACTTTTAATGGAGTGAAAATGGTGTAAAATATCACTATTTCTGTTATACAACTTAACAACAGTGTAATTAGTAAAATTTTACGCCACTATAAGTTGTAATTTTACCCCACTTAATACATTTTAAGTATGAATACACATCTATGTATATAGTATACCTTACTTCATGTGGGATTGATTGTAATCCATGCGTGGTAATTAGTTTAAATTACGCAACCATGTTATTCTCCCGTTAAAACTGTTGAAAGGTGAGGACATATGGCCGTTCCTGAACATATCCAAATGCTGTTATGGGTTTCAAGCAAAAATTAATGTTGGACAAGTTTATCGAAAATGTGTCGAATTTTATGAATCGTTGGAAGACTTCAACGAATATATATCATACATATGTCCCTAACCTATTTTTGTTTCGCGACGATGAGGTAAGCAAGGTAACATATTTTTATATTTATTAAAAGAGATAATACAGTCTATAGTTTATTCTGTTGTTTAAGGTACTTGAAGGTTGTTCCTCCTGTTTTGACATAATGAGGCTCCTCCAACGAGAGATACCTCTAGAATCATATTGCAGGTCTGATGGCCAGCATCTTTCGAGTCTTCGGCTGCTGTGTTCCTGCTCAAGTAGTTGTAATAGAGTGTGCCATGTGTTCAGTCTCCTTTCAGTCTTTCAGTGGTGCTTATTTACTTCTTTGATACATTTGTTTTTGGACTGTTGGTATGCGGAGGTCGTTGTAAATCATTTGTTTAAACAAGGTAATATAAATACATATTTTGTATTAGTCAGTTCTCATTTATTGTCTGATTATTCTTTAATAATAATAGTATATAAATTTTACCAAGAACATTACAAAAGTTATGCTCACAATGAGACCTAAATCTCAATAAGAAGAATTACTAACAATTCTTAAAACCTGAAGAAATACGCCTGTTTATGATTTGTGAATAATCAACTTATGTCCAAATAGCCAGTCTCTCCTAAGAAGAAAACAGTCATTGTCATGGCTAAGTTTATTAAAACTAATAAATATTAGGTGTTTGAAAAATATATATTTATTATAATATAAATTTTATATAAATATTTTTATCGCATTATTGCGCAATATCCTCTCTCATGTCAATATAAAAACATATTAATTTACTGTAACAATAATTATTTTTATTCAGAGTATGTCTTTTCTTGTCGTATAAAACATGTTCAAATAAAAAGTGTAAAAAGAAAATTTCGGAACAGTCAATAATTTTACGACATCGGAGAAATAATTTAAGAAAAATATAAAAATTACCTTATTGCCAAAATATTTCTTGCGGTTTTTATTGCAGTAAGTTTGACGTGACAACAGCAGAAATACTCAGGATCGCCTTTATAATTTTTCTTCCTTTATAGGTTCCATAATTTCTAACTTTCTCCAAACATATGCTTATGGGCACTCTTACACGTCCTGTATACCAACATAAATGACGGAGAAGCCATTTCCTGGCTAATAAAATGGAACCTATTATCCTATTGGAACGAGACTACACTACAGCCTAACTTACAGTTTGATGATCGCCTTAGGAACTTCGTTTCAGAAATACTTTCAGCCAGTTTGTATCAACATGTGAATATTGTTAGCGTGGTCGTCGCTGATAGCAAGAGAGTATTTTACTTTCAATAGTTCGCCCACTTTGGAAACGATATGAACGATTGCATTCGAGTTCACTGGAATTGGACACTCTTGTATCTGAATAGAGCGCGGTTGCTAGTAAGAGGACGAAATATACCCATTTACTCTGTGCCTAGTCATTATTGATTATTTACTCTATGGAATCAGGCAGTAAAATTAAACACTATAAAGTTTTAAATGTAGTTGGACCATGTCTCCCACGTATAAATACAACATACGTGAGTTTGTTATTAATGTCAAAATTGAATTTTGACCTCCTTATTTGTTATCAACTCACATAAACAGTAAATATACTTTAAACTCTTTAAATTTATATTTAATAAGAATATACTGGAATAAACTAAAGCTGGCTGACTGACTATAATTATGTACTACATATCGTGCATAGTAGTATTACTCTATTGAATTTTTATTACCTACTATATATTTATACATACATATATTATTTTATTTATTTATACGGGGTGGCCCACGAAGTTTTGGCCAATCGATATCTCGAAACCTATTTGAACAATAATTTTGAAAATTGGTGATGTGAAATAGTCGAAAGCGTTCCCCATTTTTGGCATAAGAGGACTTCATTTTACCTGCACATTTCCGGTAACGTAACATCAACTTAAAGTGAGACACCCTGCATGTTATTACAATTTTGTGATGGTCTATCTAATACCAATCCAACGATACCATATTTATTAGCAGGTCTGTGCAAACCAGTGATAATCTGAACTGTTAAATGAATGGATTAATTTTTTAAAACTTTTATTAAAGAAGATAAATAATTACACAGCAAAATACAATAATTACAAAAATCATAACAGTTGATGCTCAAATTGACTTATCAGACATACACTTATATACTATAGGCACTTTCACTGTAGCTATAGGACATCTGTACACTCGTCCATTGAACAGTCTAGATATTAGAAAAAAAATTTAGATAGATTTTATCTAGCTACGATGTTCAACGTCCTCGGGGTTTTTCTAAAAAAAAAATGTACTATAAATTACATAATACATAATAGGTATAAAATAAATACATCAAATTAAAATATCAATTTATTTCCCACTATTGCCCGAATAGAAAAGTGTGGGTAAAGTTCAATTCAATCCACATCACCTTAATCGATCTGATCGTACGCTTCTGATTTCTTCTCACACTATATTACCTTGTATCTTCCAGATAAATTATTTGATTTAATAGAGAGATACTAATTTGAAGAGCTCGGTATAACAATTCACTGCGCAAAGTGCTGCCAGGCAGTTATAATATTTCTTCGCTATATCCTTAGCAAAGAGAGAATCGTGCGGAGCATTAGATATAGTTGCTGATTGATTCTTATGTAGATATGAGGGAGATTCGATGCACCTTTATAAATCGACAATAATAAAGTTCGTAGAGGCTGCTCGTAAAATTGCTTCTCTAGGGAAGGGTTTATCAGGAGGTAAGGACGCAGATCTTTGTGAAATAGGTTATAAGGTTGGGTTCATTTTTTCATCATGTTTTGTAAGATATTGAGTATACTATCATATTAGATACAAATATGCATTGTCGTATACAATGATGGCGTTTGTTAAACTGCGTTTGAACTTATATTATATTATGGCCTCGTATGTTGAAATAATTTAGTATGAATGTTTATGTTCACATCAACTGTATACTCTTTTTCTGAATATTGGTCATCAATATTTTAACACTGACTTGATTTTCCACAAAGCACTATACTCGACGCGCGTTTCGCCAACAAAGTTGGCATCATCTGGAGATGATTAAATGATTAGAGTTTAATCATCTCCAGATGATGCCACCTTTGTTAACGAAAGGCACGTCGAGTGTAGTGTTTTGTGGAGAACTAAGTCAGTGTTTTCACACCAATGGTTCCAACCTACTCCGGTAATAGTTTATGTTGTGATTCTTTCAACATTTCACCTAGGATTTAAAACCGTCATGTAGCAATAGTAGATATAGACGTAGCCGTAGCCCTACTGAAGTACCAATATCTCTATTTACTATACGGATGTTTTCGTGTGTGTGTCACGAAATCTTTAGGTCGATGTACGAAATGATTTTCGTTCGAATTTCGGCATTTTGACAAAATCAATACAGTAAGTCGACCCTTGCGAACAACATGGTAACTTTTGTTTTTTGATCCGAAGCCTCTAGAAGCATGCTCCGGAGGTGCCTTCGATATGAGCAAGGGGGTGGCGCAATATTATTGCAATTTGTTTATTCGTCGTTTATTAAGGCCGGCCGTACAAGCTATAGAACCACTGCGTTAAAGTCTTCGGGGATTTTTTAGAATTGTAAACAATACCTAGTTCTCAAGCACTCTCATGATATACTCAAATACGTTTAAAAATAGTTGCATTCGTTTGTTTATAATAGATGGCCCATATGATACATCTTTGAAAAGAATGAAATTGATTCATAGGTTAACTCACTGATGTGATATAAATATGTGCTATTTGCTCGTGTGAATTTTCTTATAAGTAAAATGACAAAGTTAATATGGAGATTGGTTGTAAATATCACTACTATTAACAAAAAAATTGTCACAAATAGTAACACCAAAAAATTTTTTGGACATGGCTTCGTGGAATGGTATCAGGTATCGTTATCAATCATAACCATGTGGTGCACAATTATATCCAATACAGGTTATCTATATTACACATTTTATACCATAAAATGAAGACTAAAATTTAATTGTTATTCGTACTGTTTAAATACAGCCACAATTATCATAATCTGTATTGTTTAAAAGAGAAAACTGCAAAATATTCGTGAATTGCACAATCAAATACTGTCTTTCATTCTAAGAGCTATTTTAAGGCCAAAAGATTAGTCACATCTCAAAATTTTGTCAAATTTCCACTGTTGCAGTAGAGTATGTTTTACTCGTATGACATCTAATAGACAAAGGACATATGGCTTTACATCTTATCCGAGGGATGGTAACTTAAGTTTGTGTAGCTTTCATGAGTCCACTGATATACAAGTCGCTAAAAGTTATAGGCGAACCAGCTGATGGTTCGTAGTAGTAACTTCACTCTAATAGTAACCATAACAATGACAAGTTGACTAATATCAATATGATCTCAATATTCGATTACTACCAGTGTATGTGCCTAAGTCAGTTTAGGCTACTACTCATCCAAATCAAATTCACAAATATCATATTTGAAATGCCATATATCTCCTCAAGTTTTCTAATCTAATTATTATCTTCCATATCTAGCTAGTGTGTTTAATCACCGACATAAAAGCCATCGATGTTCACTAATCATTGTTCTTATAAAACTCTTAAATTTTTATTTCTTAATTTATCTATAAAATTATTTTTAACAATCTTGACCATATATACTGACAAATTATATAACGATTTTTTAACACAAATGATACCTTGATTTTGAACAATATTTTTGATTAAGGGAACGTTATAACAGCACTATAGGATTGCTCAGCTTGATATTTTATACTTACATCTGTAAGAGTTATGATGCTTGGATTTTGTAGAAATCACAGCATTAATACATTACACAGAATTTGTAGTAAGACAATATCAATCAAAACACTGGAGTATCAGCAAATTTTGATCTATCTTCTATTAAGAATCTCCAAAATTTGACAAATTCATGAACGCCCTGTATTAACTCATATCATTGTTACAGTGTTCATTCGTGAACAAAAGTTACAAAAGATTATTCACTTATCTCGCCTAGAGAATTGTGTGACTTGAAATTAAATATTTGTAAGTTCTTATTTTGTAGAACGTAATATTCACAAGGCAACCCTTCTTCCGAATGTGGATTCCAAAGGGAGGCGGTCTTATTAAATAAAGAATTTCCTGCTGTTTAAAAACACGTTTCCTTAGCGTGTAAAAATTTCCAACGTAGACCTTGATGAGAATAACTGAACAAAGTTTAGAAATTTACTTTACAAGAGTTCAAGATGTACTTACTGTTACTGCCTTTTTAAAAGGAGGATGAAAAGGCTTATGTACTGTTTAATTTAAAAATACTTAAAACTTTCAGGCTTATTCGTTACTCAAGATTATTACTCATTTACCGTTCTCCAAATTGTAACTTTACATAAAAAAAATTTTCTCTGTCGCTGTTAAAAATCCCCGAGGCCATTAAGAGAATTACTCGTATATATATTACGGAAACCATATAGATCTGGGTGTAGACCTCAGGTGTGTTTTTATTTCAGTACATTTGCAAGGTATTCACACGTAGAGATAATGATATATACATTTTCAAAACGTTCGCATAAAAATAACTCCTGTCGGTACACGCCTTCACCCCAGTACTATCTCATTTAAAGATTGCACTGTTATGGTCCTTTTTAATTAGGTCGTAATTGCCATGAAACGATTTATCATCATACGCACCTTCATAACTACATGTTCGTAATGGCAACGTGACAAGCTTAGAGGGTATAATTTGCTTTATCTGTGATATATTTTTGCTTCATATGCATAAAAGTTTACTTTGACCTTGACACAAAGAACCCTCACAATATTCTGAGATATTTTATATATTAAGGGGAGGTTCCCATCAAGCGACCCAAAAATTACATGATTTTCTTCATTTTCTTTTTTCATAGAAGGTATAAAAAAGTAGTAAATACAATACTCTAAAAATTTTTTTTATTAAAAAAAATTACACGGTAATTTGTTATATGCTCGGTAATGTGACCCTCCCAAAAAAGGTGTTCAATCGGTGGGAACTCAAGCACTTGTAAAAATCATCTGAAATCAAAATAAAAAAAAAAAAGTTATAAAATGTATATTTGTTGGAGCTTATACCAATAAAAAAATTGAAAATTAACAAAATCGCGGACCTTCGAATTCGCGGTACCGACTTTTCACTTATTTTTCGCTCTTTAAAGTGTTATAAAAAAATAACAGAGAAATCGAAATCAATGTTTTCTTAAGCTCCAAAAAATTTAATTTACTTTAAAATAAAAAAAATCAAGACAATGGTTTCAAGAAAAACGCGCGTTCGACTGACGCTACACGTTATACCCATCAACATTAACGTATAGAGAGGCAAACTATCTAATATTATATCATATACTCTGACATCTGGTGGCACTTGGGGTAACTATACTTATCATAGAATGTTAATATAGGCGCGCTCTTTAAAAATATTAAAATAAAATATGCTCTACTGCGCGAACTATATTTTTGCGTAATTTTTCGTAAAAAGATGGGCTCCATTATTATGCAATATCTTTTTTCCATTATTATGCAATATATTTTTTATAAAAATGTTTTCCGTCAAATTGTTTTAGGAATATATTCTATATATAATGAGGTATCAAAAAAGGCAAAAAAAAATCATTTTTTGGTTGAGTTCTATGAGAACTTCCCCTTAACTAATAAATAAAACTTACCTGTTTGTTGATCATCGAATTTTATAATATTTCGAATACAATTTAAGAGGAAAATAAAATTTTCATTTCCTATGGTCCCTACATATTTTTCCTAAATATCTTGTAATATTACTCTACTTTTAATATAGGTTTAATTAAAATAAACAACGGTTTAATGTTTTAATGTACTATAATGTACAACCATTTCCATCTGAGAACGCAGAAGAAGAAGAAATTACATAATTTCTAGAAACGCCATCCCAAATGGCTCCTATAATAGCCATACAATTAGCATTATCAATTATAAAAATATGATACGCAAAAACCTAAATCAAAAAAAAGCCCATCAGAAAAAGCACTAGTTATCTTAATCCTCATTTTCAATCAATTTAATTTAAAATCTCTTTATTTTTTGTTTTTGGAATAGATTTGTTATCTCATAGAGTAATTTAACTATTTAACTGATTTATGTACATATCGTATTTGCTTCCTCGCCCCTAAAACAGAGTAAAGGGAGTAATAGGTCGCCTGGTCGATGTTAAGAACCCTTTGACAAATAGTTTTTGTTTCTTTGTTTTCTTTAAGTCCTGTTTCCATACAATTATTTCAGGACATTCTTGTTTGTTTTGTAATTCAATTGAATTTTTCGGTATTTACAATAGTATTATGTCAGTTTATTTTTAAAATTTATTTTCAGTTACTGTACAGGAAAATATATTACAACCTGTTCATGGTGTTTTATTTTCAATGCAATCTTTAGAATTGCATCCGTCCCATCTTAGTGAACAAATCATCCTCATCCCCAAACCTGGAGAGCCGGTAGAGGAGGTGTCGTCATATAAGCCCATCAGACTATCGCCAAAAATATTTGAAGGGTTATTCCTAGTAAAGCAAAAGCCATTCCGAGAGGAGCTGAATATTATCCCAGAGTACCAGTTCGACATTTGTGAAGGTCATGTGACCACCGAGCAACACAGAAATGCCTACATAATTAATAAATCAGTCGAAAATAAAAAAAAATCTATTCTGCTCTTTTCTTAGATGTATTACAAGGCTTCGATAAGGTATGGCATTCAGGTTTATTATTTAAATAAAATTCAAACATACCTTCACCGATTTACATAGCATTTATGTAAGTTATATTTGACAAATAAACACCTCGTCTTTAGAAACAATGAAGCAATAATCTGTATACATCCCACGCAGTCAGGAGTACCTGAAGGTGGTGTACTAGGACGTGTATCTCTCTCTCTCTTATCATATTTTCACTGCTGAACTGCTTACCTCTCTAGAAACATTTACAGCTGCCTTTACAGATCATACATCAGTTAAAGCAATAAGTAAAGTATCCAGATACGCATCTAATAAACTTCAAGAAGCTCTTAACAATCTCTAGATATAGTTGAAGATGACTCATAAGAGTGAAATAATCTAAATCACAGCATATAACGTTTATCCTGAGAAAATAATTCGGCCATAGTGTTAGTCTTAATGGACAGCAACTTCCACAAGCAGAATCCGTCGAATATCTTTGTGTGCATCCCAATAAAATATTAAACTGGACACGCCATTTCTTTATGAAAATAAAGCAACTAGGTTTAAAACTGTCAAAACTTTAGTTTTTGATTTTTTTAGTATATACTAGACATTGCAGAAAACTAGCAAATAAATAGTCGCTGAAGCAGTCGTGAATTGTGAAACAGCAATTTCACTCTTTCAAATTACAAATGGTTCACCAGCTCATGTAAAATAATCCCGATTACAATCTTCTCTTTTTAAATCAAATCACATCAGAAAAAAATAGCCCGTGACCCTATATGATCCTCATATATTCCTTGAGAATATTTTCCAGAAAAAAACGTCAACATGTGGACAGGAATCTTGGATAACCACATTGTTGGACTTGTGTTTTTAATTCGAAATTCAACGGGAAAGATGTATTTGGATACATTGCAGAATGCTATTGAGCCGCTAATTCGGAGATTCTAGAGAAAAATTCTGATGAGCTTTCAGACCTGAAACTGAAAATAACTTTTCAACAGGATTGTGCCCTTTCACAATATTGTAGTGCAGTAAAAATGTATCACAATAAACAGTATCCCGATACGTCGATAGAACATCGGTGTATAATAGAGTGGCCTACTCGTTTTCCAGATCTAACGTTTTTAGATTCCTTTTAGACTTTTTATACACACACTGAATGTAAAAGACATTTAATTGGAAATGTGAACAGAATGCTTTCAAAATGTTTTACTGTTTAACACAATTTATAAATTGATTAGTATAGTATATGCGAAATAAATATATTGATGACAAAAAATGTAAAATAAATGTGTATTATTAAAATAAAAATTAAAATACCATTACCAAACATGCATTACAAAAAGTATTCATAGAAATAGCAAATAATCATAAACGTATAATCCTCAACGATAAACATTTGACGTTAGAAATGAACTTTACGTTATTAGTTTTACAGTAAGTGATTCCTGGACTTTTTATCAAGAATAATGACAAAGAAATCAAGAAAAATGATATTTTTATTTTATAAAAATGTAATGTCTTGTACGATTTAAGTAATATTTAGAACAGTCAGCATAGTGGTTTTCAGTAGGAAATTTATTTCGGTAAAACTCTTAGCAAAGCCATACAAATTAAAGGAGTGTCATAAAGGGTGAAAACCACTTACGAAATGATTTTTTGGCGATATTTCAAAGATTTAGAAGATATATTCGGATAACTCGGTTTTATAGTCTGAAAATATATCCTTGAAATGGCATTCTGTACGTTTAAAATTTCATTGTAAATATACTGAATGCTTCATGTAAGTGTAATAGGAAACAGACTATTTGCTTTAATAGATCACTTTTATATTTTTATATAGCCATCTAACATTCTGTAATATTAAAAAAATTCCCGTGGGTAACACTTTATCATTTAATAAGGAGATGGCGCAAGTGGGGCAGAGGCAGAAAAATATCTGTTTTAGAAGGTGAAGATGTTTTTATCTAATAAAGGTTTATTACCAGTAGAAACCAGCTATAATACTAGTTTTACAATGAAAACATTGGATCTGACCAAAAAATATACGTAAATTTGAAATATTATGTTATTTATCAAAACGAAGAGCTACTTTCAAGTCATTCACATCCTTCTCTGTTAATTCTAATAACTGCACAAATTTAATATTATTCAGAGGTACTATAGTATATACTAGAAAATTGATCGGGCGAGAAAATTCGCTTAGAGGTGAGACCCAAACACAGCATTCGAATTTAGAGACCGATTTCAGTATTTCAAAGAGTTAATAATAAGCTTAAAAAAGCCGATTTAAAAAAAAAAGTAACTTAACTAAAAGGCAAGAAATAAATGTTTTCTACAACGATATACTTATTTATTGTTCCGTTTAATGTAATTAAGAAATCATTGTTTATTATGTAATTATTATTAATTGTTTTATACAGTATTGAAATCGGTGCTAAGTAAAAGAAATATATACTTTGCTACTATAATAACGACTTTATACTTAAAATTGCCGAGGGTAGGCATTCGCATTACTAATATTGTATGGCACCGACTTCAGAATATTATATAGTGTATAATATTCTCATGGTACATCTACCCTTTTCTCTTTACCATTTTTTTAATACTAGTATTCCGAATAGACCCATTAGACATCATTGTTTGATATATACCCTTCCGGTTTCGTCAGAAGTGGTATCAACTTTTTATCAACTGATTTCTAAGTAAAACAGGCTTACTTTTTAAATATACACAATATGAATACATTGGTACCGCATAAGAGACATTTCAAACGTATTTTTTACCACGTGAAATCCACTTTAGTCATGATCTCGCTGGAATAATTCTAATTGATCCTAGGAGCACTGGAACATATATATGTTGTATACTGGCTTATACGTAATAAGATATAGTAATAACAGGAAAATTGTGCAGAGCCGCCATGTAATATTCGAAGAAGAACTGAATTAAATAGTTATAGCTACTAGAGTTAGAATATTTATTTGAACTATTCTTTTAATTATATAGCTTTTTAGTTAATTTATTGAATTAACTCTTCGTTAATCAAATCAACACATATTATACTGCCATAGAAATTCTATCTCGGATCTGCCTACGCCGTAAAATCCACTAATCCGCTAAGCTATGATTAATTAATGAATTGAATTGATAACATTAATCCCGCCTTATTGGCATTTAAAATAAGCCTGATTATTGTTCATTCAGTTGGCAATCTACAATGGCGCAAGAAACATGACGAAAGGAATATTAGCCGAGTGATCAATTCCGTTTTTGTTTGAGGACTCCTAGGGATAAAGGAACCGTAGAATTATCGAATTGTTTTAGAATTCCCCACAGGTCCTATTTAAGGAATTGCGGTTTGGAATGTAATTTGTCATTGAAGTAAATCCTCTTTTCGTTGTCTATAATACGGTCGTAATTGATTAAATCGATAAAAGGACCATTCGTCCTTGTTACAAACAAGTAGACAAGTTGAATATACAGGAAATGTATTAAGACAGTTGACTACTTTATGCCCAACAAAAAAAAATAAACGTGTTTTTTATTTTTATGGATAAACCTTCGAACTCAGTATTATATTGATTTTAGTGACTTTGTAGAAAAGTCTCTTGGACAATTATGTATTGAAATCATTATTGAAAGAAATCTCTGATTTTTCAATCGAATTTCTATTGAACATAAACGTGGATTAACTGGCATTATGGCTATCATTAGATGTATCGTGTGATTGTATACTAGTATAAATAAAGTTGTTTTAAAAATCAAGAAAATGTTTTTGACTGAAACTAAATTCACCGATAGATATTGAATAATTACAAGATTTCTTGGAAACCACTTTTAATACTTAATTGGGGTTATAAATTTTAATGTAATATGAAATAATATTATGAATATTTTTAATACAACTTGCGAAATAATTATTATATCGTTACTATTCAAGTTATTAATCGAAATATGAGTATATATAAAGGTGACTCGCCTTTTCAGTACCATCAATGTCGGTGCGGTAGTTGGTGCTCTTTGTATTAAAATGTGTATTATTTCGACATCATTATTGATAACAGCTAATGAAACTGTATAAGAAAAATATGCTATTGGCATAATAATTTTATTTCATTTTATTTTTTTATTGGCATAATAGTAATTTTATTTCGAGATCCAATTTAGACGGCAAAGTAAGAGACAAGTTAAATAAAACAATGATATGAATAAGTACAGTATTATTATATAATTTAATTAATTTACTGAGGGATATAATAATTATACTAATATAATGTACAGCGTATACTAGTTTGTAGACTAATACACATTATATATATATATATATATATATATATATATATATATATATATATATATATATATATATATATATATATATATATATATATTAAACGATGTGCATATAATCTGTTTTTGTTAAGTAATCATTTTTATATCATTTTCTTAAATATTGTAACTGAGCCGTAACTTTTATTTCATTTTTCAACTATTTACGTTATTATAAAATCTTGGTCCAAGAAAGTCCTTGTGTTAATGTTTTGGTACGAAGAGATACTACAATTGACTACAATTGATGAATTGAATCTTTTTCTGGTAGGGTAAGTGTGCGGGATAATAGTTTTCTTCTTTTACTTTTTATTTCAGGCATGCAAAATAGTTCTACTATATCTAGCCTATTATATTTTTTGTAAAAGTCATTCGTTGGATAAATTATATATTACCATTTACTATTTTTAGCACCCATTTTTGAATGATTGAAATGTTTTAAATGATTTAAATGTCTGAAATGTTTGGAAGCCCCGCTCATGCTGTAATACTATGTTTTAAATGAGTTTCTACTAATTCATAGTATAATATTACTATGCATTTGATCAAGGAATTGTTTCAAATTTGTAAATTTCACCAAAGTGATTCAAAATTTTTAGATAAACTTATTAATATGAGAATTCCACTTTACAAGATTGTCAATGGTAATGCCTATATTATAATTGTAATGTTTGTTATAGTGTGTTGAAAGATGTGAACGAGACTATTTCATAATTTGATTAAAATTCGTTTTCAATTGTGTCATGTGTTGTCGTTGTAGAAAATTGCTGCATCGTCCGCAAAGCTAATGTTCTTATGTGTTTGCCTCATATAAGTTTCTCATGAAAATATTAAACAATATGGAACCCTGTATAGTTCCTTGTAGAACTCTATATCAACTACTTTAAATTCACTAAGGGAAACATCAATCTTTACACATTACTTCTTGTTTATTAAATAACTAGTTATTAGCGCTATTGGTGTTTTATATATAACCTAATCTCTATTTGTTCTAACTTCTCTAAGAGTTGTATAAAACTAACTATCTCAAAGACTTAGAACGAATATACAAAGATGCATAGTGGTGATTTATTTATATCTAATATTTATAAATGTTATCTGTTAAGAGCTCTATTGCGTCTTGTGTAGATCTGGAATCTCCAAACCGTTTTTTTTAATAACATTATATTTTTTCAAATAACGAACTAGTTGATTCTCTATTAGAGTTTCAGGATTTTAGCTGGACTACTGATAACAGAAATAGGGAGATCATTTATTTCAGGCTTTATATATAGGTTTCATGATCATAGTTCTTAATCCCGATGGCCAGATTCTGTGAATTATATGGATTGTATAAATTATATATATTGTATGAAGTCGACATAGTTTATGGAGAAATTCCATAGATTTTATGAATTCTATGAATCTTTTAACTAATACAATTCGTAGAATTGTATTAATTAGATAAACTTTAAGCTTAAAGTCTATAGAAGTATTTATTTGTTTCAGTTGCATTCATAAAAGATATGCAATTTGGTCAAAATAAACATTTCAGGTTCAGTAATTTGAACATTTTAAATATAGAAGACTTTCTTTCTACATTACCTTTTATAATAACTGGTAAGGTATTTTGGGTGCTCTACATATCACAGACCTATTTCCGATATCTATTTTAAATTATGATACTGGGCGCAATAGCAAATTTAAATGAGGTTTTTTAGGCGAGAAAACGTCTAACAAAAACTGAGAAAAACGTCATCTTAATATCATCAAAATTAGCATTAGGAATCTTTATAATAAGAGTGTTACACAACATAAACTAGTAGGGACTGGTATGATAGAAATAATAATTTCCTCTACAAATTATTCTATGGAGACCCGTATATAATAGACATTATTTTTGGAAAATGTTTCAAAAGCAAATGTAGTAAGCCAAATATTATCCACAGAAAATGTTCAACGTACATTTCCTTAACGAAAGAATCGACCCTCTATAAATCTATCTACCTTTATGAAAACTAATAAACTTATATCTACGATATACGTATACGTATTACAAATACTACGATACAGGCTTCTGTATCGGGTCGCTATGTATCTCATTAATCTATCTATTATAATATGACTATATTATGAGAAGCAATACTAACCGCTCAAAAATATTTGCTTGCTGATTTCTCGAATCATAAATTAGTTATACGTTGTATTGAAGTTCAAACTTGCACTTAACGTCAGTGGGGATCCCTTTAAGGCTTCCAATACCTAGGTCTGATGAACGGTCTCCTTCCAGGGACCTCCTTCCATGGAAACTTTAATGCATTTGCGTATTCGCTCTCTACTATAAGTCAGACCCTGTGTAAGTGTAATGTACGATGTTGATTTACATTCCCCTATCATCTTCCATCTGACTCTGGAATAAGGAATTTAATATCAGCTTCCCAGCAGCATACATTAGGTAAACTCCTATGATATACTGATATACATTCCTGTATTAAATAAGGAGCAAGGTAAACAAGTGTTCGAGGTTGCATGTCTAGAGAAAATTAAAGGTAACTGAATAACTGAGGAAAGAAATATTTAAATAATTTGCTATAGTGTCTGCAAACTATTAATTACATAGGTAATATTGTTATAAGCTTGTTGTTGCGGTTATATAAGTTAATTAAGTACTTATGTTTATGGTATTAATCATTTATTTCTTGCGAAAGAAGATAAAGGGATGATCGTTTAATAAAAACAAAATTGAACACACTTTATCTTTCAATTATTTTCATAAATGACTACAATACAGTATATCTATATTCTGTGGACACCTGCTCTCTTAGTTTATGATATGCAACAATCTAACTCTTGCCAAGTCGTTTCTCCTTTGTATAAAAATTTCTTTACGGATTGGACTCTAACAAAAATAATTGTCTTATAAGAACACTTTCACTTCTGCGTGTGCTAGCTTCAATTGCCCCTTTAAATATGTTCCTGTGGAAATGCGTTATAATCTATACGTTATTTGTGGAAAACTGGCATTATGGTGTTTCTCGTCAAAGAATTCTCCCCCAAATATTTATTTCCCACAAAATTCGTGTATTCATAACCTTTTGGTATTGATATTGAAAAACTATTCATTCATTCACTGATATTCAACTACATCATTCATTGCATCGGCATGCAAATAAATCCAGTTGTTTGCGGGGGCCCTGAAATTTTATGCTTGTGACTTTCTAGATCGATGGACATATGTAATCTTTCATTAAATATGATGAAATTAAAATTGTCTTGACGATTAGGTACTGTAGATTTAAACATTTTTTTTATTTTGATATAATAATAATTACTGCCGAATATGAAAATATTCCAACTATGGAATAGAATATCTCAACAATGTTCCAATATTTTTAAGTTTGCAGCAAGTTCAAACCTAACAATTTCTATTATGTATGTATTCTATGTCGATTTCATTTTTATTTACTTGAACAGAAAAGTAAAGAAAATACAGCAAATTTAAAATTCAAAACAATTAAACGTGAATTGTGCAACAGTAGTTAACATTCTTCGAGGAAAAGTCACATATTAGACAATCCTTGCCTTATGAATTCATTTACAATGCTAGGTGCATTGTAAATGAAAAAAGTCGCTGGGAGAGTTCCTTTGAAATCATGCCCAGCATCTGTCGCCCTTTCCCCTTCATCGTATAGCTGCCAATGTACGATACCATTGAAATTCATCACGACTTTTAATATGCGTTTATTCTCTACTCCTTGTATGTGATGAGTTTGTGGCGGTTGATTCCTAACAGCTAGTCAAAATTGAATCTAGTCTAGCTCGGAAGAGAGGCAATGATACAGAAACACTCAACTTTCATTCATCGCCAATGTCTACCATAAATATCGTGGATGGTTTCAAAAAAGCAGAGTACTAACCTATACAATAACTTCCGCATATTAAGAGGTTCCTCTAAATTGGGTTTTTTTAAATTTGGTGTATGTTTGCAGTAAAAATATCACAGTGTCAGATGTATCAAGTTAGCTATATATGAGAATTATATTGGCGCCTTCGCCATATATTTAAAATTGTTAGCTGGGATATAATCGTCCGTGTTTTATTTTCTTTGAAAATAGTTACTAATGATATTAGTTGTATTCTTATAACAATTATATTATAAATAAAACTGAAAATTATAATTTTCAGTTTTATTTATATTATATTTTATTTATAATAATATATTATAATATATTATTATTTTAATAACTTGTTCCTTTTTACGATTTTTCTGCTAATGCCTTTCTAAGAACTATCTTTATAAGAATACAATTACAATACTCTTCTTAATTGCAATACTCTTATAACTTTTTTCGTTCTTAATTACAATAGTCTTATAACTTACAATAGTCTTCCATTTAATAAATATAAGAAATAAAACTCATATTTTTGTTTCATATTATCATATACATCGATTAATCACATTACATTGTTATATCTCCAACAAGAATCCCACGTTCAAATATCTATGATATTTTGTAGTGAATTATTTTTATTTTATTTAATATAATATATATTCCTAACTATCTATGATTGTAATATTCGTCTATTAATAATAAAAACGGAAATCTAATTTGCAGATGGTGGGTTATACTTTTAACTGTCGAGTGGAGATTCATAAAGCTAATAAGATAAACTTTCCTGTTATTTTTTTTTTATTAATTTATACTAGTTAATAAGTAGTTAGTGACGGGAAGAAAGTCCCAACTTTCACTTAGAAACAACATCCTAGTTTATAAATGTCATCTTAAAACCCGTTTGGGCTTATTAAATACACCTTTGGGGAACAGCTGTTAAATCCAACATTGCCATCCTTAAGAGATTTCAATCAAAAATTTTACGCTCAATAGTTGATGCTCCATATTTTGTCACAAATACGGATATCTGTCGTGATCTAGAGATCCTTGCACTAAGAGAAACAATTGTTGCAAGTAGTGACAAATATATAAAATGTTTAAATTGTCAGCAAAACACCGTTGTATTGAATCTTTGAAGAATAGTGCACAAACGAGAAAACTCAAATGCTGGACGTCACTGGGCTTACCATTTAAAAACTGATAGAAATACTATCAGTTATGTTAAGATAAGAACTTAAGATAAGAATAGAAATGCCAGAGTCTTATTCATTGGAATAATTGTCTATTATGATATTTACTTCAAACAACATATATGATTATTGTTTACTCTTTGTAGTTTTACAGACAGATTGCATGATAAACATAAAAAATTAACTAAGTATACAGGTTTAGGATTTATATCAAGCAACAGTAAATATTTCAAGGAACTCACTACTTTAAGTACTTTATGTATTACTTACCTGAGATCAACGTTTGAACATACTTCTATAGTTTGGTACCCAAAATATACTAATACTTGAGAAAGTAACATCACGTTACTGTAGAAGGTACAGCGTATATTTTTTAAGGCGGCAACTTTCATTTTGGATGGTAGCCACCCAGCTAGGTTACGTAAAATACCTGCTTATTAAAATACATCACTTAAGCAGTCTTATTAGAAAAAGAATAATGAATTCCTTAATTATTTTGTCCAAAATAATTAACAATACCATTAAATATTTTGTACATATATCACCTCTTAACCATGGAGTTCCTAATATAAGGCACCTCCCCTCCTTCAGTGCGGGGCAGGTGTAAAGAAGATAAATCGAGGTTTCCTCGTCTTCTCTACAGTATCTGCAAGCCAGGCTATCAGTCAGCATCAGCTTGTGCTTATATGCATTCAGACTACTATGGTGGCCCGTTATGATTTCCACCAGGGCTATGGCTTTATGCCTGTTCAATTTAATAAATCCTTGGGCCCATTTCTCAATCTTTGATTATTCGATGATGAGTTTGGTTATTCGACAACCCGTTACTCCTCTCCATCTTTTATTGTGCTGGTCTCTTGCCCAGCCATTGATGCGGTCTCTTATCAGATTCTGATTTATTCCCACTGCAGGTGCTGGTCCATAGATGTTTTCCCTGGTCCCTAGTCTGGCAAGGTCATCTGCAATTAGATTTGCCTTAATACCATTATGCCCAGGTATCCATAAGAGTTCCACCGGTCCCTTCCCTACCGAGGGGTTCAATGCGTCATAGCAATTATAGACCAGCCTTGACTTTGTCGTTGCTGAATTCAGGGCTGCCAGTGCCGCCCTGCTATCCAAGCAAATACATACCTTCTCCTGGGTCCGATTTTGGTCGGCCCCCAGAACACCGTATGTAATTGCAACTAGCTCGACCTGTAGTGCAGTAGTGTATTTAGCCAGGGGGAAGGTTTTAACTATCCCATCGCGTCTCCTATACACCCCCGCACCCGCTCTGGTTCTAGTCTTGGCTCCATCCGTGTACTAGATGCCTCCATTGAGCGGTAATCCAGCTTGATCCTCTATCCATTCGGTAGTTTGTTTTAACTTTTTGTCATTTTTATTCTATTAGAAATCAACTCTCTTTGTAGTCATATCTCTTGTATCAGATGTTTTGTAATTATAATAGTAATAAATACATACTTTATTTTTCATTATAAGTTTAAGATATAAAACGCATATTTCTAATTTCTACATAAAATAGCTTTAAGAGCATGAACGGATATAATGTTATAGTATTTTATTTACAATATTGTTGTGTTATTCAAATTTATATTTGAGATGTATCGCTCCTTACTATTTAATATCAAATAATATTAAAATATGTATTAAATTAAATAAGACACGATAACTCTATCAGATATATTGCGGACAAATGAGACGTATATGAGATTGCGGTAGGTCAGGAAAGGCCATTGAGCTACCCTACCTAGCGGTTCGCTAAATGAAGAAGTCAAGAAAATAAATGAGTCACGCAATGCCTACATATTTTAGGGATAATCGCGATTCCAATAAATAAGCTGTTGGTGTTTTTATGTATATTGAGTTTATCGGTCTGAAATCGGGGAACCGGCTGTCGGCGCAATGCAGTGGATACATAGAAATAAATAACACTCTCTGCGTCTGACTTCTTGGAGACCGATAAGACCTCATTGTAACGAGCAGCTTTGTTCAAAATTTTACGACTCAGAAAATATTTTGCGCTACATAAAGTCCACGAGAAATTATTTATCTTTCACGAATTTCCTTCCCCTCCCAAATCTAAGGCTGTGAACTAATTGGCCTCTCGCAAAGTGTTGGGTTATCGATTGGTCCCCGCCAGTGGTTTCTTAATGTTCGTATCATAACTCGAGGGTAATTAATAATATCCCCTGGTTAATTTATGCACATGTTTTATAATAATGATGCCATGTTCGAGACTCAATGTTATGCAAAAGATTCCTTATCAAAGAAGTTCGGGATAATTAGTCACATAATAAATATAATGCAAAGTTTTACGCGGCAGAGAGTAGTTTAACTTTCACGAATGAAAGTACAACAATAAACAGTTGATTATGTTAGGATAACGGGTAAATAAGTCAAGTAAGCCGTGAAACGGTATACATTTAATAAACGTGTAGAAATATGTGTGGCTACAATAGCAGAATTTTCCCACTAAATCAACAATATTAATGTAAAAGATATTAACTTCAAATCTTTAGAAATAATAAATTTACATTACTACATACTTGGAGTGGCTTGTAAGTGCTACCAATATTTTAATCGAAAATTAAAGTTTGATATTCTTCATGTCTGAAATAATGTCACGAATATGACCTTTCAAAAGCCATATAATACATTAACAAGTAAGAAAATCGTAATAATATTGCGACGCCCGTCCTCTTGTTCATATCGAAGACACCTCCGGAGTATGCCACTAGAGCCTTCGGATCAAAAGACAAAAGTTACCACCTTGTTCGCAAGGGTCAATTTACTATATTGATTTTGTCAAAATGCCGAAATACGTGCAAAAAGCATTTCATACATTGACCTAAAAATTTCGTGACACACACACACGAAAACAGTCGCTTAGTGAACATAGACTCCTTAGATATTTATTTAGTAATTTTGCTGCTTCCAAATTAATTATATTTTGTCTAGTAATTTCTGGAATTTAAGGTAACATTTTCATGAAAACCCTTTGTGGAAAACTGAGGTTATTTGACATTCTTTTCTTTGATGCAAATATAGCTAATGTAATTTTACAATTATTTGAAATTTCAAAAACTTTCACGTATAAAACAATTTTACATTTAACATATCCTTTGACATTAATTTGGTTTGGTTATTCATTAGTTTTCCTCTCTTATATATTAGATTAATCATTCATTTTAATATATAACAATCATATATTACTTGAGTATCTATTGCGCTGAGTATATGAGTGCGAGAAGTATATTAAGGTATGCATATAGACAATTAGAAGTTGTTTTAATATAACGCAAATAAATGTTGACAAGGAATAATAATATTTTGTTTACTTAACATTATTGTTCATAATTAGCACCTCTTTCATCATTATTCCCTAGTATATTTTATTAGTCGTTTAATTTGATACGGTTGTTGGTTATTTACTTTAATATTAAATTGCTTTTTTGCACAATTTATTATTTAATTTCTATTTATTTAGTTTAATTTACGTTATTATTTCCTTGTGGTCAACCGGAAATTTTTTTAGGTTAAGTACTAAAATAAATGTTAGTCCTTGAGACTTGAATATCTTCCCTACATTCATGTATAGAATAATTAATGACGGTATTCCCTGAGAAACGTATAAAAAAGATAACGCATTTGTAAACCGTAAATGTGCTCTTGTAAAAGAATTCGTGACTAGACACTGCATTTGTAAAATAAATTCAACTGGTATATCACATGTTTTCATTAAAAATGTTATTAGCAACATAAAGTAAGGGATTGATCATTAAATAATTTATTAGAAGGAAGGCCCTTCTAATAAATCAATGGCAGAGTTTAGCTCAAGCAAATACTTAAGATTTAATGTAGACATAAAATTTATAATTATTTTGGCAACTTTACTAAGCATATTTATATGTTATCAAATATAGTTAATAATTTTAATATTTATACGACTCTCGGTCAAAATATGTGGTAGAGCATAACACAAACAACTACGTTTGCACATATAAAAGCTAACAATTACGTTTCATTGGTTATGGAAAACAACAGCACTGTAAATAGTTTAATATGAATTTAATCAATACCAATTTACTATACTTAACGTTATTTATGGGTGGGATACTGATCCATTTAACAGACTATTTTAATAGATAAATTACGAAAGCTGACCACAGAGAATCCGCATAATCTTTTTGAAATAAATTTACAGTCTATAAAAAAAAGTTTTCGTAGTAACGTCGAAAAGAGGACTAATTTATAAATTGTATTTCTATCTACAATAACTGCTGATATACAATACCTATCTCTCGATTTTTTAAGTGGTGTATTACATATACTATTCACACAATAGAATTATGGCCATCTGTCTGCTAAATATCAAAGTAAGTTGTTGTATTTGGATGCCTAAGGCACCTCTAGTGACTGCAAAGAATCCCTATCGAGTATTGGTATACACGAATGTCTCATGAGTAGTAAATTCTATAAGATAATTATCTCGTCTAATTTATTCCGAAAAATGAACATCATCCACAAGACCTGTGTATCGCGATTTCATCCATATTTGTAATCGTCAGTATAGTATGCTCAATATGTGATGTCCCAATAGGATTCGATGCCGCATCCATCATTTTGGATATAAATATACATACGCAATAGCACTATGACCATCTGCACACATGCAGACAACAGTGACTGGTATAGCTGTCTGCCTGCCTTCAGATAGATAGCCAAAGCAAGTTCAGGATATCAGGCATCGAGTATTCTGCACTAACGATTCCCAATGATGATAAAATCGCAAAACGCAGTTCTTGTGTCTAATATTCTCTATTGAAAATAAATTAGATGAGATCTCTTGCAAAATTTACCCCTCACGAGGATTTCGTGCTTATTGATGCTCATAGGAGATCTTCGTTAGTTAATTGTAAGTGACAGTGAATCATGGATACTACCTCTAATGTTACTATGATATTCTAATAGTGAGTAGAGCTAAATGTTACTATGCACTATTAAGAAGAAATAACGAAAGCCATTAATTTCAGCTTAGGTTACAATAAATGCAACCACAATAGTTCTAATCCTAGTACTGACTATAAACATCTAGCAATTCAGATAAGCTACAGACGCAAGTTGTATTATCAATTTCGGTAGATATTTCAATTTATGGAAACAATATGAATAATTGCATTTACAATAACAGCGTTTTACAAACCGAGTTTATTCCAATGCATCGAAATTTATGTTAAAATAATTTATTATTAGAGAAATGCACACATATTCTCCAATAATTTCCATGAGAATCAGATAATTATAAACATCAAAAAATAGAATTTCCAATATACTCTGATGGATTAAGTAACTGCATGTTTTCCTTTCATCTTTGTAAAGAAATACAATCACAGACAGAAGGGGATAAAAATCTGGAACGATTTAAGAAAATTAACTTTTTATTCTTCTATGACAATTAAGGTAAAATGTGTTGTGAAATATAACAAACATATTTATACCTTAATTTGAGCTGAGAAATATTATACATTGGTAACATCAATGTTTATAAAATAATTATTTCACTTCAAATTACATTTGTAGTGCACATACACAAAAATGTTGTTAAACTTTCACATCACGTAATGTCTTAGCATTATGTGCGATAAAAATTATAGCACATTATTATTAATAATGGTACCCCATTATCAGTACACACGGTACCCCTGTGTGTACTGATAATGCAGATGTTTTTTATTCTGTTTTCATGAAGTTATAATGTCCAGAGATGTCTCAGTGCCCATGGGTAAAATTTATTTACACATATTTCGATTATTTCATTGTTTTAGTTATCGCCGAGAGTATTGTGAAGTCATCATCATGAAGTCATCAGTCCTAAGACTGGTTGGACGTTAACCTCCAGCTTCTCCTATCTTGTGCTAACCTACGCATTTCGCTAATTGTGCTACAACCTACATCCCTTACTATTTGCGAGCAGTAGTCTAATCTAGGCCTACCTCTGCCTTTCTTCACTCCTATATCTGCCTCCAAAATATCGCGGATTATTCCCCCATGTTTCAGCAAGTGGCATACCATTCTATCTCTTCTCTTTTTTATGTTTTTCCACATACTTCTTTTCTCGCCGGCTTTCTCCAATACTTCTTCGTTTCTAACCCTATCAGTCCACGGTATTTTCATCATTCTTCGGTAACACCACATCTCAAAAGCTTCTAATTTCTTCCTACTTGCTTCCCCTACCGTCCAGGTTTCGCAACCGTATAGTGCCGTGCTCCATACATATGTTTTCAAAAATCTCTTCCTTGTTTCTAAGTTTATTACCCCCGAGCATAAAAGTGCTTTCTTTTTGTTAAAAGCTACTCGACCATGCGCAATTCTTTGTTTTATGTATTTATCGCTTCTTCCATCCCAATTTATTTTACTTCCTAAATAAGTGAAGTCTTTAACTTCCTCCAATCTTTCATTATTAATTTATACTTTCGTTTTTGCTCTGCTCTCGCGCTCTCTGCACACTAACACTTTAGTTTTGTTTTCGTTCAATGCTGATTCTAATTCCTCCTTACTAGATGATAATACTGCTATATCATCCGCGAATCTCAGCATTTTTAGTTTCTGTCCCTGTACTTTAATCCCGAAATCCACTCTATCTTTTACCACATTAATCGTCTCTTCGATGTACAGATTAAAAATTAGTGGTGATAGCGTACATCCTCGTCTTACTCCTTTCCTAATACCTACTACCCTTTTTTCCGCTTCTACTTCTATAACAACAGTTTGCTCTTTATATAGATTGTGTACTACTCTCCTATCTCTATACTTCATTCCCGCGCTTTTGTGAAATAGCTGAATACATTTTCAGTATACCCAATCCTGAGTAATGAAAAATAATATACTTGTGCAAAAAAGCATAAGAAATAATATCGCCTGTTTCTAAGAATATAGTGGAAAGTGGAGGATAACGAGGAGTAGTAGAATAAACAACCTACTTAATAAAGTTGCGAGATATTGGCAATTAAGAACTTTTCTAATTAGGGACATCACGCAGAACAATAAGACATGATAGGGTGCGTCAAAAGTTGGATTTGCCAACTGCTATGGTAATTGAGAAGATATTTTATGACAAATGAAATAAAAATTAGTTTTAAATAAAAAACAATTAATAAGCGACCCAGCATATTCGAAATAACTAGAGTCAGCCTTATTACATATTCCTCATTTATTCTTAATTGGGTTGATGCAATATTTTTATGAATATTGTAACATTCACTATATCGCTGTCGTCAATGACTAAAATAATATATTACCGTTTGATCAATTACAGCATGGCCTGTAAAAATGAACTATCGATATTACAATTATCTTCGTCAATAGTGGGCGTGGATTCTGAAATAATGGTCGGGGCTATTTTTTTTTCTTATCATTGCAATATTATTTAGTATCTAGACTATGGTTTTCACCAAAAATCCGAAAACTTGCAAAATTAATTTTTACCAATGGATGGAAATTGGTATGCTCTATACTAGTAGTGTAATCACTCATGGTGGCTTAAGACGTATATATGTAGATTTAAATACAGATATGAGAAATAAACTTACAAGCAAGTTTGAAAAGGATTTCGTTGTCTGACGATCAACTTTCGATAGTGAAAGGTCGTACTGACAATAAAAGTGCTTGATAATTATTGCTAAAGGAACTGATAATGTTACACAACCCCAAAATACATTTATATAAGTCTGTAGGTATAGGTGAACCAATTACAAAAATTCTGTAAATTGCTTTTGATAGCATGGGGAAGACTATAAATTTGTGCAAACAAATCGAGGGATATATCCAACACTTACTTTTAATTTGCATTAATGTTAATACAAGACGTTGGTTTAAATTTTACAAAGATTTTATTTTCTAATCTTGTATTCCCTAATTATGGTGGTTAATAGTATTTTTGTTCCAAGTATAAAAATACCTGTTTCCTATATATTTTTGTTCAGATAGCATCAAAACATTGGTATTTTATTATTTGTATAGTAGAACAGTTTCTGTTTGGAAGCACAAATCTATTAAAGTGAGCTCTACTGTACTGCAGACACATATTTTCTTTGCGAACGGAATAGTCGGGATAGGACAAATTACATATTATAAAAAGAAAAGTGGGCAGAGTCAAATTCACTTACCGCAAAAAAAAATGTCATTAATGCCCCATTTGTTGATCTCCTTTTCCTCGCCAATACATTTATTTGTCCCATTTTGCAGATTAAGCTTGGGTTATTGATAAATATATGATAAAGATGTGGATCCAACTGGCCGTGGATTTGCATATACGAGGAATAATTTCCCAAGATCAGTGATGCTAAATTAAAGGAAGGCATATTTATGGGACCCTAAATTAGACTCAATTCGATGGCGATACCAATACAAATGGAACGATACCAAGGCAAATGGAGCTCCGCTATGTTGGCAAATTATTGATGGACGCTCAATAATACTCATCCATAATCATCAGATATTTCTGATGCAAATTACAGCCGAACATTATATATCTGTATATTTTTTAAGTAAATTTATCGCTTTTTACAACTTCATTTATTGAATGTTTGTTTTCTGAAATGTTTGTTTACTTAACCAAAAATGATCTTGTAGAAAATTACTTTGTAACAATGCTGTATGATTTCTGAGTGATTATAAACGATGGATACAAATTGTTTCATAAAAAAAAAGAACTTGTTGACAAACTTAAACTAAATTTATATCTATCTTTACACAAATTGGACATTTTTTACAAATCGAAGGGGATACGTAATAAGAAATGTCACGTACCGCGGGTTACACGCAGATCTCACGGTCACTGAAAAATCCTGGCTCTGGCAAAGGTCACGAGGTAGCTTGTGGGTGAGATGGTGATGATGGATCCTTGCTTAATTACAGTAGATGGTGGATTCAACAACAGCGGCCCGGGGACGGCTGTTGTTCAAGACACACTTTTAATGATTAACTGAGTTTGGGTCCACAAAGTAGTTCGGGACTTTGCACTCGAGATAGTCCGTCACAAATCGTTCACAGGGTAGACGGCCCCCACTTTATTATGCATCGTCTTCTTCTTCGTCTACGCCCTCTTCACCTTCCACGTCTTCGTCGTCCTCTTCTCCTTCTATTTCCTCATCCTCTCCTTCCGGGAGTTCCTCTTCCCCTGTGTCTTATTCTTCCTCTACACCTTCTTCCTCCTCTTCATCTAATTCTTCTCCCTCTGAATTCGCACCATTCTCCTCCTTTTTCGCCTTTTTTGGTTCGTCTGTTTTTTCCTCCGCCGCTCGCTTTGTGCCTTTTAACTCGCACTTTGCTTCTGCACTTTTTTCGTTGTCTAGTTTTTCAATTGCAACTTCGTTATTTTCCTTAGAACTCATTTTTGTTTATGTTTTAGTTGGGACCATTCCTACTTGCAACGATGAAAGCTCGACGCACTACTACTGCACACTAATATAATATTGATACTACTAACAAGCAGTTTAAAAATATAACGCGTGCTCTGTGCTCGCATGGCAACTCAAGAATTACAACAATCTCGAAAACCTACGTCAACTTTGAAAAATAGAACACATGGAAAGAATAATATTCATCGAAGCAAACGATGAAATATGTTGGGGCCCGTGATAATTTACAGCATATAATGAATAAAACAACGATTGATGAAAACGTTTCTTATTTTTCTCTGAGTGGTTGTAATATCTGTGCCAATCTTAAATGTAACCGTTCCCTTCCATCGAAACACAATCTCTTCCTTTTGAAATCGAATAGAGCTAAGAATGTAATGAGAAGCACTTTCATCAATCGTTGTTTTATTCGTTATTGATATGACTAAAATGTTAAGGACCATGATAATTTACAGTTGGATATAAGGAATAAAACAACGATTGATGAAGATGCTCCTCATTTCTCTATTATGCAATACGTTATTATATGTGAAGAACATTTTAAATACAAGAGTTCTATTAAGATTCAGGAAGGAAATGTAATTCTGCTAGAGCCCTGTGAAACTGAAGTAAATGATTCTATTCTTCTAGATTTGAATGACGATAATAATATTCATCATCGTTATTCAAATCTAGAAGGATCATATAGCCTCCATGAATATTATTATTTCCCTATGTTCCAATAGTTTGATGAACTATACCATTTTTACATATCAACTATTCAAAAGTTTTACTTCCGTTTAGATGGAAAACAATTCCACAGAACTTAACTGCATTGTCACTTTGTAAACCCTGCCTGATAAAAAAAAATATCATATGCAGCACAGTACACGTGATATAAGTGAATACTTCTTTAGAATAGAGAATGAGAGAGATTAAGAGTTCCGGATTTTGTTGTTGATTCTTTGGGATTGCTTTTATAAGCAGTCCAAATGTTTCTCGAAGAAAATTAATCAACGTCAAATAATTATTGGATCCGAAATTTACATTGAAATCTCCCCCGAGAATCAAAGGGATTTTGTATTCTCCTCTTCCAAGTGCATTTGCACCTGTGTGGCTGTAAACCAGTAGGGAGGGGTGAATGAAATATATTATATCTTCTAGATTTTAACAAGTTCAACGGTTCAAGGATATTATCAAATAATCACAGAACACAGATGTAAATAAAGTAAATAATTACAAAACACAATGATAAATATTCGGTACACACGCGTGTTGCTTCAGCTGTTAATATATAGCGTCTGAACGCGAACATCTATAATACGCGCATGCGCGATAATAGGGAGACGCAGATAGCCTAAACTGATATATATGATGTATAGCTCCATTTCTCTTTCTCTCTATGTTATATATCTGTGTACTCTGTCTTGTAACGAAGCCTGTGTTTTAGGTATACCAAATGTATAGCTCTCTTTCTCCTTCTCTCTACGTTATATCTTTTTTCTCTCTCGTGTAACGAAATCTCGAAACATTACATTTTTTCCAATTCACTCTCTATTCTCGTCAAATATCAGAACGCCGCCAAAGAAGTATTCACTTCAAAAATTTTGAAAACTTAATTGAAGTACTATAAAGCATTTTACCCACTTTAGCACATAGTACAAAAAATATTCTCCAGTGTTATTTCATCTCTAAAATTAATATTAATACATTTGCATATTATTTTATACGATAAAATTTGACACAATTGTTTCACAACCATGATATAAGATACGACCGATGTTTTTTTTAATTCATGACCAACATTTGACGATGATTTCTATATCCATACCAGTTGTGGATGGTATTAATGTCTCGCATTAGATTAGTAGGAATATGTCTATATATAATAAAGCTATTTGTAATAGATATATGTAATAAACGACCACAAACTACTCCACATAATACTTTTGTGATTTAACCGAAATGATTTATAAACGAAAAACGCTCGTACGTCATTATTACGGTAGCATGCTCTCTGTATGATACGGAACTTTTCCGTTATCTGCCGACAAACGTATCTGCAGCTAAACAACTCCGTACAAAGATATCGCCGCTACAAAAACTTATTGAACTATTGAGTGCACCGGACTGCACAAAGGCTTTCGAAATATGTTTGAGACAGGCACACATAGGGCGCCAGCTTGTAGTGTATCGCTGTAAGGCTCCCATAAGGAATATAATGGAGAGATTGTCCGTTAGTGGGTCAGCGGCGTGACCTCAGAGAGCAGCAGCGAATGGCTGACTGAACTGTAAGTCCCGTCACCGTTACAGCAATGAATCAAACCCCCACTGGGGAGAGCATCCATCTTCAACCACCGTGCAGCTTTGCTCAGTTCTTTCTGTAAACGCGCACCTCCGGGACGGGACCGACGACCCTGCTTTATATATTTTTTCCTTAGGCTCTTTCGTAACGCGGATACGACTCCTTTTAAAAGTTTCACTGTTTAAAGGGGAACAAAGGCGAGGAAGTGTAAGTGGCGTTAGTCACTTATATTTAAAGTTTCTACCAAACGAATTACAATATATAAAGCTTTGAAATTATACGCGGCTGCCGCCTCCCCACAATAGGAAGTTCGATAGCGAACCCTCATGGGTACACGCTAAATCTGCGAAAGCCTTTTGAAATTTGAGTATACCTTGATCCTGATTTTACGAGCTATGTAGAATAAGGCTTCACAACAGACCCTAAAGGAAACAAGATAAGAAAGTGCTTATTATACAGACATTCAAAGTGAATATCAAAAAGAATTTCATTTAGAAAGAAGTTTATTATTAATAGCGTAAGAAATGTTAATAGAAGGTACAATAAAAAAATTAAACCTTGAGTAGTATGTCCATACAATCTCAATAAAGATGAAACTTAAGCCAGGTATTTACATGCCGAATTGCGGCTTTTGTCCTGAGCAAGATTTAATTGCAGTTCTTATTTAGATGCTTATCTTATTTAGATGAACACTGTCTATCCAGACAGGCGTTAATGGGAAAATGATCAGTAGTTTATTACATAGACATCGCAGTCGTTTTTGTATTCAACAGTATTCATAATACATTTTTGCGAAAACTAAAAGAAATTAGATTTTCATGCACACTATAAAAATTAATCAAACCTTACCTATTAGATCGAGTAGTGTGAATTACATCAAATTGTATTAAGTCTTAAAAATTTGATAGTTCATCTGGAGTACCCCAGGGTTCTGTTTTAGAACCTTTATTATTTAATATATTTATTAATGGCATAATAGATACCTTAGATGTGTGCTATTTGTGATATCAAAATGACTTAAATATCTGTGAAGATAGGGCAGAAATGCATAAAGAATTGCTACTGGATACACTATAACTTGAACAAGATTAAGGCGTCTGAAAAAACTAACTGTCAATAACTATCAACATGTGTAATGTTTTTACATTTATATGCAAACCCATGCTTCATATATTTAACTATCATATATAAAACAATATTTTACTAGACCTGAAACTTTTTGAGACTTGAGGTCTTAGAAAACATTGCCAGTGAACCCCTTTGCTTTGAAACTTTATAGTACGTTATATTCAGGATCATGTGCATAGAAACACATAAATCCCGTATTATTATTTCGAAAGATTGAACGTGAATTTAGAATGTGCACTACTTGTTTGATGAACTAATTAGAATATACACATAAGTAATATTGAAAATGTTAAAATATATTTATCTTCCATTAATATATATTGATATACGAGTATTAATTTTGATCTTCTATTAATACCTACTGTTATATTTAATTGTAATCTCAGTGCAATTCGTTGGAATTTTAAACATTATTCGAAATTTTCTGCCATTGATTATTTTCTTTTTACCATGGCTTATTTTATTATTATCACATGATTTTTGTGTATTATCCTGTTATGTAATTAGATATAACTTAAACAGTGTAGTACAAAATTATAACTGATAATAAATAGGTATAGACCGAAGAAATCGAAGAAATTTCCAAAAAAAGATTGACCAAGAGATAAAGTGATTCAGTAAATATTATCGACAAAGGTTACTTTTCTACTAATCGGATTAGTTGGATAAGGGCAATTTAATAAATGCTTGTAAGTGACAGAAGTACAGCACTCAGTAAACATGGTTTAATTTGTCCTATATTTTATGAATATGAGTGAATATTTTGTAAAAGATATTCTAACAAGGAATATAAGATTACAACTAATATAAGTAAAGAATCCTTAAAACTCCAAAGTAAAATTCAATAATTAACTCGGCGTCTTCTGTGTACCATACATTTATTTCCGGTACTTGTTGACACAAATATCGAATGAGAAGATCGATGCTGGATGTATATTTTATCCTAAGTATTTTTACACCATCGAATGTGGCAAAATTTTACCTCAGCAGATTTTCAACACTACGATAATAAATACTATATGTGGTTTATATATATTCACAAAAAATAATAGATTAATGTATGTTTTTATGAATTATTTTTCAAGAAAAGCAATTATTGATCTTAGAACTGACAATCATGTAAGAGAAATTTAGTGGGCAAACAAAATTCTGCGGTCGTTCTCAATAGAACTTTTTATTTTCATTTCAAATATCATACCTAAATCGACTGACAAATTAACAGCACTTAATATTAAAGACATACAAATCATTTACGAACAAATATGTATTGCAATCAGAGAACTACGGTTCATCGACATACAATTAATAACAACTTCTTTCTATATTACTTCTAATCAGTGAATACTATGTACAATACTGTCCACTTAACATTTTTAAAGTAGGTTTCACTGTAGGTGATGGTGTAGGTTCCACTGTAATTTTAAAGTATTTATAAACTTTTGAACAAAATTAATGCATCAGTGAAATTTCACATTATTTTATTTCTTAAGATTTAGATTATAGTACCTACGTGATAGTATAATTAAATGGCTTCAACTAACATTCAACAAATTAGAAGATTATCGTCGAAAAATAATGAATAAACAACACAAGGCAACGATAATGTCAAATGCAATTAAGCTGGTTGAATATTAGAAAAAATAATTGGAGGTGAAAAAAAAATTAAATTTGGTAGCATGTAGATTAACCTCTTGCTCTTATAATTGTTTTGATTCGTTTGGGCATGATATTAATTAAGTGGTGAAGGATTTCCTGAGGAATATTTTAGCATTCAACAATAACGACTTATTTGAATTCTCTAAGAATCATAGTGGTAGATATGTACATATGTGTCACCTAACTGATCGTTCTAGTGTATCCCATTGATGCTTTGTGGGATTCATATCTGGGCTGCTTGGAGTTAATAAGTTTCAATATACATAAATACAAGGTAGTCCAGTTCCTCTCTTGCAACATGGGGCCGAGCGTTATCCTGCATAAAAATGCCCCCGTAATATAATTGTCCCCGACAACTGGGATAAATAACATAATATGTTATTTTACGATGTTTTCTACATAAGAATGTGCATTCATGGACCTCTCCCGTATAGGAACCAAATCTGTGCGATCACCGAAATAAATTCCTCACCAGAACGTCATTGATCCACCAAAAAATGGGATCCTAGGAGATATATTACGGGCAGAAAGCTCTCTCCTGACTTACAGACTCCAGACTCGTTGACATTCATCTGGTGGATTAAGACTTACCCTTGTTTCATCTGAAAAAAAACTCACTTCTAGTCGTGTATGGTTCAATAGGCTTTTTCATGGAGAGAATTTTGTGCGCATGTGCCGCTTGATGTCATCAGACGCCATACTGTTTCGATCACTTTTTATAAAATGGCATTAGTCTGCACAATAATTTAATATTATTCTATTAAATATTACAGAAAATTGCTCAAATTTCTAACAGTTTAATAGTTTTTAATCAGAATAATTTTAATACTTTTTGTCATTTCCTAAGCCATGTCTGGAGTACAGAAAACAATGTATAATGTGTTCGAGAATTAAGTACGTAAGACGTTGCGAACAATGCGGGAAATGTGATTTGTGGGTGCGAGTGTGTCGACGAGTTGATCGGAGATTTTCTACGATTGACAACATAACGAAAGATACATATATTTATTCCCTTCATTTCGAAGGTGAAAGTGGCCCAAATGACGTGAACGAAGTTCCCTCTGATCAGAGCAAAACGAAAATTGAAAAGGTATTCTGGAAATTAAACTTAACTTAACTCTGAAAATTATGATTATAAAAAACATGTTTATATTTTACAGAAAGTAAAAAAGGCTTGTTCGAGACGTACAAGACACTAAAAAAAGGAAATACCAATTCTGTTATTAAGAAACAACAAATAGAAATCATGAATACAGACAACAACGTTGTAATTTTGGAGCAGGTTTGTTATTCTTAATCAAATAATTTATACTGTAATAAATATAACATTTTAATAACATTTTTATTGTTAACAGAAATGCTATTTTTAATAGGATTCTTATTATTTAACATTTTAATCTTTAAAAACCTAATTTATACGTCATAACAGGCAAAGAATGTGATTGATAGATGACAGATGATTCTTACCTTGCAACAAATTCATTTTTGCTTTCACAGACTTTCCGACCATGACACTTGACCAACGTCGTAATTGAGCACAAGTGTGTTGCTCCACAACTTTGTGCGGTAATTTGGCATCATCTATTACATTTTCATCAAGATTTATGCAAAAAAAATTTGCTGACATAGCCATTTTCACCAAAAGTGATCGAAACTTTCACATTTCGCGGAAGAAACATGGCGGCAGAGCGTGCACGTGATGACCAGGCTAGTAACTCTATGTTCTCTGATGAGCAGTGGTGCAATAGCTAGTTTTTTACTGTCTAATCCTCCTTCATTAAGCTTTCTCCTGACGATTCGTCCAGAAATTGGTTCCATTCGAGCTGCTACTAGAATTTTATTTAGCTCCAAACTGATAGAATGCTCATTTCTTGCATATGTAGACTTCCTACTACCTTATTTTGGAGTTCTATAGTAACTTCCAAGTTAATTGAAACGTTTAACTATTCAATTAGTTCTTGATTGTCTAACTCCTAATTAATTAGCCACATATCACTGGCTGCGTCCCTCGTTAACCAAATTTACTGCTTTCTACTCTAGGAGTACTGGAAAAAGTATTTCATTTACTTGATAACATTAAATTCAAAATATATCTCGAGCATAACTGAAATTATTGCCTTTTACAAATAATTTTAAACAGGGTTAAATGTATTATTAACAAACAATTACTAAATGTTACCTTACATCTGTCAAACAATTGCAGTTGTTTATCCGTAGTGATAAAGATTATGATAGGCTACCTACATAAAATGTTTAAGAATTTAACACTTCGAGAAATTATAAGAGCAAATGAAAAGCTTTGTTGATATTGTCCAGGACTGTGTATACATATTATGTTTGCAATGAACTGTATCTTAATACTCTGCTACTGCTCTATATCCCTGGTTTAAAACCCCTAATATTCATAGAATGATAATAAAGTACGAGTATTATCAACATATGTATTGGTGGTCTTGAAAGAAATAATAGTAAGAACATATTTAAATAAACGCGAGTACAATAGGGTATCGAGACAAACTAATTATATTATATGCGGAACAGAATTAATTCACTTTCAACTTGAATCCAGATCAGCAAGATGTCAACACATATGACCACATCTTCCGAGGGTAAGTTATATTATATCTACCCCACTGAGGATCATAGAGTTCCCTTGATTGATCAGTAGTCACGATACCACTCACTTGGGACTGTCCTACATTGCCGACTTGGCGTGATATAAGAACGGGTTCGATTCCCCATCACTCAATTGAGTCTGAGTGTCCACGCGATTGTTCGAGGGTGAAATACAAGAATGCGCTCACATGAAATGGTATTGATAATTTCACAATTTGTTTAACATTGCTTGTGTTTCCTACCTATATATCCTTTATATTAGTTTTAAATATATTTGACATGCTTTATGTATGTAAAACGAGCATTGAAATATTAACACTTATTACTTTGTGTTATTATGTGTATGTTATTTACGAAATATATAGTAAAAAGGTCTAGGGTTATCTTGTCTAAGTCTAGTGTTCACATTGGGAAGTTTCTCTTATCAATTAACGATGATTTGATTCCGTTCTAAAATACTTTTAATATTGCCGATACTATTATATTAAAATCAAATCTAAGTGACACTATTCTATTATAATCATTTACTTTTATTAGCATACTAAGGCCTTCAATCATGATCTTTAACCTATATTGTTAACTGGGAACTAAAATCATTAACATTTTGGCTACACGTATTTTTAATGAATGCTTCATTCCGTGAACTTACCTAGAAGTTCCATTAGAAGTTTCAGTGCTTCTACTCATATAGATTGTACTGTTTAGTAACGATGAAAAGCAAACCAATTTAATTTGCAAGAAAACAATCTACCATTACTTTTTATCTTAGCTATTACTCTATCTAAATTGTTTTATGTGCGTTGTTCTATATACTAAGCTCTATGGTTTATAATGGCACTAAGATGTTTTTATAAAAGATAAAGATATTATAAGATTTGTACATTTACAGTTTCACTTATATTATAAAATGGCTAAGGTGCCGCAGTAACTTTAATGTAATCAACTGTATTCTTGTAACAGACCAAGTATTCCATTACTGTTGTTTTCGTTATTCTTACTTCTAACCTGAAATAATTCCTGGCATGTATTCATGTATAACGTTTATATGTGATGGTAATGCATCAGAGATGAAGAATAACAAGAGCATCTTCAAATAAACTGGACCAGAATGAAATAATAATAATATTAAAGTGATACTTGCACCTTCGCCATTTATTTAACAATTACAATTTATAGTAGTATTGAATGTACGGTCTGATCTCATTTATTTAAAATATAGGTTATATTGAAAACTATTATGTTTTTTTTTGTTGAAAACGACTGTTATTATATCATTCTTCAGAGTCCGTAATATCTGTATACTTCTAGGTACGATAAAATTTGAAATAAAATACGAACCTGCAATACATTAACATGCCTGGATATATTATACAAGTTTTGCTTTCGTATATTCAACATAAAGTTGCATATCTAGTCACAGCTTAATTATCAACCTAAATGTTAACAATTTTACAGAAAAAAAGATCAATTAACTATCTGATCAAGCAAACAAAGAAGTTAGTTTAAAATTAAACGGTTATAATGTCCCGTGTAATATAAATAATAACGGTTATAATGTAATAATAAAATGTGGATTAGCTTCATTTAAGAAAAAATCAATATTGTAAACCATGAAAAATGGCAATATTCGAACTGTCTGCTTTATCAACATTGAATATATGTAATTAGCACTTATGCTGTTACTTTTTAGAAAAATGGCGAATGCGCCACTATAATTTTAATGTGTATTTTTTATCACTCGCATTTATTTAGATATGTTTCCTATATTCTTTACTTCTAACGAATCGTCATCACGTACAAGGGTTATACATAGATATTCCTAACAGCTATTACAGGTTATATGTGAAAATATTTGCGGAGGTGAAGAAAACATTGGCGGAACCTCTACTATGACATTAATGTACTCTCATAGCTTCCTAGATCCAAAACACCCTTTTCGGTATTGTGTCGATTTTCTTTGAGTGCATTCCTTGGCCTTGTATGGGCTGCCCGCATCTGTCAGATGCATTGCGCCTGATTACATCATTATTTTCACTTATTATTATATTATTATTATATTTTGTTATATTTCTTTTATTATTTAAATTAATAATATTTTTTTGGATCTCTATACCTACTTATTCTGGCTTATCATTATATCATTAACACAAATTAACACAATGGGGTGCTAAATAAGTGATTTGTACTAAATATCGTTACCGACAATGTGGCGTTTATTTTTACTTGGAACAAGTCAAAATGATGAAAAGGATTTATAATTCTTTACACTTAAAATAGGCAGTTACTTATAACTTCTCTTTATAATTTACATCCAATATTTTTTATATATAACTTTTTGACTTTTACATGAAAAAATAGGTAGTTTGTCTTCTGTATTCAAAATATTTATCTGTATGTTTAATACTAATTTATGTCCATGTTTTGCCCTTAAAACAGAAAAAAACTTGTGAATAGTTGGTTCTCCTATAAGAATATTCCAAATTTATTGTTTTACAACATGAAATGAGTTTCTTTATATAAATTTAATTATTGCGATTAAAAACTTGTGTGAAATATTTATCATTGTATTATATTAATTAAAATAAGCATTTAATTGAGCCTCTACCTCATAAAAATCTAAATTGTATAAGATTTAATATAGGATCTCTCATATGCATTGCGCCCGAATGTGTTTGGATTCAGACAGTGCTAGACGAAAGATTAATAATTGTTACAACCTGAAGCAGTGCGCCTATTTACGATTTCTGAATAACCAAGTGATTAATTTGTCCTAATAAGCAAATGTATTAATGGTTATGCAGAAGTTTATTCAAACTAATAGATATTAGCTGTTTAAAAAATATGCAAAATTTTCATAAATTCACTAAAGTATTTTATTGGGCAGGTAGTTAAATGATATTTTGTCTTTTGATAACATTGAGCTTTAATATTACCAAGAATGCACACGATTATTAAATATGTAATGAACTTAATAATTGGGCACACTCTTGGTTACGTTACTACTACATTAACACTCTTTAAATTTCAATTCTTATTCAGTAAGGACTAAATACCCTCATTATACGATGATATCCAAAAGCATCTAGATAACTACGAGATACATTTATTATTTACTAACCTGAAAGAATACTTATAGGATAAGAACATAGAGTCATAATATTTAATTATGATCCTCAATAGTTCAGGTACGATTTCAAATTTTCTTTTTAATTTCTGGAGAGATATGAAATCTGTCCAGTGGGCAATAAGCGTTTTTTGTGACTAAAATGTAATGTCACGTAGAGGGTCACTACATGAATGATCTCCTTTAAAAATTAATACTCCTATTATATTTTGAATGTATTTGACTAAGTGATCTTAAGTCTAAACCTCTTTGAGTCTTGTAATCAAGTCGAGTGGCAGTGTAGACGTTTTAGCATACGTCCACTTCACTGATATCATCCATATTTAACATATTGGCTATAACATTAGGATACACTGATACTCTTTCATTATATTTCTCACTAAATCGTTGTATGGCTTTATTCATGGATTCCAGAAGGATGCCATGCTGAATTACATCGTTGGAGACGTAACAAAGTACGTCGACGATGGTACGGAATACTTTGTTCTGGAACCTTTGCAGGATGTTAATGTTGGAGGTACTAGCTCTATCCCATAGCTGAATTCCGTAAGTCCAAACGGGCTTCAGAATGGATTTGTATAATAATAACTTGTTGGCCAAGGACAATTTAGATTTACGGCCTATGAGCTATGAGTAGTAGCCTATGTAGCTTAGTTTAAGTCCTAGCTACTTACGTTTGGTGAATATATGTATTTGCCATGTAAGGCGTCGGTCTAAGGCAAAATGCCAAGATACTTGGCATTTTGCCTTCGCGACTTGGAAGTTGGCAGTTGTTAATCTTCACGGAAGGACATTCTTCTCTTCGTAATGTAAGTGTCACATGCATGGACTTAGTTTCATTAGCTTTGAAGCGCCATATTTTTAACCAACGCTAAATTTTATTTAAGATTATTTGAAGGTTTCTTGAGGCTGCTGTTGGATTAGTATGGGATGCTAAGATTGCGATATCATCAGTGCATGTTGCAACAATGGTAGATCTTGTTGTTGGAAAGTCAGCTGTATACAAGAAGTACAATATTGGGTCAAGTACGCTACCTTGTGGAACGCCTGAAAGTGTCCATCTGTTAGATAAGATTACAATCCAGTCACAGTATCACACTTTGTCGAAGGCCTGAGATATATCGAGAAAGGCAGCTGAACAATATCTTTTAGAATTTAAACTTTTGTTTATCTGGTCGACCAGCCCATGCACTTGTTCAATCGTACCATGATTATTGCGGAATCAAAATTGATCTTCTGGGATTATCTGTTTTTCCTCTATTATTTTTTGAGTCTTTTAACATACGGCTTCTCGAATACTTTGGATAGCATAGATAAAAGACTTATAGGCTAGTACGAAGAGACATCTTCAGGCTTTTTCCCGGGTTTGAGAATCATAATAATTTGGGCCACTTTCCAAGTGCTAGGTAAGTAGTTTATACGCAACATTGCATAGTTAATAAGAATAATGGTTGTTAGTTTTATGCATTTCTCGGAGAGTTCTTGCAAGATTGTGCCAGATATTAGGTAAAATTTCAAATATGATAGGAATTTGGTTACGCTGTTCACGAAAATATAAATATTTTCTAGACTTGCAGTACCACATATATGTAATATACACCATTATCGTTAATATAATAAATAAAATAACTTTATATTAAAAATATAATATATTCTACATCAAAAGCGTTATATTTTCCTTCATTGTACAATTTAGACAGTAAAAGATGTAAAATCTTACAAAAGAAGGTGGAGAAGTTTACACCAGAAGTCATGTTAATTTTACTTCATTCCTCATACGAAAATTCACACTATCGAATTGTAAAACTCTACTACAGGCTTGTAGTGTTAATTTTGCACTAAATTGATATGTGCCCCTATATGTATCCTGTTTGGTGTGAAATTGGCGTAAAGCTATACACCACATTTCAAACGGTGTAACAAATTCGTAATTGAAATTAAGAATGTACCAATATATTCGCTTCGTCTTTCATAGAAATATTTTAATCCCACGGCAAGTCATATTGCTCAGTATATAGGACAACGTACCTAAAGTAATTTAATGTAATACTAGATAATTCCCTTGCAAATTAAATTGTTTTGCATTTTATCGTTAGCGTTACAACCTATATGAGCGGAAACACTAAAACTTCTAATGAAACTTCTAGATAAGCTCGTGGAATGAAACGTTCATTAAAAGTAGTTATCACTGAAATGTTAAGGATTTTCTTTCTGAGGTAATATTAGCATTTTAAAGACTAGGGTTGAAGGTCTTATTATGTTAACGAAACCACCAGGCTGTGGTAGAATATTATCATTTTACTTTGATAGCGAAATGATAGGAGTCATCTAGTAACTAAACAGTATAGACTACGAAATATATTTATACGTATGGAATTTATTTTAAAAGTTTTTCGGACTTATTTCAACCTGTAAACTCGAATATGAAATAAGTCAAATATGTCTAAAGCTTGTATAAGAATATAATTTTTATTATTACGAGGGGCACTATTTATATTTTGAGCCTAATAAAAAAACATTAATTTGTCATTACAAATTACTTTATCATTTTTAAAATATTCTCCTCTTTCGTTAGAGCCATTTGTCAAAGCATTTTTTCAATTTCGCTTGAGATATCTCCAAAACATGGTTTTTGAGGGCATCAAGGGCTTTTCTGCTGACGAAAATCGTTGTCCATGCAACTTACCTTTTACGTTCGGGAACAAAAAGAAATCATTGGGTGCTAAATCAGGACTGTACGGCGAATAATGACCCATTAATTTGATTTTTTGAGTATTCAAACATTCGGTTGTTAGACGAGATGTGTAAGAGCTCGCATTGTCATGATGAAGAACGATCCGATGACGCTTTCTTGTTTTCCTTATTTCACCGCAGACTTCCGGCAAGCCAGTGATTGTGCATCATTCAGAATTAACCGTTTTATGTTTCTCTGAAGGCGCTGTTGCCACATAACTAGTTTTTTTTTTTGAATAAACAGGCCATTATTTGTTTCGAAGTGCTTTGAACGCGAACAACTTTTGTTGGAATTGGTTCATCTTGAAACACCCATACAGTCGACTGCTGTTTACTTTCCGGCTCATACGCATATATCCATGATTCGTCACCTATTACAACGTTATATACATCTTTTGAAGTACCTTCATTGTATTTATTGAGAATTTGTTTGCACCAATCGACATGAGCATCGTTTTGAGATATTATCAAATCATGTGGGATCCAACGAGAACAAATCTATTTCACAGCTAAATGATCATGAAATATTTTATATATGCCAGTCAAGTTAATCCTAAGGTTACCTTAATCTCATAGTATGTCACATGACGATCTTCGTTAATCAGTTTTTGGGCAGCATCGATGTTTTCTGGCACAACAACTGATTTTGGACGACCTTCACGACTTTCATTAGTGAGCGAGTGGCGGCCACGATTAAACTCGATATACCAGCGTCTAATAGTGGTAAATCATGGGGATTTGTCACCAATAGTGGAAGTATGTTGATCGATGCACTATTTCCTTGATATTCTATGTCAATAGTTGTATTAAATCATCCCAAGAAAATTTTCACGAGATAATTCCATCTTTTCGCTGAGATACAATTTTCAAATTACTATAAACAACACAAATCGCGCTTAAACGATAAAATGTTCTCCAGTATTTCCTTTATATCACTGTAGTGGTAATGATTGTTGACACTAGAGTGATGTACGAAATATTTCCTACTATCATCTAGTGGGACATTCATCACATATGCTACATCGAGTCCACAAATTCAAATTAATTCCATTAATATATTACCCTAGTAATAAGCACATGTTCCACTATTTACTGCAGTAAAATATATTTTACTAACTCATACCATGTTTTGTGAAGGAGCCGGAACATTTCATACAAGAGCAAATATAGGCGACCAGTTTTCTATGAACACCGAAAGTTTATACCTTTTGATACTGTTGTACTGTTGATACCAATTTAGTTAGCGAAGTATGCATCATGTAACATGTAACATTTCGCTGGTCATCGTTTTCGGTTTTGTGAAGAACCAATTTCCTGTCTTTTGTTTCACACCACAGCTTTAATGTACTGATGTTTATTAGCCTAGCTACACATGTCGATAGTAGGTTAATAAGCAACAAAGGTATACATTAGATTGCACTTGAAAGGCATTGCTTTATATCATATCAGGAAAATTAGCTAGTAAACACAATTTCATAACCACTAATAATAAGAATAATTTCGGTTACTCGAATTTTGTGCTACGAATTTGTATCAGTTAGAATATGCTATAGAAGTCAGTTCATTTAAATTCAAAATAGTGCACAGCATGGTAATACTAATACGTCTTTGTTCAATAACCTCTATTACTTATTATTTCTGAATATATTTTCTATATTTTAATGCAATATTTCAACGCAAAACGAAAGCAATACTCTAAATTTGATATTTGAGAATTTTGCATCATTTTGCATCAGCAATACCTGAACTTGCACTATTAGATGGATAGATATATTCAATATTTCATTAATGGAATATAAATAAAAAATTTAAATAAAATAAAGTGTATTCTATTTCAAAGGGGTCTAATTTTTCTCTTTTAAACAATATAGATCAGAATTAGGAATGGATATCGAATATTAAATTAAGGTCTAAATCAAATAATTGTTCCAACAGTACCTTGAAGGTTATAAATATCTCACATTGAGTTAAAGAGGTCCGTAGGGAAGAGTTCTATGGTTTTATCTGGTAATAGCTGAATATTCGCAAGTATTTATTGATAAACATGTTTTACGATTAAAAATAACCTACGAAGGTATTATTAATGTGACAACGGTCTGCGATATCAGACTGCCCACGAGATGTGCAGTAAATAATCCGGTCCTTACTTAGTTGCATTGAGACCTTTGCAGAATGAATATTGATGGATATATATTTAATGTGAATGTACAGAGAATTCAATTTGGCCAAGCGTAAAGTGCATCCTTTTCCCTCGACTGTTGCCTCACTCTTTCTTCTACGCATACCTAGAAAAAATCACACTTTTTCCTATTCTTGACGAACACTACTTCCTAGTAATATAAAAATTGTTAATGTTAAAAATAAAAAAATAAACGCGGAGCTTTCGGCACGTTTATATTAGGAGTAATATTGGGCCCATTAGCCGCTTAAATATTTAAGCAGATCTGGCTTGTAATTACTCATAGTCCGTGAAAATAGCAAAATATCAATCATTGGTGATAAATGACCTTCCATAATAGGTATTAGAGTACCTGACGTCGAGGGAATAAGGATACTCGAATCTTATAAACCAGGCAACTGCAAACACAAATTCTAGTCCACCGACATTGGCCACTTTACACAATCACTTTATAAGTTTTATTACCTAACTATAAAAATGTGACGACACACCAATTTTCACTATCTATTCGAGGATCTTCCTCGATCACTTTGTCCATCGTTCTCCCCGATGCATCGTTCCTAACTTTTTCGGAGAAATACATACTATATATTCTTGGTTGCATAAAAAACACCTGTCCTGGAGAAACTACTTTGAATTCATGTCTATGTATATAAACATATGATTAATTTATATGTAAATAAGCTAATGCCAATGAATACAATGAATAAGAGGTACACAGGATAGTATACAAAACAACACAAGATACAAAATCTACAGTAAATATAATCTATAGTATTCCAGTCTATAGTAAAATAAAATTCAAAGGAACATTCATAATACTCATACTCGGAATCAAATGTTGCTTTCTATGTTGTTTTTATTTAAGAGATCATTTTTGAATGAAGAAACTAAAATTTATAGTACCAATACAATACAATTTTTTAACAATACCAGCCCAGACTGAAACCCTAGCCATATGTATATTCTAGAGTAAACTACATGTAATATATTATTATGATCAAGGCCCTAATTTTAGTTAAGTGAGTTAGTTTAGTTTAGTTAAGTTATAAGAAAATAAAAGATTATGTTTATATTCATTTACACTGGTGAGTGTTTGGGGAATCTATAGTGCTATGTTTATTTAATAGTTGACTGATAGTATTACTTTTTCTTTATTTATTATTGTATTGTTCTTTGTTTACTCAAGGGTTCAATGAAAGTTCAACGATCTAATTTCGTTTAGTTGAACTTCGCTCCCTTAACCTCTTAATAATAATGCTAAAATTACTATATTAGTTATGTCTCATTTTGCGTTTCGTGTTTTTCTCATGAAATTTATATTACAATGGTTACTTTCAAAATTTTTATGATTTAAGGGGGCCTTCCCGTTTTTTCTTCGAAAGAAGCTAGTTATTGTAAGAACTAATTGTAGCGAAATGTATAAACCAATATAATTTTAATATATTTTTTAAACCAGTTGAACAGATTTTAATTTTATTAAGAAATACATTCTTTCAGGTTTCACGCCCCTTTACGTTTACTCCAACAGGCACACTTGCATTAAGTATAATTTTCCAGCCAATGCTGTTATCTGAATTTAAAAAATAAAGCATTTGTATAAAATATAGGGTTATAGCTAAATTCTACCATGGAAACTTTTTAAATTTTAGTTTTACGCGACTTGGCGCAACAAAAAACTACGATTTTCACAATATATTTTCGCCTTTAAATTGTTATGAAAAATCCAATTTTTGCAATATCAAACAAATTCTATGGGAAGATATAGCGACATCTATTGTGAATTACTAAGTCAATAATCATTATAATCGGTTCATTGGTATCTCGAGAAGACTGTACTTAAGGTGCAATACGTAGTTTTGAGAAAAACACGTACTTTCGAAACCTGTGTGTACTAACCGACGTTCGAAACTAAACTAAATGGTCATTCTGCTTCGAACAGGCTTTTTCGTAGGCAAAATCTCGTATACATTCCTGTTAATGTCCCTGATAGCATTGAGGAGAAGTAGCGCGCTACCTGCGCCGCATAGCAGTTGTCGCGCGATTCTTTTCAGGCCATGCGCGCCGTCACTAATTCGAATGTAACTTTAAAACTATTCTCAATTTTACTTTAAAATTTTGGGAGAATAATTTTGAAGGTTTACTGTATCGATTTTCATTTATCGTTTTTTTTTTTGAAACCGAAAAACGGGAAGGCCCCCGTGATATAAATAATAAGCATACGAAAGTTCTAGTTTATTATCGATAATAAATCTATTTAATTATGACAATTTTAATTGTGATTGATGTGCAATAAATAACACCAATTTCTGAAGCCCATTTGAATCAAGCGATAAAAATTATCCGTGATAAATTTATGTCCTACATAAATAATAATATAGACTACTCAGAATTATTATGGCCCGCATGGGTTACCTGTAGCAATAACTATCTGTCAGTTATGCAACATTATGACGTAAATAATGAACAGATGGGAATTCTGATACAGAAGATCCCTTTAATAGGTGCATTGATCATTAATTAATAATGCCGTTATATAATCGTATCCACATAAACTGCAGCGGCTATTACGGTGCTTAGATAAACTAAAAATTTTATGATACGTCATTCCCGTACGGCTCAGATTAGACTCTAAATAATGGATTCATTTAACTGTATGGAGTTTCTAGGATAGTCTCGTTACTGTTTCGCAATTTCGGTGACACAGTGGGCTTCATAATTGCACTATAAACATTTTGATCTCTGCTGCGTTGTGAAATAACAGTAAATTCCAATTCATTTGTTTCAATTTGGTTTTACGTTATTGTTACGAGATGACTCTGTACTCCAATATAATAGTTGCACTATTATACTAATATACAGTGTTTTCTTTTCAAAACAACCCACCTCCATTATTTATTTTAATACAATAAAAATAACTAGATAAAAAGTTTAGATAGATAAACTTTCAGTTTTTCTCCCTTACTGTCCAGTTACTCGCACATACAAATATTAAATGGCACCCTCTATCCTGTAATATATTCTTTTAAGGGTTTAAAGGCGGCATTCTGCTTTTTTTAAATAATTTCCTGGAATCCTTTGATTTACGGGAAATGTAGAGCCACAAATGCTGGTCTGCACATGATGTCTGGACCTTCGGCGCAGCAAGACCTTTAAGGGAATTCTTGAAAGTAATCCTTACGGTGGCGAAATTTTTGTAGAAAAAAAATGTTTCGGTCACGTGACGAAAGTAATGGGGACAAGATTATATAGTGCAAAAAAAATCAACAAATGCATTGGAGGTAAGTGGGCAGGAAAATACGGACTTACGAATAAAGTCATTGATTCGCCGTAATTCAAATTCCGTGGAGAAATTTTAAAACGCAGTGTCAGCGACGTATTTTCACAAAGGTTCTTGGAGGCTTATAAAGAAGTGGAAGAACAATTGTATGGTACAGGCATTGCGGATTGGTAAATTTACCTTCCTTGGAGTAATTAGCTTTCAAAATTTTACACGAATATTTATTAAAAAGACGATTTTCAAGATGGTGAGCAAGCTTTCTCTAAAGTTATTGAACCGATTGAGCCGAAATTTCATATACAAGTTCTTTAATCACACTTGGCTATAGTGTGATGAGAGCTTCTTTGAAAAAAATAAATTCGTACAACTTTAATTAACAATGACAGTTGAAAAACTGGTCAAAAATTTCGTTTTATTGAACAAGGTTCGTCATCTTGTTAATTTTTCGAATTTTGGAAAAAGCTGCCGTGACATGATAGCCAATTGAATACTAATTAATATCCAAGAACATATTTTTGTTTTAGATGAAATGAGCGCTCGGAAAAATGTTCACCGTTTTTTGCAGGCCTTAAATGAAGTGGATATAATGATGGCCATTTTTTATTTTTTAATATTTAAAAGTTTTTGAAAAATCAAATTTTATTTATAAAGTAGTACTCTAGAATAAAGTATTGCAAATAACCAAAAAAAAAACTGGAATACTCTACCTCTATTACTTTTCCCGTAATAAATTAAATAAAAACATGTAAAAAAACAGAATGCCCCTTTAACAGTTCTGATTCAATTCCATCATAAAACTAAAAACGGTAGACTCGTTCTCGTAATAGAAGCAAAAATAAAAAATTTAAATAAAACATAAAATAAATTAATAGAATAAATATACTTTTCGTAGCACAATTTCAAACCTTACTTATTAAATACTCAGGTTGCCCATTATTGTTAGCTAAATGAAAGTACAATATATTCTCAATTTCTTGTTGAACGTTCTAAAACGTATCTGTAGTAAGTAGTCTGCATATATGGGTAATTTTATTTCATAGGTCTTAAATATTCTGAAGCGAAGATCTTTTGGTTTCGTCTTAGTGATTAAATAAATTCATTGTCATATGTCATATCTGTTATACCGAAAATTTTGACATTAGAAACAAGTTTACACCATAATAAAACATGGTTTGCCATCTGAAGCCTCCATAGTAAAATAAGACTTACTAGTAACACTAAATGCGTGAATTTAATATTGATTTTTAAACTTTATTATTTTGCTTTAGATTTATAGTTTATCTTATCTAAAACATTGTTGTTAATTGTACGACTCGAAATATTAGTTGGTATCACTAAATATGTGAGCAGTACATCAGAAATCTCGGTACGTTCAATGAAATCAGTTCTTTCTAGTTCTTTTAGTTCTTCAGATACTTAGGCTAGTTTTTGGCTAGCACGCCAGTTTAAAAAAATGTGATTTTAAGAAAAATGCACTTAAAGTACAGAAAAGTTACATTTTCTAATAATTACAAACTAATTTGCTATCCCTGGTTTATATAATAGAATTTCTACATCAACAACAAAAAACATTTCTGCTGTAATCAGTGCTGTGTGCTGCTTTAGTGTCATTTGATCCCCTTTTGAAATATTCTTGAATGAGAAGAAGACCATCAGGATACCCCTTGTAATTGTAAGCGGCGCCGTATGCTCCGCGTACCTGCCTTACGCGTCTGTATAAAATCTATTTTAGATGATGACATTTTTTTTATATATTTTCGTATTTTATAGGGAAAATAAAAGTCTCAATCAAATTTTCCCAATAGGTGGGTCGGTAGATCGAATTGGTTTGACAGATCGGCTCGTTTTGCTGATTTAACACCACATTATTATTTTCATAAGATCCTTTACAATCAAAGAGTTACCCCAGCAAATAAAATATCGTCAATGAATTAAGACAGAGAAGCGGAGAGATAGACTAGAAGTGAATCAAGTCCGATCCCCGAAAATGATGCAAAACATGTTTGAAAAAACTCCAGTAGCTCCTAAACTGTTGTGGCACCTGGTGGCTAATAATTAATTTTCACAGTTTAATTTTAAAACCCTGTTTGTAATACAATTTAGTGCTATTAAAAATATATTTTTTATTACGAAAAAAGGGATGTATAATTTATATTTTATTTCTACTTAAATACCATTTACGAAAATTAATTTATCCGTTACTTAGGAACACAAGTAACCTGCGATGGGATAGGTAAAACCTTCCCCCTGGGCAAATACACTACCGCACTCTAGGCCGCGCTAAGGGTAGTTGCAATTACATACCGTGTTCTGGGGGCCGACCAAAATCGGACCCAGGAGAAGGTATGTATCTGCTTGGATAGCAGGGCGGCGTTGGCAGCCCTGAAATCAGCAACGGCAAAGTCGAAGCTGGTCTATAATTGCTATGAAGCATTGAACTACTTGGCAGGGAAGGGACCAACAGAGCTCTGATGGATACCTGGGCATAATGGCATTAAGAGAAATCTATGTGCAGATGACCTTCTCAGACTAGGGACCAGGGAAAACCTCTATGGACCAGAACCTGCAGTGGGAATAAGTTGAAATCTGATCAGAGACAGCATCAATGGCTGGGCAAGAGACCAGCACAATAAAAGATGGGGAGGAGCAATGGGTTGTCGAATGATCAAACTTTCATCGAATACTCAGAGATAGAGAAATGGGCCCAAGAATTCATTAAATTGAACAGGCACAAAGCCATAACCCTGGTGGGAATCATAACGGGGCCCAAATCTATATATGTAACGTATAATAATATGGAATAAAATATATAATGTTTTACTTCCGCTATTAGAGAAACGTAAGGAGACGTGTAAGCCCGCATCTGGCTATTTTGTCGAACCATCATTCTTAGTGGTGACAAGGTAGGGATCTTTTACTTACCTAGCATATAATATAGAAGAAATCTGCGGTTTAGTATCATATCCAAGGTATAGTATATCTTAGAAACAAGTTATTGCCGCCTAATTAATACCCAGTTACACCAAGCCGCCCCGGAACTGCATATCACGATTTCATCCTTATTGAGAATCATCAGTGTAAGTATACCGGGTTACGCCTGACGCTATGGGAATTTTAGACGGATCATGTGTCAAGCCAGTATTCTTATACTGGTTTGGTACATGTATTCTCATACTATACATGTAGCTTTCTACACAACAAAATGAAATCTACTGGGAGCCATGTTGTTTCGAATTTCTAACGCAGATTAGTTCGCCTAAAAACAGATTTAACGTTACACCACATGAGGGATAATTAAAAGAATTATTGCTACCTTCTCTAATCTGCTAATATTTGCCTATAATTGATTCTCAATTACACCAGGCTGTCCTGGAACTGCACCGGTGCAAGTATAATAGATTATGTATCGGTGTAAGTATAATAGCACTCTGAGAATATTAGACGGGTCCTGTACTAATCCGACATGAGTACACATGTAGCAATTGGAAAATGACATCTGTCTGCTAAACGATACAGTGTCGCCTACGGAGAGCCATTCTGCTTCATATTTCTAATGCAGATTTCTTCGCCTAAAGCAGACTTCACGTATGAAAGTGAGGTGATAATGAAAAAGGATTATTGCCATCCAGTAAATTCTCAATTACACTAGGCTGTCTCTGAACTGCATATCGCGATTTCGACTTTATTAGAAATCATCAGTCAAAATATACTGGACCACTCCTGGCACTATGACTTCATTATAAACAAGTTTATTATAAGTTTGTATACCTTCTGCATGTCCATTGATATATTAGCTACTAAAAGTTATGGAAAAGCGAGTCACTCCATCGACTATCGAAACAGCATCTTCTGCATTTGCGATACGATTTTATATCGAGACATAAAAATCATCCGATATCAAATAGTGATGTTCTAACATTTGTAATGGCATATCTGTTATAACTGCTTGGATGTTATTGTGAACAATACGTACATATAAACAGAAATAGGAACCTAAAAGGTGATCCTATCATTGTTAGGGGACCAGTTTAGCGATTGAGAATGATAATGATAAAGCTTCAGCACGTATTTCAATGCTTTCAATTTAACTCCAAAATAATTTTAGGAAACAAACCGATACAAACCCTTAAAGTCCTCATCGCGAATAACAAGTCAAACCATTATGTTACCGCATAAAGTGTACAATGCCCTACCGATTTAGAGGCAACCAGAAAAGATAATGAAGCAGTACAGCGGAATGTATTAATTTAACGGCGAATTTAAAGGCGAGCGCGTGTTGTTAATGTGATAGAGGTGTATTAAATCGTAGGAGCCCCTGGGTGTTTTCAAACAGACGTGACAGACGGCCGAGACAGGCGCGAATAGAAAGCGAACTCCTCTTGATGGGATCTCTGACTACCTCATTTGTTTTCCCGGTGCATCCACCATATTCTCGATATATTCATTGTGTAGAGGTAAATGCTATTACATGAAACAGCGTGGATTAGGGAGTATTCTCTAGTACTTCGCTTAAAATCAGATTATTTAGTCGATGTAGCTATAAAGTTAGTTACGCTGACAAAGAATGATGACAGTTTCATCATTAATCATTATACAGCTTGTCTATAATAAGAACGCCGCTATTTTACAATATGCTGGATATAACACATATACCGCTACAGACATGGTAACCTAAAGGCTATCTCATTTTATTGGCAAAAAAATAGAAAATGAAAAGAAATGAAAGGACATGAGGATAATCTGCAAATGAAGTAAAATGAATCACGTGGCCAATCTCATTAGATTCAACCTAACACATTAAAAATTTTAGAAAATCTTCCACAAGACTAGTCTCATATAACCCAAAAAAATCTCCTCGTCAAGCAACTCAAAAGAGAAAAAATTGGGATACACCGAAACTTTTTTTTTCTAAAGTCTCAGGTTGCAAAAAGAAAAGTCCATCGTTCTCATCTATATTATTAGTATCATTATTAATTAGTTTATTAAAATAGTTTTATTTAAAACTTTCAGCATATTTCTATTTAAGAGAATAAATCTATACATTACTTAATTTCAATATTGCAGTTTATTAACTGCTAGGATAAGGAGGGAATATATATATATATATATATATATATATATATATATATATATATATATATATATATATATTAGATTTTATATTGTGCATTATTTTGTGTTCACGGTTATCATCTATTTTTTCTTGAATGATCTTGATGACCTTCAATGAATAAATCAATATTTTTGAGGTATTTTAGTAAATTAGTTAATACAATTTTAATCTTCAATTTTTAAGTTAACTTCTTTCCAATTTTCTCGACTTCGCTCAATTATTCAATTAAATAAATTGAAATGGATAATTAAAATGGATAATTAAAATGGATAATTAAAATGGATAATTAAAATGGATAATTTATAATTTTATTGACTTATAGCGTAGAAGAAGCAATCGAAAGTAACGAAAAAATATTAAAGAATGGATTAAAGTAACGAAATGTCATTACACAGAAAGCATGAGGTAGGTTTAACAGGTTACCTTTTGTTGTTGGAATGGTTCTAACTCAAACAAAAAGTAGTTCAATCGTCCTAGATTTTTAAATGTCAAAAATTGAAAAAATTTTAATAGTCCAATATCATATGTTAATTGCTAATATAAAACAAATCTGATAAAAAATTACATTTAAGAGTGTGGTTATTGGATAAAAAAAACTAACAATTATAAATGTTTTACTTTTGAAACTGAGAGTTATATTCAAAGTAAGGAATTTCTAGTGGGGGCTAAGATAAGAAGCATATTGCTACATTTTTTGAATATGTTTTATATTATCATGATTCTTAATATCCAAGATACATATTAAGACTTAAAACTATAATTGTTGTATCAAAAATTTCAGACCAGATGATGCCAATTTTGTTGTCGAAGCACGGGTCGAGTGAAGTGTTTTATGGAAAACTACGCCAGTGTTGTGAGTTTATGAGGCAATTTTTTAAATATTGTATTTTAACTATTCCCATGCGAACTAGAACGATTAATATAATTGTGAATTTAAAATTTTTGATAATTTTTTTTGTATATCATTATAGTATGAAGGTTTAAGAATATATTCTGAAATTATATATATTCCAAGTCGATATCCTTAAAATTTACAGAGATATAAAGCTTTCAGTCATGGGGTAGAGGGCGGCTAATGTTGCTACGGGCGCCCCTCAATGAGCGCCCTCGTCGGGTACGGAACAATGATTGACTTAACTAATCAGCGACAACCTTGAGGAATCATTGTTTCATGCATTTTTTTTTTCTTACGATATAATAATGTACACGCACAAAATTTCTCGCGCTGAGAAAGATGAAACAAGCACGAGAATTCATCATCCTGAAAGAAGTCTATTGTCCTTTGAATCCAAAACGGTGCCCGTCATATCCCGAGAACCGATCGACAGATTTATTTGAAAATTGGCACACTGACGCTATAAGCCGTTGCCAATAGAATAACGATCAAATATAGCCGGATCATTTTTCAAATATAGCCAAAATTGTTTAAATGAATTACGATAATAACTGAGTTTTTACCGAAATTTCGTACTCCAATTCCATGTGTCGTTTTTCTTTTTATGAACAATTTTCGGAAACGGCGATCATCAATCTGTTTCGTATTCAGCTAATTTAATGATAGCTTACTATTCTTTGATTTCAGATTATCAGTTTTAGCAGGAGAGGGAACATTGTAAACCGGGTCTCGAAATAGATGCTCCGCTTCCGGACGGCATATCTCTTCCGATTTTTAAGATTATCAAATTGTGTGCACTTCACCATATTTACAATAAATTTATCTTCAATTTACAAAAATGTTTATTTATCATTGATAGTTCCCAAAGAAATTCATCCTCAAATTCTACTATTTTTTCATGTCTCTAGGTGGATGTAGCCCCTTAAAGGCAAAGGTTGTATATGCGCCCCGATGCGGTATAATTTGCAATTTGTGGTTTGGATCGGATCGAAATACCGTACCAGTTTATTTAATTAGGTGGATAATGTTTAATATAACCCGGGGTGTGCTAATTACGCTGTTGGCAAGGCGGTTCGTCTACATTATACACACACTACCTGTGGGGTGTTGTAATTTCGAAAGATGATACAGATGGGGAGTGAATTGCTGTAATATATAAAGGTTGTTGAGATCTAATTTGACTATTATATTAAGGGTGCGTGCGTAATTGACTTCAAACTATTTGCATATCCAGTGTTTTCGTTAGTGCCGTATTAGAATTTGCGGTAATATATATGTTTTTAGTTTACATCAAACAGGAAAATGAATAGTGGAGGTTAGTGACAGTTTTTAGTTCAGTGTAGAAATGTGGAGTATTCTCCGGAAGAGTTCGACAAATTTCCAATTTTTATATCGTCGCCTGATTCTGAGAATTTTTCTTATAGTTATTGATTTATTCGTAGATTTAATGTTTCAACCATCATCTTGCGACCTTATTCTGAAATTGACCGATTGAAGTTATAATGTTGATCCTCTTATATGCTTAATTACTACTCATGGTGCACGAAGAGGGACGTTCTTCTCTTGTATTGTCGTGGACCTCTAGTTGTGTAGTTGGGTATTGCCATGCCTGTTGATATTGTTCGAGTGCTTCACAATTTCAGTTGCTTCCCTATGGATTATTGGCCAGAAGATCTGTTTGTTCACCTTCCTTTTAACAATGTCTTCGCTACTGTCATTATACTCGGCATATGTCAAATATTCCTCTAAATTCCTCTAAAATATTTACTCCAAATATTCCTCTAATATTCCTTCTAAAATTTTTTAGTTGTCACTAAAATATATATCTTTAAGCTTTTTAAGGCAACTAAGTAGGATTCTTTTAAAAAATATTTAAACACAAGTGTTAAAATGTAGCCTGGTAAAATCATGGTTTTAGCTTATCTGTATTATGCACATATTATGTTCGAATCCAGGACTCACACAGGAGGACAAAAATCGTTTGGAAAAAATTCAGAATGCCTGTGTGAGGTGTATTACAACCGTAGCACCGTTTGATTATATTTCTCCTTCCATGCATGCATTTAATTTATTGGATATCTGAGACGAGATTCATACATGTTGTGGGATTTATTTTAAAATATTATAAAGATGATCGAATTGAAACGTTTAAATCCTCTTTCTCGTATATAGCAGCGTATTTCGTCAATAATCTACCTACTCAATAACTTTTGAATGATAACTTTACTAAAATTGAAAATGCATATAATTTCCTCAAATTTGTATCATTTTAATGTACGTCTATTTTGCTTTGTTCTTTAATTTTTTTTATACTGTTTATTTATTTTAGAATATTATATACATATGTATGTCCATAATAAATTAAATATATTAATTATATGTTGTATATACTTATCGAGTACTGTAAATCAAATTCATTGATATACTTTCCTTTTCAAAGATATTTATACTTTTTTTTTCAATAAATGTATTATTATTGCACTGACGAGACCCAAGATAAGGTCGAAATCGGTCTGCAGTTAACGATCTCCTGAGATAGGTGACACTGTATTTTAGTGCTAACTCTGTTAGACAAAATACGGCAAATTTTGTCATGTAATTCAGCGCTCGGCGTTTGGCATATAGCCAGGAGAAAAGCTGTTTTTACCTAATTTGTTTAGTCCTTATTATATAAGGCACATTTAGATGGGTTGTAGTATAATCTCCTTATTTCTGTAGCTTGAATATTACCCTCTGCGTAGTAAAACTTCGCATTATAAATGTATTATTATTATAATTACACATTTTAATTTTAAATTTCCAGGTAATTCTGCCTTCTCACAAGAGTTATCCAAGCTTATATTACACTTAATATTTTTTCATATACGAGATTGTGGTATTTAAAATAACTAGGACTACTATTTGCTTCTACAATAGGTAGCAACTGGTCGATGTACATCGCAAGTATGCCCCATCCGGCTGCATATTTCACGTTGTATATTTTATTTTATAAAGCGTCCTATGAGGCACTATATCATTGCTGTTCATAGTATTCCATTCAGGAGTGATATATAACCAGCTCAGTGCCGCTGAAGGGATCACAGTGGGGTTATATGTATGTAGCAACTACCTCCAACAATATCCAAATTCCCACCGTGTTATTATAAGTTCACAACAGTGCACCAGTTACAATATGCCATGTCATATTCTATTCATCGTGTTTCGGATATCGCATACTTCACTAACAATAAGTGTGTAATAGTATAAAATACCTTTAAATTGAGGTATAGATGTTTGGTTAATCAATAGTGCCATGAAACCTTACAGGAAGAACCATAGTTCTTGAATTAAAATATGAATTATTTTTAAGAAATAGATAATGTTATATTGAATTTGTGAATATATAATCGAAGTATAATACCTTGTAAAAGAGGTGTCGCTTGCCATAGGGTTCCATTTAAAATTATTGGTCACAATGACCTTGTGACGTCAGCTTTGACGCATACGTCATCTATCATCACTAGTAGGGAAGTTTACAACCCTTAATATTCAGTTACCAAATTTCACTAGTTTATGTATAATCGTTCCAAAAATAAGAGGGGGGGAGGGAACTTTTGAATAGCACTGTATATAAGATAAATGAGACTGAAATAAATCTTTGCCAGTTTAAAAACAAAATGATTTAGGTGTAACAATTGACATTACATTTTTATTCAATGAACATATTAATCAGACGGCTTCGTCTTCACTAAAAATATTAGGATTCCTCATAGGACACTGTAAGAATTCTGAAAATGTCAATTTAATAAAAATAATATGTAATTCCCTCATTGTTATTGAGTTTGGAGATAAATAAGGGGAAAATAAAGGCCTTATTACAGAAAAGAGGAAGTAACGATGCAATAGATAAGTTTCATATATTGAGAAGTTGAAATAATAAAAGGTTGATTAAAAGAAAAATAAGGTAAGTAACAAAATAAATGTGTTGACCAATAGAGTCTATTTTACTCTTTATTTCATATTTTCCGATTATCGAATCTAATCGAATATCAATAATCTACATCTATAAATCTACAGGTCATTAAGACTGTGATAAAATTAGTAGTAAGTTGTGGATGTGAAGTAGGTATACATTATGACCAAGAAATTAAAAAAAAGACAAATTTCGGACCCATAGAAAAAAATATATGTGGAGGCGACTATATATAATTATGTAGTTCGTCAACACATATTCACTCACTATATCTTACCTTACCAATTTCATTAAAATACAACGATTGAGATGAGCAGGTCATGTAATAAGATTGAAGAAGACACATTAACAAAAAGGCTTTGAGCAGTAGAATTCAGAACAGAAGACTAATGATGGGAAGACGATATTTCTGATGACGTCAAAATTAGGGGTCCCTGTTTGGACAAGAGCAGTGGAATGGAAGAAAAGTTTATGGAGGTCAAGGTTTAACTTGAACCTCCATAATGGTGAGAAAATATGAATACAAAAACAATAGGGTGAGCGAAAATAGACGTAAACCAGAAAAATTTAAAAAATGAAAATGCCTGCGTACGCAATAGATGTATGATGAGACACTTAGCAAGAAAAAAAAATCTGAGTATCCTATGACAATTTCTTTGGCTGTCGAAATGACCTTGAGAGTTTAATAATGAGTAATTTTTCAAAACAATAAAAAAAATAAAAATGCAGATTTTCTCTGCTGTTTCTCACCACATGAAGGTGGCTGTATATCGAGTTCTACTTTAACCTTTCCGCCCCTACAGAAATTTATTTTTCATTGGTCTAAAACTTTCAAAAATTGTTTTCTTGTTTCAAATTGTAGCAAAATTTCTCTTGATCCAATATGAGCTTTTATGAACCTCCTATGAACATTTTAGAATCCTCCTTAAAGCCAACTCTAATGAATAGTCTGTCATCGGCTAACATTGCTATTAAAAGGTTTTCTGAATGGGCAATATACTCGTTCCTCTTTATTACAGGATCTATCGCTTTTTTAAATTCGTCAGAGAGGTATCGAGATCATCTAATTATGTTGAAAAGGTGCCTAGCACCATCTTTACAAGCCCAATTACATTTAATTTGAAACCAACTTACGGCGTGGCCTTTAACTATAAATTCAGTTAATATTTGAAAGTTTTGAGATGGTTCCTTAGTAGCAACTTATAACCTTAGAACTCTATTGGATGTTGTAAGCCATCTAGCGTAGGATATTTATATCACTATTCTCATCGCCCATCGCCACAATTGTATTTATATCATTATTTTTTTCTAAAAACTCAAATATTGAAGTTTGAATTACTTTGCATTGTCAGATGTTTTTGCACTTCCAGACTTACATGTCCGAGATATTTTGATCCGGGTTCAGAAACTAAAGCATAATGTTCTTCAGTAACAGTCTTTTCATAGCACTCTCCTTTTTTTCTTCCCTTTCTTTTCTTTCCTTTTCTTCCTTTCCCTTTTTTTCTTGGACCAAGGTTTTGTCCCTCCGCCCATCAAAATAAATTGCCTGCACTTCTAGCGTATGGTTACCAAATTTTGTTGATAGATTAGCGCGACTTTTACTTTTTCGTTCTCTGCGTAGATTAAAATATAAATCACGTGCAACGTACGACACACTTGCTCTAAGACTGAGACACATACGAGTGTCGGTTTAGGCAATAGACAGTCCTGTTTATGACCGTAAATATAAATTTATATTTATTTATTTATGATACCGATGCACTAAAAATTATTTGAAAGAATTAATAAATGTTTACAGTTTAATTTATTGGCACATAGTAACAAAAAATTAAAATGAAAAAAAAAATTTAATTGAAAATGGTTTCGGCCGCCGAAGATATTATTTTTGAGAATTCAAAATTTTTTTCACTGATTCTAGCATGTAATAGGCATATCTTAAGAATACAGGGTTATTAAGTTTCAAAATAGGAAAAATTCATTCCGCCCTATAAAACAGTTATCTGTAGATACTCTCAAGGGTTACTACTTTACTGAATATTATTATCAGTAAATTACATATAGATATTATAGTGTGATATGTTCAAGTTTTCTAACTTGGTGCACATAATTGCAAATATAAATTATGTAGTTAGTATTTCATTCACTGTCACTGTCAAATCATTTATGTGACATACATATATCTAACATTACGAAAATTATCTAAGGATATGAATCCACTCCCGAATTCCATTAATATTATCGCCAAAAAATTTGCATCTGTTATACATTGTATTAATGCTTTAAGTGGCTGTAAGCTGTACAGGACCGACCGGATTTTGAATGTTTAATGCAGGGAATAAAAAGGAAAAGAAAAATCTCTGCAAAGAAAACAAATCCTTGGGCGCATTAGTCTCCATCGTGAACAATGTAGTCCACAAATTTATTCCCGAAGGCTTTCCAGACAATAAAAAATGGACTAACCAAAATTTGTGTTACGAGTACAAAGCGCCCTTCCTCGTAAACGCAATAAAATACGTGTTCTATCACTTCCTGCGGCAGCCTTCAACTGTTTAACAAAGCCAACTCATTCTCCACCACAATATGTTCTAATTCGCCAGCAGGGTATTTTCCGTACCGGATTTATTTAATAATTTATACTGCAGTTATCCGGTTAATTTGAAGGGGTTCAGGGAATTAAATGAATTACGTGCGGTGAGTATCCCCGCCTGATTTCGGTAATTATTCGAAATCTAAGATAAATGCTGTTTTAAACACCATAATTGTCTTGTTCTGTAAATACTACAGCTGAGTTATATGTGATATATATGATAAATCCAATGAGAACTAAGGAGTGCTAATTATGCTTTTGTACCAATACGATCCAGATAATAAATGAAAATGCAAACTTTGTGTATATTCCTATAATAGAGAGGTTAAACCACCAATTGATTATAACAATGTCTTAACCCATATGAGTTACTTTCATCAGTGATATTAGCAACCAAATTACACGGTACTCAACTCGTATTTCGACAGCCAAGTTGACATAATAAAGAGATGATTAAGACGAATTTTTAAACAATATTCAGTATCTATTCATATCTAGTACTCATTGAAATTATTTTCCTTCATGGTCAGTGAACAATGAACGAATAATATGGTCATGTTTATTGCGCTATTACTTTAAATACTTAATTTATTGCAAGTATTTCCATTTATAATTAGTGAATCCTAACAGTAGTAAACATTCAGTTCACTGAACTATTAATATCATCATTTATGGTATGGTTATGGTTTCTGTTAACTTCATATCATATTTGACTGTATAGATAGTTTCAAAAGCATCCAACAGAGTGTTATTAATTATATTTTTAATTAACATTAAATAACTAGAGTTTATTTTATGGTCATTCTTAAAATACCATAAAACTCTAAGACCTTAGGAAGAATGTTGGCTAACAGAAATCTTCATTAGCAAGCCGTTAAAACTTTTTAAGTCCTCTAATGATTTGCAATTCATATGGAATTATGGTGGTATACGTGCATGTAATAAACATAATTTTGCAATTTTTGGAATCCTCTCAAAAGATAATGGAGTTATGAAGACATTATAATTACTTATTAATAATAATTAATAACATTAAGCAGATAATTTCTTATATGCATCAAATTCTAATATATTCTTAAGAATAATATCTACTTATGAATACATCAAGGAATCGTAGCAGGTTATTGTTACTTTTTCGCACTCAACTATATCAGAGCGGAAAAGTAATGTAGTCGTGTAAAGAAAAATGGAAAAAACTTTTTTTTGGTTTAAATGGTTTTTAAAAAAATTTCTCTGTGTCTGTGTCGTTGTCGTCGGCATTAAAATTTCTTGTTAGCACGATAACTCAACTAAATCGTGTTTGATCGATCGGGCTTTAACTGATTCCGATCGGGGACGTCTCCCAGACGACACCTATTGATTTTGAGGAGGATAGAACATACTCTATGTTCATGGGTCATGAGAAAGCACAATGGTGGACTATTTGAGAATTTTTTTTGTTAACACGATCACTCAATTAAATCGTGTCGGATCGATCGGGTTTCGACTGATTCTGATTAGAACCAGACAACGTTTATTGATTTTGAGGCAGATAGGACATACCCCACCCTGTTCGTAGGTCATGAGAAAGCACAATGATGGACTATTTGAGAAAAATAAAACTGTCGCATAAAACACATATTCTGCATTTATGTGTTGGTTTGTTTCTTCTTGGCCACTCTATTTCGAGATAAAGATGTTTTACGTACAGAAAAGTCTATTTTAGGGCTTTAAAACTGTCTATTTTCAAGATTATTTAACTATATTTAAATCAAAACTCTCTATATTTGTTTTCTAATATTGAAAATCTCAAAAATATAATCCGCATAATTGAACTATGTTCTAGGAAAATATTCGAATTCTTCTTTGGTCTCCATCCTAAACCCACTCATGAGAAGATGTTCAATAGCAAGGCGACAGAGAACTACCCATTACAGTACGTTTGTGTGGCATGAAATATTTACTATTGCTTAAGATATTTTGACTCATAAAAGTATCAGATAGAGCAATCTAATTATCGATGCTTTCTTGAATGAACTAATTTAGTTCGAGTAGTTTATCAGATAGTTCAAAGTTTGTTACATAAAAACACTTGAAAATGATGAAGGAAATCAAAATTTATCTCTCTTACAACTAAATGTATTTCATGTTGTTAATGAAATTTGTGGAGTTCACTACTGTATAATATGTAAATTTTCGTAAACTTCTTTGTTATCCATTTCGATACGCCATAAATTGAACCAATTGTTGAGAGCTTGTATCAACTTTTTCAGGATTGGATTAATACTTCCTGATTGAGATTAATACTCTATTAAATCTGTCAAGGTAGAAGTATAGTAGAATGATGATGGACAAGTATCTCAATAATTAATATAAGGGATTCTGCGTTTGAACAAGAATGAGTTAAATTTGTCACTCCATTATTAACTGGTCATGTTTTGGACAATATTCTGTTTACAGAATGTTGAAATGTTGAAGAAAATCCTGTCCCTCATATTATCTTGAATCTGAAACTTTCTATGTTGGTTGTAGTGTAACATTTTGCATGACAGCAATATGTCAAGTAGTGGTTGACGGATTTTAAACACAAATTTCAAAGATCCTTGTATATATTGGAAAATCTATATTGAGTAGCCAGTATTTTATTTGTTTATTGCACGGACCGTGACAGGTATCAAAATATTCAAGTTGAACATTGGAGTTGTGAAAATAATTCTTCAAATTGTTCACTGATTTATTCTTAAATACAAATATAGACCCCACTCAGAAAGGCATAAGATAGGCGACTTTCAAAACTCTTAGTAATTGTATTACTATCAACAGTATTTGACTATATCAACATATTTTAGAAATTGTAAAAATTCCATAGTTATAATAAAATCACATGTCATTCGATATAACTGATAACAAGACAATAGAGTAGGCATAGATTGGATACAGTGCAATGTCTACAATATAGATAGATGAATTATCGTAATCGTATTCTCTTATATAAGTTATCCACAACAAGGCCATCTGTACTATGGCTGACGTAGTGGATTGGGTTCACTGTTAGAGTCATATACTTGGGTTCGAGCTCCAACATGAAAGCCTTTGGTACCTCTTCTTGAGCATGGGTGTATTTATCTCTATATGTATAATCTAAAACTTAGAAGAAGCTAAGCTTTCGATTTATACTTCAAAACATTTTTCACCTTTTTCACAACGGAGAATAAAAATCGGACTGCTTATAGCAAAACACCAAAATAAAGTATCTTATAGTGTCTATAGTGACTGCTATGAACTATGAACTTTGGATATTACTATCATTATCTATTATATTTTAACTATGAGAGACAGCACAGCTGTCTCGCTTGTTCTAATGTATACCTCATATAACAGATTTAGGGTAAGTTTTAAAATAGAGTGTACTATTAAAATGTACTATGAAAAATGTATTAGTTTTGATTAATTGTTGATTAATTAATCATTAATTGTTGATTAATTTTGGCGGTCTGCCACACAATATATATACCGATTGTGAATTCTGTCAGCTATTCAAATACAAATTAAATAATTGGAAGCGAGTTCAAATTAACAGCAAAAATTTAAATATACCACAACTTAATTCTTCCACTAAAAATCACATACTTTTGATGAAGCTTTACCTTGTTGTATATATCTTTTTGGCTTCTTTACATTCCATGCTATAATGTCGTATTTATTGAGAGACTTTATTCATATATAGTATAAACTATTGTATATAAGCTCAATTTTTCTAATATTTTGAAAAAGAGAAGTAACAATTAAATTATAATATGTTTCAAAATAGAAATAATATTATTCAAATTTTTTTCTAAACACATAACCAAAGTCTCATTTGTCTTTCTGTCTGGTATGTACGAGTATGTATAGATTCCCAAAACATATCTAATTCTTATGACAATTCCCGAGTTACTCTTCATCCTCATTTCCGTACAAACGCAAATGAACTGATGCTAGAAAACGGGGTGGCGAAGTTTTCTTGCTATCAGCTGAACAGGCAAGTTGAAAGGGCGTCACGTCCGTATTGCAATTTCATTGCATCAGACGCCGGTATCAGGAACCTCGGAAAACTTCACGTCAAATAACCTTACAATTTTAGTACTTCTTGCCGGAGCGTTATAAATTTCAACGCTTAACTTGTTACGGCCTAAGGTAAAATAAAGAAAAAATCGTTTCGATTAGAATGGAAAGACTCCCTATCGAGATGGGAGTTTTATATAAACTACGTGATTGATTTTATCAGCATAAAACTTGTTTCGTGAAAAATAGAACTTTCGTGAACAGCTTTGGATTATCAAAGAATGTCTAACAATATATCTCTTGGCTGGTATTACAAATCAATATTAAGTTATGAATTATTATTGATTTGGCTCTATGTTAACTTTTCTTATTAATATTAGGAGAAAGACGCTAAAGTTTGAAAATTAAGTACTTCTTAAATACTTTCATATTTAGGATAAATCTCTAAATTACCTTAAAAATAGGATCAAACTATATGTAATGCATGGCGATAAGTATGTATATCCATTATTTTATATATGAGACACATAAGAACATTAGCTTCGATCAAAAATTAAATTTAATAATTATTCAAGAAAGTTGTGATTTCATAAATTAAAACTAGAGAATATTTTGTTATTATATAGGGTGCCTCAGTTGGAACTATAGAATTTGAATTGCACTCTATTTGGTTTGGGTGAAGGTAAGGGCATCAATATTTAATAACTCATCGACATCGATTCGACGTCAACATGCCGCGATTAATAGTTCAACAACGCATAGTTTGTGTACAACTATTTTATGAAAATGAGTGATCATTTATAGTTGCATTACGAAAAATTCTCAAAAAATTAGGACAAAATGAAATGCCTATAGAGTTAATAGTTCGTAACTTAATCAAGAAATTTGAAGAGTTCTTCGAGTTCTTTTACTGATAAGGCAACGTCAATACGTCCTCATTGTAAATGGTCAGATGAAAGTATTACTGCAGTAAGAGAAAGTGTACAGGAGTATAAAATCAAATTCGACGTCGCGCATATTAGTTGAATCTGTCAAGAGCCACCACGCAAAAATTTGCATCTGTTAGCGTACATAATTCAGTTGACACAACAACCAAAGTTACAGACCATTTACAACGTCATTCATTTGTTAATTGGGTGTTGGAAAAGAAAGGAGGGGATGCTCATTTTTTCAACAAAATTTAGTTCATCGATAAGGCATATTTTCATCTTGACGAATACGTCAGCAAACAAAATTGTCGAGTTTGGGGTGCTGAAAATCCACATGCTGTTCACGAAAATGAATTACATCCGGAGAGATGTACGATTTGGTGCGCATTTTGGACTGGTGGAATAATTGGACCGCACTTCATTTTAAGCTATTATAAATGAATTACATCCTATAGTTTCAAATGAGACACCCAATCATGTTAACGTTGTATGGTTTGCAGATGACAGTCGTTAAATATTGACGCCTATGTTTGACAGAACACAATATAGCATTTGAATTGGCGCGCAATTACATCATCATCATTTACATTTTCTTTATTATCACGAGCATATTGTATATCTATTTTGCTATATGTTCACTTATATTCAAGAAAGCCTGGTAAAAAGAACAAAATTGTGCTACGATAAGGTAATTTCGATAGCTTGAGCATACTCTCATTACCTAATATTAATAGCTAGAAGAAAATTGGGCTTACGTTATCGATGTGGTTGCTTGGCCGAAACTAGCTTATTTAGTACACAAAAAACAGCATATTATTCAAATGGAAAACTAATCCGACAAATGAAGATGAATGAAATAATTTATAAGAATGACAGTTTTCCTAAAAATAGTCGAACAACTATTACTTTTTTGATTGTATTGATTTTGACTTTCGATTGGTCGCATTCATTTTCCAGTATATGTACAGCTCCTTGGAGGTAATTTGTGATCATAAGTGTTTGCCGTAATCTCATGATGATCTCCATGTTATAATCCCTAGTAAATAGTATACTTGGGACTTTAGTGAATCTAGTGAGAATCATATAAATAATGTAGAGACCACAAGACACGTAGATTGCAGAAGGAGCCATTTGGTATTGAGAAAAGTTGGTTTTCAATAACATTTTCTAATTCTATAAAATGCCTAGTCAGGTATGGTCATATATCGACACTAATGTATTACGAATTCATTTTCAGAATTACAGCAATGTTAGTAATTTCTGATAGCCTCTCCAATAATACGATATTGAGTAGAAATTAATTTTTAAGATGTTTAGGCTCAATTAATTCTCTTTTAAAGATGAGTCTATATTTTTGGCAGCACTGTAGTTATGAATAATTCTTAATAAATATAGTGAAAGCGATCCTTTGTGACATTTTTAAGTACAATGTGTTACTTATTTAATCAGAAAATATAATTTATTAGTTATATTAGAAACAGATATGGTACTCATAATTTACACTGTCAATTTCGTGCTTTATTCTGCTTTAAAGATAAAATTATATTCTAACAATAAGTTAAAGGCAGGTAGGTGGCAGAAAGCCCGCTAAGTCTACCTGAATGCCGAAGCGAAACCAATTCCGCACTTCCGTCTTCGCGTTTAAACACGTTCTTCCTATTTATCTCACTTGTTTGCTCCACGTCCAATACGATAAAAAGTGTTGCTTTAATATTTCCTTACCTAGAGGCGCTTTATAAGTCATAAAATGGCTATACGATAACAATTAAAAAGGTTACAAGAAAGCAAAGTTTCTGATAAAAATTGTATCGAGAGGGCGTAAGTTGACGTTCTTGCCGTTTATTCTACTCCAGTAAATACTTTTTTATTAAGGAAATGTGCTTTTCTCCACTATTTAAGTCTATATTTATGGATATGGTAATTTTATATCACTACTCAATATGTATTTTAGGGTAACTAAGTTTGTCAGGTAATGGCAGAACACTCCTAATTAATCTGAAGTTGTTAATATCTATCTTATGGTTTTTCTCGAAGGCATACTGGGCAACACTGGACGTATCTACCATATTTGAGGTGAGCCATGTGCTCTTTGAACCTGGTTTGAATAGAGCATCTGATCTGTCCAACATACCTTTGATTATAGTCGTTACAGCTGATTTTGTAAATCTTCAACCGGTCGTTTCAACCGGTAATTCTGTCTTTCGGATTGCCTAAAGGTTGTTAATTAAAATTTAATTCTTCATGAATGAACTACCTTCATCCCTATATGTTTAAGTATCTTGCTAATACCACGGATGAATCGAGAATCGTAAGAAATAGATACATATTTTTCTGGATATTCCCTTTCAGTTTGAAAGGTCGAGGAATTTCGAAGTGTTTCTTTAAATTTACGTTTCCTAATCATTTTCTCAACTATACCAATAGAATATCCATGACACTCAGCTATATCTTTGATTAGCGCTTTCTCTTTTTTAAACCTATCTTTATTGAGAGGCAAACTTAGTAGGAAATGGACTAAAAAATTGAGGCTCGCCTTTTTGTATTGAACACAATGGTGGGATCATTAGAGATATATCTGAAAGTACTAGCGTGTTTTCTGTGTATATCAAATTTTAATTTATTTTCATTATTCTTAATAACTAGTGCATCTAAAAATGGTAGTTGATCATTAACTTCAACTTCATATGTGAACTCTACTGATGCGAAACAGTTATTTAATCTGGAAATGAAGTTATCAATATTCATGCCTTTTGAGTCAAATACTGCAAACGCGTCATCCACATTCCTAAGCCAAACCTTAGGGAAGTACTCCAATTTTTCTTTTGCTTCTATGTCAAATTTATTGATGAAGAGACTGGTAATGAAAGATGACAACGAGTTACCCATGGTTGTTCCTTCATGTGGTTAAAAACCATTATTAAATTGGAAACAATTCCGTTTCATGCAAATTTTAGTGAGTTCAATATATTCTTTTGCTATACTTATATGGACTAGATAGTCCAAAGCTTATTGTATCGGAATACTTGGAGAAACATTTATTATTCTATTAATCAACATTGTATACTCTATAACAAAAAGGCTTACTACGAGAGCAACGTTGTATTATATTGCATTAACTGTTCAGTAATTTCTTTCAAACAAAAATATTAAACCTGGCGCAGATGGGTTTCGCCATAAGCATACAAATTTATTTCTACAGCTTCGCCGCTTCTCCAATTATTTTTTAAAAACCATACCTTTTATGCTTTTTTTTTGCAAACGCCGAATCATGCTTATATAAATAACAAAACTTGTCATACGAAAAAGGCACTCCACAGACCAATAAATTGACACCGAAGTCAGGATGGCGTTTAAATCGGCGTCGAGCGATCTGTTGGCACTACTGGAAGCTCCAGCTGGTGTTTTTGGAGCGTTTAGCAGGCGCTGTTTATGTCGAGCACTACCGGAAGTGTCTGCCATCACACAACCAATGTCTGTCATAAATCAAATGGTTACCTGATAGTTTAAGCCATTTGTTATTGTTTACTAGAAATTTAGGTCCTTTGTGGTGTTGAGAAACTGCTTATATGCATATTCCTTTTTGCATCAGGAGAATGATTTATACGCACATTTTTTTTATTTTAAAGCCTGAAAATTTATTGGTGTTGATATTTTTTTTTTCATATTTTAATAAAATTAATTAAAGCATGCAGTACCCAGTGTAGTGCCTCCGATATTCCCGAATCGGGAATATTGGTTTGAGCCTGAACGTTTCCTAACGTTTCTTAAAATTAGTGTTAGTTTTATTACATTACACAGGCTTACAAATTTTGACATTTTCAAAATTAATTTGGGTTTGATAAGTGATATTAGGTGAGTTACTTACGCTGATTTCATATCTACTTTCCGTTTTTCCCCTCAGTTTTTAAAGCTTTTGTTCAACTGAATAATCGGAATAAATTAAAAACTAACGGAAAAACTTACATTTTAATAAACATTATATTTAATGAACATTAAAAAACATAGTAAAAAGCAACAACACAAATAGTTTCGAGTCTAGAATTTCTTCTTTATTTCTTTAATAATCCCTCCCTTTTAAAAAAAATCGTTTTGTAGTTTTTCTTGTGTAATCATTGGTTGGATGTTCCCTTTTCAGCATACAGCTATCTACCATCTACCATCGTAATCTACCATCATCGTCACATCATATCGACCCTGCTACCTCCTTTCTATATCTTTTATATCTTGATGGAATCTTTTACCTTGCTCCTCACTAACAGCATCAAGACTTTCTGGAAAGTAGTCCAGATGAGTATGGAGAAAATGAATTTTTATCCTCATATCACAACCAAATTGCTTAATCTTATCTAGCATTTTGTTTACAATTTTTGCATACTGCCGATGTTTATAATTTCCTAAAAAAATGTCTGCTGCATTTATAAAGCTCGTCCAAAATGCTTCTTCAATTTCTGTCATTGTTTCAGCAAACTGTTGGTTCTACATTAATTTTCTTATTTGTATTCCTACGAAAATGCCTTCCTTCAATTCTGCTTCATAAGGAGCTAGAAATTTGCCACAGAAGTACTTAAAATAATTTCCATTTTTTTTTATATAGCTTTTATATTTTGCTTCATTAATCCTAATTTAATATGAAGTTGCGGCAAAAGAATTTTTTACGAATCAACCGACGAAGTTTTACGAAGTTTGCATAAATAACATCTTTTGAACCAGGTATTAAACTTATAACAAAATATATTTGGTGTATTTTTACAACTTTTGGGAATTTTTAAAACAAAATAAAAACACGCCGCCATATTATGAGTAAACGTACACATATTAAAAATGTACTACAGCGACTATGCAAATACCCCAATAATATAAAACCGTAATACCCCCACCGGCCAACTCTGTTTCAGTAAATCCCCCACACGTGTGTACGTTTCAACCCATTAAACACAGGGGTGTCACAAATATTGAGGCAACATTTAATTCGATAGAACCTCTTTTAAAAACTAAAAATTATTTTACAATGTACATTTACAAATACTGGTGCGTGATGGAAACAAAATAAAACACTCTTTCAGTAGTTCATAGTATTTACTATAACTAAGCCAAAAAATCAAAAAAGTCCGATCAGAAAATCTTTGTTGGGCTGTGTTATTTGTTCAAGCTGAATACGGTTAATAAAATAACAAGGAATCGCTATGGCACACGACTCTAAAATACTCTATTATAATAGACGCACATTGTTTTAGCTATGTTGAAATCCTACTTCTAAACTTATATATGTCACTGTATAAACTTTTGAGGCAAACCCAAAAAAAAAAATATTAGTAGCCACTCATTCTAATGTATAGTCAATACAATTGTCTATAAGTGTTTCATACGTCGATGTGTGTTCTGTTTTCATGTTTTATGGAAACCTGATAGTCTTTCTCTGGTATTATAAGGAATATTCCAACCCAGTCTCAATAAATGAGTTCAACAATTTTATTCCTTGGGCATGTGGTATATATTAATCCTTTGCGCTATGACTTATTTCAAATAAATGAGCTCGGGTTTCAATAATCAATTATACAGAACCACTGTTCAATTATTTCTACTTATTTTTCCCGGATTCTTTGTATTATCACGGATTCATAATCATTTGTTATTGATATTTCTCTTAGTAAAATGAATATTACTAAAGAATGGATATAATTAAATTGTCTTTTACTAAGGATTTGATACTAGAATAACTGATTGCTGCAAGTGAAAGGCATTGTATTGTCCAATATATCAAAAGACTAAATGCAGAAAACCATTTCCAGTCAAACTATAAGTAAATGAATTATGACTATTTGAAAAAAAAAGTGTATTCGATACTGAAATATGTGATAAAATCTTTAATGAATCACAAGTATTAATTTAGATCAAATAAAACAAATGCTATACAATGGACAGGCCCTAATATTATAAAGCCGTAATAATGATGATATAATATAATCAAATATTGTATACACTGTATTGTAATAAATATCATTGTATACACCTGGCAAGTACAAGTCTTGAATTGACTATTTACGTGTGGTAGAAAAGGAGAGAAAAATAAAAAGAACTTTCACCTACATTGTTGTCACAAATGGTTTTAGCCTAGATGCTATCTGGGAGATAATTTTTAAACAATAGAAGATTGGGGATACATATGGTAACCATGGGGGTAGTAATTAGGGTAGTTATGGGAGTGGTCACAACTTAACTTGCATAGTTTTATATTTCTTTGACACTGAAAATAGTTTTTTATTATCTGGGCATTTGTGTTGATAAAAGTTGTGTTCAACTGCGTTCAATTTTTTTAAAATGGTTAGGAAAGAGTGTAGATTATTAACTGGTACTAATGAAATAATACTAATAAGTTGTCGCACGATTTACGACTGATATTTAGAAAAATAGCAATCTCAAATCCAACTCTTCAGACCCTAATAATCTAATTGGATTAATTTAAACTGAAGATGTGAACATCAAAGAGTTAGGAAATCTAGATCAACCAGATTAAGGATCTTTGATGGACGTTTTATAAACATTGAATTGTTATAAACGATGCACTTCTATCGAGTAAAATTATATGAAGCGACAACCCTCGAATAATTAAAAATGGTCTTCTTTAATTTACAGTATTACTAGTTTGTAGGTAATATTTCTACCTTACATATATATATTTCTAAAGTTATGGTTTGTATACTCTTTAACAATTATTTATTACAATTATTATTAATTAGCTGCATAAGTTCTAGAAGTCTTGATTTTTAATTAAGGAAATACAAACCCGTTCATAATGGTCAAATAAGGAAACAAACTTCGAGGAGAAAAACTCATGTTGTATGCAGTGCTGCATCGTTTTTTTTTTTGTAAATAGTCACTCACGGCTCGTGGATATGTTACTTGGGTGGGCATAGTGATGTAACCTGTGGGTACGACAAAATGATAAAGAACATATATTTTACCATTACTTGTAGAGAAAGTGAGTTCATATATAATTGACCTTTACAATAATGTCGACAGCTTTTTCATTAATGTCCCGAGTTTGTTTAACCATTCTCTGCTCGATATTTTCGATAATGAAATCTATTTTAACTCATTATAATTCTCAAAAATATTTTAACATACTTTAAAGTTGAGTAAAGTTACACTATCAAACTTTCTTGTAAAATTAGGAGCTTTTTAAATAATTCTGTTGACTAGAACACCAATTCGAGAATAAACGTCAGTCTTACAAGCTTTGTGCTTATAGTAAAGATTATTATTTAAAAATTACTTAATATTATAAATACAACTACTTGGAAAATGTTAACAATCAAGATACTGTTGGTATATAGCTCGATACTATAATAGCTCGGCCAATTATTTTAAATTAAGACCCACCTTCGATATCTCAGTATGTTTGTGATGTATTGCGGTACTAGATCTAAAATTAAAGTTTTAGGAGGCGTTAACTATTCATTGGTCGTGAGTTGAAGTTGAACATTAACAAAAAAATCTTGTGGAAGAGGCACCTGATTAAGCTATTTACTTCTATTAGCATTCTAGCGCTAAATCAAATGAATGATGATTATATTTAACATATGTGCCAATGCAGTATTTCAGAGGGCAGAACGATATTAGATCGATTTGCAATGAATTGCAGAGAATAAACTTAAATCCCGATGGTAATTTAAACATTTATTCAAATACGCAGGAACGAGCGAAACCGACGGTTAAAGAGAACCGGTATTAAATAGAATTACACAATAAATGTTCTGCGTTAAGGTTCAACAGAAAATATCAAAATTAAGCTTAACGCTATTAAAATCGCACACGGGAAACGTTACCTGATCCCTAATGAAAATGTACAAACTTCCGTAAAGCTAATACCTGCCGGGGATTTTTGTTGGAAATATATTTAAATCTCCATTGCATCCCTGTCGCACTATGTGGGTTTATAAATAGACGTAAAATTGTGGCAGCGGTTGGATTAGGCGTTCGGGCCATATTTTACGTGGCATTAATAATAACAGACACGCCGTCACTGTATGCCCAGAGGACCAGTAGGCGCTTTGCTTGATCCTAATCTTCGTGTAAGGAGTTTTTAGGTCTGTTCCCGCAAAAAGCTCGCTCTTACACAAATAATTTATAGCTGTTTTAGATGGTTTCCAATGCTTCTAAATACCTTTCAATGACAGTAAAGACGGTTAAGTGAGTTAGGTTAGCAGAATCTCGTACATCACTGTAACATGATTTAAGTGATGATATAAGACTAATGAAAGGTATACACTATGGTTGATCGGTAATTGATAACCTAATTTTCTGTGATTTTTACAGCAAAATCTTGTTTATCTGTCTGAACTCCCACTTTTTCAACTTGAAAAATTCCAGGCATCCAAGATATCGTATTGACGATTATAAGACAAATTAATACCGATAATGATATTAATGAGGCGCCTCATATTGTGTCTTCTAAAAACGCTTGTAAACTCAATAGGTTGAATGAATTAATCGCCTGATCGCCGATTGCAACTGTGTGAAATTATTGGAAATATATGCAACGAGAATCCATTTTTCTGATGGAACTATTTGAGCATGGGGAACATGGAGAACAAAATTCTGAATTAACTCCAAATGAACGACAGAACCATGAACCCGACAATTTTGAATATGACAATCTTCAACACAAATTAATCTTTACCACGGAAATTTCGAACACAACAGTTTTAAATCCGACCAAGGGATATCGCATGAGCTTAAAACTAACTACAACCTGTTCAAGAATAGTGATCCCTTTAAAAACCTATCAATGATAATCTCACCAAACAACAGGAACACACAAAACATTACTGCGAATGTGAATGAATTTCTGCCCCCAAAAAGATTGAAAACACCGAAGATTTTGATGCTGTATACCTAGGGTTATATGTTGTGGCTATGACTATCACACAAATAAATGGACGAGAGCCTTATATAAGATTACCGTGATGAATAATAACTAAAGAAAATAGCTTGGAGAGCTATTCCCTAACATAGGAACATAGCGTAATGAACTGAACAAATTATTGCATCCACTATTCATTAAATTTAGAAATCACCATCCACGTTCATCTGTCAAGAAACTACACCTAATGAGACATGTAGAATATTAATGACTATGCATTAAGATCGTCGAGACATTCAGAGAATAAGGGAAATATAAAAAACACAAATTCTCAAGAATCCGAGGCGTCTCAATACCAGAAAGTTGTGCAAGTTGACCAAGAATCTACTGCCCTGAAACTTAACAAGAGAAACGTATATATTATGCCAATAAAAATACATATAAAATGGCGGAAAATGTAATCTACAGCCAATATCCCACATTATTAGACGCATAGGGTATCGACAAGCAGAGTCTGCTGAAGGGGTGACTATAAGCAGGAAACGTGTACGCTGAAACCGAAGGCTTCATGATAGAAATCCACGGCGACGTAAAACTTACTGGCAACTACGAGAAATATGTATTAAAAAGGGAGAGGGAAGACAAATTCCGCGGTTATAACATACTGCCAGAGATAATCGATCATATAATTAGGGAATCTCCAGTCCTGGCAGACTCAACATACCTGGGAAGACATCACTACGCAGTACAAATAGTATACAGGGAAATGGTGCAAAAATACGACCTTTTGTTTAATCCACCACCGTACTATAAATAGTGGTCACAACAATACGCTTTTAGATGTGGGGACGTGAACGATAGACATTTGTTTTATTGAATTAGGCCAATACTCATTGATAGAGTGATAGGCCAATACTCATTTATAGTGGATTATAATAGACTAAATTAACATTGGATTCATCATTGTTATTAACAACGAGAAGCGAAATGATATACATAAAAAAGTTGAGGCTCGAAGATGAGGAAACTTCGCCATATAAATTAAGAACATTTGGGACCTAGATAAAATGAAAGTTATTCCAATAAACATTTCGGCGATAAGTATAGTGACCAAAAACCTGAAAACTAACATAAATAGGCTGAGATTTCCAAACTATATATTTAAATAAAAGCAGAAGGACGTCATATTGCAAACCTGTCACAGTACCAAGGGATAAGCGGTGCAATACAGAGTGAATTATCTCCCCTATCATCTGAGCTTAGCTCGTGGGACAATCTCAAGAGTAGGGGAATGCTTTTCCGCAATTTTTTGAGAAAATGCTTTAATTCACAATAATAATAATCATTTATTTATTTTCAACTATATAGTATCTTAGTTAGAATTATAGATTTGAATTGTGTGCCATTTTGTGTTCTGTCAAACATAGTGCGTCAATATTATGCAACAGAGTTATGGTTACACATGCTGTCTGATTCATTGCGCTGTCTTGCTGAAACTAGATGTTCAAATCGAAATCATCAATTTGGTGGCAAAGCAAATTGTTTATCATGTCATGATAGAGTTACCCATTTACTATAATATTATTACCAGCTTATTACCAGCTTCATTTTTAAAGAAGTATGATCCAATTCACTCCACTACTCCAAAATATGCACCAAATCGTGCCTCTCTATTCATTTCTTTTTCCTGAACAGCGTATAGATTTTCAGCACCTAAAATTCGACAATTTTGTTTGCTGACGTATCCGTCAATATAAAAACGTGCTTCATCGCTGAACAAAATTTTATTGCAAGAATCTGCATCACCTTCTTTCTTTTCTAACACTCAATTAACAAATACGCGACGTCGTAAATAGCCTATAACTTTCAATTATTGTGTCAACTGTATTTTGTATCATGACAGATGCAGATCTATTTTTAAAATCTAATGCGTGGTGGCTCTGGGCAGATTCGGTTGTTGTTCACGACGTCAAATTGATGTGTTTGGATACTCCCGTATACTTTCTCTAACTGCAGCAATATTTTCATCTGACGAGGATGTATTAATGTTGCCTTATCAATAACAGAATCCGTCTCTTCAAATCTCTTGATTAAGTTACGAATTGTTAACTCTGTAGGTGCTTCATTTTGTGCAAAATATTGTTTAATAAATAAATGATCGCTCCCATTCATAAAACAGTTTTCCACAAACTCTATTGGTTATTGAACTGTTAGTCAAGGCATGTTGTCGTCGTATGGTTTATAGATGACAGTCGTTAAGTATTGACGCAACACAACATAATTTTTTTATACAACATTTTTATACAACACAATTTTTTTATACAATTTTGACACAACTCCAATGGCGTGCAATTCATATCCTATAGTTCCAACTGAGACACCTTATAGTTTCAAAGATGAATAGAAATAATTTGCATTCATTAATTATTTAAAAAATAGCAAAAAAATATAATAGATTAAGGTCAAGGTGAATGGCAATAAATAAAGAGGATCCTTAAAAATTGTATACTACGGGAAAATGAATTTATATTTTATTTATAAACTATCAATTGGGATTTCCAGTGGTGAAGTGGATAAATCCCTACTATAATTACTTAATTGTATAAACTTTAATAACCAAGAAGAATAATAATTATTAATATTATTATAATGTTAATAATACCAAAATAAGTTAAAAAATTTACAAAAAAGTACAAAAAAGTACAATTAGTATGAGTGAGTCCAATATATGTATATGTCTAAAAAACTAATTTTAGTATGACAACGCTTATTCTAAATAGTATCGAATCAGTCCAGTCATACCATCTAGGGAAATATCGAAGATTTTTCAGCAAATTATAAGTACAATATGTAAGTAATTGTAACCCAGTTTATAACACAGAGTGTACGAAAACGTTAAATACAAAATAGAGAAAAAAGAATACATATATAGTTTTACAACAGCTACCTTAAACAAGAAAATTCATTCTGAAATCGATAGCATCAGCTCCAATTTGAACTCAATTCTGTGGAGCCTATCAAAAGGGCAGAAAAATTGTAAAGGTGTTAGGGACGTATGAACCACGATATTCTATATCAAAGCTCTCCTTTTCTATTCAATTTCCGAAATACTTGTGCTTTGGTTTTGCACTCCACTGCCTTTATTTTCTATTCACAGATTGAAAATTGCGTGACGCGGCGATCTGAAAACAGATATTTATGATTTCTATTTGAATGCCTCGCTGTGGAGACAACGTGATACTTTTACTATTATTTCATAGGAAAGGTATTGTGTGCGGTGACTTGGAAATTTCATATAATCTCGGTATACCGAGGGTATAGTGATGTTTACTTTCTCAATATATTAACGCTAGGGCACAACTAGATCATTATAAATTGAAATTATATACGATAATGTGGATAGTATGTATATAAGTTCAACGATTTAAAGGTACAAAGTAAACATGGATGTGGAGTTATGAGATACTCAATGGAAATATTATTTATTCAATGGAAATATATAACTATATAGGGTAAATCCTGTGACTTATATAAATGTCTCTGGTAATTCAAAACTAGAGAACACCAATATCATATATGCAATTCGTGTCAGGTATTAACTTACCAAAAATACATACATGAAGTTCAAAGACCAGTATAGAATAGAGTAAACCGTACATCATTTACGTAAATTAAAGAACAAAATTGCCTTAATTAAATTTAATAGGAAGATAGTATTATACGCTAATAATGTAATACACAAATACAAAAGGAGAACTCACAAAATCACGTTTTTAGGAAAAGGATATGTATTACAGGAGGTAGCTGAAGCAGATATCTACCGAGATCAAGAACTTATTAACGGAGTACAACGTGAAAATAATTATATTAACTGGAGTTAATATCTGGAGAACAATGGTGTTGGTTTCCAGACGCAATACCACTTTCTGGTTTTATTGAGATCTGATGCGGTCAAATTTCCTGAGGACAAATTGTCCCATAATTAGCCTACAGAAGGTCTCCGGGTTTTTCGGATTAATCTAGAGTAATGATGCTAATTATTACACCAGTAATCCATAGATTGCCGATTCGGAGTAATTCGGGCGTGGGTTTGATTCACATATAAGTCGGCTGGGCGTATCTCGATGTGTCATAAATAAATATCCAACATTCATCCACCGCTAATGTTTGCCGTAAATAGCCTGGATGTTTTCTCAATAAACGCAGATTCTGCGCTCGCAAAATTATTTCGACCAATCCCGCAGTGCTCTTAATATGCGGACCCATCTAATAATTTCACTAACTGTTTATGAATATTGTAACGAATTTACTAGAAAGTTCTTTATTTCTCGAGCACTTATTTACAACTCAACTATTCACAAGTCAAACTAACTAACTAACTTTCTTTCTATTTTAACTTTTTAAACTAATTTTCGCACTGTATATCACTTTCGCATTGTATATCGCTCACTATCGCGGTCCAAATTCAACTAACTGCTGGCCGGGCGACACAATTTTTATATAGGCAGTGGAACGTCTCTCCAGGCTTTCTAAATAAATAACTTTGGCGAACCTTCTAGTATAGAACGGCACTGAAAACAAATACCGCACGCTCTCAAGGTTTCGAATATTCCCGGCGTTCGGGATCGCTCGAGGCGTTCGTGACAATATGTTCGTCAGGTTCAAGGCCGATTGACAGCGATGTCTTTTTTTCATATGGCCACTTGGCTTTCGGTTTGAATTCGAATTTATGTGGATATTTATAGGTTTATCTGACTATATCTATGTTTATAGATATGGTCGGAACTTATACGGGTAAGTTATTCCACAATACCTCTCAGGGGGTCCCCAATTTCCCTGGAGTGATTCGGGATAATTATGCTAATCGCTTGGAACTCGCACAGATTGTCAGCTCGGAGTAATCCGGGCGTGGGTTCGATTCCTAAATAAATCGGCTGTATATGCTTGTATATGCCTATGTGAATGTTCGAGGGTTATAGAGGTTATAGAGGAGGAGGAATATATCGCATGCACTTCTAAAAAGTAACACACCAATTGCGTTGATTATTGTTACTGAGTTTCCTAACTCTTGTCAATTTACGATACTTGAAATGGTACATAGTTTATGAAAATTCGGAAGATTCGCACTATTATAAACACCAATATTTAGAGCAAACTGATGTGGACTTAAAAACACTTTTAAAAACAAGACATTTGTATACGAGTATGCATATGTAGAATGAGATGGCCTATTATTATATCATTTTTTGCGGTACCAGTATATACATATACATACAAAGTAGTCCATTAAATATATCATATGTGAATATTTCTAAACCTATCAAATTGTCTTTTTATTAGAGTTTAACTTTTTATTACAAGTGTAAGTACCAATGAGTTTATTTCTTTTCCATTTTGGACTATATGTTTTATTATTCAGTGTATGGAAATATCAATACTAAATATCAGGCAATGGCGTATAATATTTTATACGGCTATAGTTTTATACAAATACTTAAAGAAAATTTTTTTAACTTGATCTTGCCATAGTTAAGGGTTAAATTATTTGCCTGGCAGCAACTTGTATGTTAAGCAATATGCGGACTACTTTGATTTGAAATTTTCAGTAGTTCGGTGTTCTTGAAGAAAGATTTAGGGTGCGGATAGGTGGCAATTAATTTACATTGCTTTTATTACCCAAAAGTTATAATAAACAAGAAGAATATATATTTTTTAGTATATTTAGTATAGGACCTGATTATTTATTTTTTTCAGACATGTGAAAATTAATGGCCTAAAGCAAATTCTAAAGAAAGTCTGAAAAATGTTTTACTTAATTTGATACATCCCATTTGGCGGTCACTGTATATTAAAATATGATATGTCTATTAACTGTAAGGGACATTTATTTAACACTATGGATACTTTTAATTAAATTTTGCACGCCAAATAGTTCAAGGTAATTTTATTTGAGATTGCAATTACGCTTTCCAGACATTCTGCTCGAGTGACATTAATTAAAATTCGATCTATCATCCCCTGGTCTTTCGAACACTAATCTAGTTTCCTGGTATGGCCTAAAAGTTTGGTTATTCTGGACAGACAATGCATTAAAAGTTTTGGCATACGCTTACTTGTTTTCTATCTATACTCAATAAAATGCCTTAAAGGTTAATTTGTTGACAGAAAACATTTAATGATTCTGGTTGTTCTTTGCACTATTTTCGTAACATAAAACCATAGAGCTTATTTATATTCATGTAGTATTAATTTGAATATGGCGACTAATTATTAATCCTAGAAAATAATGCTCTAGTTTCTGAATATTGCGAATATACAGTGCACATTTAATATCCCTTCCCGTTTCTCACCTTCTTTAACTTTGGAACTGAGAGACTACCTAAAAGAACGAAAATTGATATCTGTATTTTACTAAATGACTGTTTTCGTGTGTGTGTGTGTGTCACGAAATTTTTAGATCGATGCACGAAATGCTTTGCGTTTGAATTTCTGCATTTTGACAAAATAAATATAGTAAATCGACCCTTGCGAATAACGTTGTAACTTTTGTTTTTTGACTCGAAGCCTGTTGAAGCATACTGCGGAGGTGCCTCCGATATGAGTCAGGAGGTGGCGCAATATTATTGCGATTTGCTTACTCGTACATACATTAATACGTAAATGTAATGTTTTCGTTTGTATATATTGATATAATTATCAAAGATGGCGTTGCGCCATTTTGAAATTTATATTTAATGGTGAGCGAGTGAATCCTCATTTGGAAGCTGCTTCAATCATCTATTCAAATGATGTTTTTATTATGACATCTATCTTTTAATTTTGTCAGGTTCTATTTGACCGAAATCATGCAAAAATATACTCAGACTATTTTTACATATTCGAATTTTATTTTGTGCTTACAGTTTGCTTTAGCGTTGTTTTGATTTATCATCAGAAATAATGTTAATGTGATTATAATAATTAGTGAGACTGGAAGATATCTGAAATAATATTATATAAGAGATATCTTAATCGCCATGTGTCTAGAGATTAATTACAACAAATATTATTAGATAATCCGCTAACATGCACATTCGATACACACAGGGTGATGCACATACTAAGTGTTTATTTTGAAATTGTTTAAAAATATCTGGTACTGTCTTGTACTTTTATCATAAATAAAATTTATTGTTTTCCCTTAATCTAGAATTTATTTTTAATATAAACAAAATAAAATTCGGATATGATTCACGCAATAACTTTTTGCTTGTTTATATCACAGGATGCACTACATTTACAGGAAGGTATTAACTAAAAAGTTTGATGGTAGGCCAATATTTTATTTAGTGGATTTTTTCAAAAATCAAAAGAGATATGTCAAAATAAAAATAACGTTTAAATGTCGTTCTGAATTAATTACTCGAGAAATAATCACCACACAGAAAATTCAAGTAGAGTTTAAAAGACTGCAAAGTATTTTTTAACAGTCTTAGGTATTAGTTTTTTATAAAAATAAATCTGGTGCGAGAATGTTGATTGAAAGGCAGGTAAGAAATTGCGTATTTAGGGATATCCACTTAACTTGGCATAAATTTGCAAATATAGGATAAACAAATGATGTTTAAGGTTTATCTTCAATCATAAAGTATCCTAAAGAATCCCTGAAAGTTTCAAAGAGCTGCGATTTTATTTTTCATTGGGTTCGGAATGATTGAGTTTGTTGTTTTTGCTAAAAATCAATTTGAGGATGAATTTTTCATATTTTATTAATTTTTGGAGGTCGAAGATGTTCTTTTAGCAATAATCCATATTTTTGATCAAGAAATGTTAATTATAAGAAAAAAAAGGGAGAAACATTTTTCAAAAAAAAATTTTAAACTGACTTTATTGCTTTCAACAATAACTCAGCGAAAAATCATCGTCGCTTTCGAGGCTTTCAGACCACTCAAATTAAAGAGACTAAAATTATTTAAAAATGTTTGATGATGAAATCACGGAAAAAAATCATTGAAGTCCGTGGACCTTTTGAAAGGCAAGTAAAAATTTTTAATTTCTCTCATGATTTTCTTACAATTACTCAAAAACTTCTGATGATAAAAAATATTAAACTCAAGATCTGAAAAGTAAAAACTTGGAGCTTTAATTGTCTTTTTCTAAAATTGCTCTGTGACTATTTTTCTTCAGATTACTGCCCTATGCAAATCACCTGAAAGTTTAGTATTTTTTTAAATCCCTTAATTTTGATGCCTACTGTATTAACTAAAACATCATTTTTACACTTTAATGCAAAAATAATATCCCTTCCCCCTTTGAACAAGGTTGAAAAAGATTTAAGTCATTTTATGGAGCTTGACAAATAAGTTCCAAACATATAGAATTTGTTTTAATTTTATATTTAAATAAAACAGATACAGAGGTACGAATAGCAAACTGGAGCATCCGATATATTTGTACTATTATGGCAAAGGCCTAAAAGAACTGTAGACTTCCTAGAACTAAAACAGAACAATAAAATCGGCTATTACAGAGAGAATGAGTGAATTTATTTAAGCAGAATGATATTACCATATAAGTCCTCTCTGAGAAAATGTAACGACCATCATTTAACGTCACCCATGGTGGTAAAGATTGTAATGAGGAAATTTCCTGATGAAGACAAGGATTCATTAAGACACTAATCAGTGGCTAATATTTGATTATGTATATTTTTTGTACTGTAACATTTTGTTACAGGCCACCATAGGAAATTTGATGGTGTACACAGATACATAGAAACAACTCATGCAAAAGTCGAAAAATGTGCGCAATCTAGCTTTAAATGATTTGCATTTTGCAATAAAATACTTTGAATAAAAATGCCATTTGCAAAATGGCATTTTTATTGGAGTTTCATCTAAGGAGATCTTTTAATTATAAAATATGTCATCAAGATATATGCTCAGACATGCAAACAATCCCGTCTTTGTGTGCCTATGTATGCGCGTTTTTATAATGAAAAGCCAAGACATGAGTTTTGTGAAACAAAAAACTACCAGTTCTTACTATCTTTCAGGTTTCATTCAGGTTTGAACGATGTCAATTTACTTTATTTTATAATAGTAGAAACTATTAATTTAATCTATGGGTTAGTTTTCTCATATTCCATTAAAATTGGAATATATCAGTAACTGGATCTAACTATTTAGATAGAATGTCAAATATGTAATATTATATTCTAATGCACCAATACCAACACCAAACATAATTATATTCTAATGCACCAACAATAATCATACATAATTAGGCGATCACTAGACGTCGGTAATATAAAGCAAATTATGCAATCTAAGCTAGAGGTGTGCAACCGTATAATAAACAGCCAAGTAACATAATTAAACTTTAGCTATATTGGAATAGTTGATAGTACATTATTACTTCTACGGTCAGAAATTGTATTTAAGTTATTCTCGATTCGTAGGTTCATTGTTCCGACTACTTTATATTTAAGTTTTTATAGTATTACCATATACAACCTATAGTTATTTTAGCCATCATCATATTAGAATAATAGTACTTTTCTGAAAAATGTGTATGGTATTATTAAAAAAAATTATCTTGTCACCTAAGCAAAGAACATTTTCATTTAAATGTCAACGATTGCAAAAAAAATTTTTAATATTAATGTTATATTAATAAATATTAATATTAAATGTCATATTTAATATTCTGTCCAGTAACAATTTTAATTACATTCCAATTTTAATTACAGTTAATAAGCTGGCTAAGTATAACATTAGCCAATATATAATATATACGTAGTCTATTAATTTGTCTAATTTGTCAAAATAATAATTATATTGTATTGTTGGACTGTAAATAATCAAACATAAATCAGTTAATATACCTTTCCTTCGATGAATTTCTTTGGGTTTTATTTCTACGGACAGAACGGAATTTTTTGACTAGGACTATATGGGATAATCTAGAAGTTTGTGGAAATGAAATCTAACTAAGGTTGTTTAGAAAATTCGCTAGAAATTAGTGAAACTAACTGTTTGTTAATTGATCGGTATATCTACACGGGTAAAATTGAGTCAGTGACTGAAAGAACAGTACATGTACAATAACGGTTCATTTTTGGGAAATGAAAAAAACTGTTCTATTGAAAAGCAGAAAGTTATTGATTATTTTGACGTATTGTAAAGTTCTAGTATTAAATCAATCAATAACATCCTGAGATAACATTTACAAAAATGTATTTTAGAAATAAAAATATTTATAAAAATAATACATTTTATACTTATAATGTTCTTTCACCCAACTAAAATAATTCTACTGTAAATGATTCTCTTATGCTTCTAGTGACGAACTATTTTATATATTTGTAATTATTATTTTTATTTAGTATTATCAGTAATAACGTCCCATAAAATAATTGGTTAATAAAATAATTCTAAGGTGTTTCAGGCACATATTGAAGGATTTTCTTTTAAATCAGGGTTTCTATCCTATCGTTGGTAGGAACAGTTTCTTTTGTTTTTTTCACTGCAAGTGCTGTGATAAAAGAGTTTCGCTGCTACATATATACTTCCTGTAGTCGGCCAGAGTGAAATTAGCTTTTAGTGGATGAGTCAGTTCCTTTATAAAATTTTTGCCATCAATTTTTAATATCAATAATGTCCCTGTGCCTAATAGTAGTAATGGTTAAATATTAAGTTTTTGGTACACATACTCAGCGTTGCAGCTTTCTGCACAACACTTGATTTTTCATCTCGAAGACGAGCATATTTTCAAAACCAAACATTTTCTTTCCATTTCAAGGATTGATTTTCAATTTTCTTACAGATTCTTCATACAATTATCACTGATGCTCTTGATACAATAGAAATAATACCCCTGAATTGTCAACACTCGACCACCACGTAAATCTTGTGTTGGCAATTTTACAGCCAGATGCTTGGGTTATACAAGGTTTCTCCTTTTCCTCATTCTCTTCAAACCATTGGAAATAGGTATAGGGAAAGTTATAGCGAATTAATGTAGAATCAAATTCTGAATCCGATCATCCAATAATATTCAGGGTGTCATATTTGATATAACGAGCTTTTTCAACTTTAAAAATGATGTAATTGGTGATAAAATTTTGGACACCCTGTTTGCGATAAATTAATTGTCAATGTGGTTTTCGAAAGTACCGTTCTTGTGCTTCCGACTATCCCAGAAGCGCTTAGCACCAGTCGAAAATGGGTAAAAGGCACAGTGTTAAAAATAAGGCTACGTCTTTCAAAATTTTCAAAATAATCAAGATATCTAAGAAACAGTTGAAAATAGATATAGGGAAACTTGATGGAACTCATCATGAAATTTACTCAGGAATCCAAAAATGAAATAATATATCGAGTGTTCTATTTAAAATAACGAAGTTACTGGCATCTTCCGGGATAACTGGAAGTGGTATGACATTGAAAATATTTCAAAATGAAAGAGAAACTTTAATAATCCTGGAGTTCGAAAATTCAGAATTCTTAGAAAAGTTTTTTCTAACTACGATAACTTCTAACGAACATCTACCGTGAGAAACCCTGTATAGTTTTATTTTGCTCATTGGCAAGTTTACATATTTCAAGCGCTTCGACTATCTCCATACTAAAAATGCTATATTTAGCAGTTGTATTATTCTATTACTCACCAATTCAATTGATTTATATATGTATTTTAACAGAAAACCATTATTTTTTTCTGTGTATTATATTAGTTTCTTCCACAAAAGAAACCTATCTTTTTATCCTTGCCTCCCATCGCACACATACACGACAATTGCGGTAATTTATTGTTTGGACGAATTAAATGACAAATGCATCGTCACACAGGTACTAAACAAAAGGTTTTAAACTATCATACATTATATACAATTCTACAATCATATTGGATTGCGAAAAATGGTCTCAACATAATATTCCAGTCCAAACAATTTAAGTACACTAGAATAGGCAAACATTTTTTGATTAAGTTAAATCTCTATTCGTAGGCAAAACAGATAACTCGTATGAGTACTTACCCCTGACAACCAACCGTACAGGATGACTTGTTAGGGCATCCTGCGTGTGAAAGTCACTGGCAGTGACTTGACACTCCCAACTTCCATCATCGAATTCCAGTTGGGCGGCCCTAATCCAAATGGAGCAGTCCCCATTTTGCTGGTTACTGGAGACCCATTCGTATTTGTGGGGATACATTCCCATCGGCTGAAACGGGATAAAATAAAATTTCATTATTTTTTACCTAAGAGTATGTATACAAAATCGAAGTGATACGGTTGTAATGTTTCAATAGCGTCAATGCTTTACTTCTCTCTAAAATTTTTGATTTTTCTTTTAGAAAACCATTTCTTATTTGTTTATTTATTTTATTTTACTTTATTACTGTTTATGATACAAAAATTATATAGCAAGAGTTTGAGGTAATAATTAATAGATATAATGAAGAAAAAAAAAGAAGAAAACAGCAGTCATAATGAAAAATTTCGTTACAGAACATCAACATAATAGATCAGAAAATATGCATTTATGTACACATGTATAATAAGGCTAAATATACCGTTATAAATATTAAAAAGTGGAACAAAAGACAGTAAATAGTAACACTAAGTAACAGACCATAGAAGAATTATAATTGTGTTGTTAGTTATTAAAAATAGATGACCGAAATGATGAAATTTTACAACAGCTTAAATTACAATTATGCAATTTTAAAGTGTTGTCAAATTTTATCTTAGACATTAGTCAAAGCCTTTTGAGGAATATATTATGCTCTACGTGTTCAGAACAGATTACACAGACTACAGTGAACGGTTCGGTTAACGGTATAATAACTTTTGTTAAAGTAAAAGGTAATTCTGCATTTAGAAGACATTCTAAACTGTGCACATAATCGCATAATATACATGGGAATTTTCTGAAGTAGATATGTTGTGTTATTTCAGAAGAAGAAGTAATCATGGAATAAAACGTAATGACATTCAAATGCATTTTGACATCATGTTCGTGGAACAAAATATCATGTTTCAAAAGTAATGGTATTCCATATATGCAAACAACTAGTATTATCAAAAAATTGTTAATAATCTGATGTAAAATTTGTGTTTTTTGCTTTGAATGATGATACAAAGTTGTTAAGCCACTTAGATTAAAGAGAATAAAATTATCTAAAAAATGTCTGTGACAAAATCACTGAAAAAAATGTATTGAAGTCCGTAGACTTTTTAAAGGGGAAACAAAAATTTGAGATTTATTTTTCCGATGGTTTTCTTATTATTCCTTAAAAACTCCTGACAATAATAAATTTCGAACTCAAGGTCTCAAAACTAGAAACTTGGAACTTTAATTTACTTTAAATTAATTTACTGTAATATTGCTCTGCTACTATTTTCCTTCATGTTAGAGCCCTTTGAAAATCACCTAAAGGTTTAGTATGTTTTGCATCCCTTAATTTTTGTGTCTAGTGTATAACAGAAAATTGTTTTATAGTGTACCTGTTCGATGTATTTAAAACCTCTAAAACATTTAAAAAACAGAAAATCGCTATATTTGATAATAATATTTCGACATCAGCAACCCCTTATATGAGACTGTTTCGGTTTTCATAGATATACCCTAAATGAGCTCTAATACCCTTTTCCGTAATACTGAGTTAATACTCTATATACTTTAAATTAAGTTTTCCTGTCAATGTTTACTCTTATTTCGACAACCTATGTTCTAATATGGGATAAGAAAAATATAACTATATACATTCCTTTTAGCTTCATAACTTCTTTTTAACATTGACGTTTGTAATTGTTATCTAGTTACGGATAATATAAAATAAATGGCATGATCTAACAATGATGAACAAGATGATGAAGTGAAAATTACTGTATGAATGCATGTAATGGAATATGAATAAGTATAAATCGATGTAAATTCTGTTAAAATGTAAAACAAGACAAATATCTTTTATATAAAGCAGCATAACCTTTTTTATATTGTGCCTTACTTTTTCGTTAATCTAGCCCACATCATTTTTAAACTGGTAAATTTAAGGGAACACATTCAATACTCTTGCCAATTTAAGTCGATAAGCTAGTATGTATTTTGTGCATATATTATTCCTTACTGAATGTGTAGTAAATAAAAGCCAAGATAATATCTAAAATCCATGTTAAGATTCAAGTGACTGACCCCGGGCGAGGTTTTGTAATTTAGATGCCATTTTATAAAAGATGAAAGACTATAAAATTCCATGTAAGAATGGATAAATGTACCATTTTCAGGAATTTCGTTTTTCAAACAAAATTGTTTCGGAGGGGCTATCACCGATCTTTTTCAATTTCGTTCATAGTACAATAAGGGTAGGTTTCTGTTATCAAAATAAAATGTAACTATATGTATATAATAGAATATCTTCAGATATTTAAAATAATTTAACACAAAATCAAATGCTATTCCCATACATTTTATTTAATAATGATCCTTCACTTGAAATACAAATTCCATTAAGATACACTACTGAAAAAAATTAAGGGAACCAAATATTCCAAAAAAATTTTGTGACTTTAAAAGGCTGTAACTTTTTTGAAAAATAGTCGTATCGAAATGAAAGAAATAAAAACATTTTGAAGCTTGAAGTTTCTAGTTTTGAAAAAAAATTCTGAGTTACGGTTACTGCGCAGTCCAAATACCACGAGATAAAAGATTTTTTCTTTACTTTGCTTACAATTTCGCTTACAATACTCATCAAATTAAAAAACATAGGAAAAAAGAATTAAAAACAGTCACATTTTTAATTTTTTTTCGATTTTTTTGCTATCTTGCTAATCATTAAATGATGCTTCAAAGCAATCATCTTGTTCCTTTATTTTTTTTTTTCAAAACTCTGATCATTCTGGAGGAAACAGTTTAGATCACTTTCAAAATTTACACTACTGAAAAAATTAAGGGAACCAAAAATTCCAAAAAAATTTTGTGACTTTAAAAGGCTGTAACTTTTTTGAAAAATAGTCGTATCGAAATGAAAGAAATAAAAACATTTTGAAGCTTGAAGTTTCTAGTTTTGAAAAAAAATTCTAAGTTACGGTTACTGCGCAGTCCAAATACCACGAGATAAAAGATGTTCTCTTTACTTTGCTTACAATTTCACTTACAATACTCATCAAATTAAAAAACATAGGAAAAAAGAATTAAAAAGTCACACTTTTAAATTTTTTTCGATTTTTTTTCTATCTTGCTAATCATTAAATGATGCTTCAAAGCAATCATCTTGTTCCTTTATTCTTTTTTTAAACTTTGATCATTCCGGAAGAAATAATTTAGATCACTTTCAAAATTTATAAGACTATTGGGAACATCATACTCTAAGAAAAAGCTAGCCAGATTAATCTTTCCCACAATATTTTCAAAGTGGTGGTAGGTTATTTAAAAAGTCATTTCAGTGCATATTTTTTATATTAATAGCGAAGGTAAAAAAATGTTTGTGTTCAAATATGATATTTACAGATATTTTATTCAAGTTTCCAAACGTATCGTTCGACTCGCTGTACAATTATAGATTATCAAAGATAAAAGGGTCATCTTTCATTCAACCCCCGATATCTTAGCAACAAATAGTCGGACACAGTCCGTTAAAAACCAAATTAAAGTTGAATAAACAGGACAACCGGCCTTTTCACTGATTTAGTCCGAAACAAATTTCCTGGACCCGAGGACGTTCGTAAGAAAAATTGAAAAATTTTTGTCTCGCGGTATTTATTTGCATTGCGCAGTAAACGCAGATTAGAAAAATTTTTTGTCAGAATATTTCAAAACTAGATACTTCAAAGCGGTTTTTTCTCTTATACAACCATTTTTCATTAAAGTTTCAGACTTAAAAATCGCTAAAAATTTTTCGAAATATTTTTCCCTTGATTTTTTTGAGTAGTGTAGTTATATAGGACAATAAACCAAATATATTATACCTTTTCATTGTCAACATTTAGAATATTGTTAAAAATTGTACAATTAATATATGTAATAATTATGCAAGTTAGGTATTGGTAAGGAAGCCAACAGCAAGAGATCTTTTTATTCATTTATTTAGTTATATCATCTAGTAGTATACTTCTTTAACAGTAAGAATAGTTAAAAAAATTAGTAATTTGTTCCTAGGAAGAAATTACGCCCTTGGTAAATAAATTATGCCCAGTATTAGTAAGCTCAGTTGCGAATGTAGGAACACTAAATATAACCTGCTCTAAAATGGGAGAACAATCAAAATAATTATTTATAATTTTAAATAGATAAAAGCAGGTGCATTTCTTTTTCAGCAGTGAAACTTAAAATACTGTGCCCAGTTAGTATAATTCTCAAAGTTGTTAACAACTGACATGTTAACAAACTATCTGTTTTACAGGAAACAAATTTTAGAAGCTTCGCTGTATATTTTTATAAAAATTCTTTTAGTCACTCTCTTCACAGAATGCAGTCTCAGTCTATTATATTTTTGCAGATTGAACGGTAGATTATTATTAATACGACAGATGTAGATTTTATTTAGATTGGCTTGAAGCTTAGCCGAGTCTTCGACAAAATTTTTAAATACATGTATAAATAGCAGGCATATAAAAGGTAGTTGACATCAATTATATCAATAATATCGTAATTAAAAATAGCAAAAACTAAAGGTCCTATTATTAAGCCTTGCGGAACACCCAACCTCGCGATAACTGCTTAAGAATGTGAAAGCATGATATTCGTATAATATAATGAACAAAACAATAAATATACACCAGTTTTATGTTATATAAGGAAGGAATAAATAAAGGATAAATTAAAAGTTTAAGGAATAATAATAAGGCTATTAAAATAAATTAATTAAATTATTATAAAAACCTGATTGTGGAAGTTTATGCAAACGAATACAGTGCTTAGGTTCATCAAAGGCTTTACTAACATACATATGTAGTATGTCTACTAGATACTTATCCAGATGCGTGTACAGCTTCTAAGGTTATCAATTTTTACAGAACTTGTGTTAAGTAGTCTTCCAATCATTGGAAAATCTATTACATAGTAAACACAGATTAATAATTAATTTTCTACATTATTGAATTCTACTGAAAACATTGCCTGTTTTTTGAAATGTTTTTGACATTTCTTTGTTACTTAGACAATGATATACCTAAAGAGGTTAATTTAATTTTCGCATTTTTGAGAAAAGCCTCAGAAACAGTACATAATTTCTTCTGCATACGTTATAACTTCGAGATCATTTTTTCTTTGTATCTAAACACTAATATATAGAGGTTAATTTAATGTGCACATTTTTGAGAGAATCCCTAGAAACCATACATCGATTTTTCTGCACCGTTTATAGTTTTAGAGAAAAGCCATAAAATTCCATCGAATTTTAATCACACTGTAAATTCCGTTCAAAATTATATTCGGTCGTATGTTACATTCCGTTCAGGATGTAGAATAGCTCATTCTCTATTTACATATTTCTAAACTTAACGTCTAGACAATACCCCTAAAACCATTTATCAGATGTATTTTCAAGGTATAATAAAGGGAACTAATATAAAAATAAACATTAAGGGAAACAGTACATTTTAATTAACGGTAATGTTCTCAACAATTCAACTTTTATTGCTGAAGGTACAAAACTCTAATGCCCGATTTAGAAATTTAAACAGTCCTTAACGTTTGTGTTAATGTCACTTGGCAGGGTTCTCGTTTTCATCTCCGTTCCACTTTCTACTGTAAACAGATGCAAATTAAAGCTCCATTTTAGCACACAGAACTTTTACTATCTATCTCATACTCTAACCGGTCGGTCAAATGGTATAATGTATGAGGAAAGGTATCTGGTCTTTAAATAAAGTTAAAATAACATGCATTAAAAGAATAAGCATTATATAGCAACAATTTTGTACTAAAAAGTGATCCATAAAAGTCCGTATATGCTTTATTTTTTTTTTACCTTAAAATTAAAATATTTAAATCATCAGGGTATTTCAATAGGGACGCTCGAATTTGGTAGGCTATAGCGGCCATAGTGTTAAAGCAACGTCTGTCAAATTTATTGTATATTGTTCAATAGTGTATGACAATCCACCATGGAATGTTACGACATTGAACAATGTGTGCAAATCATCAAATTTTATTTTCATAGTGAGTGCTCCATTCGAGAAACGTTCCGCTCACTATGTGACTTTTATCTTCGCCACAATCGTCCTGTCGAGTCGACCATTCGACGTTTGGTGGCCAAATTCGAGTTAACCGGTTTGATAAATAATCAGCCAACACCCGTACGTCATCGAAACGCAATGTCTGCTGAGAAATTCGCTGCAGTGCGGTGCTGTTGCTGTACGAGAAAACCCGAGGCAGTTAACGCCTCACAACGTGTTCTCGTCGTTCACAAGAACTTGACCTTATTGCGACTTCAACTTGGCGATATTGCGTAGGGACTTAGGTCTGCACCCGTATAAAATCCAATTGACCCAGGAACTTAAGGTAAACGATCATAGACAACGCCGTGTGTTCACTGATTGGTCTCTGAAGCAGTTAGAAATTGACCAAAATTTCGTAAAAAAAAAATCATCTTTACCAACGAGGCCTATTTTTGGATGAATGAATATGTGAATAAGCAAAATTGTCGGATTCGAGACGATACCAATTCACACGATATTCCAGCACCAGATGCATTCCGAGAGAGTAACTGTTTGACAGTTATGACAGTACAGTGTAATGACAGTTTCATTTTTGAGGAAGTACAGACCGATGATTCCTCCGGAACAAAATACATACCAAACAATTACTTTCTCGGAATGCATTTGGTGCTAGTGTATCTCACGTAAACTGGTTATCGTCCCAAATCCGACAATTTTGCTCGTTCACATATCCATTCATCCAAAAATAGGCCTCATCAGTAAAGATGATTTTTGTGAAATTTGAGTCAACTTTCAACTGCTCTAGAGCCCAATCAGTGAATACACTGTGTTGTCTATGGTCGTTAACGTAAGTTCCTCGATTAACAAATTTTATATACGTGCAGAGCGAAGTCCCGACGCTAAATTGGCCAAGCTGAGAGCCAAGTTCTTGTGAACGATGAGAAATTGACTGCCTTGGGTTGTCCCGTATACTCTCATGAACAGTAGCGATGTTTTCAGCAGACCATGCGTTTCGGTGATACACGGATGTAGGCTGATTATTTATCAAACCGCTTGACTTGAATCTGGCTACCAAACGTCGAATAGTCAACTCGGCGGGACGATTGTGGCGAGGATAAAAATCACGTAATGTGCGAAACGTTTCTCGAACAGAATACTGATTTTGAAAATAAAATTTGATGAGTTGCACATTATTGAAAGATATATCCTTTCCCTGTAGTTTGCCATATACTGCTAAATAATTCACAATAAATTTCACATATATATCTTTAACAGCGTGGTCCCTGTATCGTAACAAATTTCGAGCGTCGATAATGAAATACCCTATACATTGCTATCAAATTCCTAATAAATTCATTTTAATTTTATGGAATGCCAAAGCCAGTATTAATTGGTGATTTGTTCTGTGATCTGTGAGTATAAATAAAGGTCATATAGCTGTTTTAAAAGTAATATATTTACATTTAAAATAAATCAGGAAATATTAAATCAAATTGGATTGTTTTCCCAGTAAAATAATACATAACCCATTTACGTAGAGCTTATCAAACCATAAAATTAAGGATAAAGTTATGCTTACCGAATACATTGTCATAATGAAAGCAGATGTTTCATGAAGAAAAATCTGAAACCCGTAAATAAATTTGATTCATTGAAATAAATAACTAGAAACTAATAGCCATAAATAAGAAACATGGAGTGCTGATTAAATTTTTGAGGCAACCATAATAAAATAGGAAGATAATATTTATATAATTCCCGAAAACTATACAATACCGTAATGTAATATGATTGAACGTTGAAAGAGTTGAAAAGTTTTTCAGTGAGCTTAACTCACCGAAAAATGTTTCAACGCTTTTGATTCAAAGATTTATGATTTGAAGTGCAACAAAAACTCTTCCATTAAATTTTGCATTGCTGCACTTTTCGAAATGGTTCCCTAACATATGCGAACCATTTTCCGTTATTGTCAGTAGTTTGGTTATTATAACTATTCTCTTATCTCTGGAATGAATATACTATTATGGCTATTCTAAATTAAAATGTCTGAATATTTCTCTGTAGTTTTTGTAACAATTATGAAATGAAACTATTAGTTCGAGCATGTCTTCACTTCTATAGTTTTCCTGAATTATTTCTACTATTAAAGAGTGTTCTACTAAACAGGAAGGTATTTATTTCAATACGAGCCAGACTGACAAAAGGATTTGTCATTGACAGGAACAGTATTTCAAAGACTTCTATGTTTTATTAACTAATCGACTAAATACAATTGAAAAATATTTTTCACTTAAATTTCGAAAGTTAATAATGATATTTCTGATTAAACGCAAAATATTTCTGTTGGTCTTTCTGTAATTTATTTAGAAAAGTGATTTAGCATTGCGGATATGATAATTTATATTTAATAGGCACGGATAACTGGGAGACTCTTATAGCTCAAATGATATACAATATTACTGTTAATTAACTGCCATAATAGTTATTAATTATACAAGGGAATTAACAAGCTTTTAATTCACGAGAAAAAATGGGCACTCGAAGCACAGACGAAAGCGCCCATTTGTTCGAGCGGACTAAAGGCTGTTAATTCCCGAATGTAATTCAACGTTTTATCTACAGGCAAAACTGGTCACTTAGGAGGTGAAAAATTCTGGTTTTGAAAAACGTCAGATTTGACAGATTTATTTTGATCAATAATATTGATTTTGAGCTGAAAACTAGAAAGTCTTGGAGTCGTCTCTATGGCATGCTTTTGTTTATTTGTTAACAAGACCGACACTATAATATTTGCAAAATTGACACAAAATATTAGTGACAATGCTGAGAATTTCTTCATTCCGACTGAAATTATTTGCAAAATCGACACAAAAAATCACCGACAATGCTGAGAATTTCTTCTTTCCGACTGAAATCCGGCAACAAGCTGAAGTAGCAATATTACATCTGTTACCAGCGAAAATCAAAAGTGTATACGAGAAGAAATTAGTGGAATTCGATAACTGGCGAAAAAAATTGGTATATGAGAAGGAGCAATTACAGAAGAGGTACTCCTATCGTACTTTTTCAATGCGGAGAAACGGTTTGCTGTCTCTTCAATGTGGACAAAGTATTCAGTGGTATAATCAATGTTGAAAGTGCACAAAGGTAAACTTACTTCATATTTGAAACTCGGATAAAAAAATTATATAACAAAGGAGGCAAAGATACTGGAGAGAAACCAAATCAAAGAATTTTTGAAAAAGGGACCGGATGAAGAATATTTACAAGTTAAGGTAGGAAATACACGATGTCATTATTTCAATTTATACATTGAACATTTTATTTTGAACTCTTTACAGGTTGCAATAATCATGGGAGTCGCAGGTGATTGTCGATGCAATGAGTTAACATTTCTGGATTATCAGGCATATCCAAGACAAAGGTGGTTACTTGTACGTACTCATTCCGGATACGAAAACAAACATTTCAAGAAGTTTCACGATCTTGGAACAAGCTTTTTCAGTCAATGCTGTAGAAATGTGTCGAGAATACATCAGTCTGCGACCTAAAACTGCCGCTGTGAGATTTTATTGCGATATGTTTCTGGAAAATGTATACGCAACATGTAGGCATCAACACAATTTCCAAAACATTTTCAAAAGTGGCTTCATTTCTTGGGCTCTCTGATCCAGAATGTTATACCGGATATGGAATGAGGCGTTCTTCGTAAACATTATGGGCCAATGCTGGGGGCAATATTACCACTTTCAAGCGTCATGGTGGTTGGAAATCGACTACGGTAGGGAAAAGTTATATTGAAGAATCACTGTCCATCAAGATGATAATTTCTGAAAAAATCCAGGTCCTACCTAATGTCGGCGAAGTTGTGGGCCCTTCCAATCCTTTAAAAAACTCCTTATCGAGCGAATTTGAATAATCCAGGTGAAAATGACAAGATTGTTCTTGAGATAAATGTTAATGTTAATATTAATAATAATTCTGAATAAGTTTCTACTATAAAGTAGAAGCGTAGTATTATAAATTTTAATCCATTACTGTATTAGAAGACATCCGATCTACGGAAAACAAACGTATTAAACCTTCCTAATATAGTGGTCGTGGATAAACATATTTTTCTATTTATTTTTCTGTTTATTACAACAGTAGCGACACGATTACTGGTGACAATCTGACATAAACCCTTTAGCGTTTCTCGTGATCGAAACTAATCCTCTCATTTTTTATACACTTATTTATACACTACATAAATATATATCCATGCCGGCAATTTTTCAGAATTAATTTTTTATATGTTCACATAAGTGTTTTATTTTTATGGCACACTTAGGAAAATTGCCCATAATTTGACGTTGACAAATTGCCAAGAAAATAAACATTATAAATGATCTCGCGCAAAAAAGTACTTTTGTTTCGTTTTCGTTTATAAAATCGAACGTAATCAACTCACTCAACATAAAGTTCGGCATATTAAAAGGCACGGAATTGCGGCAGGGTGAGATACTAATTCTCCATTCATTCAAGGACAAACATTAACTAGTTTTAGTTACAGTTTCATTTCACAATATTCAAATGACTGATCAACTGATGGCAAATCGTGCTGGTGTTAATTCTGCATGTGAAGAATTTTATGTAAAAATTTAAGATTCATTTGATCAATTTGTTTCTGTGTATACAAATATTAAGCGTAAATATTCAGCGTGATACACTACTAAAATAATAAATAATGTTAAACTAAAAGCAGCAACAAATTTAAGAAAGGGTATCACTTAATTCATCTCACTAATTTCTAGAGATTACGAGGCACCATTAAAGCGCAAATAGTTGATGCTTACAATAACTATTCAATACACATTCAGCAAATCTTTAAGAGTGATATAGAGAGGCTTTTGATCCAGAATTAGAGAACCAAAAACCAGAGGTTTTGGTCTAACACTCAGAGTAAGAAAATTTCGACGCGCATTCAATCAATGGGTTTGTTCGATGAGGAATCGTTCGATGCTCCAAGCAACATTGTAAATGGGTTCGCTAGATATTTTTCCAGTGTGTTGTCCATTAATGATGTTCAGGCTACAATCATAAGTTCTGTAAATCACTCAACTTGTATTATCATAGTAAAATTTACAGAGGCGGATATTCGTCAAGCATTATCCAAACTTAAAAATAAAATAATCTGTAGAGATCACCAGATCCTAAATTTTCTTGTTAAAAATTACACCTTGCCTACCTGTCGAGTTAAATGGATAACAACTTACTCAAACTAATAATGTCAAGTACCTCAGTATGCATTTTGACAGGAAGTTGAGATGGAATAAACGCATCATTACTAAAAGATCTCAACTTGGTCTTAAGCTCAGGTAAATATATTCGTTTCTCGGCAAGAAGTCCCAACTCTCATTGGAAAAAAGTTACTATTGTACTCATGGGCTATTGAGTATGGCTATACTCAAGCCGATTTGGACATATAAGATATCTAGCTCTGGGGTACAACAGGTAAATCTAACACAAAAATATTACAATGTTTCCAAACTAAAGTTGTAATTGTAAATATAATAGCAGACGCTCCACGCTATATTCCAAACTTAGTAAAAACATGTGATCTCTCTGTATCCTCGATCGAAGAAGTTATCAAAACATACAGTGCGAAATATTGTGCCTATATTTATAGTTGTTAAGATTTATATTAGTTTATGGCAGTGGATTTATTAGGGTCACAGTAAATAGTTTCCATCCCTTAAAAATGTACTTATTATAGGAACGGTCGGCTGTATTTATTTCGGAATCCTACCTTACTGTTATGTTGAACTTTAACTTCCTTTAAGTTTGTATTTTTTAATATTAGCCTATTCCAGCATATTCAATGGTCAAAAAGTGATACAAAAGCCAACCCCATCGCGTCACAACCAGATGTTAGGGACAGGCTATAAAACATAAAACCGAAAGCCATGCATTGCTACAGCCACTGCTTAATACGTAACTTAGGTATGAGTCAGTTTTTATAATTGTGTTAGGACGCTTTCTTTAAAGTGTTGTTAAAGCACCGTTGTTGCTTAATTTTAATAAATCGATGTATTGAAGTAAACATCAATGTTTATATCACCATCCTTAAGGCAATAACAACAGATGTGGTACAACAGTATGTCCTAATGATACGAAACAAGATCACAATTAAAAACAATAGTAGACTTGTGAATCATCCCAACATACTCGCCAACAGGCTGTTAGTTATATACCATACGTGAAGTACGTAGGCAAAAATGATTTATACCTGGAGAAGATTTTATTAGTGTCAGGTATCTTATAAACGTTACATGTATAAACTTGTACATAAACTCATGTTAGATATTTAATTAGCTTAAGATAGAGATTGTATACTGGTATAATACTCTTCATGTCGCTCCTTTCTTTTGTCAGAAAAGACGACTATTATTCCCCTGGGATAGATTGCTGTATTTATGAAGTTAAATGAATAAAAAAAGACCACGCCTTTCCAGAGTTTTGGAAGAAAGCAATGATCTGTTTATATTAAGAAGTGGAAATTCATCAGACATAAAAAATGATCGCCCAGTTATTATCCTGTCAAATCTTGCTAAGGTCATCAAAACCCACACTGTGGGTGTACAATTGTCATTGTACACCAACATTTATCTTGATATAGCCCGTTTTATCTCCTTATCAATCTGAGTTCGTAGCAAAAGGCTCCATTCACAATTACAAATTGTGAATATGGCAAAATTTACCCAGGGAATCGAAAATCACATAGATAATAAAGGTCAACTGGATATGGTATATACTGATTTTTCGAAGGCTCTTAGCAAGATGAATCATAGTATACTAAATAAAAATCAGAATTGTATGCATTCAGTAGTAATCTTCATTTAATGAAATTGCTTTCTCCAGACGTACATTTTTTGTATTATATGGCTTTAAATCTGAAACTTTCTTAGCCTTATTACTCTCTGAAGTACCTCAGAGGTAGGGTCAATAACAAGAAAAAAACAATGGTTCCATGTTTTTGTTGTTTATTAATTATTTGTGTTAAACCCTAATGCTGATGTGTTTGTGTTAAACTCTAATGCTTATGTTACATCATATTTTTACCAATGACTTGACTAACCTAAAAAATATATACTTATATGACCATAAATATAGCCCGCGTAGACGATCACTTGATATTGCATAAACTTATTTACTGGTTGTCAATAATAGGAACAAGTCTCAAAACTGCGACATTGGACCGCCCATAAAGTGCGCAGTAAATGATCTGGTCTTCATTCAGCCGCATTGAGATCTTTGCAGAGTAAATATCGATGAATATATATTGAATGTGAATGTTCACAGAATTCGATCTGGCTGCGCGTAAATTGCATAATATTCCCTCCGAATGCTGCCTCACTCTTTCTTCTACGCATACCTAGAGAATCTCATACTTCTTCCTATTCTTGACGAACAGTATTTTTTCTTGTGTTGTGTTTAGTATACGTATACCTAGACTAGACTCTCGAGACGAAAGTATGTTTTATTGCCAGATTGTAAGAACTAAAGTGCTATTAAAATCGCCAGTGTTTGTAATATTTGTGATTTGAATAGTTGTACGCATAATGTGTTACTATCTTTAGGGAAACAATAACCTTTTATTGTCGTGTAAATTATAGTCGTGTTATTGAAGTATTCTATAACATATTAATGTTAAAATTAGTTAGGGGTTACTTTTCTTATTTTGCATTAGTTATATACTATACGTATATACAGGGTGTCCAAAAATCCTGGAAACGGTCAAATATCTCGAAAAATACACATTGAATCCAAAAGAGAAACAACACTGCGGTAATAATTTTAAAAGCGCTATCTAATTACATCAAATTCAACCCCCCACCCCCTCTCCTTGTGATGGGGCGGGGGGAGACTTTAGAATCTTAAATGGATACCCCTATTTTTTATTGTAGATTCGGATTCTACGAAAAAATATATTAATTTTTGCGATTACACCGCCATCTGCCACGAAACGAAAAAACGTTTCAGACAAATTTGACGTACATATTGTCGTAAAATCCGATTCTGTAATAAAAAGTAGGGGTTCCCATTTAAGATTTTAAAATTTCCCCCCGGCCCACCTCAAGGAGTGGGGGGTGAGGGGTTGCGTTTGGTATCATTGGATAGCTATTAAAATTATTAAGGAAGCATTTTCTACTTTTTGGATACAATGTGTATTTCTCGAGATATTTGACCGTTTCCAGACTTTTTGGACACCCGGTATAAGTATTTATTTTTATTTCATATTATTGTTCTGCAAACGGGTTTTTCTATTGGGCAATAAAGGCGTTATTATTATTATAAATAAAATTGAACATTTCGTAGATTCAAACAAAATTTTGGCGTAAACATAGTTTGTTTGATTACCTTCATATAATATTTCACTATGGTAAAACACAAATATGCAGCTGGCTTTGTTCTTTATAATCACTTATTCCCAAAACCTCGAATCGTTAACATAACCGTTAATCGCCTGTCAACACGCATTTTTCTAAATTTAATTGTATATTTAGGCATTACTATCGCTGCTTATTTCACCATTGTTATTTCTCACCATTTGTCTTTACGTTCATTTGGCTTACAACGACGGCGACACAGACGACGTTTATTTGACTTCTATCTAACATTAAATAACTACTGTCACGAGATCACGACATGCTGTTAACAAAGTAAAATATTACCTAGTTATTTTTTAAACTTAAATCTGTTACATTCAAAATGCAAATTCACCTCACAGAAAAACTGCAACAAATAGCTTCAATCCTATAGATAATAGTGTTACAATGTACAGCTTAAAGAGATAAATGATTAATTTCTAGATACCGTGTTTTCACGTATTCATTGCTTACCCTCGCACCAGGGGTTAATGTATACTTTTGAGGCCAACGTTGAACATGTTTCTTTTAAATTGCAGATGTATTGACAAGTAAGGTAAGACTTTCAAATTAAGAATGAATTGATTAGTTTTTAGGGAAACCTCGTATAAAATAAAGTTTTAAAACCTTGAAACGGACTTTTTTGCACGTAGAGCATATCTATCTCGAAATTGAGTGGCCGAGAACAAATAAACCAGCACATAAATGCAAAATATGTGTTTTATGCGACAGTTTTACTTTTTTTAGCTTTTCTCAAATAGTCCACCATCGTGCTTTCTCATGACTCATGGACAGGGTGGGGTCTGTTCTATCCACCTCAAAATCAATAGATGTCGTCTGGTAGATGTCCCTAATAAGAATCAGTCAAAACCTGATCAATCCAACACGATTTAATTGAGTGATCGTGCTAACAAAAACAATTTCTCAAATAGTCCACCATTGTGCTTTCTCATGACTCATAAACATGGTACAGTGTGTTCTATCCACCTCAAAATCAATAGGTGTCGTTTAAGAGATATCCTCGATCAGAATCAGTCAAAACCTGATCGATCCGACACGATTTAGTTGAGTTATCCTGTTACCAAAAGAAATTTCTCAAATAGTCCACCATCGTGCTTTCTCGTGACCCATGGACAGGGTGGGATGTATCCTATCCACCTCAAAATCAATAGGTGTCGTCTGGGAGACGTCCCCGATCAGAACAAGTAAAGATCCTACACAATTTAGTTGAGTTGTCGTGCTAACAAGAATAAATGCCGACGACAACGACACACACATACACACACACACACACACACACACAATGGTTTAAAAATTATTTTTTTGTGTTTACGTTTTTAGGCCGAAAGATGAAAAATAAATCCTAGAAAAATAAATTTTTTTACACGATTAACATTACTTTTCTGCGTATAGTGGAGTGCGGAAAAGTAAAGAAAAAGTGCTTTGACTTTGATCTGCTTCCTCTTCAAATCTTTAGCTTCATTTATGAAGAGATTTGAATTAAATGCTAGAAATAACTAAAAGGGTAATAAAATCACTCTTATTGTGTAATGTTTTGGTTGTTTTCACATCTAAAATATTTTTTTTTATTTTTTGCTTAACCACAACCAATATTTTCATTAAAAAATGCTTGGTCTCTTGTTTGACGCCTTTTCTGTTAAGTAAATAATTGTATGTTCCGAATAGGTGATCCTTTTCTTATAGTTTAAATAAAAAGAGAATGGTCAGTATCTTAATGACATGAATATTTTCAAACCTATTAACACGACATATATATCCTGATTACGAAGATATAATTGCTATCAAAATTCTCATATAGAGGTACACTAAAATATCGACTATATCGTTTTATATTTTATTATACCTGTCAACTCATCAATTCGAAATAAAGAACTCTATTTCGACTATTACGCATCCACTTGACGATAATTGTCATGTGGTTATGCCACAATAAAGTACTAGGAACCAAATTTTTATGCTATGTTTAAACAACATTCAATATATCAGTAATGCTTCAAAACCAAACGATCTTAGTCGGTTGCTTAGCGCATGCTTTGGATTTTATGTAGCCCTGTAAAGACATGTGGGCGTCATCTGCAAAAATTTGTGGTCTGGAGACTGAATTCTGGAGACTGATCTATTGTACTCCGATATATAGTCCATTTCTGGGATACTGTTTATTGAGAAAAAATTTTACTACGCCATAATAGTGTGAAACTTGGTATCTTGTTGAAACGTTGCTTCCTGATCATCAATATTTCCCCCAATAATCCGGAAAAATGCTCAGTAGCATTTTGTAACATATAATTTTCTGTCCTATATGTACATTCTTGTTAAATTAAAATTTAAAAATACAGGCACAACTATGTAATTACCCAACGGAACCCTGCCCATACATTGACTTTGTCTGTAAATTATGTATGCCTCTCACAAGAGATAGGATTTGGATCACTCCAGTACCTTACATTCTGATATTCATATTATTATTTAGAAAAAATGTGAATTCGTCCGTAAAGAAAATTGTTTTACCAATGACCATTATTATTCAAGTACACAGGTTATTTTTCTGTTCGCGAGTTCCGTGAGCTTGTGAATAATTTGTACGCCTGTGCAGTTACAAACGGGTGTAGTTTCAGATACGAATGATATGGGACTCACAACTATTTTCTCTTAAATAGTTCAGCTCCATGACTTTCTTTGTTATTTTACATAATTGACAATTTCTTTCAACAAAATATTTTAGGCATTTTAAATTGTTAACGATAGAACTAAGATACTTCTACACTGCAATTAATAATCTCCAATTTGGTTTTAAAAGAATTACTTCGTATATAATTATTTACCTGCCTCAAATCTGAGTGACTGACCTACATATATGATATTAGTTATGGCGTAATATTTCAAGCTTGTAAGAAATTCTTTTGTTCACATAACCTACAATTATGGAATGGTCCGCAGTGGGCGTCTACAAGTATGTTATTAATGATACTGGATTATGTATGATATAATTGAAATATTAATGATTTATGTCTAGTCGTTTTCGTTTTGATTCCAATTTAAGTAGACGAATTCATATTTGTATTACTCATGGAATAGTTATTGATTGTAAGTATTGCAAAGTACGCAACATAAAGGGTCTTCCAATAGGGACGCTCGAAATTTGTGAGGTTATAGCGGCCATGTTTTTAAAACAACATCTGTTAAATTTGTTGTGAATTGTTCAGTAGTCTATGTATAGCAAATCATCATTGAAGGTTATAGCGCTCAACAACGTGTGCAAATCATCAAATTTTATTTTCAAAATTAGTGGTCTGTTCTAGAAACATTGCGCGCATTATGTGATTTTTATCCTCGTCACAGCCGTCCCGCTGGCCGCCGAGTCGACTATTCAATGTTTAGTGGCCAAATTAGAGTCAAGTGGTGTTATAAATAATCAGCCAACGCCTGTACGTCACCGAACGCAAGGTTTGCGGAATACGTCGCTGCTGTGTGTGAGAGTGTACGGGAAAACCTGAGGCAGTCAACTTCTCGTCGTTCACAAGATCTTGGCCTTTCTGCTACTTCAACTTGGTGAATTTTGCATTGGGACTTGGGTCTGCATCCTTATAAAATCCAGCTGACACAGGAACTTAAGGTGAATGACCATATACAGCACCGTGTGTTCGCTAATTGTGCTCTGGAGCAGTTAGAAGCTGATCCAAATTTCGCCAAAAATATCATCTTTAGCGACGAGGCCCATTCTTGGATAAATGGATATGGGAACAAGCAAAGTAGTCGGATTTGGGACGATACCAGTCCATGCGAGATATACCAGCAATAAATGCATCCCGAGGAAGTCACAGTGTGGAAAGTATTTTGGTTTTGTACAGACATCATCTGTCTGTACTTCTTTCAAAATTAAACTGGCATTGTCATTAACGTCAATGGCGAGCGATGTAGATCGATGCTAAGCAGCTTCTTGTGGCATAAGATGGATGATATGGAAACCGATGACATCTGGTTCCAACAGGACTGCACAATGTGCCGCACAGTGCACGCCACGATGGATATTCTGCACGAACGATTTGAGATCATGGTTATCTCATGCAGTGGCGACGGCCACCGAGATCGTGCGATTTAACGCCTTTAGCCTTTTTTGGGGATACCTTAAATCGCAGGTCTATGCGAATAAATCGCAAACAGTTGATTTCCGTAAAGTCAACATAACGAACGCCGTTCCGCAGATTCAGTCAGATTTCTGCGACAAAGTCATTGAAAATTGGACCTCCCGAATACATGCCACCAAGCAGTCGCGGCGGACATTTGAACGACATTACATTCCATACTGAAGATCATAAAATATTCTTTCAAGTAAACAGACAATTAAGTGGATGTCTCATACACAACTTATTTTATTTACGTTTAAAAATCGAGCATCCTTATTGAACATCCCCCTAGTAGCTATTAAATTGATAATAAAGTGGGTAATAACGTATTTACGTTGGAAGTGGATTTGCTCCACGACACCTGCTCGTGGTGTCGGATATTTTAGTGTAGCTATGACAGCATAATTTCCCCTTAAGTTAAATCATTTGATGTACATTTATACATGTAATACATCGGGCAATTTATCAATTCCGCTGTAGGCCGTGACTGATTTGACTGAACGTATCTCTCAGGTTTAAAACAATGTCAAAGCTTTATAAATTTACGATCGTAAATTTAAAAGAAATATTTCTGTTTCTGTGGAGTTTCGAATGCGAACCATGATGAATTGATACCGACACAAAACTCAAGTGCAATTTCCTCTTATTTAGCGGACTCCGCCATGTATAAAATCTGTATGCAAATCTGCAAAAGTGATAAATCTTTCATGCTCCGCACGTAGCATCAAATCGTAAGGAAATTGCTCAATTTCGATATGCAATATTTAGAGTTATCTAACAAACTTCAATTTGCACTACCTTTTAGCGGAACGCAATAACCCGCGCATTTTTGCTCTGTCATAATTTCATTGTATTACCTTTCAAATTTTATGTAGGTATTTTAATGGAAATATATTCAGTTGAATAGCAACAGCGAATTTCTTAGTAAAAAGGAAGCTAGTAGTGATTAATCCTATCAAATTCATCTATCTACTTAATTACTCAATTAGTATTCTGCAATCAGAAGGGAAATTGATTAAATATAACATATCTATTATAAATTTCATTCATCATATTGGCAATATCACATAATGTTCGCGTTTATATGTAATATTACTTTAAAGTAATGACGGTGCTTAATTATTTATAATATATGCTCTGGTAATAAATAAAACACAATAATAACAAATAGAAACAACTAACACAGTAATAAACAACTGCAGTTAAAGTTATGATAATAATAATGAATTTATTTACATATATATATATATATATATATATATATATATATATATATATATATATATATATATATATATATATATATATGACTTAAGTCTCACAGAATAGATATCTAGATCACAGAATAAAGTATCTGACAGGATTCAAGTTATTTGTGATTAAATTTACATTTATATACGTATACAGATTGACTACTAGTGAGGTGGAGCTTACAGGTGAAGAGTAGCTATAGTCACACAACCAATACATACGTCATTTGTACTTTCCTGTGTCGCCTTCTTTACTAAGGCAAGTATTTGTTAGAAGTCCCACTTCAGTCAGTCAGTAACATTTACACCGTTATTAGGGTTGTGCTTATTTGGCTCATCTCTATCAAAGTAATTACGTCCTCTCAATTATATTGAAAAAACAATTAAATTGAAAATAGATACTTTCAAGTCTCTTTTGAAAAAACTATTTGAGTAGTATATTTTGCCGAAAGCAAGTAAAATAAAAACTATTCAGTAACGAAATAAAGTATGATTCTCAAAAACAATAGCCTAGGCTATTACAAAAAAAAATTGTTTCAATGTATGGAGCAATTCCAGGGAAATAAAACCACATGTTTCGGTTATATTTTCTTCTAAATACTCCAAACTCTTCGGCTTAAGTGATCGTAAATACTCCAATTCGAGTGCCCCTACAAGAAAAAATTATTTGTCGCCAAATCAAATGACCTAGGATATCATTTAATGATACCGATATAACTTAACCTGTTGAGAAATAATATATTCAAGATATATCTTAGAATTTCCGAATTATGAGCTAGGCAATCATTCTGTTGCAACCAAATTGATTCCATATTAACATCGGGAAGAGCATGAATGGCAAGCAGGATGGGGCCTCCAAAATATCTAAACACCAAGGATCCATTTAATTTTAACGATGCATCAATAAAAAGAATAGACCTGTTCCATAATTATTGATTATACCTGTCCACAAATTCAGTTTTTGAGGATACTGGGTACGCGCGAGAATACTTCGATGTCGACTTTCTGGTGATCAATACTGGACAATGGAGGGATCATCTTTTCCATGTAATGGAAAAGAATATTCATCAGTGAAATCATCATGCATCATGGCCGGCTGTCATGATGCTCTTTCGGTAATTTCCTCAAAATTGTTGTCAGCAGTTAACGCGTTAATAACGTGCCAATGATTATAATGGTATGGGGATTAGCAATATGATGTTATGTGACCGTAAATGTAAACATTATCTTCGCATAAGTTCTTTTGAAGCTGTTTTAAGAACATTATTAATATCAAACATTATCCAATTGAAAATTATAAGTAATATAGACCCCGATTAGGACATACTCATAATAGTGTAAATATTTGTATCTCAATAAACACTAACTTTTCACAACTGAGGATTAACTTGATTTCATCTATTATTTGGTTGGGAGAAGATGGTGCCATATAGATGCATGACCCCGAATTTTGTCTAGATTCATAAGTTATTAATTATTTGGACCGACACTGTCCTAAGAGGTAGAGGTAATACTCGTATATGTGAAGAGAGATGAGGGCTTTAAAAATGATCGCTATCACCAGATTTTATTTACATTTGACATTTTAATGCGAGTATTTGTGGTAAATAAATCATATAATTTGATTTTAATACTTAGTTAAGTTTTAAATATGCAACAAATTAAAAAATAAATCCTGAATATTCAAACAATTTGCCCAGAAAGTAAATGAATGTTAATTTGTTATCATTTTGTTTAAAATGGCTTCCAATTTTATTTTCGGTCACAGTATTTGTCTTTGCTAGTATTCAATTGATTCTATTTAAAACTAATCTTATGCAGTACGACAAAGTTTTTTATGTACTTTCTTTAACAATTTCCTACGCCAACATCAGAGCGGCAGAATCAACATCAACATCAGGCACAAGAGTTGCCTGAAAAAATAATAATGATGTAGTTATTTAAAAATAAATGAATGAATTAAGAATTTGGATCGACGTCAGATAGTGTTTCTATCAACTAAAATCAATACATTTCATCAAAACCAATTTTAGTCTTTGCTAATATTCAATTGATTCTGTCTAAAAACCATCTTATGACAAAGTTTTTATGTACTTTCTTTAGCAATTTCCTACATCAACATCAGAACGGTAGTATTAACATCAGACACGAGAGTGTTTTAAGAAAATAATAATTATGTAATTATTTAAAAATAAATAAATGAGTTAAAAATTCGGATCGACGATACATTTATTGGGTTTTTATCAACTAAAATCGATGTATTTATTCAAAAACAATTTATGGCAGTTTGAGCGAATTTGACAAGTAGCTTTACAATTCACATGCATAAATTGTATGTGTAATAATTTCTTAAATTTATGAGTGGTGTGTAATATATAATCATATTATGTAACCACTGAAAAGTTAACCGTTAAAATAACAACAAAAAAACCATCCTATTTGTGTGAATAATGCTGAAAAACGAATTATTCAGTAAAATTTTTATACATCATTGAACTTCAACATTTCAGTGCGTTGAACATTTCACTGCAATGCTGCAAAAGTTAATATGCGTGAAAGTATCATTGAAATAAATTTTGCTGTTTATATGGATTGGATTACTATATAAATACAATATGTAGATATGATTTTTCATTAAACACAAAAGTTAAAATAACTGAAACTAAACACAAAGAGGAGTGTATTCGCTATTTTAGTTTCGTTGTCGGTATTTTAGTTTCGCTTCATTTCACACAAACAAAAAAATTATTTTCCATTGGAATCTAGTAATATAAATTAAAATAATGATAAAGCAGCGTACGTATAATACACGAATAGATTTTAATTATGAGTAATTAGTAACAATTCGAATGTTTGAAAGTATTTGGCGTTAAATTATAACTTTTAGTATTGTCACATCGAGTATTCAGATATGAATTAGAATAAATGTTTTTCCAATGAAACTAATTCAAATACACCACATTAGTATTCTCTTATATTTACTACCAAGTATGTAAGTAGGCTTATATAAAATTTTTTGGATATTTGTAACTTGTTAGTAAATTAAAATAAGACCCAGCAGATAATGTATCCTAGTACTGTTACGATAATAAATTTTCATTATGATAAATGGAAAATTGCATAACATTCTAGTATAACTTATCATCTTAGTGTGACAGGTATGAGGAATTTGAAAAACATTTAAGTAAGGGCGTTATTACGTCCCTAACGTCATCGCTAATTTGACATTTCAATGACTTGATCCCAAAATGATTTGGAAAATCGTTTGCGTAAGCGATATACGGAAGGGTAAAAAATATTTTTATATAAAGGAAATGACCGTTCGGCATCTAAAGACGTAACATTTGCGTTGTAAAAATGGTTTATCCTTGGGAGAAGGGCATCTCCTTAGGAGGATATGGTACCTTCATTGATCCGTGTCAGCACTGTTCACATGAATATGTATTAATCCGGCGAAATCTAGATTTTATCTTTCTATACTATCAAGTTTTAACACTTTATCGTCATTTAAAGCACTTTTTACACATTTTCTATTGTTTCCAATGATTCACCTAAGGATAATAAAGAATTTTGTAATATGTACGAGAATATTGCATCCGCTGGTTCTATGTAATATTATGAATAGTTTTGACAAATGATTATTAGCACAGAACTGTAAAACTAAAGATTATTTTTTGACAATTTTGCAAATAATAAAACTTTGCCTCCAATAATTTTCCTTATGATGTAAGTACCGACTATAGAGATTGTAGTATACATCAATATCGTTTATAACATTCTTGAGTGCATGTAGGAGATTTAAGAGAAACCGCCTCAAGACGTAACGCGTGAAGTGTACACGTCATATGTATTAATTTAGGATACACATTTTTAGCATATTATAATGTAGGTAAATAAATATATATCAGATGACGAATTGCTTCGACAGTACCTTTTTCTGATGTTTTATTGACTGGTAAATTCCGTTGATGGTTGAAACGGATCAAGTGTGCGCACCATAAAAATGGCCATATAATGGTTATTATAATCTACTGCCTCGTCCACGACTAACCATAATCTCTTTAGTGTGTCTTTGGGATTTAATATTATCTTTAAATCTATCGTGCATGGATAATATATGTGTTTGAGATGTACGTCCTTTGGGGTAATTTTCAGGTAGGGTTATATTTGTTATGAAACTGATGAAATAGTTCATTATTGACTATAAATAGTGTCATATTACACATGTATAAAATTTAAACCGAAGGTAAATTTGGATATGAATAAATTTTAAAGTATTTAAAGTCATTATAGCCACTTTTCAATTTATGCGTGGCACTGTTTTATTTCACAAGTATTATACATAAAGCTTTCTTAGACTAACAACAGCGTAATCTAATATATTGAAGTCGTCGAGCTTTAAACCACCAGACTTTTAAACATATCTTAGATCAACTAATACGTTTAAAGTAAACAGATGAAATGCTCGTTCTCGCCTGATCTAAGCAATTCGTGTAAAATAATTAGTCTAGAAGTAATCTTCTCCTTTTTCCATTCAGCTAGTTCAAGAACTGTGTTCAACATTCTTAGTTTATTCAACAACACAGAGCTGAAAATATGATCTCCTCAGGTTTTCAGGTGATCAGGTCTTTACAAGACCTGAAATAATAAATTATCATAATCAGCATGTTTATATAAATGAAAGTCCTTGTGTGCTCATTAAGAAAAGATAATTTCCTTGTTTAGTATAATCATATGAATAAGTCTTATCCAAAAGCCTATCAGTGCCAGATCGCCTCAATAACAATACATATTGAGATTTTTTGAAAAATACTTTGCCGAAGTTCTTTCACGATTTGCGTCTACATCTACTCAAAATCAAATATATTGAGATGATAAAGTGTAATGGTATGAAAATGTACATATGGTATTGATCGGTAGAGAAAACGACGCTCTCATTCTAAAGAGAAAACGCCACCACGTTCGCTTGATTTGAATTTCTGTGACTTTTTTATTTGGAACACATTAAAATAGAATGAGTACTCTATACATACTGACTATGAAGAACAATTGTGGTATAAGATTCAAAATTCTATTTATAATGTGTAGAACGTAGAAACCTTGAAGAGTACAACTTAATTTGGTGACCGATTGATTCTATATTAACAAAAATGGTAGTCATACCGATCGAAGTTTTTATAAAAAGTAGTCGTTTACATATTATCGTAAATTAGAATCCGTTATTTCCAATTTTGAAGTGAAGTAAGTTGGGTCCAGTCACAATCGAAAGTGCGTTATTAAAAGTAATGAAACGATTAATCAAATCAAAACTGTGTTCGTTACTAACATTTTATAAGAGAGGAAGAAATAAATTACTTATGTTTACAATAAAAAATGTATTTATGCTGTTTAGCCACTAATCATATAACTTGGTATAGAGATAAGTTTACTACAATCGCTTTATTTTAACTTCAAGGGTATGTGATGTACATACAATATTGGGACACCTTGTATATTTATTTAGAAAAGTATCGCACGTTTCCCTTCTATATGTTTGTCCTTTTTCCTCTTACTAATTCCAGCTCATGATTAATTTGTAGTATGGCCTTTCATGCTAAATTTACTGGAATATGAAACAGGTAATGTTTCATCAAAATGCAGAAACATACGATATAGAATAAGTCCACAAAGGCCATAACTCTTCGCTGGCCAGTGCACCAGCCGCCTAGGACAGGAGGTCGGCCGAATATCTCTAATACGGAGAAACAGGTAACATACTGACGCGGTTTTATGTTGCTCCCGTTCCTCGAACCCTATGAATAATTCACGTTGTCTGATTTCATACAAGTAATTTTTTAAGAGCTATTATTTATTGGCATTTTAAGTTATCCCGATTCTGCGGCGTAATTTATTTCCCCTAATATTTTATACAGTGTAAACGCAGATGCCATGAGAGACGATATTTCTTTAGTACATATTGAAATTTTCCTTAATGCCACCATAACTCTTTTGTGCGTCACTCCACAGTAAACTTTAATGCATTTTCTTTTACTTAAACCTCAATTCCTCGAGTCTTTGGCGGTAATGATATTCATCCTTATTTATTTTATCACAATATAAGAACAGTGCAGTAATAAAATATTTCATTACTTCGTTGCACTAAGATAGATCGCTATAATAAAGAAAAATAGTTTTCTTTTCATTTCTTTTTTCCGTAGAAATATGAACTTCCGGACAAAATTAATACATCAATCAAACTTCACATTATTTATTTCTTCGAAGATTTAAATCATAGTACTTGCGTGACATAATTAAATGATTTCAACTAACATTTAACAAATTAAAGTGGTATTATGGGGAAAAACATGAATAAATAACAGAAAGGGACAATATCAAATGCAAGAAAAAAATTTAGAAAAACATTTGTGGTGAAATTAAGTCTAAAGAATTTTAATTCAGTAGCGTGTAGATCCTCTTCTAGCTCTTATCACTGCTTCCATTCGCCTGCATTATGCAAGTAGTGAATGGTTTCTTAAGAAATATTCTCCCATTCGACAATAACGACTTGTTCAAATTCCCTAAGAGTCACAGGGGCAGATATGTAGCACCTAACTCATCGTTTTAGTGCATCTCATAGATGTGCTATGGGTTCCATATCTGGGCTTCTTGGTGGCATGTCTACAGTTGGAATATTCACAAATCGAAGATAGTCTAGTACCTTTCTAGCAAATCGGACTAAGCACTATTCTGTATAAAAATGAAATTGTCCCCGACAACCGAAGCAAATAACATCAACTGTTATTCTACGATATTTTCTACGTAGAAATGTGCATCCATGGATCTGCCCCGTATAGGAACAAAATCTGTGCGACCATCGAAACAAATTCCTCCCCAGAACATTATTGATTCACCATAAAATGGGATACCCGGAGAGATATTGCAGGCAGCAAATCTCCTGGCCTCCGCCAGACCCGTTGACGTCGATCTGGCTTAAATATATATAGAAGTTTTCTTTTTTTTGCCACATAACTGATATGTATATCCCATTCTAGTTTGATAGTTATTATTTATCTATTTATTTATTTATTTGCCCAACATAAACCTAATTACAGGACAAAAGTAATAGAATATAGCAATCTATAAAAACTTATATTAAATTCTAACAAATTGTTAGCATAAATACTAGTAATAATGGTCTCATTATTACTAGTATTTATTAATACTAGTATACATAATATGTAAAATTATACAACATAATAGGTGCAGTTCATATTCATTATCATAACTCAAAATACAGTATCTTTTAATACGAGGACACTAGAGTAGTTCATGATTATAGCCATAGATAAGACATATGTTACAATTTTCATAGGCCAAAAATTTTACAAATTTTCTTTGAAATTATTGAAGAGTAATTCTATCTAATTGTATCTTCATACATTGGCTACTACATGTATTTAAAACCATACTCTAGTCTAGAACGTAAAAATTAATAAACTATTATTATCCCCAAATATTACACTTCTTTTATGGATCCTATTTGCAACATTAAATCTACAATGAGTTGATGAAGTGTTGAGATTGATCCATGGTGTAAGTAGTTAAGTCTTGCTACATTCTTTTTAATATACTCGTATGCCATATAGATTAGTTTTCCGTTTTTTTCTTTTGTTTTCCTTCAAGTCCAATTTCCTTAATCTCGTATATATTTATTTTGTGTTTATCGATATCGATTTTGCGCTTTATTGTTCTCTGGTTAACCTAACCTGTTTGTGTTACCCGTTGGAACGGCTTAGTTGAGTTACTCGTCCGCTTGTTTAGTTATAGCTTCAAGTTCAGATGATCGATTTTGATTGAATATTTTAGTACAATTTTACTGTACTTCAGGTTGTTCAGATTCATAATTCAGGACTCACCACTGAAGTTTCCTCATTGGAGTTGTGATATTTCTTGTCGACTTTGTGTCAGATTCGGTTGAACTTGACCCAATGTGCATCTAGTCTCCCAGAAAGTTGAGAATCTGGGCTACTATTAAGCCACCTCACGTCTAGAGGTTTTTATTTCATTTTATTCCGCTTTATTCCATTTTATTTTTGTTTATTTTATTTTTTGCTCTTTTGCCTTTTCTCTTTTCTAATTTTTCGTGATAATATTTGTGTACATCGATTCGTCGTCCGACTGTTCTCAATTATTCCATCAGAGTTGGTAACACAATTTGAGAAGATTACACCTTTTCGTCCAGAGACTTTATTTTTAGGAGAGCATATACGGGGACAAGTTTACACCCGTCAACATTGTCGGACAGAATTTAGCAGCCGCCTTGTTTCACATTGTTTGCAATCCATGCCATTTTGAGCTCTCCAACAGATGAGCTATTTATTATTTTTCTTCTTTTGTTAATTACATCGCAATATTTCTAAAACAAAAAATTACTGCTTTTATTGTTACACTTCTCTATTGCTTTTATTTTTTTTGTAAGCAGACGATTGTCGTATAAGTAAATTATGAGTTTGGTTTTTTAACTAAGTCATCACTTTGTATGAGGAAATAAGTGATAACTTTTTCTGTTAAGTGCGTATAGATATTCTGATACATACTGATTTTTTTTGCAGGTTATTATATACATTGTTTTTAAATATTTCTTATGCATACGGATATACGTACTCTGGTTGCGAGAATAGATGCTATTAAAATTTTCAATTTAATTTCTTTTGAGGTCTCAGTTTCTTTAATAGACTAGTAACCGGTTTTCTATTCATTTATATGAAATCGAGGGCTTACAATCAACTAATGGTTACTGGCGCCCTTGTTATTATACATGCGATTAATTATTATATATATTAAAATACAAATATTACCAATCAAAAGCTGGCCCTCCCTATCCACAACCTACTAATCTCGCTGAGATAGCTCGGTTTTTATGCTTTCATCGGGAAAAAGAAAAATAGGTAGCAGTGTATTTAAGTTTATTGTAAACATTTTTATGTCTTTATGTTCTTCTCCGTTGTTTTTTAAATTCCTTCTTATTTGATGCTAGATTAAATATAGCAGTACCATCCCTATAATACAGAGTCTGTTGTGTTTGTGTGAAACAGTAATTTTATGATATTATAAGCAGTATAGGGCATAGCACTGACTTTTGTGGCGTGTCATACTCGACAACACTAGGTAGACTTTTCTAATGATTTACGTCTGTGCATTGTACTCTGTAGCTTAGATATGATTGTAATAACTTAATATTCCTTTTAAAGCAAATATGGCTTAGAATGATAGGTGGTTTTGCATTTGATATCGTGTTGAAGACTTTTTTATGTGAAAACTTTATTACCAGACATCTTTCAGTATAATACGTAACCTGATGACAGGTTTATGGCGGCATCAGCGATTTCATACATATGAACTGGGATGTAACACATTGTGTTCTAGTACCATTCACATAACGCTTGCACCATCTTTAGCATAAAACGAATTATGTTACATAATTTATATAGATTTTATTTGCTTTATTCTATTTTATTGTTTCAATTCTAGCAGTCATAGAATGACTGTAATCAGAATTAATATTATTGTAGAGTAGCGAAAAACCGGCCTACATCTATCATGTTATATTATCCGCTGGAAAATTCGGGTTCACTTTGCAATTTGCCTATTTCGCACTTCCTATTTTATAGGGAATGTGTTTGCGAGTCGCATCTTCTGAATACTAAATCTGGCCCGCGTTTGCTCTATTATACTTTATTGTTCCACGGTGTTTAATTTACATTTTACTGGCAATGAATTTTTGAACGTTTACTGTTGTTCCGACAATCCGATTCCGATTTATAATTTGATTTGATGGATTTTCAGCGAATTGTGTGCTATTAAGCGCGAGCGACAATGCTATAGGAAAGTCGTAAAACTTGGAAGATTTATAGCTCTTTCGATAGATTTTACGTAAAAATTGTTTCAAATAAAAGTTCCGGTAATTGAATTCACAACTTTTGTTTGTAGTTTGTTAGTGGAATGCCGTAGGCAACCATTTATATTATATTCGAAAAACTTCGGTTTTAACTAGAATGTTTCTCTTGATAAATTGACAGCGCCCTCTTTTTACCCTACGAGGATAGACGACTACCCTTAAATAACTCACGAAGTGCATCAGAGCTGGAGTATTACATAAATTGCTTTCGTTGTATTATCGTGCTTATTGTGTTATTGTGAACTTAACGCAAATCAGGTTACTTATTGTTGGATCGGGTGTTTTAATGTTATTTTCTAAGTGATCGGTTAATTGGAAACGTCTATGAGTAGATCAATGAGTACTTTTTAATTTCCAGATATATTATAAGTTGAACTAGGCAAAATTGGTGTCTTTGCTCTTACCACCATGAATAATGTCCACAACCACCATAACATACAATTTACACACACATTTTCTATAAAACTGATATTATGCAATAGGCGAGTGAACACAAGTTTTTGAAGAACAAAAGTTGTTCAGATAACAAAGTTAGGTTATAAAATAATTAAGGCATTGCAGTATGAGAGTTTCTATGGCATGTTTGTCATACTACTCATGGCAGGATCAGCAAACTACTTTTATCTATTTATCAAATATATATTAAATTTTATTAGCCTATTAAGTTTAATATTCTATTTACTTAAACATTCAATTATAAAGTGAACAGTCTTTCATTGTATGTAAAAATAAATCTGTTTTTGGTTTGCTACATTTGTATATCTCATGAATTTGTTGCCAAACTGATATATTTTCATTATTATCTCAACAATAAATATTTCGAAAATAAAAAAAATTAATATGATTAGAATGTAGTGATAAACCATTAATACGTAAGTATTATAGTTATCGCTTTTCTCCTTCTACGGTTAGTAGAATGAAAAAATCGTTAACTTGAAATATAGGAAATATATATCTTCCTGAATTTGATAAGGAATCCATTTTAAGCAATGAAATTAACCACATTCAAGAGGTTAGTCACCATGGTTTTTATTGTCATTTGGAATTTTGAGAAAGCAGAGTTTGATAGATATCAAGAGGATCTATCTATACTATATGTAAATATGTCCTGAATAGTACAGTTAATCAACATAATTGAAGACACTGGAGTAGATATAATTAACAATGATGTAGGTCCACACTCAATATTCCCACTAACATTTTTGCCTTAGTATAAAGATAATATATACAATAAAATTGTCAAACTGCATTTCCTTGATTACAAGGTAATTGGTTACCATTACTATTCCCAATGGCATTGACTAGCTCAATTTCTTAAGTCTTCTTGAATGAATTAAATAACAATGATTTGAAAACAGAATAAAACAATAAATTAGCAGTTAATAAACAAAAAATATCAGAAAAGATGTAAAATATTTTAGAAAAATTTCTACAACCCCTCCATGGCATCGAAGAGAATTAATGGGATCCCAGTTTTGTAAAAAAATAGTCGGCTATTATTAAAAAAATTTTGACACCTTCATAAATATGTTTTAGTTGTACCTGTCTTCTCGTATGTTAATTGTTAACAATTCTTTGCTAACTCTCTTGAGATATAGCATTATAGCAGATATATAATTGTTGGTTAAAATTAGAATAAGAAAATTAAAGTAGGAGATCAGTTCTCCACAGAAACACCGAATGTAAGGTGTAACGAGTAACGTGTTATCTTTTGAAAGACTGGTCTGTTTTTAATGTTGCATCGATAATTATAAAAGTCAACTGTATATATGTATGTACATATATAGATGTTGAAAAAGTAGAGCATTATATATTTATAAGCTACAGCGAAATAAAATTTTCATAAAATATAGTGAAGGCATATGTTAATATCATAATTTTACACGACTTTTTAAGTCAATTATTTGCACTAATACCTTTTTCAACTCTTTTAAGAATTACTAATTAGTTACGCATAACTCTTTTAAGAATTATTTAATTGTTAGTTATAGTGGTAATAGATAGTGAAGTTTGATTTGCGGTGAGAGGATCATCATCAATTAATTCTGATGTTAATTACTCATTAACATAAGTAGGTTAATGGGTCACTACCCATCAACTCACAGGTCTGCAAAAAAACTTTTTTAAAAATTGTTTCGATTTAGTTAACTGATCTTTATGTAGCTTTTTGCTCTGATTTCAAAAATTACATTGTTTTTTTCTATCATGTAAGGCTTGCCTACAAAATAAAGTTTAAGTTTTTGGAAAAAGTACAAAAAACGGAAAATTTTGGATTTGTTTTTATTACTTTTAACATGAAGTAAAAGCAAAAAAAATAACGATACCTAGCTAAAATGAGCATAATAATGATGCACATGTGCTGCAAAGTTATTATAAGTCTTTCTAAAACCGTTTTCTTTTTCCATCAAAGCTTCTTTTGGTACTTTTTCGGCTGTGTTCTTGTGAATTTTCCATTTTTAACATCCAACAGTAGTCTGCCATCATGTTGACATTCCATCGACCTTGATATCTGCGCTCCATTTCTTTTATATCTTGATGGAAACCTTTTTCTTTGTTCCTCACTTACAGCCCCAAGATTTTCTGGCAAGTAGTCCAGACGTGAGTGAAGGAAATGGACTTTGACACTCATGTTGCAGCCCAATATTTTGTAGTTTTGTAACAATTCAGCAAACAAAGCTTTGTAGTTTGGGTCTTCTTTGTTTCCAAGAAAGCCTGTTACAACAAGTTTAAATGAATTCCAGGCATTTCTTTCTTCCATTTCCATTTTAGTGACAATGCTTTCATCTTTTAAAAGTTTTCTGATGCCAGGCCCAACAAAGACTCCCTTTTTCAGCTTAGGATCGGATAAACCAGGAAACTGTTCACAAAGATACTTGAAACACTCTCCTTCTTTGGGTAATGCTTTCACAAACTGTTTCATTAGCCCCAATTTGATATGAAGTGGTGGAAGTAAGATCTTTTTAGGATCCATTAAACTTTGTCTTTCAACATTTTTGACTCCAGGAATAAGAGCCTTTCTGATTGGCCACGTCTGCTTGATATAGTATTGTTTCCTGTCACGGCTATCCCATTCACAGAGGAAACATAGAAACTTTGTGTAACCACTTTGTTGACCTAATAACATAGAAATAACGTTCAAATTCCCACAAATGGTCCATTTATGGTCATAGTAGCCGAGCTTATTAAGAACAAACTCAAGATTTTCATAGCATTCTTTCAAATGGACTGAGTGTTCAACAGGTACAGAAGTATATCGCTTACCATTGTGAATAAGTACAGCTTTCAAACTCCTTTTTCATGAATCGATGAAGAGTCTCCATTCCTCTGGTTCATACGTGATTTTGAACATTTCCATGATTCATCATGATTGATTGACTAGGTACATTGTTGCGGAAAACTAGGTCACCCTCTTGTGTAAAAAAGGGACAAATTCCTTTTCTCTAAATCGGTACCATGAAAATGAAACACCGGAGGCTAACATATGTCTTTCTTTAAGTCTAGACCCTAAAACTTCCGCTGAATCCTTTGGGAGGCCCATATCTTGTACTAAATCGTTCAAGTCTGATTGAGAGAAAAGTTTAGGGTCGTTGGTACCTGGATCGTAGCTGTCCTCACTATCACTGCTATGCTGACATTTGGTCTAAATCATCTAAAATATTGTCCAGGGTATCCGGAGGTGAAGGAATAGGCAAGTCAGGTCCATGAGGAACAGGGCGAATAGCCGAACGTATGTTGGTTGGGTATGAAATGTCCTTCCTGTTTTTTAAATTGAAACCTTGCACTGAACAAGAACAAAAATAACAGTCATCACTGTGATTTTTAGGCTCTCTCCAAATCATGGGTACTCCAAAACGAAATGAGTTCTTCTTACCTTGAAACCATTATCTTAGTTCTTCAACACACACAGAACACACTATATGGGGAGCCCAAGATTTATCTTGGTCCCCTAATTTAACACCAAAGTATGCAAAATACACCTTCTGAGTAAAATTAGAAATGTTCCTTTGTTGCTTCTTAACGGTATAAGACCCACAAATATAACAGAAACAGTTAGGAGAGTTGACACATAATCTAGCAGCCATTTCTTCTAAATAGCACAAAACTGTTTGATGTGTACACCACAGTGGCTAGCTCCACACTGAGTCACGGACTGCAATTAAGGTCACGGCTCACCACATTCCTCACGACGACGTCTAGCAGACAGTAGGATTGGAGAGGGAGCAGACAGACTGAGACAGTCTTGTTCCAGTAGGAACTGGATTTTCCCAGTTTAGAGTCATTGTCTTATTCAAATAAATAGAATAAAAACATTTTTTTTGCAAATAACATACTCACATTGTTTAGTAACCTGTTCACCATAAAAGCTCCATAATTCAGACTAAATTTACCACTTAGATAGGCTATAATATTGAAAAATCGTACGCATACTGAACCTGAAAACCCCTGAAAATAAGAAAATTTCAGGTGAAATTTGTGACTTATCTAGGGGTGATGGAATTTTTTCACTATTTTTTCCGTAATCAGCACAAGAAATACTGTTAAACCCACTAGTTAAAAATGCTACAATTGTTTCCTCGCAGGCCTGTAATAGATTATATAATCTATACATATTTACATATAAGAACAAATGTATTTGTAGTAAAAAATCTAAATAACGTATTGTACTAAAATAATAATATTTTAAACTAGTATTTAATCTTGTATAATGAACGAAACAACTGTTAGTATTATACTGTCAGATTACTAGTAATGCTTATTACAAGGCTTATTATTGCAATGCTTATAATTAAGTATTTAGTCGTATTTTTCTTACTTGTGAAATTATGTCGTTTAGAGAAGATGAGAAGCAGTAAAAATATTCTTTTTGTATAATTTAAATTTGCATCGCCTACATTGACATTTTGTCAAAATCAAAAATACCAAAATAGTTAACGAATTTTTTATAAAACAAATACTACACTACTGTATTCTATAGCTATCAAAACATGGGACACCAAACAAGACAACTATTTGGAGTTGCATATTTTTCGAACTGTAAAACGTCAGCATTCAAAGTGTCGTTGCCATGAAAAACATTTTTATTAGTGTTAAAGATAGAGTCTGACAAACATAAATAAAAAAGTTCTTTTATTTTGAGACTTATTTTGGAAACAGAACTAAATTCAACAACAAAATTAGTACAAATAGAAAATTTAAACAATAAAATTGATACAGCATTAAATTTAAACTAATGAATTAAAGTAAAGCTTTAAATTATAATAGCCTCAATTACTAGATTATTTGTTGAGTCACTTCGTCACGGTCTTGGTATGATTTCTGCACAATTTTGCTGAATGCGAAAATTATAACTTTGTTCAAAATACATATTATTTTAATGAAAATTGGGTTTCCTATGTTTTGATACCTTCCGAATACAGTGGTGTAGTAAATTTTTTTATAAATAATAATTAATTTTATATAAATAATAATTTTTATAACTATATTTTGGTATTTTTGATCTTGAAAAAAGGCAAAAAGGCGGAGTGGGCGCTGAAAATTCTAAATATTCTATGATATTGTAAAAGGAGAGATGTCATTGCTTCATCTTTTAAAGGAAATTTAATAAAAATGGTGAAATCTACTTATTTCACAGGGACGCTTCCATCTCAAATGGTTCACATTGTATACTGGAAGTAAATGTTAATTGTAAAATTTCGCTTTTCAAATGGCTACCTAATTCATCAATTTCCATATTTTTATATTCCCATGCCGAAAAACAAATTTTTTACACCCACGATGAGAAGGACCTGCGGATCGCTGAAATGGTGTTTATTGTTTACAAGGATAGAAGCCAAAGTCGAGAGAACAACATTAAATATTCTAGAGCTGGCAGAGGTTGAGCGTGTGTGGCGTAGATGGGCCCGAGACCATTAGTATTCCCAACCGGTCGGTTTAACTCAACTGAGCGATTCCTGCCGCCCCAACGGTTACACACGCGTATTCCCAGCTCGAACAAACTTAACTTTCACTGTCTAATCGGCAGTGCGAACCGAGTAAATCCTGTTAGCACACTAAAATCTCCACAACTACTTGCTGGTGTAAAACATATTGACGCCCTAAAAAATTCATATTTCTCATAATATCTTTTCGATTTGTCTTTAATTGCATTTTCCGTCCACGATAATGAGAGGGCTTAGAAGTGGTTAATATCAGTTAATTACAGTGAGGTTAATTACAGTATTTTTGTAAAGTAATGAATAAGTTCATTGAATGTTCGAGGAATAACATTTGGGAAAAACTGTGGGACTGTATTTTATATTTAATTGCGCAATTTTAAAACATAATTATATATATATATATATATATATATATATATATATATATATATATATATATATATATATATATATATATATATATATATGCTGATTTGTGTAGGAGACATAATGTCTTTGTCGGTATCATGAATTTCTTATCTTTTGTTCTGCAAAAGCTGTATGTTTATAATATTTACTGACTAGTAACATGATTTAGACAGGACGTGCATCCAGCGAGGAGTAATTTGTTCAGTGCAACTCATCCTTATCAGAAATCCGTTAACACAACATAGTAAGCGATATCGAGTCTAAATATCGCGAGTTTGAGTATGTTGATGATCTTCCTAAATCTGATCTACCCTCACCATTAGACTTAGATGACCAACTTACTGTCTTGTTGGTAATGCATGAAAACCATCACTCAACACCAACCAACTGGCTTCTGATATCGATATGGCAGCATCTACAGTACATAAAATTCTCAAAAATGTAAATCACCATTCTTATAAGATATTCTTTGTTCATGGGCTGTCTAAAGACGACTTTTATCGGCAAAATCTCTACTTCCAAATGCAACTGCTATTCAATAATGATAATAGATTCATAAAAAATATCTTTTTTTTTTCTGAGGAAGCTACCTTTGTTTCGAATGGCCATGTCAACAGGTAAAACCACCGTTACTGGGTTACCGAGAATCTCTCTTGGATGACACTGAAAATCTCCAGAGAGTAAATGTGTGGTGCGGCATAATCGACGAAAGAATTCTGGGTCATTATTTCTTTGAAGTGAACCGAACTGGTGCAAGATATTTCAATTTTTTTTCAAAACGACCTTATTTCTGCACCAATTACTTCATATCTAGATATGAAAAGGCATCTGATCTGCCAAGAAATTACTTTTTCTTTAAATCACCACTTTAAGTTAATAACAAGATGGGTGCATCTCTCCATTATGCAGGAACTATGTGCGCTTATTTAAATGAGATGTTTCCGAATCGTTGGATAGGGAGCAGGAGGATAATTGAGTCGTCAGTCAGATTTGACACCTCTAGATTACTTTGTATGGAGATACTTAAAACGTAAAGTATACATTACTAGGTGGGAGAATTTAGAATATTTAAAAGAAAGAATTCGTCACGAAACAAGATATACCTCCTGAGGTTATTGACACTGTTTAAAAATAATTTACTAATTATCTTGGCCACTATCAGACAGTCAACAGTGCAGAATTTAAATATTTAATTGAGTTGATTTTTAAGTAATCATTGCTATTAAATTTAGTATTTTGAAATTGACAATCATTTTTCTTCATTTTTTGTATCTAACCTATAATCACGCTAATGTAATTAATTATTACTGTAGCGTATGTTAACAAATCTGTTTTTCACATTCCGTAATAAGAGAGAGGGTTGCCCTTGGCAAAAAGGGGGTTGGGTAAAAAAATATTGATGACGTCGTACCTCCTACACGAATTACCCTATAGGAATGTTATAGTAAAGAAATGCTCAATGAAAAATAAAATTTTAGGTATCCTAGAGTTTTTCCCAAAAGTTTAACCAATCTATTATAACTTTACGGACGCACTGTATATAGGAACATGCACACAAAATAAATTAACATATTTTCTTAAATATTAAATATGATATAATATAAACTGCTTTATAACTTTTTTGAGCGTATTTCTAAACATATTTAAGATTTATTTATTGGAACGCTCTTCTTAATAAATTATACTTAACAACAGAACAAGATAACATACAAAAAGCTACAGTAAGAAATAGTAATAATGATAGACTAATCAATCACATAAAATTCCGACAAATGTTTGAAATATAATGTTAACTAAAGATGTTATATATGTGAACAGTATTGTCGTAAACAAGTTTGATTTTAATTTTCTTTTCGTTGAAGTAACAGAAAATAATAAGAAATGTAATTTTACACAACTAAATTCGGACGTATTCATTTAAAATATATCCGTCTTCTATTCAAACCAAAATATATTCATCTTATACACCAAACTTGGATATAAACTTGTTCTGTTCTAAAACAACTCCAATAATAAATTATTTATGCCCCATTAGTGTAATTGATATTATTACAATTATTCTAATGCTGTATTAATTTTCTTTTCGAACATTGAGGTCTATGAAGTTTACCACTGAAAATATCTTGTTTCAGAGTCCACTGTAATATTCACTCCAATTTATTAATGTGCAAACATTTTACGAAGTATTATACAGTATATAGAAGCATACAGTAGTATAGTAGAATACCCTAGTATACAATAGTATACTACAATACTAATATATATATATATATATATATATATATATATATATATATATATATATATATATATATATATATATATATATATATATATATATATATGAAAATTAAAACAACGTAACATTTATATTAATTTTTTATCATAAACAATGGTGCAAAATTATTGAACAAAAAAAAATCATCATGAATAAAAAGCATATTTTAAACGATTTGGAACTTACATTAGCCTAAACAATAAAACATAATAACAATAATAACTAAGTGTTAACAATTGGGTCTTATTAGTGTAACAACTGTTCTATGTGCCGTCCGTTGTGTTCTAAGCACAATAAAACTCGTTTATTTATCTCAACGGTCGTAGATTTCAATACCATTCCTTCATCTAGTTCGGTGAAGGCAATTCTAACTCGATGTAATAAGTCATCTCTGGTATTGACGGGCGTTGAGTAGACTTTACTCTTGATATGGCCCCATAAAAAAAAATTAAGGGGTGTTAGATCGGGTGATCTGGGAGGCCATAGAGCCCAAACCAGCGATATTCAAACATATTTGTTAGCTCATGGTAAACTTCACGGGTTGAGTGGGCTGGAACGCCATCCATTTGGTACCAACACGTATTTAGAATATTTAGTGGCAAATTTTCCAAAAAATTTTAAACCATCGTTCTAAGAATTTCTAGGTATTTACGAGAATTTAAATTTTCATCATACACTTCAAAACACACGCGATTATCCATCATCAAACAAAAAACTAAATGTATTTTGAAAGTTACCTTCACGCACCATTCGTGGATTTTGTTCTGCCCAAACATGCCAATTCCTCCTATTTATTATCCCTTCTCTGTTAAATTTTGACTCATCGGTGTAAATAATTTTGTTCAAAAAATGTGGGTCTTGTTGCGTTTTTAATAAAATGCTTTCGCAGAATGCCACACGTCGTACCTCGTTACCTTGGTGGAGAGCTTGCTGTTTTAAAATCGAAAAAGCATGCATTTTAGGTTTTTCCAGAATTCTCTGTATTAACGAGTAAGATAGTCCCAAATCTTGTGACGCAGCTCTAATCGACATGTGTGGATTTGCATTAAAATATGCCAAGACATTTACTTGGTTGCCTTCATCACCAGTAACATCTTTGGGGCGTGTTCTAGTAACTTCAGTTCCAAATCGTTTAAAATTTGGTTCTATTCTCTTGAAGGCAGTTTTGTTTAAAGGCCGTAAATGTGGATATCTCTCGTTAAACAAACGTCAAGTCCTTTCAACAATTTTTTTACATTCTCCATGAATGAAAAATTAATTTAATATGTCTTCATTTGAATATTCCTGTTGGAGTAAATTAAGAAAAGTAAATTAATAAAATGGAAAACTATGGTATCGAATAAAAAATACCTCGACAGCAAGAAAACGGTAGCAGATAGGTATAGGAAATCCTAATACAAATTGAAGTATAACTTAATTCTCCATCACAGAAAGCAATAAAATACAGAGTGTTCAATTTAAGAAAATTGACTTTTGAGCAGTTGAAGTTTGTCAGAATTAACTAAATTTTTTGGACACCCTGTAAATAATAAAAAATCAAACTACATATCACCTGAAAATTTAATAGTCCGCCTAATTACAGCCCAAAATTTGCTACTATAACTTTTGTTTTGAATAAGTGACGAGCATTCCAATGGGATACTACAAAACCTAATTTTTTCAAAAAAATTAAAGTATCTCAAAAACTGCTGAAGATAGGTATACGGAATTGTTAAGAAAGTTCACTTAAAATCAGCATGTTATTCAAAAATGTAATAATATACTGGGTGTTCTATTTAAAATAAGGAAGTTGATAGCTACTTCCGGTATAATCGGAAGTGTCAGAAAAGCAAAAATACTTTAGTTGAATAGATTGTCCTCACTAACCTCTGATTCCAAATTTTAAAAAATGAATTCCAATGAGAAGTTCATAAACTTTTAATGAACGGGTTAGCTGAATCACCCTGTATATATATGTATAACAAAATCTAATAAGGACCAGAAAAAATGCGATCGCTAATCTACTACTCATTTTCATTCAGGAATTATATTAAAACACTTATCAATATTAAAAACAAAATATGGCCCTCCTACACAGAACTCCCTCCAAGTGAAAATAATATGTTCCTTTGAATAGAACGGTACTCTCTGATTTAGAAATACGAATATAAATATTGATGTCCTCAGATTCTTCAATAAATTATTATACTTACTTACATATAATGGCTCGGTTATGGTATTAATATTTTAGAGTTGTCGTTTATGGATTTAATATTCTAAATTCTTAATATTCTTGATTTTTTTAACGATAATGACAATTGTACCTGTACTTCGTTGAATAATATCTTGTACAGCAATTTATGTTTTGGCCCAACAATTTCAAATAAAGTTTAACAGGAGTATATTTTATAATGAGTAGTATAATAATTCTTAATTACTGTAAAAATAAAAATAAAATTAAGTAAAATCAAAATCTGAGATATAAGAATGTTGTCTGTGGATTATGACGAAATATCCCGATATCACAACTTTCTTATATATTTTAATTCGTGAATTGTTTAATATTTCCAAATATTGCATATATTATATTTTTACTGATGATATAATACATAAGAACATTATAGCTTACTGTAGCAATTGCCAAGTAGTTATGATAAAACCCCGAAAGGTTTAAATCTCATTTAATTAGTAACATTTTATATTTCCATTAACTTTATTTTCAAACAATACTGTCATGTATTTATGTATGTAATATATTTTAATTTAATTTATTCATCTGTATTCGAAAAACCCCTTGATCCTTTAAGCTGGAAATGGAAAATATTAAATTCAAATATTAAATTAATCCAAATAAATATTAAAATTATTATAACACTTCAGCATTAACTTATATATATATATATATATATATATATATATATATATATATATATATATATATATATATATATATATATATATATATAATGGGGGAGTTTATACCCGGTAACATAAATGGGATAAATAAGACGTGTCACGAATGACACGGTTAAGCATTATAACCCTAAATATTGATATTTGCCTTGAATGGAATTAAGTAGGGAATTGGCAATAACTGTGAAGCAATTTGAATCGCATATTTAGTTATAAGTGGTGTGACTAGTTTAGCTCCCAGTAATTGAGATTATAATCAGAGATAGTGAGAAATACATATTAGAGCATTTGGATATTACAAATAACTATTATAATCTCACTAAATATTCATTTCAAAAGCACGTGTTTGCAAACAGTAACACTTTGTATGTATTTCCAGTTTTATTCATAGTACAGGCATACAGAAAATGTCTACAAAAAATTGGATTATAAATAAGAATACAACAAATTGTGGTCAACCTACTCAACACTCTTATATTTCTAGTTTTGTTAATAACACAGGAATATAGAAAATGCCTACAAAATTCGATTACAAATAAAAGTCGTATTTTGATATTCTAAATCCAAATCTAATATCTGCTTTGTTCTTTCATGTCCCAGCTTTTTATTGTCCCAAATGAAAATAAATTCACCTTTCCTGTAAATATTGTTCTTCCGAACAAATATCTATGTTTAACGACACTTGATATTTGATAAAAATGATATACAGCCAATGAAACATTTATTGCTATATATTACTTTGTTGCAAAAAAATTACATTTCAAATACTTTATAATTTCAGTTACGTTGCTTTATAATAATTACAACATAAATATTGAAAATAATCAGTTAACACTACTGGTAGCTGAGAGTCAACTACTTTTTAGGAGTATAACCTCCCATTAATTTTTCAAATCTACGCAATATTTATTTACAAAGTATTGGACATTATTACTTCATACTGTCTTTTTGGTAACCGTTAAAAAATGTTTGCCTTGCATTAAAAAGATATTCAATTAATGCGTAAGTAATATTAATTGTACTTATATGATCAACAAAAAAACGTGTCAATAATGCAGGTGTATTTTATGAATTTCTGATATATCACTTATATATGATACTTAAGTGCCTATAACTAATAACTAAAACGTTCAAGTGCAGTCGGACTCAAAGAAATTTAAATCCATGATCAAAACCTATCCAAAGAAGTGTAGCAATGCAAATTCTCTACTAATTTATTACATACTTATTTATGCTTGTCACATTGATAATTGTCCTATGAAATTGACTTTCACATTATCCTCAGATGTACAGGAGTTAGTATGATCTAATTTTGAAAATGCACATAATCATGATGTGGACTAAACAATGTTCACGTTACTTCCTAAACAACGAAAACTAAATTCAGAAGAAAAACGTGAAGTTTTAAAGCTAACATAATTAAAGCTAAAATAATTGTATAAACTGTCCATTTTCAACACCCTTTATGAACTTTTCAAGTTCTTATAATGTTTTAAAGGTCCTGCCTTTCCCCAAAAGGGGCATTTCTGCTATTGCAGTAACTTTAAACTTAATCACAATCTTATGATGAAGTACCTAGTATTTCTAGCAATCTAACCTAACTTTCGTAGATTTAAAAGTAAGCACTAAAGAACCGGCAGTGACTAGCACAATAGTTTATAGATTTAAGCATAAACGTTAAACATCCGACTGTCGGAGGTACAGCGCGGACTATATATCTCCGACTTTCGTACAGCTCGATACTGCCTTTAAAAAATTAACTTCTAGTGTAATTGGGCTCACTTGTTTTAGTCCTGAAGTTTACTCTGTGGGAGACTGAATATTCGAATAATTATTCAGTCTTTTAAGCAGTACATTATCTGTTAGATCTAACGCCCGGTAAATTTAAACCGAAGCGTTCGCAGTTAGTGGCATTAAACGGCGCTGTCAGACATGTCACATCGCATGAAATTGAGGGAAATTCTCTTGCCTGGAATCTTTTATTCTTCTGCGCGGATACCATCAGACCGAAGTGAAATATAAAGTTGTTTTCGTGAGTATATAAATAAAATCCCACGGAAAGTGTCAGTTTGAATGAATATGCTTTAAGGATTATGCCGGGGGACTCTAGAAAAAATAAAACAATTCACTGCCGATGAATAAAACTAAATGGCGCTCAAAGTTTCCCCTTTATTATTGTTTTCCTGGCGATATATTGGCCTCGTTGATGATTATGTATAAGGCTGACATGCATAAAATTTGAAATATTTGTTTTAATCTTGCAGAGGGATACTCTTTACGGTCTATTTACCATATTATTACACGCGACGTATTTCATTAGCATACCGTTTCGCGGTAATGGATATCGTAAATAATATTATACAGTCTGAGCAGATTCTCTAGAGTAGTTCATAAAAATGAAATTAAGATATTGTTCCTGTTTATTAAAGGACATAAGGTATAGACACAAAAGTGAATAGTGCTTTGGTGTTGAGGAACATTTAGTCCCTCTCATTTTTTAGAAGCAAATAATACAAAACAGTAAAATTACAATGTTTATCAAATAAACAGAAATAATGCGAAAAGTTGTAATTTGATAAAAATATAATTATTTCTTTCTTCTCTGCCTGTGTTCAGTTGACGCTAATAAAATTTCTCGTTGTTTGACGTTGTAAGCTTCTTGACATTACGAGTATACTTACCTCGATAAATAAAAAATAGCTCGAGATTGTCTCCGTGTTTTTATACTTTTCAGAAACTGTATATGCTTGTAAAATTTATATAAATATCGCAGGGATTTGGTTTTTATACATACAAATGAAATACATATGTGCGCTAGTAAGGGATCTTTCACTAGGGCGCTCAAGATTATTTAGGTTATAGCGGCCATGTTGTTAAAGCAATGTCTGCCAAGTTTATTGTAAATTATTTAGTAATGTATGGCAAATCACTGTAGAAAGTTATAGCGTTCAACAACGTGTGTAGCTCGTCAAATGTTATTTTCAAAATGAGTGCTCCGTTCAAGAAATGCTTTACGTGTTTTTTATTCTCACCACAACCGTCCCGCCAAGTCGACTATTCGACATCTGGTCGCCAAATTCGAGTCAACCGGTTTAATAAATACTCTTCCAACACCCCTATGTCATCGAAATGCAAGGTCTGCTAAAGACATCGCTGTTGTGCACGAGAGTGTACGGGAAAACCCGAGACAGCCAATTTCTCGTCGTTCACAAGAACTTGGCCTTTCTGTGACTTCAACTTGGCGAATATTGCAGTACTTGGGTCTGCACCCGTATAAAATTCAACTTCTTCAGGAACTTACGGTAACCGACCATGGACAACGCCGTGTGTCCGCTTATTGGCCCTTGGAGCAGTTGGAAGCTGACCCAAATTTCACCAAAAAAATCATCTTTAGCGACGAGATCAATTTTTGGATGAATGGATATGTGAATAAGCAAAATTGTCGGATTTGAGACGATACTAACCCACATGAGGTACACCATCACCAAATGCATTCCGAGAAAGTCAGTATTTGATGCGGACTTTGGTCTGGCGAAATCATCGTTTCGTACTTCTTCCAAAACGAAACTGGCATTGCCATAATCGTCATAAACAGCGAACGCTACAGATCGATGATAAGCAAGTTCTTGTGTCTTAAACTGAATGATATAGATGTCGACGATATGTGGTTCCAATAGGACGTGATACACGGTGCATGCCACGATGAACTAGCCACCGAGATTATCCGATTTAACGCCCTTAAACTTCTTCCCTTGGGGCTATCTTAAATGACAGGTCTATGCGAATAAGCCGCAAACAACTGATGCTCTCAAAGTCAACATAACGAACGCCATTAGCCATATTTATGCGAAAAAGTCATTGAAAATTGGACCTCCCGAATGCGTGACATCAAGCAATGCCACCACAGACATTTGGGCGGCGTTATACTTCATACTAAATGCCATAAAATATTCTTTCAAATAAAAAACAGTCTCATCTCACACAGAACTTGCTTTATTTACATTTAAAAATCGAGCGTCCTTATTGAAACACCCTTTATATAAATTATTAAAATAAAACGATGTCTGTTATGAAATACATATACAATTCGGATACTTATTTTTACTTAGACCTACCTATAGACGCAATTTAATTATACTTCGCAAAAGTAAATTCTAGAACAAGAAACTAAAATCAAATTTGTAAAAAAATACGTTTTCTTGATTAGATATGTTGAAAATTGTTATGACGAACTGGTAGGATCGTATTGATATTGACGTTACCATGAAAAGTTTCAACACACCACTATGAAACGTGAAGTACTAATATTGACAACAATACATGACTAGCCAGTGACTTACATGATCTGAGTTCGAATTCCAGCGCCGGTACTGGCAATGTCGATGAGAATAGGTCTGCGTTTTCGCATTGTGTATCTAGACAGTTCTGACTTTAGATTTGGGGAATTATTTAATTTATTTCGTGTTTCTGTTAAATTCAGCATGGGTTACTGATATCATAAAATTTTTTACTAGAGTAGCAATGTATATTTTACAAAATAGTGTATTATTAAAATTCCATTAAGCATTGTACACAAGATAATCTGTTCCACATCGTGGGAAGTGGAATTGCAACAACAATTTCCGGTAACGTTAAACAGCGTACAATTAATGTAGTAACAAATCCGCTGTTACTTGCCATCTAAATTGTTTTTTATAAATGACAGACGATAGAATATGTTGAAATATGTAATACGTATAAATAATAAGGGAGACAATAAGAACTCAACTTAAGAAGTGACACATATACCTTATCGGTATAGTATACGAAACAGGTCGAACAGACATTTCAAAAATCCATACAAGTATCCGAAGCATAATATTAGCTTATCATTAAGATGTAACACCACATCTTTTTTAGTTGACGCAAGTTGTAACACTACTCAAAAAAAAAAAAAAATTAACAGTTCAAAAGACACTGATTTAGAAGAAATAAGTAGTGAAATGTATAGGTATAATATACATAATATAAATAATCCATTTTTGTAGCTCTTTCTCTTCTACGTTATCGTACCTCTTTGTTTCAATGATCATTTTCTTATAATGCAGTCATTATTTATAAGAGTCAATGAGTATCTATATCTTCTAGTAAGTAGTTTTCGAGAAAGAAAAGTAAAACTACTTTTTCTAAGTCACAAAAATTTTGTGTTGTTAGCGTTTAAATATTTTAAAAGAAATGATTTTTTATCAAGTTTAACAACTTGTATGAATATTTTTGTATTTTCTCAAAATATATTTCCTATCTTTTATAAATATATTTACTTCGTTCTTTACTATGCTGTATGCCATACTGTACAGTTTATTTTCTATTTTATATTCACTATAAATTTATATGTACAGAGTTGAATATCCTTTGGCTAGGCTTCGTCCTTGTGGTAAAAGCTGTTCATATTTTGATTATTTACATATTTTCACAAATGAAGTCGTTTTACTATTACCATTATTATTATATACATTTTTGTTACACGGAGTACTTTTATTTTTATTCAACACAGTATCCTCACTGTTAGTGTGATATTACTGGAGATATAAAAAAACATATTGCTGAAGATATCGACGGTGGTCTGACAATACCTCCTATGTGACATTTTGTTCGAAATTTAACTAAGCTATCAGTCTTAAAGGTATTTTAATGGCGGATTGAATGGAAACATCGCCTAAGTGCTATAAAAATTGTTTTCCATTCAAATCTGCTCATATCTAAAATGGCCCATATGGCTCTTCCATAACCTATTTTCAGTTGAACTTTATATTCGAAATATAAAACACATGCCGAAACAGTAATCGTAAACGTAGAAAATACAGAACTATAATGTAAAGACGTCACATTATACTTCCAAGGTTCTGGATGTTTCAATAAAATTCCTAAGTTGCCATTGTATTATGTAAGGAAATTAGGTGGAAGCTTTTCTACAAGATGATACACCATCGTTGGCTTAGCTATACTAAGTTCTCGTGAACAAATGTATTAAAACTGAAGAGAGCAATATCTCTTAAGAAAGATATGTGTGATCTTTGTTGTGCCTATAAAAGAAATATCACTTGAAAATCAAGGCCTTGAACCATAATAAAAAAAAAGTTCATCTTTGAACTACGGTGATATGTATTTTAAAACTACATTGTGCTGCTACAATTACACTGCGTGTTACTGGTTCGCGGAAACCGAAACATCTCTCAGTCTCAGTGCTTCTACTTTCATATCTTGTTTGATTGATTACCTTGAGAACTGTTACTTGGAATTAAAAGTACCTATTGTAATATTGTCTAATGGATGTAATTATTGGGAACAATAACAGCGTTACGACGAACGCTCTGTTGAACTTTTTCATAAAAAATAATATGTAACATCAACTAAAAGATGTTGTACTAGTTTAGTACAATAATATCTAATACCCATTATAGTATAATATTATTTATTCAGTAGTCTAATACTCAGAAGAACCTCCTATGTGAGCACCTAAATGATGGAAATAACTCCTAATTTCACTATATTTAATTAAAATTAGGGATGTGAACCAGAGACAATAATAACTAAATATAAAATTCAATTTTTTAGAAATAAAAAACAGAGAATAGGAAATATATCATATCAGATGCCTACAAAATAGTTTTTTGTGCGTCATATAAAATGAGATAATTTGCACATAGGAGATATTGTCAGCCCACAGAATAACTAATTCACGTCTTGCCAAGGTCTTGTAAATACCCCAGACTTTCTTTAAGGGTCCATCCACCTAAAAATCTTCAAAATAATTTTTCGATAATTTTTGTTACACATTATTTTAGTATGAAGAGTAAAGAATATATTCTGAATGTTTCAAGTCGATATCTTTAAAAATTACAGAGATACAAAGCTTTCGGTCACGCGGTTGAGCGCGGCTAATGCTGCTACCTGCGTCCCTCAATGAGCACCCTCATCGGAGGCAGAACAATGATCGACTTAACTGATCAGCGTCAAACTTGAGGAATCACTGCTCATGCATTTTTTCCTGTTATATTGTGATAATGTATATGCACAAAATTTTTCGCGCTAAGAAAGATGAAACAAGTACGAGAATTCATCATCCTAAAAAAGGGCAATGTACTTTAAATCCGAAAGGGTGCCCGTCATATCTCGAGAACTAATCGACAGATTCTTTTGAAATTTGGCACAGTCACACTTTAAGCCGTTGCTAATAGGACAACGATCGCTCTTATCGAAAATAACCAAGATTCTTTAAATAAATTACGATAATAACAGTTTTTATCGAATTTTTGTACTTGATTTCAGATGATCAGTTTTAGCAGGAGATGGGTTACCGCAAGCCGAGTCGCGAAATAGACGCTCTAATTTCGGTAGGCATAACTCATCCGGTTTTAAATATCCTTAAATTGTGTTCATCTCACCATGTTTACAATAAATTTATCTTCAATTTAAAAAAAATTATTTATCATTAGTAGTTCCCAAGAAAGTCCATCCTGAAGGTCGACAATCTCTCTTAATAATTTTCTAATGGGTTTTGTAGACAAAAAATTACCAATGCCATATGCAGAAATGCTATCCTACTTTTAATAACTGTAGCAAAAGAAGTAAATTTTCTGCCACTATATATGTATCTAGAACCTTATCACTGAAACCGACTACTACCACGCTTTACAGTAACATTAATTTACTTTGCGGCGGAAGTTTCTCTAGAAAATACCGATGTTTCTCATCTGTTTGTATACAACTCCAGTATCCGTCAGCAACAAAACGCGCTCGCCCTCCAGCACCAGACGAAGAACATCCCCAAGTGGGTTGACACGTGATATGTGCGGTTTCCTTATCCCGCTCAGCTATCAAACACATTTAACTGAATGGTGTGTTAACAATTACCAACGACCTGTCATGCCAGATTCGCATTCGGTCAGTATGGCGTGGTCATGCCAACCCTGTACAATGTAGGTTGCTTGCTCATATGGAAACAAATCAATCACTAACTTCGCCGGCAGAGATGCCCTACTTACAACAAAACGGGGGGCTGTAGTTGGTATCATTTTGCGGGTTAAATGGAGTGTAATACGGTGTGTAGATCGAGATGCCTCGGAGTTTTCATAAAAGCCCATGCATATTTCTATGGATAAAACTTTGAATAAATGAATATACAATTATTTTCTCACAATCAGACGATATGTTGTTACGTGTTTCTCTATAATATAACGAATAACGCTATGAAACCTTTACATGATAACTCTTTATTCGTAACTGTCAAATACAACACTTTATAACACTGCCATCATTGTTTACAATACTGATACAATTGGCCGCTGGATGAGTTGGCCGGTTTATAACTTAACTTAGGTTATTTATAGAATCAACATTTAGATGCAAAAAAAGTCTTACTAGATACCAAATATTTGCGGACTTACATAAAAATGAAAAGTAGAATCAATTAGTCATTATAAAGATAGATAGTCCTGAAGACAATAATGATCTTGATTGAACTTGCCACTTATTGATGTAATAGGTTGTAAATTAGTAAAGGTAATTTTGTTTTATATGCGTTTGTAATTTATATTCCACCAAAAGTTAACAGTGATGATCTACAACTATTTCCAGAAAATTTTAAATTTACTTTCACTAATGCTAAAAATGTGTTATTTTTTCTTTAATATATTACAATATTAAAGGCGATTTTAATTTCTCATTTCATCGCTTCGGATATACATAATTTTAAGACTAGAATATGGCAGAATTTTAGCTCTATGCATTTCCAGCCTTAAAGGTCTTGTTCAAGCATTATGATTTCATAGTTCAAAATCACCCCTCTTTGTCAGTAAATATTTAGGATAGTATCTACATCTGAGCCCTGTAACTTTTCTATCAGTTCTAATAATAAAACTTATAATTTTAATAAAGCTAATTTTCCTGGACTGCATCATGCTTTACTACAAGGTAGTAAGGAGTTCTTAAAAATTCATACTATAAATTTTATTTGCAAAGCATTTTACGTAAAAACTTAGTTTGTTCAATCAGTTTGTTTCTGTATATAAAAAAATTACGCGTTGATATCCAGCATGGTACACTACTGAAATAAATCAAAATATTAAGTTGAAAACTTACCATCACAACAAATTTAAGAAATGGCATCACTTAACTGATCTTATTGAATCCAATAAATTAAGAGGCACAAATGTTTGAAGCTTATACTGACTACTTAGCATGCATCCAGTAAAACTTTAAGAGTAATCCTAGGAAGTGTTAGTTAGGAATAAAAATTACGACACGTATTCCATCAACAATTTTCATCGATGAGGAGTCTTCTGAGTGGATGCTCCAAATAAAATTGTAAATGAATTCGCTACATATGTTTCCAGTTTTTTTTCCACCGACGATGTGCAGGCTGCAAACGCAAGTTCTGGAAATCCTCATCCCGTATGAATATTTACCTATGAGGATGATCAAATTCCAAATTATCTTATTAAAGATTGCTCAATGGCTTCAATACAGCCATTTCTCATTATATTTAATCTGATAAGGATCTGCCTTATATTAAAAAGTGGCAATCCATCTAATATAAAAAATGATCGTACAGTCAGTATTCTGTCAAATCTTGCAAAGTTTTCGAAATGTCATTATACCCACACTCACATTTATCTTGACGATCAATATGTTTTATCTTCTAATCAACAGAGATCTGAGGAAAACCGATCTAAACCAATAAGATGTAGCGTATATTGATTTTTCGAATGCCTTAGACAAGGTGAATCATATACTAATTTGACAATTAGAATTATATGAATTTAGAAGTAATCTTCTTCACTTAGTAAAATCGTATTTATCCAGACGCACATTATTTGTTTAGTATAATGGCTTTAAGTCTGAAATATTCTTAGCATCCTACGGAGTACCTCAAGGCTCGAATTTGGGGCCATTATTTTTTATATTATTTATGAACGATTTTTCTCTAATATTTACGTTACATGGTCTTCTTATTGCCGATGACTTCAAATTATTTTCAAATATAGTTTAAATGATCACTCGAATTTGCAAAAACTCGTCGACCTTGTTGTATCGTGGTATTCGGAGAATAAACTATCACTAAATATAGATAAATGGAAAGTTTGTTCGTAGTCTAAGTTCAAAAAGTCAAAAAGTTCGAACCGAGGAGTAGGCAGATTGAGGCCTCAGCAAAAACTAGTAACGAGCCCTGGGAAATAGGCAGATTGAAATCCCGGCGGCAAGTTACATACCCTTCCTGAGCCAAATTCCTTCCCAAATTCTAATCGAAGAGTACTTAGATTGAGACCTGGATAAGAATACTTTCTTAGTCCCTTAATTCTTGAAAATGGTTCTAAAGCGGGAGCCGAAGCGTCAAATTAACAAGTGATTGATGTTTAACGCTTTCGCTCCTATGACTAAATTTGATATATGTGACCCCCATATAAGTTTAGCGTCGTGTTATTCCAAACACATTTAATTCTGGAGAGACAGTTATGTCCCGATCATTTAGAAGTAGACTGAAATCATGATGCGGGCTTCTAACATGACTTCTAGAATGACACCATATTGTTTTAGATGTAGGTATTAAAATATTAAACATTCTGCGATCATAGATACTAGGTGAATACCATATAAACATAAGGTATAATATGGTACAAAGAACGTCGTTAAGAAGAATAAAACAGTTAGATTTAATAGTCACCAAAATCACCAAAAAATCTCTGATTAAATACATGGGCTATGTGAAAAACCCTAAAAACTGTATAAAAACTGTACAATTTTTTGGAACAATAATATCTTTTGAATATAAAAGTATTAAGAAAACTAGCTTAAGACCCCACTTTTATTAATTATTTTTACGTCAGACAGACTAGGAAACAACGTCACAGTAGTATTTCGTATAAATATTTATTATAACTATAACGAGAATTGTTCTAAAACTTAATTACTTCATTTACACATATGCACGCAAACAAAATAATTCTGTTAGTCAAATAGCTTTATGTCGACGGTAGGTACTTCCATATTAAACCCGTATGAAAACAATAAACGCAGAAGCTATTCAGTTTTAAATTAAGTTCACGAATTCATTTCAACATCAGTATATGAATAAAAACTTTTATAAATGTTGTTTTTCGTTTGAATTTTTTATAAGATAATTACGAAATTCAAATAAACAAACACATAAATTGTTACTTCAAAGAAACTCGAACAATTTACCGACACCTGCATAATGAATGTATTTCTATGCACAAGTAAATGCAAATATTGTATATTATGATGGAGACGTGCAGTAGGCACTTATAGCATAGTTATATATAGTATAAGTATATGTATTTGTGATCTCTCTATTTCAGATGTTTAAGAAGAACGGAAGACGGAAGTGATTTTATATTCACGGTACAGTATTGTGCTTGAATGGGACTCTGAAATTTGAAGAATAATAATACATAGGCACGAAACACCTCATTGATAAAAGAAAGAACTCTGTTACTTCTTGGATAATCTTATAAGCTATATTTGCAATACTTTCATGTAATAAGAAATCGTTCTTCACATATGCCATCACAAAACATAGAGGGACCGTATGCGAGTCATGGTACAATTTGTTGCAATATTACAAAAGCCTGTAATATTATTAGGTGGTCACAAGATCAAATGTATTACTATGAGAACCACAAAATGTAATCAGTAAGTGTGCAGTTAGAATATTTAGTGATATTTTGTTCCTGCCATACCCGATAGTTGTTAGTTGACAGTTTGTAGGAAATTTAGCTTCTTAATGACATTCTACACTAACGGAAGTTTGTACAAAAACTCAAATATTGACGAGAATATAATAATGGGGACATGTACAGGTATAGGGTGTCTTAATTTCAACTATAAGATTTAAACTGCGCGCCATTTGTTCTCTGTTGATAGGGCGTCAATATTTAATGACTGTTATCTAAAAACCATACGACGTCAATATGCCTGGGTATCCTACTTAGAACTATAAAACTAACAATATTTGACAAATTAAGGTTTCTTATTCTTCACCATAAAATGGAGACGATACAGTTACAACTGGAAAAGAATATTGTCCACATGGCCGCCTCGACTCATCCGACAAGATATCATTCGTTTAGCAAAATTGTTCATAACATGGGCACATAAAACTGGCTCTATTTCGCGAGTAGAACACTGAATGTTTGCTTTGAGATCATTGATTGTTGCTGGCTGGGTGGCGTACGATATCCGTTGACATAACTCCAAAGAAAAAAGTCCAGTGATATTAAATCACATGATCTTGCAGGCTAATTGGTGGTATTCCGCGAGGCATGACACGAGCACGTGCTGTATAACACGTTGCACCGTCTTGTTGAAATCACATGTTGTTCAAATCCAAATCATTAATTTGGTGGACAACGAAATTGTTTGACATGTCGCGATAGCGTTCCCCAATTACTGTGATAGCATTAACAACTGTTAATTCTATAGGTGTTTCATTGCGTTATAATTTTATGCAAATTTTTCTAAATACAACTGTAAATAACCGCCCACTTTTTTAGTTTTACATAAACCATTTGTTATTGAACTATTAATCACGGCACGTTCAAGTGCTATAGTTTATAAATGATAGTCATTAAATATTGATGCCCTATCTTTGACAGAACACCAATGGCACATAATTCAAATCCTATAGTTCTACTGAGACACCCTATGTATTATGGAAATTTATCTACACTACCCTTATACCAATGAGTTAGAACCTTTGCCTTACTCAAACTAATTCCCAATATTTTTCTATTTTAAATGTTCCAAAAGTCTTTAACGTCTAAATACGATGTACATATATATAAATTGTCAGTTAACAGAGTTTGGCGATTAATTTTATGATCGATGGGATAACAATACGGTGGTAATTATTTAAAATTGCTTTATAACCTTTCTTTGGAATCGCCAATTCCAAAGCACTCCACTGAGCATAATTTTCGCATTATCTCATGGATCCTGCATGTCACTATGGCTTCGAACCTATTCTATCGTGTACGAATCGGTTTTATTAAATCTTTTATAGCGAAGGAAGTTGATTTGTAAGGGATCGTTGTAAATATTACAAATTGAGATTTTCAGCGAATGGTCAATAAAAACACTTGTAGCATATATTGCAGTGAAAAACTTGCCATTGCTATCATTTTCTTTGGCTGGCGTATTTAACAAAACTAGTTCTATGACTCATATAATAGTTGTCTAGTTTTTCTACTGTTTAAACAGAAGAAGTTATTAACGGCGTATATCAACGTAGAAAACATGAGTCTACAAAATTATTAAAAAAAAAAAAAAAAATCAAGGACATTGGATTTTTCTGTGAAACATGTCGAACAATTATAGAGACCATGGACATGCATTCATATAAGATGTAATCATTTCAAGTCCATTTTTCAGTAGAGCACTGCAGACATCTTGGGTACTGCCAATAGATTGTTAATAATTTAATAAATAATGATCTGTGAAAGTTAACTTTTTTATCCCTTGGGATATACCAGCTCTTAACATATGCGAATGTAGAGTACTGGCACTCACATGTTTTATTTGAATCTCCACTATTGACTTGATCATAAATGCAAAGCGGTGCAGATTTAAGATTTTCACACACTTTATTAAACAACAATAATATGATGAATTACAGCAAGGAAATCATTAACAGTGAAGTGAACAAGTACATACGACACGATGCTATAGCTTCTATTTGTGAGTATTTTGATGCAAACTAAAGTTTCCATACAGTCTCCATCAAGGTGTTCTTGTTTGACCTTTACGAATAAGTTTTCTTATTCCCTTACTTACAAAATAGAATTTTTAGAACTCATGTGCTTAATTTTCAAGAACTGGAATAAATAATTTTTTAATACTGTACAATATGTACATTAAAAGTACTAGTAACTACTTTTAATGTATTTAATTTTACTAGTAACTACTTTTTCGGGTGTCCCCATATTATCTAAAGTACTAGTAACTATTTTAGATAATATGGGGATAGCCGAAAACGTATGTATTGGAAGATTTGCGAAATTTTCAATATTTATTTTATTTAATTAATAAAACATTAGCTATTTAATAACTAGTAACTTAGCACTTTAATTAGTAATACATTTGTACGTTAGTGGTGATGTTACTTTAAATATAACAAGGCTTAAATTTAAATTACGATGGACGGTCTCCCTTTGATAATCCCCTTTGACCAAAATAAATAACCCATTATTTATATTAAGATGTAATAGTAGAACTTGAAACTGGTGAAGTTCAAATATCCTACAAATATCTTTAAAGCCATATATCACTGGTTTCTAAAGATGCTATGTCAGACAAAATATACCCGTACATTTCTTTTAAAAGACAACTTTCTCTGAATAAATAACAATTTACTTTTATTAATATAGTTGACATATGGGAAGATATGTCATGCAAATACGCTAAAATGGAATAAAGAATTATTATTATCCAAGGTACATGATAAGGTACAAAAATGTGACAGAGTATTCAGGAGAATCTCATTTTCGATGTATTGTACTACCTCTGGTATATATAAATCTCCTCTACTCTACTTAAATATAAACTTGCCTATACAGGTAATTCATGCTATTACTCAATTAGGCACAGAAAATAAATTTCAGTCAATATTCACACTCACTCAACATTCTTTTTATAAAATTAACCCACCTGAAATTTGTACTCTCTGCAACACTAATATACAGAAGATTATCATTTACTTTTTAACTATTCTATACGAATATACTACGCAAATAAACCATTCAGATGCAATTTTGTAACTGATTCTTAACTGAACAGAAGCAGCAATAAATAATCTAAAAAATCAGACAGCTAAGGCGTTAGCTAAGACAGGATTGTGGAATATTTTGAAACTTCGTGTACTTATGATAAATGAATAATAATTTTTGTAGTAATAATAAAATGTATAATCTATATACATATTATATGTACAGTACAGCATTTAAGTATACAGTATAAAGGTAAATGCGTTGTCTTTTTTGCGTGTTTTTGTGTATTTCCCTTTTTTTTTACAGTTTCCCTTACTATAGTGGTTTATAACGACGTTATTATATATTATATTACATGTAAATTTATTGCACTTATATGCGATACATTATTCTTCATATGTTATTATTATTATTATTTAAACTATAAGCTAACCTCGTAACCAACTGTAAAGTTTTATATGCAATAAAATTATCATTACTATTATATAGATAAGATAGATATAAGTATAAAGATAATAAGTTTAAAAAGAATCTACTTCCGAAAAAAAAAGTAAAAGTCGGTGCCAAGTAAAACATATATATATATATATATATATATATATATATATATATATATATATATATATATATATATATATATATATATAATATATATATATATATATATATATATATATATATATATATACCTTGCTACTATAACAACGAGTTTAGATTTAAAATTACTGAGGGCCGGCATTCACATTACTAATATTGTATGGCACCGACTTCATAATTATATAAAACAATTAATAATAATTACATAATAAACAATAATTTCTTAATTACATTAACCGTAACAACAAATAAGTATTAAATTGTTGTAGAAAACTTTTCTTTCTTGATTTTTACTTAAGTCACTTTTTTTACGTCTTTTTTTAACTAATTATTTTACAAAAAATAAAACCAGCCACAGGTAGGATTCGACATTTGTCCCGGATCGGAACCGAACGACATACAGCTGTTTCGAACTTGTTAGTTCTCATCAGTGCCGCATACGGTACGCCGATTCAGGACAAATGCCGAATGAATTTTATGGCCTATATATCTTTATCGATACGATCTCTGTCAGTAACTTATAAGTCGGAAATCGAGAAAGGAACCACCACAGGGGTCGAGGATCGCTTCTGGGTATAATTCAATGCCTGCCGGGGCTTTAGCCCGAGGAGTAGTTGTTTCCTAGAGCGATTATGTAATAGCTTTGCTATTCGGGAACTACTTTGATAGCCGCTTGGCGGCTTGGTGGTTCCTTTCTCGATTTCCGACTTATAAGTTACTAATTATTTTACAATTTTAAGTGATGGATAGATCCTACTAAGGATGCTTTGCAAATGAGAAAACTACGGCTACTTGAATAAGGAGTTCCATTGTGTATCTTCGAAGTCCAAGGTTCGATCTCAATGAAATTAATATGGGACCACCTTGGATCTATACTGAATCCAACGCAAAAAGAATAATTAAAATCCGTTCATAAACATAAAAGTTATACCCGAACATACATAAAAACATAAATATACAGACGAATTGTGAACATCCGCCTTTTTTTAAGTCGTTTAAATTCTATTTATATTTGGAAGTTTTTTATAAGGTTTTATTTAAATTTGAATATCTATAAAGTTGGAAAATAAATATATAAATAGAATATCCTTGACATCCGCGCTTTTCAAGTGGTACGTAGGCGTGTTATTATTCCTAACGCGTATTGAACGTATTTCTTTTTAGTTGAAGGATCATATATACCTACTTAAACATTTTAATTTGAATGCCTAAAACTGAGAACTATTTACAAAATTTTATAAATGCATGTTTTAATACCTTTAATGACTAAACTTATACTTGAAAGATAATCGCATCTGGCTTTTTAAAATTAATTTGAGTAAATTCATTTTAGAGGAACTCAGCTTAGAGAGATTAACATTGCCGCATCTGAGATTTATCACAGCGGTTTTGATAAATTAAGATGTATGATGATAAAACTAGCTATATACAAAGTTTAAAGCACTGGTTTTCATATTAATACCCTTCCATGAAATACTAACGTATTTTTTATGCAAGGGCTCAGTATAAAATTTATTATAAATTTTTCTCATTCAGCACCTGCGGATGTGTATAATCTTCCTGTCATACAGGATATAAATAATATTCAGGTATTATTGATAAAATTCGTCAGAGATAACTAAGGCTGTGGCAAATGTGTTGCATACCATTACATAGACGTCGCATCATAACAAGGGTAATAAAATAGAAATACAAAATAATTAGTATCAAACGCACTAAACTGTTACAAGTAAATATAACACTGTACGTGCTTACTCTCTTAACTAGCGTAATAAACTAACATCATCATCATGAACTGGAAACCATCTCTAAATACTTTGCAGCATCAGATATGTTTCCATATTTGTCTCAGAAAATGATGCCGAAAATGCTGATAAATGATACTTTCGCTGTGGTGAAAATATGTTCTTATAAATGGTGGTCCAACCATAATGCACGATGTTAATTGTGAGTCACACCTTAACGTCAAGTTTTTTGCCCAACTTAATTTGACATTTCTTTGTTTCAGTGTTTGACAAATTCAACCATGGAGAGGTGCACAATTGAGCATCGCGTTAAGATTGTTGAATCCTTTTACGAGAATGGGCGTTCAAATCAAAATGCATTTCGTGCACTTCGTGACTTTTTTGGTCAGCATAATCGAACAAATGTGTCCACAATCGGGAGAATTGTGCGCAAATTTCAGCAAACCGGGTCTGTAGGAAATGTGCAAACACCTGTGCATGCTCGCCCAGTTCGTTCTGCGGAAAACATACACTGCTGTTGTTCGCAATAGTGTAGCAGAAGAGCCGTCAACCTCGACTCGTCGTCGTGCCCAACAATTGAACATCTCACGAACATCACTGATGCGAATTTTGAATAAAGATTTGAATTTACACGCTTACAAGGTTCAATTGACCCAAGAGCTGAAGCCTACTGACCATTTCAAGCGTCGTCAATACGCCGAATGGTTGGTTGAACAGACAGAAGTGAATGGTGACTTTCACAAAGAAAATCATCTTCAGCGACGAGTCACACTTTCACCTCAGTGGATTCGTTAACAAGCAGAATTACCGCATTTGGGCAAATGAGAATCCACGAGTGATTGTTGAAAAGCCGATGCATCCACAAAGAGTGACTGTTTGGTGCGGTTTATGGGCTGGCGGCGTCATCGGGCCGTACTTCTTCGAAAATGAGTTCGGCCAAGCAGTTACCGTGAATGGTGCTCGCTATCGCGAGATGATGACGGACTTCTTGTGGCCAGAAATTGAGGATATGGACGTGGACGATATGTGGTTCCAACAGGATGGTGCCACTTGCCACACAGCCAACGAAATAATGGCACTTTTGCGCGAGAAATTCAATGGCCGTGTTATCTGACGTCGTGGCGATGTTAATTGGCCGTCACGATCATGTGATTTGACACCGTTGGACTTCTTTCTTTGGGGATATTTAAAAGAAAAAGTGTACGTCAGTAAGCCAAGAACAATTCAAGAGCTAAAGGATGAGATAATTCGGCACATTAACGACATTGAACCTCAATTATGTCTCAGAGTCATTGAAAATATGGACCATCGGATAGAGGTATGCCACCGACGCCATGGCGAGCATTTGGCCGATATTTTGTTTCACACATCATTGTCATAGATCCTTCTATCATAATAAAAAATATTTAGATAATTCTCTGAAAACTTCTTGTTTTATTTATAATTAACATCGTGCGTTTTGGTTGGACCACCCTTTACTTGGAGAACAACCGTTCGAAATTTACTGATGTAATACAGGCATACGTAAAATACTCTTTACGATCACTTAACGTATCTGTAGATACACTATCACTATTAGCAGTATCATCGCAAACTTATCTTTGTCTGATAAAATCGGTGTATTTCTTTAACACACTTTCGAACTGTTCTTTGACGTATTTATTTTTTGCTTCATCTATAGCATGTAGCAGTGAATTTACTTGGTTCACTTGGAAAAAACATTTTCATTTGGCGAGCATTAAACGTTCTGTGGGCTTTCGTACGTGAGATATACTTTATTATTAAATTAAAACATTTCAATTAATACAGTGAAGACAAGGTATAAGATCAAGATGAACTACGGCCCTACAGCCTGAAGAGTGCATTGCTGATCTCTCTCCAATTACGGTTCGTCGACCACTTAGCTCATTTCAACACTATCATCGCACCGTTACATTAACACTGCTTATAAATTAAAAGACAGTTATCTCGGTGAATAACCATACATCGCTTACAATCTAATAGAAATTTTATGATAAAATTTTATAATGAAATACTATGAATATTATTATTTTAGAATAACTAAGATTTGTGGATTTGATAAACGAAACGTTCGTTGCAATAAAACATTGCAAACTTCATGACTCCACTAGAAGCGCCAATTGTTACCAGCGCTTGCACACAGCCTTAGACATAATACTTTGAATATTTTATTAAGAAAGACATAAATTTCAGTTGAGAGTATCCTACTTTGCGTCGGGGTCGAAAAAACAAATATACAAGATGTATCATTTAAAAAGAGGACACTTCAACACTTTCTTCGTATTTGGAATATTTATTTGAGCTTAGGCATAATAACTAATCTTTTATAAGGTGAATCTTATCATATATTTGATGGCATCCCTAACTGAAAGCTATTCTATATATTTCGCATTGCGTTGAAGTTGGAAATAAAGTTAGAAAAGGTTGTCCAATATATAAAATGTTTCACCGGTAAAATCACATCTTAAGGTGAAATTCTGCTTTTATGCAATATAAGGTTTAAATCACGATTTGAATCTACTTATGGTTATAGTCTTAATATTTAATGTACAGAAGTGAAAAATTACTTTATGCTACAACAACTTAAATATTAAAATAAATCAAATCAGTATACCTGAATTGGCAATATGAGGTAAGTAAAACCACAAAAAAAAAAAATTTATTATAATTGAATGATAGTTGGCTAGGACAGGCTATATTCGTAACTTAATTAAAATTTTTATGTTAATTGTGTGGAAAAAGTAATTATCCTGAAAATTTATAATTATTTTAATTGTGTTTTTGTGAGCTTCAATGATAAAAACGATGCTAATTATTCGATCTTCTCCCACGTAAGATTGAACTTTTGTCAATTTGTCACTTAGTATTTACCTCATTCTTTTTCCTTAACGGCACCCTTAGTAAATTATATTATAACCATATGGACGAAAATCTACTATAGAACGGAACATGAGTGCGAAATACGAGCATTTAGAATAACTCGTAGTAGAAACTGTCACAAATTTTGATTTAACTTTTAGATTTAATGGTTTATTAAATCTATTTTCATTTTCAAAATTGTCCAAATTCTCGTATGCTATATTGATAAACATTAATTTCGTATTTCTATTTGATATGCCATTCCATATTATGAATTAGCGAAGCTTCAACAAGATTTGTTTTGCGATTATGTATTAGATCGAATATGCGATTATGTATGTAAATATCCGTGTTCTACTCTATATTTATAACTAGCTGTTCTCATACTATATATATCAATACGATCATGGTTTCAAAAGTTCTTTTATAAAATAAGCCTTTAATTGGATAAAAGCGGCGATATATAAAATTTTCAGAGTATGATGGCCATTTATATCCATACCGCATCAAAAACGTTTTCCTTCAATTTAAGTATATTCCAGTTTACACATTCAACACCATCAATCACAGATGAGTTTTATGATCCGATACCAGATATACCATTGAAAATTCATAAATCACAAGTCTGTACTAGGAGCCACAATAAATCGCAGCTGGCCGGGCAATACGCATCTACGCCGTTATTTTTCACAATTTTGAATGATGGCCGCTTATATGCCGCCAAACACGTCCGACCACCTCATGCTCTTCCTTCCTTCATATCTTTGCATTATGTCAGCTTGCGGCGTAAAATATTACTTTCCTTAGGTGGAACGCGCGGTCAGGAAAAACCAAAGGAGGGTTCAAATTCGTTGTCCATCTGCATATATTTCCGGAATTTATTTTCCGAGATGCTACCTGCGCCATCTGCTGAAACAAATATTGCGAATTTTCATGGACAGATCTCTTATAGTCGCATTCAAAGACGCATCATGGATATTGTTTCTATATTCACCAGTGTAAATGGGAAATACAACAAAAGAAAAATCAATCCTGAATACATCTCACGGGAACTCATGTCATACTGGCAATTTACGAATAGTTGTTAATTTCGATGGAAATGGCGAAGATGACACTGTTACTAAAAAATATCTACCTCAGCATACAATTTTTACATATGTAACTGATGGAGGTGCCACTATTATTTTAATATATATATATATATATATATATATATATATATATATATATATATATATATATATATATATATATATATATATATATATATATATATATATATATATATATTGTTGGGTGTACTTAAAGTTACCTAAATATGTTTATATATTTCTTATCTATTTTTAATCCTTAATCATGACATATAACATTTATCGATCTCTTTACACCCGCTATGATTAAAATATGGAAGAATCAAATGAAAATGCAGAAATGCTTAAAGGATATGCTTTACTTTATGTTTTATTTCATTCAATTGTCGGTAGTACACTGTAACCTGCCCAGTTCTTCTTCTCTCTGTACGATGCACGTCGGCACCACTCCGTCATCCTGGCGGGGTGCCGACATGTGTGCATGCGCGCGGTACGCGGTTATGACGACAGATCTTCGTGTTGCTTCATCAACGGTCACATAGATGGGAGAAAACGGAACTGGTTGTCTCAGGGGGTAGCAAGGGGTGGAAGCGTAAACCCGGGGGGTAGTGTCATGAATCTCCTCGAGTAGGTTAGTAGAGAGTGCATTCATATCGTCGTTGTGTGGTGGTGGGCCGTCAATGTCGATAAAACAAGTTTCATCAGAACTACCGCGTGTAAATGCAGGATTTCGTAAATGTCCGGCAAGCGGCCCATCTACCGGGGATTGCTGAGAGTAGTGGAAGTGAGGAGTTATGGGGTGATTTTCTTCCGTGAGATTTACTTTGTTTCGGCGTGGTGGAGGCGTGGGCGAGGGCGGCGACGTTGTTCGTGGAGCGGCTTTCATGGGTCTTATTACCCTTTATCTTGTATGTAAACGATATCTGAATACTTTTCAAATAGTCGGGATGATAGGAGTCGTGCCCAGTACAACAATAACGTTTAATAATAAAGAGAAAGGTGCAACTCACCTCGCCTTTCTTCCTCGCTAGCCAGCCAAGTGATAACACTAACTGAGTTTCCCACAAAACACCAAAACACTATACACTATACTCGACGCGCGTTTCGCCAACAAAGTTGGCATCATCTGAAAACTCTCTTAATTAGTTTTAATCATATCCAGATGTTGCCAACTTTGTTGGCGAAACGTGCGTCGAGTATAGTGTATAGTGTTTTGGTGTTTTGTGGAAAACTCAGTTAGTGTTGTCTTCACACCAAAGGTTCCAATCTACTCCAGAGCCAAATGATACACACACTGAGCTTAAACTAATTTATTATACAAGCACACAACTAAAATACAGACACACGGAGTAACAACTAAAAATAAACTCTACAATACCAACAGGGAAATAATATACTAAACCAGATATGGATATATTTACAATGGAAATAATTATTACAGAAATTGTCGCGAAGTTAGTTACAAGCATGACTACGAAAATGGATGCTCGAAAAGGCAATTTCTTAAGTACTCTCGCCCTAGCTCGATGGTGACATTATTTGGCCTCCAGTCAATCAGGGCACGGCTCCCTCAAATTAGTCCGTGGGTTTGATACTTACTCCAAGCTCGATACAGCCGTCGAGAACGTCGCCCTCCCCCGTGCCGTGGACGCCCCGTGGTACGTGAAGAAGATCGACATCCGAAGAGACCTGGAATTTACCACCGTGATGTAGAAAATTCGAGCCAGGGCTCGGAAGCTCTACGATCAAGTGGGTGCCCACGATAACCTTCTCATCCGAGCAGCTTCAAACTACGACCGAGGAGGACCAGGAAGACACAAGAGACCCAAGATCCAGGTAATATAACCTTATAGACGCCCTTTACAAGTCAAACATATCTTTTTCTTTCAGCTGAGCCCAATTGCTCTACTGACCATTTCTATCTCACGGGGCTTTAGGTACCCTTAACCATTTTTATGTTACAGGAAAGACACACGACTTCACACCTGACTCCAAACACCGGGATCCTTTTCTAATTTGAAAAGGGCCCCTCCCGAATAACAAGACTCAGTCAATCGACGGCGATCCAAGCGACGCGGTTCACCTACATTGTCGTGGAAGATCGCCTGATAGAGGCCCAATTCTCGGGCATCGTGCTAGTCGCGGCACTCACGCCAAAAACACCCCCCGGGGGGCTGACGCTGGCGAAGCGATGCTGCAAAACAAAGCGACCAAAGGTAAAGAAAATGCTGAGAATAAGTCCCTACCAGCAGGACATATAGGCGTCAGGACCAACGGAGGTCGAGGGGAGCGAACCGCTGTCAGTCGCGCAGGCCTTGATTGCGGGAGGCATCTTGCCTCCCATGTAGAGACCCGCGAAAGTGGAAGCAAAGCTCGGCCCACCTTCGTACGACGGTCCCGGTCTACACGATGGGCGAGTAAAGAGCGGTAATCTCGCTCCGCTTGCCGACAAACCCATCAAAAGTCATTACGCCTGCCAATAAATATTGGTGTTATTGGTGAAAATTTGCAATTCTAAGGGAGCAGCGGCGGTGACAACACATTATACTACCAGTGTATATTACATATTGGTTGTTCGGAAAATAATTGCGAATTTGATATTTGTGTCTTTGACGGTCATTTTTATAATACACATTTATTTTTTATGATACAAATTGTATATCGTTTGAAGAGCATTTTTCTCTCTATCTGTATATCATCAGGTTTATTTTAAAATATTTTTATCCTATTCTTCAGAACGACAAATACAAGGATAAGATCCAAATTCCAGCAATTTCTCGCATTGAAGGAACAAATGTAAAGTAAGTAACTTGGTCTCTGATTTGGAAAAATAATAAATAAATTATATATATATATATATATATATATATATATATATATATATATATATATATATATATATATATATATATATATATATATATATATATTTATATATATAAGGTTTATAATTTATCTTATAAAATGTGTAAAGTGTTCTAAAGGAAATACTTTCAAATTATTTCTTAATTTCGACAAAACTTGTCATAAAATGCACAAAGTTAAACTTTTATTTTCCTGTCAGTCGCATTAGTTCTGCATATTGTTATATTAGTTGAAATAAATCTGGAATAGAAGTACTTTTTCAAATAATATGATTTACAGTATCATAACAAAATATCATTGTCCATCTGCATATATTTCCGGAATTTATTTTCCAAGAAGCTACTTGCACCATCTGCTGAAACAATTATTGCGAATTTTCATTTTTATCGCGAGATGTCTTACAGTCGCATTTAAGAATGCATCACGGAGATGCACGTATATCCAGCAATATACACGTAAATGAGAAATACAACAGAAAAGAAACGATCTTGAAAATATCCCACAGGAGCTCATATCATACTACTAATTTGCGGATAGTTAATTTCGGGAACGACACTAATTAAGGTACTACTAATTGAAAATATTTACCGAGCATTCAATATTTATTTACATATGTACCACTCTTGTACTTGGGCTTATTTAAATATGTTTATATACTGCTTATTTGTTTTTAAATCTGAATCATCACATATAATATTTATAGATCGCTTGAGACCCGTAATGATTAAGGACTACAAGGTAAAATCTAATGGAATGAAATGTTTGAGATAAAAGTTTTATAATACATTTAAATACTTTAAAATGACATTGGCATATTCCCCATTTCATTCGATTGTAGGTTTGAAGTATACAGTGGACATTGTTTAGAGCTTTTAAGAAATGCTTAAGTGAAATATTTCACAATACTACACATTTTAAAGTAGTACATGTAAATAGTTTTAAATGATATTGGCGCCTTCGCCATTTTCTAAATATGCGCTCTGGATATATGCATTTTGAATGTGTATTGGAGAAACAATTGTAAAGTAAATAACTTCAACTTCGGCTTGAAGAAGTAATAAACAAATTATGTGACAAACAGTTTTAATAGGCATTAGCATCAAATATATAACATTATACTTCATAAAATATTATTTATATAAGAAAATCATTTTATACGAATTGGTGGAGATGGAAGTATAATTTTTAAATTAATTACATAGTTCATCCTCAGAAAATCATAAGAGAAAATCATCATACTGTTTCTTATAAAAAAAATTTATAAACATTTTGCTGCAAAATTTCTTCAATATCTACAAACATCTACCTTAATGGTGTGGTTTTTTATTTTAGAGTCTGACTACAAATAGACCATAGCACCGTAAAATATTTCAAACATTCGTGCAAGAAGTTTTAGGTTCTACAAAAGCACACAATGTATAAATTTTATTCTCCTGCCACTATTTTTACAACTTGACATGAGCACCTCCGCCATTTTTCAATTGTAGGTTCCAAGCACACGTCGGATATTGCTTAGAACCTTTAATAAATGTATAAATGAAATGTATCACAATACATACTGTAAAGTAGCACATGCGATTACTTTTAAGTAACATTGACACCTTCGCCATTTTTTCAATTGTGTGATCCAAATACGCACTGGAAGAACAAATATATAGTAAGTAACTTGGACTTCTATTTGGAGGATAAACGAATTACACAACAAACATAGTTTTAATAGGCATTAGTACCAAATATGTAACTTATTTATTTTATGAAATATTATTTATTAAGCAAATATTTTTTAAAGAATTGGTAGAAGGGACACCATAACTTTTAAATTAATCATACAGTTACTTAATTATACAAAGTTAATCATAAGAGAAGGCTATCATATGATTTCTGTAACAAAAATAAAATAAATTTTGGTTCTGTTTTTTATACTCATTTCCTATTGGTATTTGTCCCTTTGTCCTTTGATTGAACTACTTATATAATGGGGATCAACAACTAGTAATTTTCACTTTTAATGCTTGCACTTCTTGGAAGATTTTAAAATTTTATAGAAAATATATTACGATATATTGCGTATTCATCAACATTTTGCTATTTGACCCTACATTGTTTGTGGACTTATAAAAGAAATACTACATTAATAACCAACCTAACCCAAATGCGAGTAATAAATAAATATGAATGGTATATGTCCAAGATGGATTTAAACGCAACGAGTATTTAATACAAACCTGTTTATTTATCGGTTCCATTTCGCTTGATTTGGTTTAGTTGATTCAATTCACTTCAAAATAAAATATCGAAATCAATTTTAGTTAATTAATTTAGCTTGTGATATACACTGGTGGAATGTAAAATTCTGTAGATTAAACAACCACAATTTTTTTGAATTTACAAATCAAATACGTAACAGTAAGTTAACATGTCGTCCATATTTGTAATCAACATATCATAAATGTATCGGTCAGATACTTGTCACCGTTCACACGTTAATTATAATCTGTTGAGAAACATGATGAAGAAGGAATTTTACAGGCTATTTATAGAAAATTATAATTCCCCATGATGAACTTACTTGTAAATGAATTTCAGTAGTAAATTATAGCATCAAATGCCTATAAGTAATCGAAATGTGTAATATGTATTTTATAAAATATTATTTGTTTACGAAAATTTTTATATAAGAATTAGTGGAGATGGAAGTATAATTTTTAAATTAACTATACAGAGTTAATCCTCAGAAAATCATGAAAGAAAATCATTCAATCTATTTCTTATATAAAAAATATATAAATATTTTGATGTACAATTTCTCCAATATCTAAAAACACCTACCTTGATGGTGTGATGTTTTATTTTAGAACATGAATACCAATAGAATATAGCACCCTAAAATATCTCAAATATTAGTACAAGAAATCTCAGGTCCTACAAAACCACACGATGTATAAATTTTACTCTCCTGTCACTCTCTTTACAAATTGGTATTGGCACCTGCGCCATTTTGTTGAAATGCAGATTCCAAGTCCATGTTGGATATTGCTTAGAGCTTCTAACAAATGCTAAAATAAAATGTATGACAATACATCTAAATACCTTAAAGTGGCACATGTGATTACTTTTAAGTGTCATTGACACCTCCGCCATTTTTCAAATTATTATTATTAGTTCATATATATTGTTGTTATAATCAGTTCTTATAATTAGTTCATAATTTCAAAGACCTTTGTAGTAGCTTTCTATATGGAACCGTCGTAAATTTTACACACATAATTAATGAAAATCAGCAAATCCAACACGGTGAAACTTGACCACTCTTAATCCTATGACTGTAGTGTAAATTTGCTGATATAAAATTTAACACCAGGGTAATTAAAAAAAAATTCCACTACTATAATTAAAAGCTTTCGGCGTAAATTTAATATAAATACACCACAATGTAGCGTACTTCTCTCTACATTATAATTATTATAATCCATGCGACGGTTTTATTCTACAATAAGCATGAATTTAGCCTTGATGTCGTTATTGCTTTAAACTTGAGCCAATATAGTTGATTTATGATTAATCTATCTATCTTAAGAAACAAGCGTTATCGTCAGCTGAGTATTAAAAATAATTGCTTAGATAACTAAAAAATATCCTGAATATGTACTAGGATTTAATAGGGAGTATTAGGAGGAGTTGTCTGAAAAGGTAGGTACCAAAGTTTCACAATAAACTAAATAATGTAATATAAATGCATATTTTGTATCTAGCATGTGCCATTTGTTCTCTAATTATTATTTAATAATAACATAAATGTTATCAAGAGTATCACAAAATTTTTATTTTTAATCCTCCGTCGGGCGTAGCAGATCTGTGAGATCGGGTAGTCAATTTTTTTTTTGTCCTTTCGTATGTATACGACTATTAACTCCCTCACGGATTCCTAGCTCCAAACCACTATTCTCGAAGTGGTGTCGATTTTTATTTAGTGCATTTCCTAGCCTTGTATGGGCTATCCAGATCTATCAGATACACTGCGCCTGATTACGTAATTATTATCATGTTTTATATTTTGTTAGATTTCTTTTATTATAGAAATTAATAATGCTTTTTTGGGATCTCTTACACTTACTCATTCTGGCATTTTATGGTATTATTATGCAATATTAATACACTTGGTTGTTAATTTATTGGTTTATGCTAAATATCGTTACCAACAATGTGACGTTTATTTTTGTTTGGGGCATGCTAAAATGATCAAGAGGAATTATAATTCTTTACACTTAAAATAGGCAGTCACTTATAACTTTTCTTTGTAATTCATGTTCACAATTTTTTTATATAAAACTTGACTTTTATATGAAAAAATTTCAAAATATTGTTCAATACTAATTTATGTTGGTGCTTTGTCCTTAAAACAGAAAAAAATCTTGTCAACATCTGGTTCTCCTATAAAAATCTTCCAAAGTTATAGTTTTACAACATTAAATGAGTTAATGAAAATTTAATTATTTCGATTAATAACTAGTGTAAATTATCCATTATTTTATTGTACTAATTAAATTAAGCGTTTAATTAAATCTCCACCTCATTAAAATCTAAATTGTTTAGTATTAGATTATGGAATCCCTCAGATGCATTACGCCCGAAAGTGCTTAGATTCATACTGCGCCAGAAGGAAGGTTAATAAAAATTAAATCCCTATAAGAAGCATGATCAAGAGTTGATTATAAGGGTTATTAAAACGTGAAGTAATGTGCCTGTTTGTAATTTGTATCACAATCAGAATATTTAAATGAACTGTCCTAAGAATTAAACATTAAAAGTCACGACCAAGTTTATTGAAATTAATATTAATATTAGTACATTTCTGAAGAAAGTCTTGAATTTTTACTAACTCGCTGAAAAATTCCATCAGTGAAATAATATTTTACATATTATTCTTATTTGTTGCTCACATATTAATAATAACATGTTACTTCTATCAATTAGTAAATTGCTTCTGTGGGTATACTCTTACCAGTATATTAAAACGGTAAAACAGTGTAGTGAAATCCTTTCACTATAAGAAGGATTATTAGTATTGTAGATATTCAAAAGCTTCTGGATATCGGTGAGGCGCATTTATTACTTATTAACCCAAGAAAGCATTTAGAAAGATACGATTAGAATATTTAATTAGAAGGCTCGATAACACAAACGCAGGTAGTACTTGAAATATAACATTTCAGAATTTAACTGCGTTATTACGAATATATAAATATTTCCTAAATTACTACACACGCACACTTCGATATTTAATTAGTTTAATATATGTATATTAAAAATAAAAAATACAAAGTTTATATAATAAAGTATATTTCATTTCATTTGTGCATTACTCCGAGCGTTCTTGGTCTTTAGATGTTAATAGTCGGTTAAAAAATACAAATAGGGAACGGAAAACATCGGCAAAATGTAGTATTTATTTTTACATAAGATTACCTGCTAATACATATTATTATAGAAAGTAATTAGCAAATACGGACGCTGCCTTGAACACAATTCTTCATATCAGTCCATGTGGATATGTTTTAGCACGGATGAGTGACATCCCCATACTTACAACGACTTTATTATATCGCTTTAATTAATAGTTTCTTAAGGGATTATTAATTATGGAGAAACATACTTCCAATTTAGTGTACTATAGTGATTTAAAGAAATTTAGTTATATACGCTAAATTTTTTATTGAAGATCCTGGTTCTATTTGAGGTGATAATATCCTCGGAGAGATATTACAGACAGAAAACCCCTCTCCTGACCCTCGCCAGGTTCTTTGACGCCCGCGCCCCTCTGGTAAATTAAACCTTACTCTTCTTTCTCTGAAAATAAAAATGCATGCAGTCTACTAAATGTATGTTCTATAGTGAACAGTGATGCAACAGCTGATCTTCTACTGTCCGATCCTCCTTTACTAAGCCTTCTACTTTACATTTGTTACATAATTGTAGTTGTTTACCAGTAGGAACAGAAAATATCCTAGGTCACCTACATAAGATGTTCAAGGTTTTAGAACTTTGTAAAATTATAAGAAATAATTAAACCTTTTGCTGATGCATTAATTTTATCCAGGAGTATATCGCACATTCTAATAAAATAATATAATGAAAGCGAAATAAAGATAATTATCATGCCCCAACCTGCCCTATATCTAGTTCATCTGTCCGCCGGCATTAGGCGATTGGGAAAACCACATTAATTCAACGAATGATAAATTAACTGAATTCGTGTATTTTTCAACGGGGCTTTTAAGGGAAGCGAATAGGCAGTGAGACATTAATCGAACAAATCGACCTGATGAAACTGGGAAGTAATCGCGATTTTGATTCAAATGATTTAATACGTGAATGGATTTTAAATGAATATTACCGCGTTCATGTTTAAATAGTAGCAATGGGTATAGAAAGAAAAGAAAATGGAAATTGTTTTGATTAATTAATATGTTCAGAGAGCAATTACTACACGCATTTAGACTTTTAAATTGAAATAATACTCTTTAAAAATAAATACAAGAAGATACAAACATGTAATAAATTACCTTCATTCAAAATTGCTTCCTTTTCCATATATACCTATCGGTTATCTATACCAATTTCAGAGTTACAACTCTATACAAAAATATACATGTAAGTAAGAAAATAGTAATAAAGAATCATAGTATATCAACTTTTGCTTTAATTTAAAGGCAGCCTTTCATTCTAGAAAATGGTTGGAGATTATCGATCTTTAAAATCTGATTCTCATTAATATAAGACGGTCCAGGAAAACAAATTGCATAAAACAGTATTATCTTTAATTTACGATAATACTGATGTATGTAGTGTTTTCTAATTCTTTTGTTTTCTTTTACTAATTTTAAATAGTGTTTAATAGTGTTTTCTTTTAGAATTATCTTTACCTTCGAGTCATAAAATGACGAATAAATAAAAATGTACGAATAACTTAATAGTTAACTTTACGCCTTAAATCGTAATATTAAAGGTAAAAACGTACTATGGTACATACTTTAATAATAATTATGATTGTTATATGCAGATATAGTTATATATAATAAGCGAATTAGTAGAAGAGGCCAAGGATTGAGTGGTCAGCTAGATCTCCGGCTCTAAATCCGCTGGACTGGACGCTTTTTTTGTGGAACTAGTTTAGATCTAAGGTATATTTGATACGCCAAATTGATTCATTAAAAGACACAATTAGAAACGAAGTAAGATTAATTAATGTCGAAACTCTATATAAAATTTTACAATAATTTCAGTTTTAAATTACATATTGTCAAAAGATAAATGGCAGATAATCTGCAGACTTAATTTGTTTGATTTTTGTTTGAATTATCATTTTTATAATATGTGTATATGTATGTATGGCTGGCTTAACACCCCAAATGGGGTAGCTTCGCTTATAAAAGCTTTCTAGATCTAATTTCCTGAAAATGATCAATCCCCACAAATTTTTTTTATTTTCCTAGATATGTTAGATATTTTTGTTTCGATTTCTGGTTTCGTTCATTAGGTTTCTCACTACGCTGCTATTGTTCAAGTCTTTCATTTCTTGTATCCAAATTAATATTGGTCTACCTCTATGTCTCTTACTTCCTAGTTCCCATCCTATTATCACATCTTCATTTTTCAGATATATCAAAGCCATCTTAGTTTTTGCTCCTTAGTAATTGCTATAATATTATCTCCTTTTAATTCTTCTTTTATTTCCAAATTAGTTCTCATTCTGTATTCTCGATCTACTGGTCGTATTGAATCCAATATTACTCTCATGATTTTCCTTTCACAAATGTCATTCTTTCGTCTTCTTTTTTTGTTATAGTTATTATCTCTTTTGCATAGGTAAGTATTGGTCTTGTTATTAACATGTATAACCTCATCTTAGTTTTTCAGGTTAATGTCTTATTCTTTCGTAGCTTCGTGTTGGCTTGCAGAGCTTTATTGGCAGATAGAATTTCTTTCTTAATTGTAGTTGACCTATTTCCTTTACTGGATAGTACTACTCCCAGATATATGAACTTATACACCTCCTCGAGGTGGTTAGATTCATGACTCCATACTTTAATTGACCCACTTCCTAGTTCCTTCCCTATCCTCATTATGTTGGTTTGACTTTTGTTTATTTTCAGTAATCTGTTTTGTAATATAGAACCTACCACAAAATTATATGCAACATAGGTAAATAAATGTGTTCTCTTAAACAGCATCATCAGGTAAGAGTGTTGCTATTTAAAAAAGTGCACATTTAAAAACACAATAATCTTGTCGAAACATTTTTTCTTAGTTGCCCTGTAAAACTTTATCGAATTTGTTGAAATTTCTATACGTTCACTGTATTTTTTAAATTCATGCTGATTGGGGTAGTGGAGTAGTCACAGACAATGTCAAATATTTTTTCACTGACTGAAGATAAAGGTTTTACATATATTTTACTGTGGCTTAACTAATGATATCCTATTATTCACACAGTTTCAATTTTTTTATATTTGGTAATACCTCCCGCATCAGACTTTTCATATAATAAGTATAAATCGTCGATTTACATTTAATTATAAAATAAATAATTGGTAGCTTAAAATTTTCTAAGTAAAACTCCTTGCCTCCCCTTAGGTTTTTATATAGTCCTAAGAGCCAAATTTTATGAGAGCATATTATAAAACCCTCCTCCTTCAGCTATATTAATAAAAAGGCTTAAAATTCATTTAGACGTACCTTGACGAGTCTCGCGTGCGCTAAATAAACCTTAATGAACACTTTGAAGGGAGTTTCGGCTTGATTACGTCTTGTAGTGAATTCTAATTTGGGTTTATCATCCTGTCAGAATTTTATCAGATAAATACATTCCTTATCTACCTACGTCGGAAAATAATTATTTGTCAGCTGCTAAGTAGGTGTTAGGTACGTATAAAGAAGTTCTTCGGGGAAGCGTTTCATAATGAAATTGTCCAAAATAGCACATTGTATCAATGAGCACTCAATATTCGTCAGTTTTATTTATCAGTATTTATTTATTTTCTTGTCTGCTGTTTCCTCTTCAAGTTTATTTTAATATGTATTTATTACTTCGAGATCCACATTTAGCTAGATCTATTCTTTAGCCTTATTTATACACCTAGCCGGCTGATGTGGGAATCCAAACCACGCTCGGATTACTTCAAGCTGGAAGTGTAGGCCAGCTTCAAGGAATTCATTTCCTACCAAGCGTAGCCCATTACACTACTTCACTATAAAATTTTATATAGGGAATAGAAAGAATAAGTGAAACCCATTTTAAGCATCTAGAGGTGATGATAATACTGTAAGAATTCAGTTGAGAGTCTAGCGTAGACCTCATCAAAGTCAGTCACTTGTTCTGGTATCTGTAACATGGATGAGTGTAAGTTTCATCTTTATAAGGTAAGGTTTCCTATTTATTATTCCTTTCAGTTAAAATTTTGCTTCGAGTTTAATTTCAACAATTCATCAAAAGACCAAAACTTTTTAGTTGTTTCTCTTTCTGTGCATTTGAGTAATGAATAACAGCATTTGATGTTTATATGCTTTATAATAGAAGTATGTTTTATAATAGAAGAAAAATTAAGAAATTACATTTTAATGAAATTTTATAGGAAATCGAAATTTCGTTAAGATTTCTTTGACAAAGAAAACTGTAACCAAATAAAATAGGATTTGTATATTAGAGAAAATGTTCAAGCTTGGAAACAATAAGCTATCTGTTATAGTCTGATACTGACTTGAATCAAATCATTGGGATTCTCTCATGATATCCAAAGGTCTATTTCAGCGCTACTGATATTCGCTTGCTTATATACGGATATTTTATATATTTTCTGCGGATATTGGAAAGAAGTTATGAGACGTTACGGTAGAAGGTAGGTTGTAAAGACACAATTTTAAATAAATATATTGTTTTTTATTCGAATCTTGTTTCGTATCACTAGGACGTATTGTTGTACCGCACCTGTTCTTGTTGCCTTAAGGGCTGTGAAATAAACAGTGGTGTTTACTTCAATACATAGATTTATTAAAACTAAGCAACAACGGTGAACACTTTAAATAAAACGTTCTGTATAATGTTTATAAAACTGATGAATGCCTAAGTTACGTGTTAGGCAGTGGATGTAGCAATGCATGCGGTCGGCTTTCGGTTATCTGTTTTATAGCCTGTTCCTCACATCTAGCTGTGACACTACGGTGACGGCTTTTTTGTCACTCAACATAGTTATTCACAGCAAGATATGATGCCGAAATAAATGCTGCCGACTCGACCTTTCCCAAGATAGATAAGTACATTTTTAAGGGAATCAAATATTTACAGTGACCCTAATAACTCACTGCCATAAACTAAATAGAAATCTTAACATATATTTAAGTACAATTCTTAATCTTAATTTTTGATGAACTATTTGTTTACATTATTTGCTGAACAGAAACCAATAATTTTCAAAGTAGTACTAAGAGAGAATTAGTTAAAAATATGCAAAAAGTTAAAGTATACCAAATTCTGTTAGGCAATCTAATGGAACAGTTTTATTTATGTATTTGCCTGTAAATAATGGCGAATTAGTATGTGGCTATCAGGTTGTCTACTGATATAGGAATAATTATTTTATTTCTAACAGTTGGCAGCATCAATATAGAGTTATCATTTATATATATATATATATATATATATATATATATATATATATATATATATATATATATATATATATACATTAAGGATATTAGAGTGAAAGTGGGTGAAAAAATTGCTTTACTAAGCTTAAGGCCAATGCCATATTGTAGTAGATTACACTGCAGGTAGTCTCAAAACTGCGAAATTAGACCACTCACGAGGTAAGCAGTAAATACCCTGGTATTTACTCAGTCGCATTGAAACCTTTCGAGAGTGAATATCGAGTATGTATGAATGTACGACCTGGCCGCACATAAAATACATCCTGTTCCCTCCGAATGCTGTCTCACTCTTTCTTCTACGTATATAAAGAAAATCTTACATTTTTCCTATTCTTGGTAAGCTGTACATGTAACAATTTTCTAGAAATGTGACAATAAGACACGGTAAGGTGGTATAATTCGACTATATCATTATCAGATGAGGTAAAATATCATATTATTCACGTAACAGGAACATTTTAAAGTATTTTATGAAATGTAATTTTGGTACAATATACATTATATTTTATTTATAAAATTTTTAAAAAACAGTAGACTAATTATCTGCAAAACATAAGATGTAGTTGTGTCTGAAATCAGGCGATGAATACAAATGAGATGACCATTTTGAGTGGAGAAGAGAAATGTGCGTTGAGTGTCGTATAATTTTTCAGTGTTTTATGAAAAACTGGTGTCCTGTATCTTGTTACTGCATCTAAGGTTCAATTCACACCTAAGGACAAGGTCTTCAGACTCCAGATTCATCCAGAGGTATTAATTTATTGTTTTTTTTTAAGCACGAGAAGAATATGAATAAAGAAACGAATTACAACATTATATTTCTTACGTCTTCTAACTTCCTATATGGGGAACAAGAAAAAAAGTATGAGATATATCTATGATCCTTTATTTCTTAACACAAAATTAAGTAGGTATACTGTATACTTGTGAAATATCGCGTCCGTAGGATATTATAAATAATACAGAAATATGATTCTGAGGTTTTCATATAAATTTGAAAACCTTGCTTATTCGTAATAGTGTATATTACACAAAAATAATTTAGTAAATGTATACAAGGACAATAAATAAATGTCTAACGTTAAATCATAATATACAATTTACAATTTTTCCATTTTAGTTAATCTCTTATTCATATAAATTCATAAAAAAAAATTCATATAACGTTTCAACGCTCAAACATTTCTCGATGAATATGCAATATTTGTTTATGGCGAATAGATCCATAAGCAATTTAATAACTCGTGTAAAAAATTTCAAACAGAATTCCACAGGCGAGTCTACAGCAAATAGTTATTATACCATACTGTATACCTCCTACAACGTCAATTAAAATGCTAATTCCAGTTTTTCGTTTTTCGAGAGTTTTTGATGCCCGTCCACATTGAAATTCCAAAGCATATGTTTTAACATCAAAGAATTATTTTTGTAAGTTTGCATATGCATAGTATTTATTAGTTTGGATAATTTTCTTTCATGGTTCGTATATATGGGATGAACTAAAGCCTATATGAGGCAAAATCATAAAGACTGTAGACGCTAATAGTAAAATAATAAAATCATAGTATGTACTTACAAGTATAGTATAAGTATACTTGTAAGTTTTTATAAATATAACATTTTCCTTTTTAGTTCAGAATTTTTATTTTAACTTGAAGGAAATATCAAGAAAATACAAATGACAATGCAGTTTTTTGCAATTTACACCATTCGTAATTCGTACAAAATCTCGTCGCAATTGCGTTCTATTTTGAGAACCCTGATATCTGCCATAGTGATCATTAACCTACAAGAATGCAAGACATAATAGAGGTGAGTTTCAAGGAGCATATAGCCTGTGCAGGAAGAAAAGTTATACACACAAAATAAACAGGCAGGCATGTCAGTACCGGAATAGATAGAACAGAAGCTAGCTCAAGAAAAATTGCGGAAGAAATCGACTATAGCAGTACATTGAGTGAATTCTAGACATACTCCAAGATTAGGCAAGACCTCGTAAGTTAAAGGACAGTCTGATCCAGATTCTACAAATAAGCAATAAAGATATATAATAATCCTAAGAACTATCATAAGACAGGGGAATTAACTTACTAAATATATTGAAAGTTCAATTTACCGCTCGTCCATTCAACTGTGAAAATTACACAATACAGGGTGTGACAACAATTGTTAGGTCTAGTGTTTCTGATCCGATTATGAAAAATAAAAAGTTAAACACAAAGATATGACACGTACTAAAAAATTAGATTTATATACCCATTTTTCTATCAATGCCTTAATGTCAAGTACTAATTAACTTTTTTTTCAGATGGAACTATATAGTATTTAATTAGTCTGATAGAACTTCTTTCAGAAATAGAAAAATTAGTTAAATTTTCTAAAATTTAACTAATTTTAAATTTAGTATAAACATTATTTAAATAATTGTAAATAATTTTAATAAATATTATAAATAATTTGGTATAAACATTAAATAATGTTTATACCAAATCTCTTAAATACGATACGATTAACAAATATTCTTTGTTGTTTTTTTATTATAACATATATGAGTATACAGATATTAAAAGGCTACCATTAACACCCATTTATTAATGGTAGCGTAATGTAATTGATAACTTTGGCCTAAGTTCAAATTAATGACAAATATATAACTTCATTTTAAACAAATATTGCACATATCTTACAGTTTTATCAATAAATTTAGAAGATACTCAGTAGATTTATTAAAAACATATATAGAGAAAACAAGAACCCCATACCAAGCAGTCTTCTGTTTTGCTCAGTGGCGGCTGGTCAGGGGTGACAGGGTGGGCAGTGCCCACTCTTCTAACTTATAATTCACTCTTCTAACCGTGGAATAATTACCATGGTTGCCTAGCGTGGTGAGTCTCGCGTCGCGGCCGGGTGGGCAGCCACGCCTTTTGCCATCCTGGCTTTGTAAGTACATACGAGACAGCGCAAGCGCAAGCGCCTCGCATAATTAAATAATTATATTTATTGCTTTAATAAATAAATACAAGTAAATAAGTGTCTGCCAAGATTAGTTTTAAAATTAATATTGATATTATTGACATAGGTATACTTTCAACATCCCTTAAAAGTTTAAATTATTTCACAATAATATAGAAACATGGGAATCTGGAATATAAAATTAAATAAACAGTAAACACATGAATGGAATTAATTAATTAATAGAATTACGAATGATTTGAAGACATAAAAAATTATACACGTGTAAACTACATGAAACTATTTGAAACACGGGCACAGCTTACTCGAGTCTCGTATAAGCTGTGACACGGGTGGGCTAGACCACCCAGCTGAAGAAGCCTTCGGCATAGCGGTGAATGAATCGAGAATCTCCGATCTCCGTATTTCCGAATTCAGTTTTCAGAAACATTGTAGAACGTTGTATCTCAGCGAGGTCTGTACTTTGTAGGTTAGGATTTTCAAAATTTTAACGGATCTTTAACAATAATTACAATAAATTAGTATGGCGCGGCGGTCTGTCTGTGGAAGTTGGTACTTTACATTTGTGTTTGTTTAGTATTGTATTTATTTAGTATTTATACCATGGCGAACGTGAGAGAATTTCTCTATAACAGTATTTGTTATATTATTAAGTAAAATTATTTTGGTTATTAATGTATTAGAAAATGTGTAAATATAAAAATTGTGTAGCATTCATAAGAGTCTGTACTAGGTTTATGCAATTTTAGTGCTATGGATTTTCAACTTGAAAGCTGAAAGAATTTAAATCTTAACATATACTTGCACAGTGACTAACATAGAGCGATGAGTCAAAGTTTTTTTTTACTATATTTTACTTCATTATTTTGCACTATAGAACCTACTAATAGTTAGTTGTTGCCCATCCATGACAAATCACCACGATCTGCCACTGGTTTTGCTTGGTAAGGTCAATGATGACATTAATTCATCAGTGAACTCAATGTTTACATCATTACTTCACTAAGCATGAATGGATATAATAATTATAAGACATTCGGTATTAGAAGAAGTGGTACGGTAAACTGAAACATACCACTGACCATGAAAAATATTCGTAATGATACTGAACGTAAATTTAAGTATATTTGAGATAGTTCAAAATTAGTTTTAATCATCTCTTGTCACGTACCTCTCATTCCAGTAGCCATAGAGCCATGACACAGCGATGATTGCAAAACCACTTTAATGTTAGTGGGCATGGTCGCGTTCCAAAACGGTATACCATTATGTGAATAAGTGGGTGCACAATATCCAAACAATAGAATTCTTGAAACCTGGGGCTGCACGGGAAGAAGATCGAACTGTACGACCCTCGAATGTATTCTTCAATGGCAATACACGACTAATATAAAAAAACAATAAATTTTAAAATTTATTCTTTCCAAAATAAATCAGTGTCAACTTAGCAGAACAACTTTGAAGAATCCAAAAATGTATTGCCGTTAATTAACCGTTAATTAATCGTGAAAGTTATAATTTAACCGTTCTTCAATTTCAAAAAATTTTGAGTGTTCTGCAAACTTCACATGAAGTTAGCAAAACATCTGTCAACATTTTTTTTTTTTTTGTTAAAAGTAAGTATATATGTAATTGCCACTTTTTAACCGTAAACAAATGGTATAAACGAAATTTGAAAAAAAAATTTATTTTTTCAATATTAGTAAAATAACTCAAAACTGGAAGTAACGAAGAAAAAAAGATAAACACGAAAGAAAATTGATAATTTACATCTGCACAAAAGACCAGAGGATGAATTAATTAAGACTAAAAGTTGTTCTGTTAAGTTACGGGGAGTAAAATCCAAAAATTAAAAAAAAAAATTAAAATACTACCCGGCGAAGATGCCACGATTAATTAAGAGAAGGCAAACGGTGAATTCCTAAATGGAAACTAATCCCCGTAAGACACTGTAAAACGAGATTAATGACTATTCTGCTAACTTCCCACGTGGAAACTCCAAAAATCTAAATAAAAAATTGCAAAATTATCACGGCAAATACGAAGACTTCACGATTAATTAAAAGAACGCGAACGGTAAATTCCTGAAGACAAACTGACCTATATAAGTCCTTCTCAAACAAAATTCAAGAACAGTTACAGTTACAAGGGAAGTTACCAGAACAACCATTAATCTCGTTTTACAGTGTCTTACGGGGATTAGTTTACGTTCAGGAATTTTACTGTTTGCCTTCTTTTAATTAATCGCGATATCTTCGCCGGGTCACAGTTTTCATTTTTTTTTTTCAGATTTTTTAATTTTGTTCCCCGCAACTTAATAGAACAGCTTTTAATCTTAATTAATTCATCCTCTGGTCTTTTGTAAAGATGTAAATTATCAATTTTCTTTCGTGTTTATCTATTTTTTTTCGTTACTTCCAGTTTTGAGTTATTTACTTAATTTTGAAAAACATTTTTTTTTCAAATTTCATTTCGTCATATACCATTTGTTTACGGTTAAAATGCGACAATTTCCTATATACTTACTTTTAACAAAACTAATTTTTTTACAGATGTTTTGCTAACTTCATGTGAAGTTAGCAGAACACTCAAAAATTTTTAAAATTGAAGAACGGTTAAATTATAATTTTCACGATTAATTAACGGTTAACTAATGGCAATTTGCTATATACTTAGTTTTAACAAAAAAAATTTTTTGATAGATGTTCTGCTAACTTCATGTGAAGTTAGCAGAACACTCAAAATTTTTTAAAATTGAAGAACGGTTAAATTATAACTTCCACGATTAATTAACGGTTAATTAACGGCAATTAATGAACCTATGCACTTTTCGATTCTTCAAAGTTGTCATGCTAAGTTCATACTGATCCAAAATAAGCTTGTGTAATTGTTTTCAAAACCACCATACCTTCCCTGACGGGCCCTGTATCTCCTCAGTGCAACTATTTCCTTTAAGTTAGTGCTAATTGTCTCGCATAAAGCATCTACAATCCCCAACAAAAAAAATTACGTAGTCTTAATTATTTACTGAATTACTACTTTAAAATAGGAATTAAAAATTAAACCTTTATTATTCCCCATAATTCATGAGAACTTTAAATTTCCGGGAAATGCTCATGTTCGACTTCTATCCCTTCTTTTTACATATCTGCGAAATACTTTCAAGCCAGTTATAAAAAGCAAACAGCGACATAAAACATAGCAAAGAACAGAGATGCTCGCCAGGAATCTCTACCTTCCACGCACGGCTCTGGACGAAATCCTTATTTATTTTGGGAGCTGAAGTATTAACCCCATTTATAAATTAGATTATAACTAATTTCTATGCAGATTGTGCTTCCTGCGAGTAATTCGTTCAGACAACTCCACTATTAGTCGGCAACAGAAATTCACGACGGAAGAGGCAGTTGGTAACGATACGATTCCTAGAGATCACTAATAAACCTTCAGGATAAGTTAATTAATGCACCCCAAACACAAAGGTTCTGATGCATTTAGTACGAGTTGATGCCATTCTAGTAAATAGCGAGTTAAGGGTAAACAGTTTCTGCAATTATGTGCATGTTCTCTGTGTATTCCTGTTTCATCTTAATTTTCCCTAGACGTATGGATGTATGTTTCAGTATAGTCACAAGATGGACGGAAATATTTGAGGAACAAGGAAATATATTTTGGAGGACACATATAAAGTTACTGAAATGTTCTGTGTGTATCCTATTAACACTCCCCAATATTCCAAACTGTGATTTCAAAATCTAACTTACTGAAAATACCTAAGCCCCTAACCTAGAAATCTTGCTGAATCCCTCTGTTGTGATGGACTAAGAATCTTCTACTTGTCTGACCTATAATAAACAAGTTATGGTCTTACATCCTATCCGAAGGATAGTATATCTTCAACAAAAATATCATTGAGGATTGTGTAGCTTCTGCGAGTTTACCATCATACAAGCTGCTAGAAAAAAATAATCAACCTGGGCGGCCACTTATCCAATTCAGGCTGCGGAAGTTTAGTTGACATTTAATATCGACAATGTGTGGGCCAAGTCAGACTAATTAACCGCTCGCCCGATATGTTTATCATAGGGTTAATATATCTCACACACAATATGACTACATGTTAATTTATCAGCATCTTATATACGGTGGGGTCATTTTATGTGCTATTTTTGTATAAGGTATTATCGGTTTATGTACTCTAAAAAATTATCAAGCTGGAACAAATAGATACAACGAGCTGGGCTGATTTAAGTGGGTTACAAAGGATGTCGTTTTCTATTGCCCTGATATATCTCGATATTATTAGGGACACGGTAGTGAGGGAGCTATACAGCTCAATTATATTCAGCATCTAAGAAGGATTATATATCATACAGATTATCTCACCTACATGTAATTTTTATATTCGTTTAGGTATAGTTTATTTCATCTCCATCATCATTAGGTCATCAGTCCTAAGACTGGTTGGACGCTAACCTCCAGCTTCTCCTATCTTGTGCTAACCTACGCATTTCGCTAATTGTGCTACAACCTACATCCCTTACTATTTGCGAGCAGTAGTCTAATCTAGGCCTACCTCTGCCTTTCTTCACTCCTATTTCTGCCTCCAAAATATCGCGGACTATTCCCCCATGTCTCAGCAAGTGGCCTACCATTCTATCTCTTCTCTTCTTTAAGTTTTTCCACATACTCCTTTTCTCGCCGACTTTCTCCAATACTTCTTCGTTTCTAACCCTATCAGTCCATGGTATTTTCATCATTCTTCGGTAACACCACATCTCAAAAGCTTCTAATTTCTTCCTACTTGCTTCCCCTACCGTCCAGGTTTCGCAGCCGTAAAGTGCCGTGCTCCATACATATGTTTTCAAAAATCTCTTCCTTGTTTCTAAGTTTATTACCCCCGAGCATAAAAGTGCGTTCTTTTTGTTAAAAGCTACTCGACCCTGCGCTATTCTTTGTTTTATGTCTTTATCGCTTCTTCCATCCCAATTTATTTTACTTCCTAAATAAGTGAAGTCTTTAACTTCCTCCAATCTTTCATTATTAATTTGTACTTTCGTTTTTGCTCTGCTCTCGTGCCCTCTGCACACTAACACTTTAGTTTTGTTTTTATTCACCCTCATTCCGTATTCCTCTGTCAACACTGCCTCCATTTCGTTCAATGCTGATTCTAGTTCCTCCTTACTAGATGCTAATACTGCTATATCATCCGCGAATCTCAGCATTTTTAGTTTCTGTCCCTGTACTTTAATCCCGAAATCCACTCTATCTTTTACCACATTAATCGCCTCTTCGATGTACAGATTAAAAATTAGTGGTGATAGCGTACATCCTTGTCTTACTCCTTTCCTAATACCTACTTCCCTTTCTTCCCCTTCTACTTCTATAACAGCAGTTTGCTCTATGTATAGATTGTGTACTACTCTCCTATCTCTATACTTCATTCCCGCGCTCTTTAGTATCTCGAACATTTTTTCCCATCTTACGTTATCAAAAGCTTTTTCTAAATCTACAAATCCTATATAAGCGTTCTTTCCTTTTTCTATTGTTTTCTCTAACATTACTCTTAGCGCCAGAATAGCTTCGCGAGTTCCCCTATTTCGCCTAAACCCGAATTGGTCTTCTCCTAGTATTTCCTCCGCTCTATTTTCCATCCTCTTCTGCACTATTCTAGTTAAGATTTTTGACGCATGGGAAGTTAGGCTAATCGTTCTAAAGTTCTCGCATTTGTCGGCTCCTCTCTTTTTCGGTATAGTAACGATAATGTTCCTCTTATAATCCTCCGGCATCTCGCCCGTTTCGTATATGTATTTTACCAGTTCAAACATGCTATTTACTACTTTCTGTCCCGCACATTTCAAAATTTCCGCCTGTATTTTATCTACACCCGGCGCTCTATTATTCTTTAGCCCCCTTAGTGCTATTTAAAATTCCTCTCTCAATATAGGTTTTCCTACATCTTCCCTATCGATGCTAGATTCTTCCTCTAATATCTCTCCTAATTCCTGACCCTCGTATAAATTTCCTAAGTACTGCTTCCATCTATCCGCTTTCTCCTCTCTTCCTATCAGTATGTCCCCCGATTGACTCCTAACATTTCTACTTATTGTTCCTACATCCCTGAAGTTCCTCTTAATTATTTTGTAAGCCTCATCGGTCTTACCTACTTGCAACTTATCTTCTACTTCTTTGCATTTCTCCTCTATCCATTGTTCTTTCGCTTTTCTACATTTTCTAATGATTTCCCACTTTATTGCCTTATACGTTTTCAGTCCTTCTTCGTCTCGTCTGTTTTTGTAGCCTCGTCTCTTTTGCATTAAGTTTAAGATTTCGTCCGTTATCCAGGGCTTCCTAGCTTCCCTTTTATCGTGTCCTAAAACGTCCGTAGCCGCGGAAGCTAGACTATTCTTGATACCCTCCCACTCAGTTTCTGCGTTCTTGATTTCGTCCTTACTCGTTTTATTTATTAATTGATCTGTTTTCTCCTGGAACTTATCTTTCATATTCTGATCCCTCAATATGTCTACATTTATACGTTTCTTATCCTTCCGGGTTTTCAGATTTTTGAACTTTAATCTAGCTTTCATGACTACCAAGTTGTGATCGCTGTCTACATCTGCTCCTGGATAACTCTTACAGTCTTTTACTTGATTTCTAAATCTCTTCCTAACCAGAATGTAGTCTATCTGATACCTGTCTATCCCTCCTGGCATTTTCCATGTGTACCGCTTCCTAACGTGATTCTTGAACAATGTGTTCGCGACTACCATCTTGTGCTTCTCACAGAATTCTATCAGTCTGCTACCTCTCTCGTTTCTGTTTCCTAATCCATAAGGCCCTACAAATTCTCCTTCTTTCCCCTCACCTACGACTGCGTTAAAATCTCCTACTATTATTAAATTTTCATGACCCTTCACAAATCCTATTACCTGCTCTATGTCCGAATAAACGGCTTCTAACTCTTCCTCGCTGTGGTTAGAAGTAGGCATGTATACTTGCACTATTACTGTTTCCACTGGCTTCGAATCTAACCTAACCATCATTACTCTCTTGCTATATTGTAGGTAGCTATCTACACACTGTCCTGCGTTCTTCCGCATAACGATCCCTACTCCCGCGTTTCCATTTACCGATCCTGTGTGTATTACCCTATAGTCACCGCTCCAAAAATCTCCTACTTCCGGCCAGCGCATCTCACTTATACCTACTATATCTAATCCTAACCTATCCATTTCTATCTTCAGATTTTCTAGCTTCCCTGCCTGTCTCATGCTTCTGACATTCCACGCTCCGACTCGTGAAATGCTACACTTCTTATTATTATTGCACTCGATCACGTCTCCCGGAACAGTCCTCACCCGGAGATCCGAACGGAGGACTATTTTACCTCCGGAGTTTTTTGTCCCAGGAGACGCCATCATTAATTTAGGATAAGCTTTCTGCTAGCTGTTCTGAGGATTATAATGTGGTGGTTTCCTCTTGCCTTCCACATCGTAGTCGTGTGTGTCATAGCACCATACCAACCCCCACGGTTTCTGCCACTATGATTACTGAAAGAGCTGCTGCCCTCCTTCAGGGACTTGTCTTAGTCTGGTTTTTCAATAAGGACCCCCCCACTATGGTTAAACCTATGGTACGGCTCCTTAAATCATTAAAACGCGCAAGCCGACCCACCCGTTCCAGTTTGCACTAGAACTTCGTCAAGGTTCAAGTCCTATCGGATCGGTTCAATTTCATCTCCATTTACTAAATAAAAAATCCCAAACGGTTCTTACCTCATACCGTGGCTTGCTTTTGTGGCTAGACTCAGGTAGACTCTTTCGTTTATCGACAGGATAAGATAATTTTATTTGACAAATAGCGATGAAATGAATAGTACGTATTTGGGGTAATGTATACTTATTTGCTTGTGTACTGAATAAATATTATCGATTATTGTTACGCTTATCTATTTCAATACAATTATGAAACAAATGGATTTAATATACCGTGCTTTCATTTTAAAACTGTACATAGGTTTCATCGTTCGGTCCTTCTCGGAAAATTAGCCACCGCTCAGGTGGGGAGTTCTGCCGTACGCCGCGTGCCGTGATGATCGGCGACTTAGATTTCACATTTACCGTCGCATACGTGTTTGGCATTTACGAGTAGACAAGTGAACTTCGTAGTAATACGTGTAATTTTAAATATATTCTTTTAATTGAAAACTTAGTAATTATGACGTACTCATTTGAGGAAAAAATTGATTTGATATCATGGTCTCTTCAAGGAAATTCATTACGTGCAATAAGGGACCTATTCTCAGTCAAATATGTAAATCGTCCGATCCCTGTCTTGAACACAATATCGACACTAGTCGAAAAGTTTAAGTCAACGGGATGCATTTTAGGTTGTAACAAGACACCTAGAATTAACGAGGATGCTGAAATGCAGGAATTAATGGTGTGTGCAATGATAGAAGAAGATTCAAATATTTCTATCCGAAAAATTTCCGAGGAGACTGGTTTTAGTGTGGGTAAAATTCACAAAATTTTAAAGAAAAATAAATATCATTCCTATAAATACGAAGCCCATCAAGAAATTTTCGATGAAAACCAGTACCGCAGAATGGAATTTTGTAACACGGTAATGGAACGTGCAAATGCGGATGCGGAATTTTATTTATAACATCGTGTTCACCGATGAATCCACGTTTCCGTTACATGGTAGGCACAATCCATTAGTTCTACGGTATTGGGCTATTGAAAATCAGTATCGCCTATTAAATACAAGGACACAATATCCCGAAAATTTGAATGTTTGGGCTAGTATTTATGGGAATGATATTATTGGACCATTCTTTATTGATGGAAATTTAAATGGGGAGGCTTATTTGAATCTTCTTCAAAACCAAATTGTTCCTGCATTGGCAAACATTAACCCCAATTTTGACAACGTTTGGTCCCAGCACGATGGGTGTCCGGCCCATAACTCAAGAATAGTCATTGACTATTTGAATACGATATTCCCCCAAAGAATTATATCTACGAGAGGCGTAATTCAATGGCCACCAAGATCGCCAGACTTGGCCCCTAATGATTTTTTCTTATGGGGGTATATTAAATCAAACTTATACGGGCATCCTCATGAAACAGCTAATAATTTAAATCAACTGAGGGCTAATATTGAAAATTTATTTCAAACTATTAGCCCTCTTATACTGACCAACGTTCGTTCAAAATTTTACGACAGGTTGGGTTATTGTTTGGCGCAAGACGGAGGCATCTTCGAAAATTTTCTTTAGTTTTTGTTCTTATTCAAGGGGATATTTTTTAAGTTTTAAGAGTTTGTATTTTATTTTTAATTATTTTAAGAGAATCTATTTATTTTTAAACATTTTATTAGAAGGCACTTTTTTTTAATGCAAAACCAATTATAAAAATAATGCAAAAAAGATCATAGTTTGCTGTTAAATATGGCCAAGATATTTTTTCTTTAAATACCTTGATCATCTTTTAACAGTAAACCCATCAACATCACTTCCCATGTAAAAGTTTTTCCGCGTTACAAATACGATGTACACTCCCTCACGTGTAGAACGTAACTGTCGTAGCGCCGCTAATTAGCGACACTGAACAACCTGAAGTAGGGCGTACCGTTCGCGTCTCCCCCCTACACATTATACGAAATCACCGATTGACTTGCTGCCTAGTAAAAAAATGAAAGAACTGTATGTTATGTGACGTTAGTGTAATATAACTTAGGAAAAGAAAATAGTTGTAAAATATACCAAAGTTAAAAGTTGTCCTTGTATTTAAGAGTAACCTTCCCCTTCGTTGATTGAGGCTTTAGGAGAAGAAAGTCGATTGCTGTGTGCTCAAAATTATCGATCTGAAATTTGTATTATGGTATTTATCTTAGTAAATCTTGATTCATTTATTACCAATATAAATGGCCATCATTCATTATTCTGAGTATATAAAGTGTTGAAATTTATATACTCAGAATATAATATATATAATGCATATATAATGCATGAATGAAATATTAAAAAATCTATAACATGAATAAAACTATCATTGCAGGGAATAGAAGTGTTGTACATGTATCTATATTAACTATGTGTCAAAACATAATAATTAAAATAATGACAAAGGAGTAGTACTTCAATATTTTATCATGATATATTACTTTGAATTTATAATGTTAAGTATCTAATTCATAATTATGTAAAATCGTGGAATGTATTTAACCTTTAGTGAATTTTAGTTTCGGTATCTGTTATCTTTCGAAACTTTCATTTCTACACAAATAATCTGAAATCACTTATATTTAATAATGAAAAATACAATATCAATATTCGTATTCTATCATCTATAGTATGTGCCTGATCTATGAGTAGCTTCAGTACAATTATGAGTACATTTCAGCTCATATTACATTTGGGATTAAAATACAAAAGTCTGTACTTACCCAATTTAAATAATATCGTCCCTATAATATTTATTACACAAAGTTGGCAAAGCTTACTTTATTGAAACTTCTGTACTTTTTTCATTATTACGTGAAATTATATGTCATTCAAGCACAAAATCACTCTTCATTTTATCATATTGAACACAGTACTTTAACTAGACCTGAGACGTTTTAGGACCTATGTAGGTGTCTTATTTGATCTTAAACTAGCATTAAATACTCGCACTGAAGACATTTTTAGTGATGCTTTTAAAAACTTGGCTTTATTGTACGTTTCAGCTGGGATTTTGTGACATACAAATACGCTAAAAACCTTGTATTGCCATCCTGCGGGATCTATGGTAGAATATACGTAATTTTTTTCGTACACTAATTACGACATAAATAATCTCTAGGAATTGGCATATATCCTGATACTGGCATCCTTGATAGCACTTACTTAATAAACTTAGTATACTTAGCTTTCAATAAGTAAATGACAATATTTTTCTTATATATTTTTATGTAAGGTAGGCGAATTAATGTTTTAAAATGTTTTCCAATTTTCGTCATTTATGATATTTATACCACATATTCCATGAAAAATGATGTATTATTAGTCCCAATTCTTTGTCATTGATTATTTTCTTACTTAAATGGTATTGGGTATAGTCAATTGAACAATATAGTAATCAATAAAAATAAAATAAAAATTACCTAATCTAACCACGCGATTAATATTACACATATAAAAATTAGTCTTTAAAAAATAGAAACACAAATTAAAATTTCAAGAATAAATCCACATTTTCGCATATTCAGGACGTCCGTTTAATTAATCCATATTACTAATTTCCTCCGTATATATGTTCATTCCTACTTTAAAAAAAGTAGAGATACTCATAGCGATATTAGTTCCGATTTAAAAATAGAACTGTAATAAAATAAAAGCTTTCCCTCTAGTAACATGTATTAAAAATGAAGTGATATAAGCACGTGACCACAATAAATCACGTACAAGCGTAACAAAACATAAGTTTTAATTGCTTTTCATCATCAAATGTTTTTAATTAAATTTTGATTGGGTCATGGGTTAACACATAATGGAATTTATATTGTATTTCAATTAATCAGTGCTACACACGTACATTTATTGCATAAAAAAGTATATAAAATTGAGCAAACTAATTAGTCAAGCAGAAGGTGTACTTAAAAGAGATTAAGTTCGGTGAGTTAGGGTAAAACTTTATTAATCGGCAGACTTGAACCTATTAAAATTTTACGTCGTTTTGTTTATTTTACTTCATTGTTTCAAATTTAATTAGCTAGCATTGCATAGTTTTAGTCTAGTCTTAGTCTAATCCCAGTCTAGTCTCAGTCTAGTCTCAGTCTAGTCTCAGTCTAGTCTCAGTCTAGTCTCAGTCTAGTCTCAGTCTAGTCTCAGTCTAGTCTCATTCTAGTCTCAGTCCAGTCCCAGTCTAGTCGCAGTCTAGTCTCAGTCTAGTGTCACTTTAGTGTGAGTCTAGTCGCAGTTTAGTGTCAGTCTAGTGTCAGTCTAGTCGCAGTCTACTCTCAGTCTAGGTCTCAGTCTAGTGTCAGACTAGTGTCAATCTAGTCTCAGTCTAGTCTCAGTCTAGTCTCAGTCTAGTCTCAGTCTAGTCTCAGTCTAGTCTCAGTCTAGTCTCAGTCTAGTCTCAGTCTAGTCTCAGTCTAGTCTCAGTCTAGTCTCAGTCTAGTCTCAGTCTAGTCTCAGTCTAGTCTCAGTCTAGTCTCAGTCTAGTCTCAGTCTAGTCTCAGTCTAGTCTCAGTCTAGTCTCAGTCTAGTCTCAGTCTAGTCTCAGTCTAGTCTCAGTCTAGTCTCAGTCTAGTCTCAGTCTAGTCTCAGTCTAGTCGCAGTCTAGTCTCAGTCTAGTCTCAGTCTAGTCTCAGTCTAGTCTCAGTCTAGTCTCAGTCTAGTCTCAGTCTAGTCTCAGTCTAGTCTCAGTCTAGTCTCAGTCTAGTCTCAGTCTAGTCTCAGTCTAGTCTCAGTCTAGTCTCAGTCTAGTCTCAGTCTAGTCTCAGTCTAGTCTCAGTCTAGTCTCAGTCTAGTCTCAGTCTAGTCTCAGTCTAGTCTCAGTCTAGTCTCCGTCTAGTCTCGGTCTAGTCTCGGTCTAGTCTCGGTCTAGTCTCGGTCTAGTCTCGGTCTAGTCTCGGTCTAGTCTCAGTCTAGTCTCAGTCTAGTCTCAGTCTAGTCTCAGTCTAGTCTCAGTCTAGTCTCAGTCTAGTCTCAGTCTAGTCTCAGTCTAGTCTCAGTCTAGTCTCAGTCTAGTCTCAGTCTAGTCTCAGTCTAGTCTCAGTCTAGTCTCAGTCTAGTCTCAGTCTAGTCTCAGTCTAGTCTTAGTCTAGTCTCAGTCTAGTGCCAGTCTAGTATCAGTCTAGTCTTAGTCTAGTCTTAGTCTAGTCGCGGTCTAGTCTCAGTCTAGTCTTAGTCTACAAATGTATAGGAAAAAGGTACACCTTTCTGATGATCGATTCCCATAAAATAATTAGCAATATAATAATTGAGGTTAAAAGTCATTTATCTTAAAAATCCCTAAACTTAAGAAATAGATTTTTCACTTCGGTGTGACGTCTCTTATAGCAAATTTAGCAGTTTTGATTAATCGTAATAGTAACATAATATAAGAGAAGTTGAAAGGGCCTAGTTTTTGGGCAAAGAATTGTAGTGAATAATTATTTTGTAGTTTTGGAGAAAATATATACTGGGAAGATGAGTATATCTTACGAAAGACGGAGTTTGGTCCGCTCTTTATGAATACAAAGCTATTTTAGTCTAAGTGGATCCAGACTACATAACATTACACGAATGTGGTTGTATATCATTGTCGTACTAAAGATGAGCATTTCCTTGTCATATAATTCTACTACATACTAGGACACGATGTGTTCAATACGAAAATTGAAAGATACTAGTTTAATAAATTTAGTACATCCCTGTTTGAAGATTTGCTATTACAGAGAATTAGTTGTAATAACACGAAAGAGTTATTAAAATCATATTAACGAAGCGTTCTGTCTGTTTCTACTATTTAGCAACATTCATTAATTATTTAAACTAATGTTCTAGGTACAATTCACGTCTAAAGATATTTTTAGAAACTGTTATACCGAAAGGTTTATTAAATCTGAATAAAACATGAAACTATGCGAGACACGAATGAAATATGAATAATTCTGTACGCATTTCCATAGATTGAAATCAATTCTAGCACTGACATTCATTTATATTTCTGATAGGGTAGTAAGAATAACAGATCATCTTCATTGAATAGAAATTTAAACTTCAGAGCACTTCTCTTGAAATTATATCATGATATAAATTGTCCTCAGTATAATGAAATGTTTCTATTATGAAAATACATATGTGGAAATGTTATGTACAATTTACACTTTATGCTGGTAATTATCATCAAATAAAATCAACTATATTTATAGATTCCTAGTTCCAAGTAAGGAATGTGGTTACATATTTTCCATTTTTATTAGCACTATGAATACTGAAATATCAAATTTCCATTTATCGGAAAAGTTTGCTAAGAATATCATGGATGCTTTCTTAAGAAATCGTGACTCAGGGTAGTATCATCACATCTCTACTCAATTATGTAGAAAGTAGGGTATCCGCCTCGATAACTTCCGTATACTGAAGAGTTTCGTTAAAATGCGGTATTTCATTACACTAGGAATATAAACTGAAGGAAAATATGTTCATCGTTTTAGAAGATTTTTCACTGTAGCAATATGTAAGATATGTTCCATTGCCAAATTATGTGAACCATATTCAAACCTGATCTGTTCTTGTGAAATAAGTAGATTTCTTCAGTGCTTTTGCGAATTCGTTATCAATATAGCTAGTCCAGTTAATGATAATGACCAACTGAAATCTTACCGATTTCAGTTGGTTATTATCATTAACTGGACTAGTTATAGTTCAGTCTTACTGACTTCACTATATCGAAATAATACGTATTCTACTATAAAGCAAAGTAGTCACACTACTACCCATACCAACGTGGATAGTAAACAAACCTGAGTAGGAACATCACCTTATATGAGGATATTTGAATGAAATAACCTATTATTATTAGTTCTTAACGAGTGATAATAACCTGAGGCTTAATAATAATTTTTATGTTAATGATAATAGTTTATTGCTATTTTTGTTCAGTTCTTAAAACATAAACATGTTCTATGTCGATCTTATAACAGAAAATGTTATAAGATCGAAGATCAGGTTCCTTTTTCACCTAATGTGTTCATGATATGAGACATGAGAAACAAGTAATGCAACACTCAATTTATACCAAAGCTCAAATTTCTTGATTTAGTTTATAGCATAAAATCAGGAGTAAATATTTATTTACTCTGTAAAAACAAAATATGAATAGTAAGCACATCCCGTTTGCCTTTCCCATTCTTATACTGCTGCTGATATCACCAGACTATAAATTTAAATTGTTCAATCAATGTTCACATTTATCAATGTCAGTTAATATGTTGAACTTGAATTCACTGTTCATTATATTCCGAACGAGATATTTTAAATAATGTGAATAATGATACAAACTATGTCTTTTAATATTTAATATAAAGAGCACACCTGCAGCTAATATGATGAGATTGAGTTGAGATATTCGATTAGATGTTAGATAAGATCAGCTTCATGCTAAGAAACCAAGACGTACTGAACTCCAAAAACAGGTACTGCTTCTAAAGCAAGTCTAATCCTAGGTTAAGAATAGGGTAAAGTCAGGAAAACCTACACCCAAGTGGAGTACCGATACACATACATAAACTACTATTTTTTATTTAGATTTCACTTGGCTAACACTAACTCAACTGACAACACCCTACGTATTCCAATGCATTCTATTGCATAATGAGCTGGCCCTGCCCCTAATCCTGACTATTTGTGCTAGTTGTGTTTGTTCTTAAGGTGTATTAAACTGTCTCTCATCCCAAACTTTATAATTTAAACTCCATCTCGGCAATATGCTCCAGCAGTATGAAGGACATATTTCTACATCCAACGACCCACTCCTAAGAAACACGAATCCTGACTAGAGAATACAATTTTAGTATCCCTATATCCCCATCAATAGTCCCAATAATTCTGGGATTTGAGGATACTAATACCGGGATCTCCGATATTATCACAAAGTATGAATCATTATGAATGTGATATACAATTTAATTAATTTCACTGAACACTGTTGCAAACAAAGGATGCAAGGGATTAGTAAGTTATGTAGTAAGCAATAAACATGCTAATGAAAGATAAAAAGGATTTGTAAGTTAATTGTACAGCAAGCTTGGAGATTACACATTAAGTCCTTCTTCATTTCTTCATTATTTTTTTTTATTTCAAACCATAATTTATACAAAAAATATAACCTTTTGTTAAGGAAAAATGGGTTGATTTTAATTATTATACAAGAAAGTTATGTTATGTGTTCGGTATATTAATTATACTTAGTTTTATTTTGTATGCTGTTTATTTTAAAAACTTACATAGACAAACAAATGAAACTGCATAATTCCTGACGCAAGGGATAATCTCGAGATATAAAAAGCTTTTATTCGTCAAATGTTAGAAACACTAGGATAGCATACGGCTGATAATTTTAGTTTGGGTATTTAACTACTTGTTGAAGATGACAAAATAAAAAACCCTAATATGTTGCTTGTTTTAATTAAGATAATATACCTACCTATTATCTTGTTGCTTTTTATATTTCGATACCATGATATCTTCAGGATCGTCTATAGAGTAAGGAACGGTAATTCTGCTTAGTCTATATCAAATTCATCAATATACCAGAGTTGTTATAAAGGTATGGTACCCTACATGCTTTTCACCAAACATTTCAAAGAATTAATTTCATTTTAAAGTTCTAATCTACCGTTTGTCCACTTTGTCATTTCTTGCATTACTTGTTTTATGCAGCTTGCTGCATTTATTTATGATGCATGCTCTCTCTATATTAGTTGCTTTACCATCCCACGTATAGCATCGTTGTTTATACATATTAGCTGCACAATTAAATGTTCTTTCTATATAAACATTGTTTTGTTTTTACAGACCTTTTAAACTTATTTTGTTCAATACTTCTTGCGCGTATACTTATATAATTTAATAAATTTCTCATAAATCGTTTTATTTTTCTTGTATTTCCGACGCTGATGTTTCGGTATTGATATCATTATTATAATCATCCTTATCAATTACTTTGACATTCCATTTGAGGTTGTAAGCTCCCGAGCAATAAAATTCACAATTTAATAATTAGGTTATGATTATCAAAAATATATTACGCATATCGATATGATTATATCCACTATACAATTACTTATAAAATGTATCCCACCAACTGTATAATGTAAATGTTCTTTAAAGCAGTGCCTCTAACGAACCAAAACGATATGTTTATTGTTCTGAGGTCTATAGAAATCAAAATATAAGAGACGATAGTAAGTTTAAAAAAACCACTTGAAAAAAGTAACGTAACTAAAAATCAAGAAATAAATGTTTTCTACAGCAGCTTAATACTTATTTGTTGTTCAGTTTAACGTAATTAAGAAATTATTGTTTATTATGTACTTATTATTAATTGTTTTATATAATTTTGAAGTCGGTGCCAAGTAAAACAAGAAAATATATACCTTGCTAATATAACAACGAGTTTACATTTAATATTGCCGAAGGTCGGCAATCACATTACTAATATTGTATGGCACCGACCTCAAAATTATATAAAATAATTAATAGTAATTACATAATAAACAATACTTTCTTAAATATATTAAACGGAACAACATATAATAAGTATTAAATTGTTGTAGAAAACATTTATTTCTTGCTTTTTAGTTAAGTTACTCTTTTAAATTTGTTTTTTTTTAAACTTATTATTTTACAATTTTAAGCGATGGATAGACCTACTAAGGATGCTTTGCTCTAATAAAACGACGGCTATTTGAATAAGGAGTTCCGTTGTGTATCTTCGAAGTCCAACGTCCCATACCAATGAAATTAAGATGGGACCACCTTGGAGTTATACTGAACCCAAAGCGATTAACATAGAATAATTAAAATCGGTTCATAAATATAAAAGTTATGCCCGAGCGTACATAAAGATATACAGACGAATTGAGAACTTCCGCCTTTCTTAATAAAAATAGTCGCTTAATAAAAAGTATGAAAGCTTCTGTATAAGAATTAAGAAAAATTATTTTATTTTTATGACTTATAATTATGACTATTATGAGTATCATATCAATAACACATTTTTATAACCTATATTTCCCTTATAAAATTTATAACAATTATAATGCATCTTTTATTAATCGAAAAGGCTAAATGAACGTAAATTCGACACCCAATATATAAAACTAGGGAAGTAGTGCCAACATAAATAACTGAATTAATTAAAACTACCTACTTTACTGTCGAAGACGAAAGCTGAATGTATCAGAAACATGTTTTAGAGAAAAGTTAATAAAAACGGGATTTATGTTTACTATGTCCAAGATTACAACAATAAATCATAAAATGAACGTGATTTATCTACTTTATTGAAATTTGCATTGGGAAACGTTCCCTTTAATATTTAAGTACTGAAATTCGTTATTTTTTGTCTCGCCTAAACACAATTATGGTCAAAGGATCGCCCTCTTTGGCTGTTCCTGCTGATAAAAACTGGAGATGAAAAACTTCGTAAAGAGTAAATTGGAATTTATTGAGAGATTTTCTGAAAGAATGTAATATTTTACTCCCTTTTTATAGCAGCTAAAAATTAAAAAAACATGTTGCCATATACACAGTAAAAAACTTAACTGGAATTAATTATGGACCTCTAATATGCAAGATTTTAGTAAAAATTTCTGAAATAAGTCGATTTTTAATTTTGATTACCCACAGTTTCCGAACTGTGTGTCTCTCAGTTCCATGAAATATCATTTTTAATACATAACATATGAATAACATATGAATATTTTTATTCTTAATGTTAATTAATTAATAATTATTTATTACAGTATATGTAATTGGAGCTCTATACTATGTGTTTTAAACAAGGAAGAAAAACAAAATGAGATAAATCCATGACCAAATTTCGAGGCTTTTGGCCAATGAATGTTTTTGTTTAACCTCTTTTAATACTATGATATTTAGCTTTTGAAACGCATATTAATGTTTGTAGATTGCATAACTTTGACTTTAGTGAGATTCCCTTAATAGTTTTTACTTCGCATTTTTATAATAGATCGCAGTATATTCATGCAGTATTATTTTAATCAAAAATCATTATGTTTTACATATGAGTTCCATTAAGATTTAATGTAAGACCTATCACTATCTATTAATAATATTAGCAATTTTATAGAGTATCAAAATATTATTATTATATTATTATTATTTCAGATTACTGATAATCTGAAATAATAATAATAATAATAATAATTGAACATGTCGAATCTTTGTATCGCTTATTTGTTTTGGACAGATATCTAATGATATTTAGTTAAGGACACACTTACTTTCACATTCAGTAGGGTGTCTCAGTTGGAACTATATGACTTGAATTGAATACCATTTCTGTTCTGTCAAAGACAGGGCGTCATTATTTAACGACTGTCATCTAAAAGCCATACGACGTCAACATAATTCGACTAACAGTTCAATAACGAATAGTTTGTATACAACTATTCTATGAAAGTGAGAGATAATTTACGGCATATAGTGGCATTAAGAAAAATTCACAAAAAATTAGGAAAAAATGAAACGCCTACAGAGTTAACAGTCTGTAACTTAATCAATAAATTTAAAAAGACAGGCTCTGTTGTTGATAAAGCAACATCAACCCCGTCATTATCAGTCACATAAAAATATTGCTGCAGTGACAGAAAATCTATGGGAGTATCTAAACACATCAATTCGACGGTGTGCACAACAATTGAATCTGCCAAGAGTACCACGTATCGGATTTTAAAGAAAAATCTGCATCTGTCAGCATACACAATCCAATTGACCTAACAATTAAAAGTTAATGAAAATGAAGCACATTTTCATCTGGACGGATACATCAAGCAAACAAAATTGTCGAATTTAAGGTGCTGAAAATCCACATGCTGTTCACGAAAAAGAAATGCATCTACAGAGATACAGGTGCGCATTTTGGAGTGGTGGAGTAATTGGACCATACTTCTTTGAACATGAAGCTGGTAATTCTAATACAGACATGTTCACGTCGTATGGTTTGTCGATGACAGTCGTTAAATATTGACACCTTATCTTTGACAGAACACAAATGGCGCGTCTACAGTTAGTTCTATCTCAGATACTCTATAATTTTATTAAAGAACATTTCTAATATCAGGTTAGTTCAAATAAAATTTAGTTATCCAAAAATATCTAATTTCCAAGCCTTACTTGACAACAGAATTAGTTTACTTGTTATCCTGCATTACAATTGTGATTTAGGTCCTTGAGATTAGTATGCTCTATACCAATTCCATGAAATATAGACTTTTATGTAATGAAATTTCATATAAGCACCTTCTGGGGCTCTACTTTATAATTATAAGACTCATAAAAGTGGACGACATTGTTTTGTGTCAGTAAAACGTGGTATTTTATTTTACGCGAATGTTTTATATCCAATTTCGCCGCGGAGTATAACTCACTTTTATTACAAACTGAAGAATGTATATGATCGTGCACATCTAACTACTTTGATTTCTGTAGCATATAAAACGGCACAAGATTAATTCCCAAATAAAATTTAGCGTATTAATAAATATATAAAATTTGAGTAAATATTATGGTTACAATTACTGCCAATCATTCAGCACCTACATGTGTGGAATAATTAAACTGACATGACTCATGATATGTTGTTAAATAAAAGTCTTTTACTGAGATATTTCAACATATTTAAAAGAAAGTAATAATGATTAATTTTAAATAATTTATTCAAGATTTAGTATACTGTATATGTAAAAAATAAAACCAAAATTGTAATAAACTGGTCCCTCAACTGAATGTTCTTTTACTGTCAACATTAAGGATGCATAATACAAAATTGTGATAGCTTTAGTAACTTTCTTAATTCACAAGTATCTTAATTCACATAGTCTTTGTAGTAGTACTGTTAATATTATTACTGTACTAATAATGTGTAATAACACCTCTACATTTGTAAGTAATCTGTACTTGTACTCTGTATTACTACTTATTACTACTTATTATATCCAAGTGAGATACTGTAATTTTCATTTCAATAATTTGCCAGCGAAAGTTTGTCTATTCTGATCCAACCAATCTTTATTTCAGTAATTTTCCAGCGTAAGTTTTCCTTTTAATAAAATAAAATTACGTCACAGCGTTTCAAAATAGTGACAATTATTAACAAATTTCTTGCATATTACGTCCATTATATATATATATATATATATATATATATATATATATATATATATATATATATATATATATATATATATATATATATATATATATATATATATATATAGTGCCCCAGGGGACGAAGTACAATAAAGAAAGGTGTGTAATAGACACTACAAGACCGTAGTAGAATTTTACCATTCGCTGGTATACACTTTCATAAAAATAATGGAGCAAAATTAACAAGACGTGTAGTGTAAACTTCACCACCTTTAAGTAACACATAAGCCGGGAATCGATAAAAGAACTACCAAACCGCCAAGCGGTTATCAAGTAGTTCCCGAATAACAAGGCTATTACATAATCGCTATAGGAAACTCCTCGGGCTAAAGCCCCGCCAGACATTTAATTACACCTAAAAGCGATCCTCAACTTCTGTCTCGTGTTTATGCACGATCATATAAGGTTTCAAAAATAAAACCCGCCACAAGTAGCGCTCTACATCTGTCTGGGATGGAAGCCGAGCGACAGACAGTTGTTTCGAACTTATTAGTTCTCATTAGTGCCGTACACGGTACGCCAATGTACTGACATAGATCGTATCAGTGTAGATGTATACCCCACGAATTTAATTCGGCATTTGTCCTGGATCGGCGTACCGTGTACGGCACTGATGAGAACTAATAAGTTCGAAACAACTGTCTGTCGTTCGGTTACCATCCGGGACAGATGTCGAATGCTACTCGTGGCGGGTTTTATTTTATTTTTTGAAACCACCTTTAAGTGTAAGTTTTACTTCAATTTTACACCTTTTCCTGTTCATATTGTACAATGAAGAAAGAACACATTTGAAAAATAATACATTTTATTGTATTTATGATTTAATTTCTTTATCCCACTAATGAAATGTTGGTGTACTTGTATATGTCACGAATATATAAATATGAAAATATTTGAGATTAAACGACTTACCTGTAAGGAAGTTCAATCATAATTATACGACTGGTCCGGTCCGAATTTTTTTTTTTTTTTGTATTAATCCCACTTACTTTCATAGTGTCCTTAATTCACCTTGATAAAAAGTCTTGAAGTCTGTTTGTGGTGGCTGTACGAAAGGGTTTTCTGTGTGTGATAAATAATTATTTTATCGCGCCTCTTAAGAAAGCCGTCTTCCTTATATAATATATTAGGGTAGAAGCTACTGTGAAGCCAGCAGAATTTTAGTCATTTATTTCGAATATTTTCTTACCATTGTTCTTCATTTATCGAGTTGGGGGAACCTTGACCGAGTCGCCGTCGAATTGTTGATATTAAATCAAATATTTTATGAGACATGTAGTATAAACTATGAAATCAGATTTCGGCGCGGTTTCGATAGAGGGACCGACCATTCAATAGTTGAGATATACGCGCCAATCGGCCAATCTGTTCAGATATTCAGTTGTAATCTCTGAGAATTTAAATAAATTGGGGTATAACGAAAATCGGATTATTATTCACCCCATATTTCTTAACACTACACATATTCTAGGATTATGTGACAATTTAGGTAAAATCAATTTCGGTTGAAGAAACGATTGTTTAGATGTTTTAAGAATGTCAATAATCATTATTTCAAGTCTATCTCTTAACTCTATAATTTGATTCAGTTTTATTTTACTAAATGTTTGTAATCTATGTGCTATATTGAGGGCAATTACAGTAACAATTTTAAGAGTTATTTGTTTAAAGGTTAATTTATCTAAAGGATAGCAAGAATTTAAATGTGTAAGAACCACTTGAGAGTCCCATGGTTCTCCATATTTTGAGTATATTAGCCCTTGTTGGAAAACCCTTCATAAAGCGGCTAAGTAACTTTTTATCAATCTGTATTAACGTTATTAAATTTATAGCTAACAGAAAAAATAAGTGTGCCATATTTGATAACTTCATCAAAGGTTTCTTGTAAAAAATTTCAAAAACTGATTGATTGTTACCTAAAATAAATTGACAGCGTTTTTAACGCAGAGTCCACCATTTTTTTTTTAAGCGCTACATTATATTGCTCAATGACATTATTACTGAGTGAAGAAATCATAGTGTCTATAACTTCCTCTGGAAGGATTTGGAGGAAGGATTTCTTGATAATGTGCCTGCAACCAGGGCAAGAGATGCCCACAATGGATGACTCTGGCTGAAAGGAGATAACAATAAGTTTTCTTTGGTCTGGAAGTAAATGGGGTCAGAAATTAGCAGACTATTGAAAAGAGGATACTATTGAGTTTTCCAGCGAGGTACCACTACTATACCTGTCGCCTTATCACCAAATATTTTTCTTAGCGTTTTGGCTATTAATGGAAAAGGTGGGAAAGCCAGAAAATATTCCAGACCAGGTTATAGTGAATGCATCAACTGCAATAGACTCTGGGTCTCTTATTCATGATATAGAGGTCGAGCATTTGAAATTTAAGATTGAAGCGTATAAGAATCTATTTCTGGTCTACCGAAATAGTCTTTTATTTTCTTAAAGGCTGACAGATGTAAGCTATACTCGATTTCAATACCAGTTGATCTGGATCAAATATTTGCTGCTATGTTATCTGTATATTGAATATATGATGCATATGTCCAGATATTTCTAAATTCAGACCATTTCCAAATCCTTTGCGAGGCATGTAATAACCGCAAAGTTTAGTACCCCCCCTCCGGTTTATATATGCTATAGCTGTGGTATTGTCAGGGCGTAAGATAATGTCATAACTTTTTGTAAATTTTGCAAAAACATTGTAAACCCATAAATGCCGCTGACAGATCCAGATAATTAATAAGGGATTTTGATTCTGGATGGCTCTAAACCCGGGAGCTCCCTCCTCCCAAAAGAAATCAAACCCCAGCCTGTTTTAGATGAGTCGGAATAGATTTCTAACTCAAACTGTGTAGGTACTAACGAGATTTGTGTTGTTGGGATAACCTGAAGCCACCATAGCAAATCATTATGAGCGTCTGTTGAAATATTTACCATTCCATTATAATTATTCTTTTGTGCTGTAAGAACCAATTTTGTAGACATTTTTACATCTGCACTATTAAATATCAACCTCAAAAATTTACATTTTTGTGAGGGAATCAAATCAATTTTTCCAAATTCATTAAGCAAAAACCTATTGACTGAAGAAGTGAGATCGATTCATTTGTATTATTTTTACATTCATCCTGGCCCGCGCCGAATAATATAAAGGCGTCTAAATAAATTAGAGATAAAAAACCTCTTTTCCTCAATATTTGCATGACCGGTCTCATTAGTTTTAGGAACAGAAATGGAGCAGTCCATAAACCAAATGGAAGGCATGCAAGCGTCTTGAAGGTCTAAGGATATCATAAAACAGATTTTCAATATTAAAGACTTCACCGTTCTATAGTCGTCCATTTTAAAGTGAGGAGGCGAGATGAACACATTTAACTTTGTAAATTTAAAATAAATCTAAAAGTTTTATCGGATTTAGGATCGAGAAAAATTGGAAATAGAAAGTCTCCATTTTCTCGAGAACAGAACTGTACAGCACCAATTCTTAAAAGTTTGTCAATAGCATTCTGATACCATTTAATTTCGGTTTGTGATAAATGCTTCTGACTTGGGGTTGTAGACTGGTAAGGTCTATCTCGAGAAAGAATACAGTAACCCTGAATACATTGTAAAATATTTTTCTCGAATAATTGCTGACCAATTTCTGAGAAACTTTTGGAGCCTACCAGCATAAGCATGTGTTTGTACAGAGTTTAAAGAATGTACATGTATTTGTTTGTCATCGATACTCTTGCTAAAAGTGCCGTTAACGCATTCCTAAGGCACTTAATCCTAATCCGATCTCGGTCTGAATTCGAGCCTTGACAGAATCATCTTGCACTCTTTGATCAGGAAAAATATGAGTTATTTCTTGATTAAATATAGGAGATGACGGATTCAAATTCTTTTTTTTTTTGTGAATCTTTATCGTCTAAGTCAGACGAGCTAATAATACAGCGGTAACATTGATTATGTCCATCTAAACAGGGCTGAATTTCTAAGTCCGGTTCTGACTCGGAAGAAATGTTACCTCTGATACAAAAAGAAAACAAATCGTCAGTTGTTTATTATTAGTACTAAGGCTGGCATAATACGGCGGTAACATTGGTTATGTCCAGCGAAATATGGCTGAATTTCTAAGTCCGGTTCTGACTCGGAAGAAATGTTATCTGTGATACAGAAAGAAAACAAACCGTCAGTTGTTTATTGTTAGTACTAAGGCTGGCGACCCCGGGTGGGCTCGAACCAACAAATTTTCGGTTAACAGCCGAAAGCTTACTCACTTACTTTAAAATCTTTCCTATCATCAAAATGACTATAATTTATGTCTGTAACTTATAAGTCGAGTTACTTATAAATTTATGATAAATATAGGATGGCTTATTACGTTTACGGGTTTTTGGATACCTACACATATTTCGGGCTAGCCATTGTGCCACGAAGGCTGACGAAAATTTATTTTCTATTGCTAAATAAACTTACCCATGCCGAGTTTCGAGCAGTTGTTAGCAAAGTATTTCAAGTAGATCCCCACAGGGACCTGAGGAAGTGTGCAAGTAGGTACCATCTGTCTTAGAGAATGTCTAGTCCAACCCCCGCAGGGCATTACGACTATCATAGTGATATCAAACCAATCCCCGCAGGGCATTAGGAGTGAAAATTTTCCACAGGTCAGAGAATGTATAGTCCAACCCCCGCAGGGCATTACGACTATCAGAGTGATATCAAACCAATCCCCACAGGGCATTAGGATTGAAATTTTTACACAAGTTGAATAAGTTGTTATTGCCTAAAATCATAAATTCGTTTAAATGTGTACTTACCGTTAGGAAGATGAAGGTAAAGGGAAAATTCCTCTATCGTGCGTAGTTTCGCTTGTATTATTTTGAGAACGTTCAAAGATTTTCGCTTAGAAGAACGTGGCATTGTTGACATGAATGGAACACACACACATACATACACATATAACATAGAAACTGCGCGCAACACACTAAAAAGCGTAATGAAGTGGGACCCGAATGACTGGAGCGAGTTATGGTTTGTTTATCTTTCAACAAATAGTGCACGAAACACATTGGAATGCGTTACTACAGGGTGTTCTATGAGGACCGGACCAGGAGGTATAACTCATATTTTCGTGGATAGCGAATTCCTATAAGACTATTGAAACTAAATTCCTATCATATTTGAAATAGCACTTTGTACGATCGAGCTTTCTATTTAAATATTATGATCCTATATTAATGTGAATTTTCTTCCTGTTTAATATGTAATAAATATAATACTCAGATGCTGTTGGATACTTATTAATTATTCTTCCTATAATGAGGAAAGCTAGTCCTTACTGTAAATAAAAATTTTAAAAATACTTTAAACCGTGTTAATGTAGTATTAACAATATACACACCCACATCAAGAATATACCCAATGTGTTATTATCAGTAAGTGGGTAATAAGAATGACTTATATATAAAATATCACTTAACTACACACCCAACGAAATCCTCCAATGAATTTTTCATAATTTAACACATTTTTCAGATATCTAATATTTATTGATTTTAATAAACTTGGCCATGACAATGATTATGTCTTCCTGGGTTAGACTAACTATTTGGTGAAAAGTTTATTATTCATATATAGGAACATTGCTATGTCCTAACAATTGTTTTTAATTCTTATTGGGTTTTAATTCGCACTGAAAACAAGGACTTTGTAATATTCTTCGAAAAATTTATGTTATTAAAGAATAAGCAATACATGAGAAATGACATATACCAAATATAACATTACCTTGTTTGCTTCATCGTTACAAAACAGAAATAGGTCAGGTACATCCATACACATATCACTGAAATCACAAGCGATTCAGAATTTAACACATTATTCATCTTGGCAAATCATTTTAACATATAGAACTTGACCAACATAATTAGTTTTTGCTTCTTGAGACACATGACAGCATTTGTGTTAATTGGTTAATCAAAAATCACGAAGAGTCATATTGCTTCACATGTCAACTGTGCCAACGTGAAGACTGCATGGATACGTACTCTAAAATAATTACCACGCAAGGATTGTACCATAATTTATCCCATGCGGAGTAAAGTGTACTACATTATGATGTATTTATATTAGTTTTATATATAATATGTGTAACATTTTATAAAAAATTATACCTACTACACTGGCATTTAGATTTTTTTACATATTACCAGTGCCCTTACTACAATTCCATATTCCTTCTAGGTTTAGATTGCAGTAATAGTAGACTAGAGATAAGGACGTACAAAAATACTTCTAACTCAAATAAAGGGTGGTCCAATCATAAAGCACGATGTTAACTGTGAGTCACGCCTTAACGTCAAGTTTTTTGCCCAACTTAATTTGACATTTCTTTGTTTCAGTGTTTGACAAATTCAACTATGGAGAGGTACACAATTGAGCAGCGCGTTAAGATTGTTGAAGCCTTTTACGAAAATGGGCGTTTAAATCAAAATGCATTTCGTGCTCTTTGTGACTTTTTTGGTCAGCATAATCGACCAAATGTGTCCACAATCGGGGGAATTGTGCGCAAATTTCAGCAAACCGGGTCTGTAGGAAATGTGAAAACACCTGTGCATGCTCGCCCAGTTCGTTCTGCGGAAAACATTGCTGTGGGTCGCGATAGTGTAGCAGAAGAGCCGTCAACCTCGACTCGTCGTCGTTCCCAACAATTGAACATCTCACGAACATCACTGATGCGAATTTTGAATAAAGATTTGATTTTACACGCTTACAAGGTTCAATTGACTCAAGAGCTGAAGCCTACTGACCATTTCAAGCGTCGTCAATACGCCGAATGGTTGGTTGAACAGACAGAAGTGAATGGTGACTTTACAAAGAAAATCATCTTCAGCGACGAGGCACACTTTCACCTCAGTGGATTCGTTAACAAGCAGAATTGCCGCATTTGGGCAAATGATAATCCGCGAGTGATTGTTGAAAAGCCGATGCATCCACAACGAGTGACTGTTTGGTGCGGTTTATGTGCTGGCGGCGTCATCGGGCCGTACTTCTTCGAAAATGAAGTCGGCCAAGCAGTTACCGTGAATGGTGTTCGCTATCGCGAGATGATAACGGACTTCTTGTGGCCAGAAATTGAGGATATGGATCTGGACGATATGTGGTTCCAACAGAATGGTGCCACTTTCCACACAGCCAACGAAACAATAGCACTTTTGCGCGAGAAATTCAATGGCCGTGTTATCTCACGTCGTGGCGATGTTAATTGGCCGCCACCATCATGTGATTTGATACCGTTAGACTTCTTTCTTTGGGGATATTTAAAAGAAAAAGTGTACGTCAATAAGCCAAGAACAATTCAAGAGCTAAAGGATGAGATAATTCGGCACATTAACGACATTGAACCTCAATTATGTCTCAGAGTCATTGAAAATATGAACCGTCGGATAGAGGTATGCCACCGAAGCCGTGGCGAGCATTTGGCCGATATTTTGTTTCACACATAATTGTCATAGATCCTTCTATCATTAATAAAAAATATTAAGATAATTCTCTGAAAACTTTTTGTTTTATTTACAATTAACATCGTGCGTTTTGGTTGGACCATCTTTTAGGTAATAACATTAATAAAATTGATGGCCTTAGTAATATTATTTTTATAACGCTAGGGCAACGGCATATCGCTTTAATGTTACTAGAAGAATAAAGAGAATCAATACGTCGTATCAGGAAAGTTACGAAAAGTGACAATGTAGGCTTACTTTCAAATTGATTGATACATCTTGGCGTAAAAGCACCGAAGTTACTTTTTAATACAGAGACGCAAGTCACTTTCATTGAATGATATATAGTTTAATAGTAGCAACAAAACTTTAAGGGAATAAAAACGAATACCCTCAGGTGTACGTCAGTAACAGACAAAAGTTAATTATCGATACATCAGTTATTAATTATACTTTATGGCCTTCTCGCAAACTTATTGCCTTATATTTTCGACTATCCTGCCCGTAACTGTTTATCAATGTAATAAAGTCTGAGCGCATGAAAGAAAAATCATTTATAATTTAGACGTTTCACGGCCAGCGTTCTCGATAATTAAATGAAAAATGTCCCTAACAAAAACAGTAAATGGAATAAAGAGGGTATTGAAATTATTAAGTTTGATGAAGGGTTGTGGAAAAGTTCTCGTGAATGATCCTTCTCTATGGTTTCAAATGACACGAAGTTTGTTTAATAACTAATGACAAATGACGCTGTAGTTTTATTTTGCTGGGAAATTGTTCCATAAGGCGATGTTGAATCACAGCATTTTTCATTTATCGAGCCGATGTAGGAGCTGCGAATTAAATTCAGGAAATGTTCTTGTGGGTAACTAATTCTAATAAAAGCTGTATAACAAGTTTTACTTTGTAGGAATTAGCAACGTAAGCCTGTTGAGTGCGGAGTATAACTGAATCTATGTCAGTCAGTTGGACTGAAGAGACTCCCCATGTTCAAGAAACCCCGGATATAAAGGGTGTTACAATACGAGCGCAAGATATGAATTGCACGTCATATTGGCTGTCATGATTCTATAGTTCTATAACTATTACAGTTCGATTGGAGACAGGTAGGAGTTAATAAACGCGGAGCGCTACACGATGAAACAAGGCGTTCTTATTTCTAAACATTACTATTAAAATGGTGAGAGTTTGGTTGCTACAATACGTAAAGTGCGTCCAATTTTCGGTAGAATTAGTGCTCAAAATTTATCAACTGTGAAAAGAATGATCAAAAAATTCGAAAGCACTGGTTCAGCTATTGATGTGAAATACGACACGTAGTGGTCCTTCAGCACAGAACATCACGACAGTTCGCGAGAGTGCGGCCGAGAGTCCAGGTACCCCGATTCACCACCGTGCCCAAGAATTGAACATTTCAGCAGCCACACTTTACCGTATTCTTACTAAAGATCTGCATCCCCATCAGGGGCGGCTAGTGTATAGGTGCTGCAGAGCTGCAGAACTGCCAAAAAAATTAGATATTTGTATATTTTCGCGACATAATAATTACTAAAATTTATTAATAAAATAATTTGGTTAGTTGGTGCAGCTAACCAAATAATTGCGTTAAAGTCGCATTCTGCCCGCCATCCTCTATTGAGTAGTAGACCAGATGAATTATCTGGGTCTCTACGCGAGCGCGTCGCGGTACATTGAACTGGGCCACACGAGGTAGTTCTCAGCACGGCTCGGGACACTCGTCCTTCCCCTCAACTCCCGCGACAATCCACACTTGGCGCTCGTAAATGCGCGAATTTACACGGTCAGTGAGCTGTATTTTTTCTAGCTAAGGCAACATCAGTGAATGTTTACTCCTTCCTACTCCTCGGGCGGGAGTAAATCGTACCTATTTCGTATTTCGTGTTAATTTGAGATTTTAAATACTGTTTTGTGAATTTGTGTAGTGATTTATTGTACTAATTATTAATATTTATATACTGTGATAGTGACAATGGATTTAGTTTATAATTTAGTTCATGTGAAACGATTTTTAAATACTCTTATGAAGAAAAAATTGTTATTGAGACTGCAGGTGTTAGCCGCGGAAAAGCATATAAACGTCAAATTAATAGAGACATTTATTCGAAGAACAATTGGATTTGTGGGTGCAACAAAAAAATGCGTCATTTTGTATTCCTTGTTTACTTTTTGGCGGTGATAACGCATGGACAGAGGTAGGGGTGACAGATTTGGTGCACTTAACTGAAAAAATAAAAAAGCACGACAACTCCAAAAGCCATCTACATAATACAATGGAATTAGCTTTATTAGGAACAACTAATATTAAAGCGCAGCTAGATTCAGCTTATTGGATAAATGTGCAAAAGCATAATGATAATGCGACAAAAAAGAGATACGTTTTGTCAAAGAAATATAAACTTCATAAAGTTTTGTGGGGCCTTTGAACTGGCGCTGCGAGGACATGACGAAGCTGAAACATCTCAAAACCCGGGGAAATTTCATGGTTTGATAAATTTTCTGCTGAGCTTGATGTAACTTTAAGCTAGCATCTACAAAATGCTTCAGTATTTAAAGGAACCTCTAAAGAAATACAAAATGATCTTTTAGACTATATATTAAAAGTATGTCATGAAGAAATATTTAAAGAAATTAACAAACCTTCATTTTTGGCAGTTATGGCAGACGAAACAACTGATGTATCTGCAAAAACTCAATTAGTGGTAGTTTTAAGATATATTCTCGATGGTGAACCGATTGAACGTTTTTGGACATACCTGAAGCCTACAAAATGTGACGCTGAAACTCTTTCGGAAAATATTTTAAGTGTTATAGACCCTCTAGTAGAAAATTCACCTTACAAGCCTTTTCTCTTAACCAAAGAATATGACGGCAAACATGAATGTTCTTCAAAAATGTATTAAATTCCAAAATTTTTTCTTGTGAAAGTCTATATTTTTGTTTAAACGGATTTTACACAAAAATTTTGAAGTATCAGGAAAACGCGTGACCTTGAAAATTTTAAAAATTTTCACCTGCGGGGCAATTTTTTTTGCGGCCCCTACGGCGCCAGTAGTTTGGATACGTTTGAAATTTGCATGCGGGCGGCCAATACCCTAGGATCGGCCCTGTGCAGAACACCCGTTTCATTTCATCACGAGCCGCCACTGATCTCCATGCTTACAAAGTCCCATTGATTCAACAACTTCTGCCAACATACCATGACTGGTAAAAAGAGCTCACCAATTGGATCATTGAACAACAAAAATTGAATGCCGATTTTGTGAACAAAATCATCAGCGATAAGGCTCATTTTCACTTTGATGGCTTCGTTGATAGGAAAAATTGTCGCATCTGGAGCTCAACAAATCTATGCATGATTCAGGTAAAACATGTGCATTCCCATCGTGTCACTGTTTGGAGTGCATTGTGATCTGAAGGAGTCATTGGACCATTTTTCGTTGAAAACGAGGCAGATAATGCATTAACGGTAAATGGCGAATGTTATTGTTACATGATAACCCAGTTCATTGTGCTTCAATTAGAAGATATTTCTCTTGAAGATATGTAGTTTCAGCAGGATAGAGCCACGTGCCATGCCACCCGTGAAATGTAGACGACATGAGTCTTTTCTTGATCGTGTCATCTCTCATTTTAGTGACCATAATTGGCCGTTACGATTTTGCGATTTAACACCAATGGACTCTTTTTATGTGGAGTTTTCTGAAGTCTCAATTTTATGCGAACAACCCCAAGACCACACAAGCATTGAAAGCTGAAATTGAACACTGTATCAACAAAATACCGCCACATTTATCCAAAACAGTTATTGAAAATTTTACCCGAAGAGTACACGTATGCCAGCAATGTCGTGGCGGCCATTTACTGGATATGTTGTTTCATACATAATTCCCAAATATCTACATTAAAATATGGTGCCAGAAAATTTCTATATTATTGTAGGGAATTCTGTAAATTATAAGAGGAATGACCCATTATTCTTGATCTATTTTTTCTAGGCTGAACTAGAACCGGCTATCTCGTTTCGTCTTATAACCGTAAATCAAAATCAGTTTCATTAAATGCATATCTTTAACAGATTGAGTACATATCTAGGGGTTGGGAAATAATTATTTGCACATACTTTCTCGATCATTTTTTGAGTACAATAGTATGTCTTATATATCAAAATTCTTTTTAATACATTTACTGCCATTCGAATTATAACGTAAATAATATGTATTTACATTATAGAGATAAATGTGTATGCGTAGTTGCTATTTTGCATACACATTTTATGATACATAAATATGTATTATATAACGTAAATATGTGCATAGTTGCTTAGGATTTAAATAAAAATTCAAAATATGTACTCTTTCGGCTACATATAGCATGCGGGGTCAATCCTACATTTGTTTTCTGATTTTAACAAACGTTCCTATTTGTTAAATTATTGTTATTTTTATTATGATGTTATTTTCACGATTTTTGCATAATGGGCCAATGTCGGAACATATAACAACCTTAAGGTATTCAATTATATTAATATATGTCTATATTATTCTAATAACGTATTTATGTATGTTAAAATGTCTAATCATTGTCATTCTTCAAAATGGCATTACCCTATTATGCAGTAATTGTGAATATCACAACTTATATTAAAAAATACGTTACGTTATAACTCGAACCGTAATCAATATCTTAAGAACTACTATAAAATTAGTTTGGGTTTACACCACAAAAACGAAAAGCGATAGCCAATTATAGTTTTCATCATAAATTTCTCTCGAAAGAAAGGTACACATTAGGTATCCATGCTTCCATACCTCCTATAGTTAATGAGATTTCCTGTAGAAACATCGATATTTGCTCCACTGGTACATATATGATATGGGTGGCTATTGATTATACTAGTGACCGCTGCTGATTTTGATTCGAAAAAACGTTAGCGCCTAGCGCTGTATCTACTTTCTTCAATTAGACTCTATTCCATTTCTCTAAACGTTACTCAAGTCTGTATTCCAATAAGGTAAAGCAAGTCCACCAGATGTGTAAATAATAAGGTCAAGCTTTTGGGAGCTTCTATAGTAAATTTTCTTTCACAGCCACCACACTTTTCTCACCTCTCCCCGATGGAACATGTATGTGATATTATCGAAGGAACAATAAATGTACCCTTCCCTTCAGTCTAGACTGTAGACTGAAGGGAGAACCACTAAACTCTAAAGGTTCTTCGACGTGAAGTAAATGTTCTGGAATGGAATATCTCAATTATCACACTCAGTCCATAACTTGGTGAATTACACAATCCAAAATATATTGTGATCGGACTTCTTTTGACTTTTTGGCATAGTTATATACCATGAACTACAGAAACACTGTTTTTTTTGTTTCCATCACGCACCAATATTTGTACATTTGTACATTTACATTGTGAAATAATTTGTAGTTTTTAAAACCGAGGTTCTTTAACTTAAATTTTGCCACAATTTTTGCGGCGCCCCTGTATTTAATCGGTTTGAAACGTACCCACAAGTGTGAGGGATTTACCGAAATAGAGTGGCCGATGGGGATGTTCCTGCTTTGTACTATTCGAGTATTTAGATAGTCGCTGTAGTATGTTTTAATGTGTTTACGTTTACTCGTGAAATCGCGTCGTGTGTTTTTATTTTGTTTAAAAATACCTAGAGATTGTAAAAATACATCAAATATATTTTGTTACAAACTGAACACGTGGTTCAAAAAATGTAATTTATGCAAATTTAGTTCATCCGCAAAAAATTCTTTTGCCGCCACTTCATATTAAATTATTAAAACATAAAAGCTATAGATAAAAATGGGAATTGTTTTAAGTACTTATGTAGCAAATTTCCATCTCTTCTGAAGTAAAATTAAAGGAAGGCATTTTCGTAGGGTCACAAATAAGAAAATTAATGCAGGACCAACAATTTGAAGAAACAATGACAGAAAGAAGAAAGAAACTTGGATATGCTTTAAAAATATAACAGATTTTTTTTAAGAAATTATAAACATGCGCAGTATGAGGAAATTGTCAACAAAATACTGGATAAATTTAAGCAACTTGGTTGTAATATAAGTATAAAAATTCATTATCTGCATGCTCTTCTGGACTACTTTTCCGAAATTCGGTGCTATTACAGAGGAGTAAGGTGAAAGGCTCCATCATGACATACGGGAGATGGAGAGGAGGTACTAGGGTCGATGGGATGTAGCGATGATTGCAGATTACTACTAGATACTGAAAATAGAATATCCAACGAATGATTACACAAGAGAAACTACAAAACGAAGTTTTTTGTTAATACGGTAGAGATCTGCAAAGAAAAGAAGAAATTAGAGACTCAAAACTATTTGTGTTGTAGATTTTTACTACATATATTCTTGAATGTTTATTAAATATAATGTTTATTAAACTGTACTTTTTCCTTTAATTTTTAATTTATTCTGATTATTCAGGTGATCAGAAGCTTAATACATCTACATCATAATACATTTTCTGTCAATTAGTATAGTAGGTAAGTCTGTGATATTTATTACATTTGTATAAAATGAACATGGATGGAAAGCATACACACAACAGCACTCATTCAATATCAATCATGACAATTGATATCCTGAGGTTAACAGTATTCCTTCTCATATTTTCATTATTTATGTACTTATTGTTAGTCATTTTCTAAAAGGGTACTTCATATAAAATCATTTTAATGTTTACCTTAAAAGGATTGCGAGGCAGTGAAAGGCTGACAAGTTAAAAATAATGTTCCGGAATAATCTCGATGCGGCAAGCCGATTCGTGTTCATGTTTTTAGCTAACAGTTGTATATAAAGTGGGGCATAAAAGGGACTGCTCACTACACAGATTTTCTATATCACACTACATTTACTTCCAGGAGGGTTATATTAATACCCTTGACCGACGTGGGTTATTTAGGGCCGTGCTTAACAAAAAGTTCCACCACCAAAAGTAATGCTTGTACTTTGTGCCATATTGTTAATAAGTTATGCTTTCAAATATATAATTTTTATGATTTTTCCTTGTAACTGGAACTATAAAAATAAATTATACATTTAAAAGAAACAATGTATTAAGAAATGTAAATAAATTAATTATTTCAGTTATATAACTGTACTACTGAGATTCTTAACCTATAGATTATGCCCTTTTTATTTTATTTTTCCGAGAGAAATACAATTAAAGGACACAATATTACAAACTAGGCATTAAATCACAGTGATAGATAGGTAGTAATACTAAATCCTAATATTAATATGTTATTAACATAAATAATCAGTAACATATAAGTCAGAAATCGAGAAAGGGACTACCAAACCGCCATGCGGGTATCAAAGTAGTTCTCGAATAGCAAGGATATTACATAATCGTTATAGGAAACAGCTACTCCTCGGGCTAAAGTTCCGCCAGGCATTGAATTATACCTAAAAGCGATCCTCGACCCCTTCCTCGTGTTTCTGCACGATCAGATAAGGTTTCAAAAAATAAAACCCGTCACAAGTAGGATTCAACATCTGTCCCGGATCGGAACCGAACGACATACAGCTGTTTCGAACTTATTAGTTCTCATCAGTGCCGTACACAGTACGCCGATCCAGGACAAATGCCGAATGAAATTGATGCCCCGAAAGGGGTCGAGGATCGCTTTTAGGTATAATTCAATGCCTGGCGGGGCTTTAGCCCGAGTAGTAGTTGTTTCCTAGAGCGATATTGTAATAGCCTTGCTACTCGGAAACTACTTTGATACCCGCATGGTGGTTTGGTAGTTCCTTTCTCGATTTCCGATTTATATGTTACTGACATAGATCGTATCAATAAAGATGTATTTCTCATTTCACGATTTCATTTGGCATTTGTCCTGGATGAGCGTACCGTGTACGGCACTGATGAGAACTAATAAGTTCGAAACAGCTGTATGTCGTTCAGTTCCGATCCGGGACAGATGTCAAATCCTACCTGTGGCGGGTTTTATTTTTTGAAACATAAATAATAACAATATTGACAGAAATCTAATCATTATATAAGCTAATACAGTTTATATTACTACTCAAAGCTTAATATTTAATATTATGATAAGGAATGAATGCCTTAGAGTAGTTTCTTTCGGCATGAAGATACTAAAATAATTTATGTTACAATGCTTATATACGATATTAAAATGACTGGTCATGATGCAATGTTAGTCGCCTTTTTATCTTGAAATGGTTATATGGAAGGCATTATTGAGACTAGTATTAATATGTAAAACTCCAAAATTTATATAATTCGTAGCAGTTTACATTGTTATGAAGATGATTATAAAGAAGAATTACACTGTTTAGGATTTATCTGCTTTAATATCTGCAATGCCAATAACTGCATTAGATCTGATCAATTTGCATGAATTGGATACCACACTAAATAACGATAACCTAACCAGGAATGTATAAGTGATTAAAAGAATTATCAACTATCAATTTAAGATTATGGGAATACCCAATCATGTAAAGATGGATAAAAATGTTAATTTTGAAAAATATTTTCGTGGAATCTCGATATATACGTTCAACAATTTTAGTGATATCGCCAATGAATGTTATCAGTCAAGTCGTTTAGTCTCGGTCAAGTGGTGTAGCAGACGACACTTCGGTTTTAATGAATGATATTTCATGCCGGGAGTCCCAGGATACATTCTGAGCGACGGCAAGGATTGGTCGAGTTATTTGTTATTTTTCTCACATGACTAGCCAAGTAGTCATGTGAGAAAAATGACCCGACACCATTCCGAACTGACATGGATATTTATAAATTATAGTGAATTATTCCATAATTACTTCGCAAACGGTGTCCTCCAAGTTTCCTCGATTAATCTGAAGTCAATCGCTTGGACCTAGCCTAAATTGCCAGCTCGGAGTAATCCGGGCATAGGTGCATTAATTTCCACATAAGGTTATAAGTGTCTCTATATGTGTCCATGTGAATGTCGGGGGTTAAGAATAGTGCTGTACTAAACCTTGCCTCCATAAAAGCGAAGACAAGAAAGGTAACACAAATAATGGGGATCCAATATTGCGCCCTTGAAAGACTCGATACACTAATACGATATAGTAATTTACTCTACATTGTCAGCAACATTAGACATTGTTAGAAATAAGTTGGACAAGTTAATTAAGTATACTGTGAAAAAACTAATACGATATAGTAATTTAATCTACATTGTCAGCAACATTAGACATTGTTAGAAATAAGTTGGACAAGTTAATTAAGTATACTGTGGACTTCCAGACGACACCTATTGATTTTGAGGTGGATAGAACATACTCTACCATATTCAAGGGTCATGAGAAAGCACGATGGTGGACTGTTTGAGAAATTGTTAGCACGATCACTCAATTATATTGTGTCGGATTGATCGAATTTCGACTGATTCTGATTAGGGACGTCTACCAGACGACATCTATTGAGTTTGGGGTGGGTAGGACACACCACACCCTGTCCATGGGTCATGAGAAAGCCCGATATAGACTATTTGAAAAAAATTTAAAAAGTAAAACTGTCGCATAAAACACATTCTGCATTTAGATGTTGGTATATTTTTTCTCGGCCACTCAATTTCGAGGTAGAGATATACGTGCGGAAAAGTCCGTTTTAAGGTTTTAAAACTGTTGATTTACTTTTAAAATTCTGTAATTTGTGAATTAAATTTATTGTTTTTCATTAACCTACAATTGGCTTTTAAAGTGAACTCAAAATAAAATTTGGGTGTGTGAAAATGACTTGACGCAAAAAGTCACAAAGTTAGCCTTATACATTAATATCAAAATAACTGCATATAACCATCAACAGCCGTACATCATGTTAATGAAATCGAGCAGCAATTGAAAATTGATGTCCAAAACCATTATCATATAGTTTTTTATATTTACTTTATTTAAATTTATTGTATTTAAATATTTTCGTTCTGAGTATTTATTTCGAAATTTAAGAAAGAGCGTGCCTTTAAATACGAGGGCGATCAACAAGAACAGAAACAACATAATCTTGAATACACCAATTTGTGACAGCAGTCTCTGTAAGAATTCATATTTATAAATTCATAGTTATTTCACGGCTTGTAAAACATTCTGCATTTATTTCTCTAAATATTATATTTGATACTTAGTTGAATGGCCCATAGTCCCTATTTTATGTCATGTACTGTTATTACCAGAAAAGTAGGATTTAATAGCATATAATTTAATATTGTTTTGATCATTCTTTCCGTTAAAATTGTATATAACGGATATGAAATCAAATAATATGTATTTATATAAAAAATATAAATACGAACACTATTTTCAATTTTATGAAAAGTGATTTTCAGTGTTTTGAACCTGAGAATAATTGATATCGAAATTAAAATTTTACGAGTATATATTATCCAGTATCACATATAGAGAATATGTATAGGTATATTGCAATAAAATTAGTAATATAGAATTATAACATTAAATTAAGCTATATAATTCTATATTATGTTATAAATATCTTTATTGGATATGTAATAGAAATAAAGCAGGATAATAATAATTATTGATTTTAATATATTGACTGTGAGTGTAAATTATTAGTACAGTAAAATAAAAAAATTAATTGGGAAAATAACGAATTATTTTCCCAAGAATTATTTTCATATTTTAATGTCCATTACTTGTCCTGATTGGTATAGAAATATTAATTTCTATATGTAACCCTATTATTTACCTACTTAATATTATATGATATATTGTATAAAGGTATTGTATTTTAGTGCTTCGTTTTACAAAAAAAGATTATTTAAATGTTGAAAACTATTCATTTTACAGGGGTTTTTAAAGTCACAATATATATTATAATTTAGTGGTCCGGTTTTTAAAGTGTATCTGGATATGTTTTAAGACTAGTAGTTACATAAATTTAATAATCTATTAACTGTTTATGTTAAATCTTGAACAATTTCAATAAATAAATTGAATCAAGTAACATACTTCTCGGTTAGAGGAAGAAAATAAAACAAAATTGATACTTGGCATTTAAGTCTCATATATTCTAACTCGTCAAATCGTAATATGCAAAAATAGCTAATAGTTCCTTTGTAAACTTTCATCCTTATGTTAGCCTATTATAGTTATTCAATAACACTATAAATTGGACATTTTCGGTTTTCGTCTCATTTAACTCGGGATTCTTTCTTGAATAACTCTTCCAAATGACAAAGAAACTTCATTTGACCATTTCATGATACGATAATAATTAAAACTATGGGCCAGAAATTAGATTTTCTTGTTAAGTGGATCATCCTGAATATATTTCACCTTTAAATTCAACGTATCGGAATATGTACAATCTAGATTTATGTTTCATATATTGATTATGGTGGTACCTTGTTAGGTGTATCTAGACATGTTTCGAGAGAAATAGTCACTTAAAAATCTTTAATTTTTAAGAACTGCTTGTTTAAGCTTCCTTGCAAATGTTAAACTTTGAATAATTTCAATGAGTAGCTTGAACTAAGTAACAGGTTTCAAGATACAAAAAAATTAAGAAATGTTGACATTTGAACCTCATTAGATAGGTAACTGTTCATAAGGTTGACATATTACAGAGTTTAAAAAAAAACATTTAATAAAAAAATGTTTAATATGGCGCAACACTCTATCATCATACTGTATATAAAAAATATATCAAATAATTGGTAAATCGATTTTACCAGACTTATCTAACTATCTACTTAATCGATTTTATCTAAGTTTGCTTTGATATCAACAAATATTATTTATTCTGAGGGCAGTGGCGGCCGGTGTAATTTTTGTCGGGGTGTGCAATCGATAAAATAATAACAAACGAAAAATTAAAATAATTTACCTATGTCCAAGCCTGAGGTTATTTATATAGAAAATTCATTCGTCTGTTCTTGGAATTCGCAAAAACGTCAATTACAAGATTATTAAAATCTAGATTTTAATAATCTGGAATCGCTGTAATACTTTTTCCATACTTATCATGCAAAGTGAATTTTAGTCTGTCTTGCGCCATTGTATTTCTCAAAACGTTTTTAATTCGTTTAAGCGTCGAAAAACAGCGTTCACTTTCAACACTTGTCATGGGTATGGTACGAATTAATTTTAATAATAAAACAGTATCACTAAAACAGTCCGTCAGGTTGCGATCTATAAATAATTGCAAAATTGCTAAGCAACTGCTTCACGAAAATCTGCCCTGCTGTATATAACCGTTAATTCACTTTTCAATTTAACTTTGTCCAAAAATCCATAAGTTTTCGTTACAATGTCAAAATCTTGAATGAGGAATTGTTTCTCATAGTCGCTAAATTTATTGAGGAAAAATAGTTTCGACGCTAACAGGTGTTTTCTAAACTCAAATCTGTTTTTAGTTTGGGTAATTAATGTATCACACACTTCCTTAGTTTGTGCAGAAAATGATATATCCTTATGGGATAGTATTGTTTTTTTTTTAGGCAAATTTGAGGAATTAGTTGTCCGCATTTTTATAATTGAGTCTTCAAAATTATTCAAATAACTGCACATGCTTTAACAGCATCCAATTATCGAGACTGAAACCCTTTAAAAAGGATTTTACAATGAGGCATGACCTTGGTGAAAAATGCGAGCCAGTATTTAAAGTTATTGTTACTTAAATAACCTAATAACATTTGAGCCTGATTTTTTGTATTGTAATCATTTCCCGCAGTGTCAAAAATACATTCTAAGCATTCTTTTAAAAGTTCAGCATTTTCAGAAGCGGTTTGTAAAATTCACGTATTAAAATTCCGTTATATATTCCACCGAATATATAATGTGCAATGCACGCAAATCTAATATACATGCGTATAGAAGTCTCCTGTTTCACGCGCCCGAGTCCTCTCTTTCTAACGCATGGTTAAACGGTCCTCTGATGTGTGTTAGATGAAAACTGAACGCGCTATGTATTTAGAATTGCACATTTAATATCCCGTAGATAAATCTGACAAATTGATAGGTCTGGCGACTCTCGCGAAATCTAATAAGCTGTAAGCGAGACTGTTAGATATCGGAACATTCTATGTATAATGATAATGTAATATATAGTAAACACCTAATAGGTATTTTTAGGAATTTTTAAGGGACCTCACTGCACAAATGCACCTACAATAAAACCGCCACTGTCTGAGAGTAACTCAACTGACAACAATTCACAACTAAAAATTTTTTAGGAGCAATATCAGTGACAGTTTTTATTAAGATGTATGTGAATCTTTCTATTAATTTTTGCATCAATAGCTATCAGTCGATAATACATAATTATTTCAATTATTTTTCATTTGAACCCGATTTATTAGATAGTAATGAACTATTATTAATATTTACCTATTAAATAAAAACAAATTAATGTTACTTTCTATGATTTTTAGCCCCAAAATGGAAAATTCTTATACTTCGACCATCTCACATTTTATGTTACGCATTTCACAATCTCACACTTTTACGGATATTTAACTAACTAAACTAAATAAACACTTATTAGGCTTCTTACTACATAACGCCTTTAGGCTTTCAACCTGCAAAAGCCCTGAAACTAGAATCAGAGAATATGCCTACCATGTAGTCACACATAATAAGGTAAGAAACTGTGATCCTGTTTAATTTGTTGTTTAAATTTAAGTTGTAAAACCGTAATATTTAAAAATATCTAGTGTTCGTTTATTTAAAAATCAATCCATATGTCAACTTATAGCCTACAATTATTCCATAAACCTGTAATTTGGGCATGTTGTCTTTTCATGTCACTTAACTAGCGATATTTTCTTCGATAACTGTTCCAAGTGTCACAGAAATTACGTTCATCCATTTAATGACCTATAACCATAGCCATCCTGCATTTGTTTAAAGAATAAGCAACGGTATTACATTTTAATCTTGAACATGGTATCATCACGTTGTACAAGAATACGTCTCTGGAGTTTCTTTTTTTGCAAATTGATCCCTCTTATATGTTACTCTTACAAGAAACATATTGCCCTGTCAGACCCCTATTAGTCTGATTCAGATGTAGACAGAACGCTCTTGGACACTGCTCTGAACGAAAGCGCCCATTTGAAGAGGGCATCGCCACTGGTGCTTTTCTAGGTCGCTGTGAAATAATACATGACATATTTTATTTTTCAGGAATGGCTTAAACTTATGTCTGATTCAAGAAAGGCTTTTAAATTGCTTTTAGTTTTTGTGCAGTTTTGTGCGGATTCCTAGAATTTTAAATGCGAGATGTCATTAAATACTTTCCACTGCATTTGTTTCCATTTAAGATCATCGAAATTCAGTTTTACAACCTGAGTAAGTTATTTTATAAAATAACTCGAAAAGGTGAGATATTGAAATATTTTCTTAAACTTAGATATCGACTATTTTGCACATATCGAACGTATTGAATTATAGTCCTTTTGCATAGTATTAAATAAGAACAGGGACCATTCATTTAAGAAAAATAACGTAAAGTAAAACGACAATATCACAAGCTGTAAATCAGTCAACATTCGTAGTAATAAAATAATAGGTTATTTATTGCCGTAATTGTAGATGGTTTTGTTCTGACAGTTAAACAAAATTAGTAAGTTCTAAAGCATTCCAAAACGATTTTAGTTGCATTGTGTTAGGAAAACTATCTACCTCCAGAATATATTTTACTTTTTTGCGATTTCTTACGTTTTGAACTTTTCATTGTTTTTTCAGAATTTATTCGTAAAATTTTAAAGGCAAAGTTTTTAAGTGTTATGCTTCTGAAACCAAAACGCTCTTCGTAAATCTCAATTCGTGATCTTCAATGACTGAAACTGTTCACAAAATATTGAAACATAGCTTTGATATAATTAAACACCATATTGCACCAATCGCGCAGTTCTTTAAGGAAGGACAGGAGGTCCGCAACAAAAACTGTTGCAGATTTAGGAAGCATAATACTCAAAAACGATATCGAGAAACTATGAATAGAGATTTATGGAAATATTGATGTTATTGGTTTCGTGTGATCTAATTGCCAATTTCCGTAAACCCCTAAAGAATCACAACCAGGCTCTTGATTACGAAGTTGTTAGTTTATTGCAGTCCTATCCAACTGGCCTCGATATTCCCGACTCGAATGATGAACATTGTGATGAAGATGACAATGAACACTAACAAAATACAGGTATATAAATGTCAATATATAGATAATTTAAAAATTGATTCTTGAAACAAATATTACTTAAGTGGATCAGTTATTGTAATTTTTATTTCATTTCGATCAGCCAAAAAGCTAAAAAAAGATTAAAGATTTTTTTTATTGTTTAGGGTATAGCTACACAATGCACATATTGTGTAGCTATTATTTTTGTTATTTGAAATATATTTTTTGCGATTATGTTGTTTGCGTACAGTTGTCTAGTTTCTCTATTTTATATATTGTGTTTTAGTTCTTTCTGTGTATGTTTGATGGTCATATGTTCAATTATTTATTCAGGGATATGTGAAAAGATTGCTAAAAATATATTTTATAAAATAACATCAAATAATTTCTTTAAAAATTACTTTAAATGTTTTCCATTTTTTTTCACGTTAGAAAAAAAAAACGGAAGCCAGGACGTTTCCTGGCTTGGTTTGCCTACCCATCGTTTGGGATATATTTGAAATCAGAGGAAAATTTACAATAAGATGGGTTTATAAAATAATTATGTCAACATAAATCGGTGATTTTGTCCACTGTGTGGCGCCCGGCTTAATGTAGCTGATTAGTATTATTAGATAGTAGATTAGTATTATAGAATTTGTTAAACGCAAAATTATACACTCGGCACAAAAATTAAGGGATGTAAAATAATCCAAAATTTTTAGGTGATTTTCAAAGGGCGACAGATTAAATTTAAAAAAATCAAATTGAAGCTTCAGTTTTGGAGTAATTATAAGAAAGCCGTCGGAAAAAAAAATCAAAATTTCTGCTTGCCTTTCAAAATGAGTTATCATCGTTTAAATCGAAAAATTCAGGTTTGACATTAGTACCTACTTAATTATTTATCTTGCAAAAAAAGGCAAGCAAAAATTTGGAAAAAAAAATTATACATGGTTTCTCTTATGATTCCTCAAGAACTGTTCATGGTAAACAATTTTGAACTCGAGATATTAAAACTAGAAACTTAGAGCTTCAATTCACTTTCTATAAAATTACACTGCGGCTATTTTTCTCGAAGTCACAGCCCTTTGAACATCAGCTAAAACTATAGGATTTTATTACATCCCTTAATTTTTGTGCCTAGTGTATTTTGTGCTTCTAAATCAAGATTTGTTCAGTAAAGTAAATTGTATGTTTAAATAGAGTAATAGTTTTAAATTATGTCTTACCGCAATTAGAACATCTAATTGCAGTGACATAATTTTAAACTGTACAATTAAAATAGATTAGCATATTAGTATATTTACGTTGAATAAATTATTTCAGTGACTGAATAAACTAAATTAGTGTTATATGGAACGTTAAAATGTACCCTAAAACCACATGGCTGTGTTATGCATATAAAATTATTTATTACACGTGCTTTATATTCGATTTCTTCGATTTTGAACATCATCGGTGTTTGTACCGTTAGCCATAAATAGCACCACATTCTTTATCCTTCAACTATCTATCTATGAAATTCCCAAAACTATCCCTTAACATTAACCGACTGAAAAGTGTAAGTCTCCAGTCGATCTCTTTTTACGACCTCTGTGTCCGGACACTATCTGCGAAATTGACAGGAAAAATGTGCACTCGTCAAAAAAGGCACAGATATTGCAGCACAGGAGTCATATATGCGATATTGGCCTGAGTTTTCCGTCGGATTTACTGCCATGGGTTTGATTAATGCCACCATTTCTATGTTGTCTTTCTGTGCTCCTCTTTCATAGCTCCGGGCCGATCCGAAGACTGATTATTTCAATACTTCTTTCCGCTAGTCTCTTATCTCTCACATGTCGCTCGCATTTGTTACACAGCTAAAAGATTCCGCCGTAATAATGGCTTATCATTAGGTTTTATGTGATATAGGTTATGTTGCTCTGGGAAGCGATGTATCTTACGAGGAAGTACATAATGGAACTTGCGAAGTGTAAAATTATCGCCGGCGTATACGGGGTACATAAAAAAAGAAAATAAAAAGGGGAGTTTCCTCCTTTATCTTTAAATAAATGGAGCAGAACGTCTCTCCTCTCTTATTCGTGTTCTGAATTCAAGGCAACCAAGAAAAAATGAAGGCGATACGGAAGAAAAGTAGAGAGTAAGGGAATTTGTAAAACAACTTATTTACTTATTACTAAATTGATACTACACACTTATATTATAGTTGGCTAATGAAATCTTGAGTTATAAAATGTAAATTGCCTGAAAATTTAATTCATTAGTTTTGATATAAAACTGGTAACTTTAGAATATATTTTACGTATCAAATAATATACGTAAATACAATAGAACATAGTATACCACGCATCAGATAGATTATAATTAGTAAGATGACCCCACCTGAAATACTCTTTTCCAAAATCAGTACGGCAAATATTAATGTCGAATGTATCTGTAGTTATAAGTTTGCTCCTGAAATATGTCAACATGGCGGTATCATTTATACAGGAAAGAAAATTACCGTAAAATAGTTTTTAGGTGTATAAAATTGATGTAATGGTACTTAATTGCTTTGTGGTTATTCCGTAATTGAAATTGCGCTCTTAAGACGGGGCAGTTTGCATAATGTAACATATATATATATATATATATATATATATATATATATATATATATATATATATATATATATATATATATATAATGTTCGGCTTACACCACTCGGCGACGTTGTCCGATTTCTATACTCCACTTCTTCCTATCTTCCCATTAGCCGTCTTGTAGGTTGCGGGCACTCATGGCTTTTCTTATTCCCTCTAATCACCAGATTCTCTTTGGTCTACTTCTTTTTCTCCGATGTGCTGGTATCCACGTCATGGCTTGTTTGGGTAATCTAGACTCTGCCATACGGTGTACGTGAGCGTACCATATAAGCTGTTTTCTTTCAATATCACAGGTTATAGTGTCTGTAAGTCCCATTTGTCGAAGTACCTCATCGTTTCTTATTATTTGAATTCATGATATGCCAGCCGATCTTCTCAGAGCATCCATTTCCGTAGCTTCGATCTTCTTCTTACTTCTGTCCGTAAGCCTCCATGTTTCAGCCCCATGGATCAAGGTTATAAGTAAATATTAAGTTTTCGTCTTTTGTTTATGTTTTTGTTCCATAGAATGTCATTTAAACACCCAATTGCTTTTTTTGATTGAATTATTCTTGCTTGTATCTCCTTATCATCTATTCCCGTTGAATCAAACATAGTTCCCAAATACTTATATTCGTTGCACCCTTCTATTGTTTCCAAGTCGTTGATATGTAAGTCACTCTTGTCATTGCCTATGCACAAATATTTTCGTGCACAAAGGGTTCATTGACAGACCCCATTCCTCGTATGTTTCTTTCAGTTTCCTAGTCATGTATTCTAGATCTTCTTTGTCACCTGCCAGTACTGCTTGATCATCTGCAAACGGTAATGTGGAAATTTTTGAGTTTGATACAGTTATTCCCATTCCGTGGCATTTCTGTTTCAATTTCCACAGAGCTTTCTTGATGTATATCTTGAACAAAGTGTATATCGTGAACAAAGATGCAACATCCCTGTCGCAAACTTTTTGTAACTTGGAAAGGTCGCGATGGCTTGTTCCCCACTTTAATTTTGGAATTTGAATATTTATACAGATTTCGTACAGCCGTGATGAGTGTGTGATTTATATTTGTGTCCATTATTGTTTCCCACAGTTTACATACTGGTATATTATCATACGCTTTTGTTAGATCTACAAACAAAATATGATGATAATGTAACAACTAAAGAAGTCTCCTATAAGTAATAAAACCGTTATGCAAGGTGTCCTGAAATATTTTCCTCATTTGTTTGTTGAGGAACAACATCTTGAGAAGTGGTAGTGCTAAATGTGTTTATTAGACACCAGACAAGAAGGTGCTATAGCACATACTGTAAGTTTATCAATGGAAGCCGCAATGGAGTGATGTTTTCTGTGAGTTCTAAACAGGTGGATATTAATTGGTCACCCAGAAGTCCCGATTTAACACCGATGGATTTCGACTTACGGAGTTATTTGACATATAAGGTGTACACTGATGCTTCTAGGGCATTGCTCTAGTTAAAAGCCAGAATACGCGAGCACATTCAGAAAATTGTTCCAGCATTATGTCGGCGAGTTATCACAAATTTTAGGTAGCGCCTTTAGGAGGTACAATGGCGCGAGGGAAAGCACCTTGACGATGCGATTTTTCATAAATAATTTTCGCTACATTGTAACTTTATATAAAAAATAGCGAATGTAAATATCTATTTTAACAACCGAGTTTTATTCGCCACAAAAGAGGAAAACATTCAAAGACACATGTTATTTACGTGACTCTGACTAGTGCCAAATACACAGGTTTCAATGGCAGAGGCTGCTACATAGCCACGTTTAATATTGCTGCTGGAAAGGTGGATGTTAAAATAAAATTAGGAAGAAACTAATTTACTAAATGTAAAATGATGTTTTGTTCGTCCAAGGAGAAATCTGTTAATGGGAGTAAATAGTAGGACTGCATAAAGAAGGATTAAGATTTTCACGACATAGCACAACATTTACATGATTGAAGCCCATTTTCAAACAGTTGTGCTAGTTACTGGAATATATTAATGACCACATTCTTTATTAAATTCCGTTTATGTTTTAATAATTTTCTAACCTGTTTGTGAAACGTAAAAACTGCGCAATTTTTTATAGCTAAGTTGGCTTCGCGACTCATAAAAAAATGTTAGTATATGAACCGTTCGTACAATAGAAGTTGTTAATGGTATTCGTCAATTAATATCACAAACGGAACTATAAGATGATGAACTCGTAACCCTAGAAATACTGGGTTTAGCGTAAATTGACTAAAAACTGAAGTAATAATATCCCTTTGTGCCAATGCCCTAACACTTGCCTGAATTTAAATAACTACACTCAATTGATTCGGCTAAACATTCTTTCTTTAAACATATATGTAGGTACAAAAATAAATGCTAAATACTGTTCAACATTTTAATAATGAGGATTAATTAGATAGAAAATCTTTTACAGAAAAGTAGATAGTAAAAGTATTTAAAGTAGATTCGTTAAAATATTAATTGAATAATAGCTGAACTGAAACCGAAGGAACGACGAAGCTGAAATAATTTGTGATAAATGACTTATGTATGTATATCACAAATTTTTGAATATATTTAATTGTTGAAGATTGATAAATTGAGATATCTTCTAAACAGAAAATCGATAATATTGACTGAAATACAGATGATTTAAAACCGATTCCGGGGGACATTGAGCCCTTGAAGAATATTACAATTTTCGTCAGTATTGTTTTGGTCATCTTGCAATAAACATTTAATATGTTGAAACTTACAGAAATAAATATTCAAATTGTATTACTATTTTCGGCTTATTGGTGTAGTTCAGTACATGAAGGATACAGTTATTCATTGTAGTCAAAAATTCATTTTAAAATTTTCTTGTGTAATATAAACTATCGCATTTTCAGACCTATTCTTATACACCTTTCGTAATTAATTTATTATTAAATTATACATTTTTCCTTGTTCTCGTTGACTTAGTGTTTTATGTCGTTTATTGTCAATTATATTACAATTTCTTGGGTAATACGAGTGCCGAAGAGAATTAAGGCGATGTAAAATCGAATTAGTATTGCTCCGATGTGGAGCCAACAGTGATAAGTTTTCTGTCTTTATCTTCTGTCGCTATATAACCCTACGGAATTTTTGTATGTGCCAAATTTAAGCACTTAGAGGGAGATTTATATCTTCCTTAGGCAAGGAATATTATTTTAGCCATTTTTTCATTACGTTCCAGTATTTGTAATAAAATTAACTACGTCGATTTTATAATACATAAAAATTTATTTTTACACAAGAACTGCTTTTTATTTTATTACATTTAATATCACTGTCTGGTGGGAGAGAGCCTGTTTAGTCTGACTATTAAGTCGGAAGCCAACCGACTTATCTAGCTAAGAGTATTGATTCTAAGAAATATAACCGGCGCCCCAAGATCAACATCAATCGAGGCGATGGGATACTGACGGAGATATCACCTCTTGATGTCACCCTGAAATCGGAAGCCATCAAGGCAATGCATAGGGTGGGAAACATGAATGGGAAGGTAAGGGACCAGAATAGACTCTCAAGAGGGCTAGCTGAGGAGGGACTCCTATGGATGCCCTCTGACAGTACGGGTGTCCACTTCCTTTTTGACAAGAAATATAAGATCACCCTCACCAGTAAGACCGACTGGATGAAGGATTGAGCTGGATTACCGCCCAAGGGAGACATCTGGTACACGGATGAAGCCAAGGGTGGGAACAGAGCGGGTGCAGGGGTGTACAGGCGATGCGATGGGATAGGTAAAACCTTCCCCCTGAGCATATACACTACCGCACTCCAGGCCGAGCTACTTGCAATTACATACGGTGTTCTGGGGGTCGTTCAAAATCGGACCCAGGAGAAGGTATGTATCTGCTTGAATAGTAGGGCGGTGTTGGTAGCCCTGAATTCAGCAACCACAATGTCGAAGCTGGTCTATAATTTCTATGAAGCACTGAACAACTTGGCAGAGAAGGGACCGGTGGAACTCTTATGGATACCTGGGCATAATGGCATTAAGGGAAATCGACTTACAGATGACCTTGCCATACTAGGGACCAGGAAAAACCTCTATGGGTCAGAACCTGTAGTGGGATTAAGTCGGAATCTGATCAGAGATCACATAAAGGCTGAGCAAGAGACCAGCACAATAAAAGATGGAAAGGAGTAACGGGTTGTCGAATAACCAAACTCTTCATCCAGTACTCAGAGATTGATAAATAAGTCCAAAAATTCGTCAAGTTGAACAGGCACAAAGCCAGGACTCTGGTGAGAATCATTACGGGACCATAGTAGCCTGAATGCATGTAAGCACAAGCTGAGACTGACTGATAGCCCGGCCTGCAGATACTCCAAAAAGGACGAGGAGACCTCGACTCATCTTCTTTACACTTGCCCCGCACTGAAGGAGAAGAGGTACCTTATGTTAGGGACCCCTGTTATCCAAGAATGACATGTATAAGAGGGGCTCGCCAAGGGACTACCCATGCGATCAGTGGCTGATGAGGTCCAAACTCCCATAATACAATAATAGTAAAATAATGTTACTGTCAGTCCTCGTAAACTACTGTTATCCTTTCACATAATATCCTATGTGTATTTTATAGATTGGTAGTTTTTAAAGTTTCACCACATTAGGATATGATCATAATACTTAATTGGAAACTCAATAATACAAGTACTATTTCAAATATGATAGATAATTAAGAATTTGATTGTGTTATTTATGAATATCTAAATATTTTCTAGATTTGCACTATCACATATATAAAATATACACCAATATTTCATTAGTTCAACAAATAAATTAACTGTATATTAAAAAGAAAAATATAATAAAAAGTATTATATTTCACAAGCGCTTTATTTTCAACTTCATTGTACAATACGGGCAGTAATAGGTGTAAAATTGAAATAAAGTTTACAACAAAAAGGGTGGTGAAGTTTGTACCAGATGTCGTGTTGATTCTACTCCACTACTCCACTACTGATATAAAAATTCACACCAGCGAATGGTAAAATTCTACAGAAGGCTTGCGGTGTACATTTCATAGCAAACTGGTGTGTTTTTATATGTACCCATTTGGATTAATCAAGAATCAAATTTTACACCACATTTTAGACAATATTACGTTATACCTAGTATAAGTACCTGGCACACTCGAAGCTTTTTGTTCGTATATTAAATTAAAGACATTAGATGGAAGATCCACAATTTACGGGGTATTTGATTTTAAAGAGCTCGGAGAGTACGCGAACACTCAATTAAAACTATAAAAGTGAAGCTTAAAAGCAATTAGATAAATTTAAATCGTATTTATTTTAAAGTCTGTGAAGTTTTAAAGCGCCACATCGTGCGCTTTAAATGAATTCACTTACTCATTATGGGAATTTTTTACTGCAAATTATTCTATCACTTTTTCAATTGGAAAATATAAAATTAAGTTCTCGAACCGCATATCTCAGTTCATTTCGCAAGACTATTTTTATGCAATAAAGTCTATTTTAATATCTTCGTTTATAAAAAATACGCCAAACTTGGTAATGATCATAAAGTTTTCATAGCTTTGTTGTGAGATGAAACTTTTTCCTTATAAAGGCTTGTCCTTTTTATACGAACATAGTAAAAATATATAGATACTTACAAAATTATTATTCCCATCATATAAAAAAACATACAAACATGTCGACTTTATGTTTCTTCATTGGCATCTTATATTTCAGAACAGAAAGGAGCATGGGACTACGAAAAGTGAAAATATGTATATACATGTTGTATAAAATATATTGTATTCAATTCATTATTCAAGTAGCTCCCACACTTCTATAACTTTATTATAAGGTAACATAAAACCTTCAGTATGTTATCTGAAAGCCAGACGTAACTCTACTGCTACGTATTTTATCATATAACTATATACATTGTAACCAACGTTTATGATGATTTGCTGAAACCTTATAATGTTCTTTCTTTAAATTAATCTTTTGCCAATTGTATTTTAATATTACTTTCAACAATGTCAGCATAACGAAACTTATGAAGTCGCAGCAAACCCGTTGCATGAGCAGTATAATTTTAGTATTAGTATTACTGTTATACTCACACATCTAAATTCTTGTTCGTCCGTTAAATAAAATAAATTCTTTTTATAAAGTTTAAATCCAAACCAGTGATTTAACATACATATATAATTTATACAGAACTTAGTGCATTTTTATATTTATAAATTCTGATACTACCACTTCATAATTTACAATATTTTTAGTAGACTTAGAGAAATTCCAGTGATAGATTTACTTTGTCCTGTGCAACTATCTTCCTCTATATTTATTAATCAATATAAACCACAGCATCAGCAGATACGATACGCAGAGAAATCTGATATGAGTTTTAGAATAAGTTTGTACGACTAAGTTTAAAATCTAATATCACAGGAAGAATATCGACCACAAAATATATGTGTTGATTAATTTTACTTAGAGCATGTTTATTAGGACCAAACTTATAGTAAACTAAGTAAAATGGATTTAAATGCGATTGACTCGCGTGATTTTAGGTTTATAAACATGATATTCAAAAATAAAATTTATTTAGTTTTTATCTTTGGAGATGATTAAATAACGATTTTAGTGACTACGTAACTACTGTAAATTTGTAAATAAGGGTGTAGGTTGGTTATCTCATCCCCCCTCCCACATATCAGGTTGACAAATCCGGTCGACTGTTTTCCTGGTTTTATCTGAAAGATAACGTCTATAAAAATTCACCGAAGTACATTTCCCAGCTAAAATATATTATAGTTTAAATTGACCTTCGTGATATTCTTTCGATGGCGCTACATATGGCGTTGCAAGTGCAATTTTATTAAAATGTATTTGTAGGCTATTTGTTTTTGCTTCTAAAGTAATGAAATTGACTTTCAAATGTCATGGTCTACTGTTTATCAAATATTCCTATCCTGTGACGATTGACTTATTATTTTTTTGTGGTATTATAGTGTTTAGCCTTAGTAATTATCAAATATCATTAAAATTTCCTTGTAGATGATAGAATATTAAAAATATTGTATACATCTTTAGTTCTATTTGCTTTCTCTTAAATTGATTAGAAGTGACCGAGTCTGTTTAATAGCCGACTGCTTCTTAGATTTTAAGACGTGTTTTCTTTCATATTCTCTATATATTGGATAAACATATATACCACCAGTTTTGTAAATCTAATAGAATTATGACATTTACTCACTACTTTACCATTCTCAAGGAATTGTATTCCTTATTGAAATTTGTCATTTCTGATAAGATAACAAACAATGCACCATCTAATTCGTGTATCTGAAGTGATTTTCATAAGCTTGCCCAATAATAATATATAATATAATAGTTTATTTGCACGTACAAAAATCGACCTGATATAGTAAAGTGATGGTCCTATAGTACTATAATTAGCATTATAACGACCCAATGAAAACAGAAAAATTAAAATGAAACAGAAAAATGTATGCAAAAGTTTTCTCCTTCACAATATCTATATTCAAAATGTATTAGTGAAGTTTTATTTATTAATTGTGACAGAAATACGCTTGCTCTAAGGACCGATCATTATTATTATTACTAAGATTTATTTCACGTTCTATAATTTTTTACCTTTTGTTTTGTTACAAGTTGTTTAAGTTAATTTTAAGAACGAAGTATTATCTTTAAAGGTAAGTGACACTAAAATAAATAAATTATTTTCATACCTTGTTGTCCTTCTGCCAGGAACATGAGCCACGCTTGTTGAACACTTTACAAATTAACAATGCGTCCTGTCCTGGATTTACTTCAGTATATGATGGTTGCTGTTCAAATCTCTGCACTGCCATTGATTCTGAAAAAAAATAAAATTTATTTTAGTCGCTCTAATTGACAAATTACGGAATCTAGTGAAATTTTATGTTGTAATAAATCATTTTAAATTATATTCCTAGAAATAATCTTGAAACTGAAATTTGAATCAGAATCACGATAGTAAATATTTTTTTAAATAAAAGTTAAAAGTTTGAAATTGAATTGAAACCCACTAAAGTGGTTCATTCACGGAGCACTTCCAAGAAAATGATCACTTGTTTCTTCGGATGTACTGGACACGTCGCAACCATTCCTTTAGTTTAGAGGATCGAAGAACTGTTAATGCTGAGTGGTATACAACAATTTGTTTGCAAACGATATTCGAAATACGGAAAAACAACAAAAAACGGCGCATCATTCTTCATCACGACAATGCCAGGCTCCCATACAGCACGTCAAACAACTGAATATTTGAAGGAGAAAAATATCGAATTAATGTCTCATTGCCCGTATTCACCCGATATTACCTAATGACTTTTACTTGTTCTCCACTGTCAAACAACAGATGCGTGAACAGCGATTTTCATCTCTTCAAGAAGCTGTTGAAGTCTTCCAAAACCCTGTTTCTACGATATCAACTTCAGAGTGCAGAAAATATTTCCAGAATTGGTCTGAGCGTATGCAAAAATGTATTGACCTGAAAGGCGAGTATTTCGAAAAGCAATGAAACACTTTGTTTAAAACTTGTTTCATTTTCACTTTTTGTAAAAACTTAAAAGGCCTTGTATAAATATCAAGAAGCAACGTTAAGTATCTTACCCAAGTTTATAGAAAAGTGTTTTCTAGACTGAAGAATTAATGAATCGTACGCGTTTATATTATTTTGTAAACAAAGTAATATAAACACATATTTTGTATCTGCCATTTCTGATTTATCCCAATTATTATTTAATAATAAAAATATATACATTTTAACAAGGATATTAGCAAATTTTTATTTTCAGCGTAAACTAAATCCCTACGAGAAGAATTATTAACAATTATTAAAATCTAAAACAATTTGCTTGTTGATGAAGTTCTCAAAAATCAACTTGCAAAAGGTCCAACTGATTTATCTATTCTAGAAACAAACATTATAGAGTTTGTTATGTTTATTAAAACTAATATGTACTAAATGTTTGAAGTATTTACAAAATTTTGACAATTCTGGAGAATTTTGTTGAGTATGTAGTAAAGGAATATTTTATCGATTATTCTTATTGTTCACTTATGAATAATAACATATTAACCAAGTTTAAAATTTTAATTAGTAAGTTAACTTTAGTAATTAGTAAATTCCTTATTATATACTTTATTTACGAAAATATTAATATTTTCTAGACTTCGAATACCACATATATACATTCCGATATTTTACTAGCGCAACAAACAAGTTAATTTATGTGTACTAAAATCAAAAATATAATAAACTTCATTCTATTTCAAAGTCGCTGTATTTTCCTTTATTGGAAAATATTCACACTAAAAGGTGTAATATTAGTTTTCAACAGACGTCGTGTTGATTTTATTCCATTGCTGTCATGATAATTCACACCAGCGAGTGGCAACATTGTACCATGACCCTGAGGTTCATGGTACATTTCACACTAAACTGGTGTATCCCTATGTGTACTTCGTTTGATGTGAAATTGATGTCAAATTCTACACCACACTTCAGAGGGTGCAAGATGTATAATTTCAGATGCTTAAATTCCTTAAAGTATGTATCCCTGCCACAGTCATGATTATATCTATATTTGGCTACCTCATGTCATCAAAATATAAAGTATCGCCCTCTATTTTTACCCCGAAAAATATCAATATTTTTTATTCACTGTATTATTTCTCCATATTTATTCATTATGCAAGAGTTCCTATTTACTAAATATTTGTGAATTCTTCATGTTGATGCTAATAATTTGAATAATCCGCTTAAATGGAGTTCACTGAAACAGTAGGTAAGTTCTAAGGGCTGTTCCCATCAATTAGACCCCTTAGAAAATTGGCAATTGGGAGAACCCATTTTGAGCATTTAAGCTTACAGAAAACCAATACATAGGATTTGGAGAACGTAATAAATAATTGATTTGGTAACATAATTTATAAGGTGACTGTTTACTTCACAAACAGCCCGAATTTCCAAAGAAGGGTATTTAAAATGTTTTCAAATGTGACAAGACAGAATGGAACCCAAATTTATATTTAATTAGATCTTTTATATTAAATACTGTTTAAAACTTGCAAAGACGATTCGCACGATATTCATTATTAAATAAATATATAAATTTAAATTATATTCATGTTATAAATTGAGACTCGACCTATAATCAGCATATCGAGCACATGCAATAAACACTCGATATACAAACGACATTGTGCATTTACATATAATCGATAGTTGTAATTTTGGACAGTTATAATTAATAGTGAAAGTTGTTGTTGCGATTAGCAAGTTTCAAACTGCATGTCTACAGAACTCATTGCAACACGATGATTGTAGTTTTTAGGAAGATATATTTTACATCATAATATTCGGTATGTATCAAATGGAAAGTGCAATTCTGAATAGAAACTATTAAATAAAATTGCAAAGTAATTAAAATTGAGCCGCGTTTTTCTCCATTCCATAGCAAGTATATACAAAGAAATGTTAAATGTGTGAATGGCATACTTGCATATATCGTTATGGATGCGTCCCTTTTGCCTAACAACTTGGCTAAACGTATCTTTCAGATGTTACGAATCTTGTCAAAATTTGAATTTTAATGAAATATGACGAACATTTGTGTCAGTTAACCGACACGGGTCTTGTACAGCACTTTGCTCTGGATACACAACATGAGTGGTGGCCTATCATATTTTCCTATAGAGTAAATATGTCATTCGTACTATGACTCGGGTTGGGTCTAGTATTAGAGATTTCATTATGTGCTTGGGTTCGAGTTTCGGTGAAGGGAGCTTGGCAACTTTCTCCGAACCTCCGATGTCTTCGTTTCTATGTGAAACCTTCTCTTTAGATAAACTTGATTTATGTGTTTTTAAACATTAAAATACTTCATATATTTCCATTTTTTTTACTGAAGTGTCATTTCTAACTGAAATTAAAATTATATAAATATATATATATATATATATATATATATATATATATATATATATATATATATATATATATATATATAATCCTTGGTTGTGGTGATAAACGTCGATCGCAAGCAGAAGTATGTATGTATGAAGAAGAGAAATATTGAAACGAATATATATGACACAAGGAAGAGTAAGTAATGTACAGGCAACGTTTTAGAAAGTGGAGTACATTAGAAACCGGGAAATAAGTGGATGCCCTAAAGTACCAACAGAAACTAAACTTGATGTCAGACTTAGACTGCTAGAAAAGCAACAATGTACCTTCTACAAACTGGCTGAAAACTATAGCATGTTTAAGTAGAAACTGACTTATAAAAATTTTCAGAAAGGAAAGTGGCATTCGTATTTGAAATTATATGTTATATAATACGACTATAATACGAATATAATACGTCTTATTATATCATCAAGTAGATGATAAGACAATCCAGATCACGGGTTGGAGACTTTTTAAATACTAATGGACACAATGAAGCTAACATTTATAAAAGATTGTAATTGCAGGCGAAGAAAACGGTGAAAATGTATATATAGCTGCTGTACAGAGTGAACCAGTTTTTGAATTGATTAGTTTTCAAATCAAATACAATCGTTTAATTTTTAATACAATAGATGATGAATATTTTGGGACCACCAGATATTAAAAATAGTATGTGCATTAAACGAAGACAATCTAGATCATCGCTTAGAATTTTTTTAAACTCATGGGAATATGTAGCAGATATCCAATATTCTCTTTATAGGAAAATGCAATCAGACAAAATTAACGATATTAAGCAACGGAATAACCGATATCAAGATAATGACGAACACAAATGATGTCAACATGTATGTTTCGATAAAATATCTACTTTTCTTAAATTAACGAAATTAGTATTGTCACTGTCTTACTATGGTTAAGTTATTTGAATATCCTAACCTGATATTTATTTAACCTTCGTTTATTCAGTTCATGGGATATTATTGTCACGAACGGCTTGAGCGATCCCAAACGCCGGGAGTATTTTAAACCTCGAGAGCGTGCGGAGTTGACTTCCAGTGCGTTCTATACTAGAAGGTTCGCTAAAGTTCTTTATCTAGAAATGTCTGGAGAGACGTTCCACTGCCTATATAAGAATTGTATTGTCCGGCTAGCATTTAGTTGAATTTTGACCACGATAGTGAGCGATACAGTGCGAAGAAAGTGATATACAGTGCGAAAGTTAGTTTATAAAGTTAAAGTAGAAAGAAAGTTAGTTAGTTAGTTGGACTTGTGAATAGTTGAGTTGTAAATAAGTGATCGAAAAATAAAGAACTTTCTAGTAAATTCGTTACATTAATCCCACATCTTTAATTCCACAAAAGAAGAGGTAGCATTTAACGTCTAATGGCAACCTAGCAAATATATTCTTATGTAAATGTGTCCACCATCATTTTAATGTATGCCGATAGTCTATTCCAGTTCATTTAAATACGCTTTATTATTCTGTCTATCAAATCGACATTCCGTATCATCATAAATAATGGTTTTGCATAGTTATCTTCCACGGTAATTAAAGGTCACAACAAAGAATATAATAGCAGTAAAGATATGCTTAAATAATGTCTATTACAAGAAGATATAAAAAAATTAAAATTACAGTGGCGCCTTCGCCATTTATTTAAAAGTGTTTATTGATTCGAATCTGAGGTTCAGTAAATGTGACCAGAGGCACATGAATGCCATCTGTTACCACGTCCGAAATGATGGGAGATTCTTCAACATATTTATCACTAAGTCTTATACATTATCAAATCAATACCTTGACATGCCAGAGGAGTAAACACATTTGTTTAAAATGCTTTCAAAGTATTTAAATTAAATACAACAATTACACGACAAGGTACAGTATTTGAAAAGTCGCAATTTAGACAAGATGATGAGTTTCTAATAGCACACACCTGTAACAAAACCGACACGAGTACTTCCCACAGATTATTATATTTACTTTTATCAGATTTCAGCGGGCCGCGAGGCGATCACGCCCTGATCACTGTCTATACGCACTGAATTTCAAACATGAACATACTATAGGTTGGCTTAATATATAGTGTTTCACTCAAAACGAACCATCTGTAATAACTGATGAAATCTTTTTTATAGGAGAAAATACGACATTATTTATCGTTTTCAAGAGAACACGTTTTCCACCTTTCTCAAAAGACTATCTCCTTAAAATATTCCAATAGGCACATACGTTAAGTTATACATAACTTGAAAATTTTTCTGGCACTCTAAGAACGGTGGTGGTTTATTTTTGCTCATTAGCCAAGACAGGAGTTGAAGTTTTTGATAAAAACTGTTTCCGAGGTGCGTCTGTTCCATATATGTCTAAAAGGAATAAACGACAATTAGACTTACAGTTTTTCAATTTTAAAGGTACATAGTAAACATATAAATAAAAAAAATCCTTATTTAGCTCATATAGAATGCAAATTTTTTGGGATGACATCTTATTTAACTTAATGTAAAAATTCCTTGAATTAAATTCCTGAGCTTTATAAATTTTGAGATAGCTGTCTAATATTTAATCAACTATTAGTACCAGTAAGTTAAATCCAGGTACAACAACTTCACTAGCATTATTGGTTACGGTATGTGTGTAAGTTTGTTGTTTATTTTCAACTAAACCAGTAAAATAATATTGTAACCAATTCTATTATATATTTGGGTTGAACATTTTAATGAGAAAATCTTTCATTAAGCATACGAGCAGCTTTTCTAGTGCAATCGTTATTGCGATGATACAGTTTTAATAATTTTTGTCTTTTCTTCGAAATAGTAGACTGTTATTGGATGAATTGTTTGAGCCATTGTTGATTACAAGCGATACAATACTGAATTAGCTGTTCCGGAGCTGTGCGTTTTATTCCTATACAGCTAATTGAAGCTGTTTTATTCCTACACTTCAGCTTCAATTAGCTGTGTAGTAATAAAACACACCACCGCCATTATTAGGGGTGTGAAATATTTTAAATAATATATCACTAGGCCTATATTCGCATTTGAATATTTTATGGGTGCTAAGGCTGCGTGATAATGTCCTCATGAAAACAAAAATTAATGTTACATTTTCTTATGAATAAATATTTCTACATGCATTTTGAATGTATCGTTTTAAATTGGACACCCTATACCATATTATTATATAAATACATATTTCTAACTCTTAAACTTTACCCTTGTAATTCGGTTTTATTTTGTCACGTTTGCCTCTTTTTTGTGTCAAGAATTAAAAATCTCAAGTTAGGTGTAATACCATGATCATAAGTTCAGCAGAACGATTAAGCAAAATAAATGTAATATAAATACATCCACTTATATCCATTTACATCCACTTTCATCTCTACTGGAGCGAGTATCCTTCAAGAGAAATATTGTCAAATGTCACAAATTGATCCAAAAAATATATCGACTGATGAAAGTATGTTTTCATTTATATACATTTATGTTCAGTGTATCTCTAGCAGCAAATTTAATATGAGTATGTTTTATACACAAAAAAAATGGAATTAATGGAAATAAATTAATTCTGATTTAAATTATTTCCAAGTAATCAAGAATTATTGCATATAAATCTTTGTATTGGAGATTTATGTGGCTACGTTTGCGATAACACTGTAGCGGAGCAGCAATATAAATTTACAACTAAACTTCTAGCGATCCCTAGCACGTGTCTACTAATAAGGAAAATATATCCCAATTAACTCTAATACCTCGATACACATTCTCCCCACCTTATGGTTTGCGAAGCGTTGATCAATGAAGCAAAGGCAATCCTTTCGCCAAGTATGCTTTATTCGTGGACTGAAGCGTCAAAGAAGGACACTAACATATCGTAAATAAACTAAAGGCTTGGTTGAACAATTTTATGATGAATCGTTCTTCAATACACGAATAAATGAATAGAACGTACAAATCTACTACCAGTGGCGTAGGTCTGTTGAGATTAGGGTCATCGCTCATCATTGTTCAGTAGATACCCATCGTGGAACACGATATATTTGATAATAATACGGAAATAATAAAACAATAGTTATCTAGTTCATTAAATACCGGTTTAAACAATTAAACAAAATGTTTAAACAGAAAAAGAATATCGATTATAATTATTTACAATAGCATTTTTATTAGTAATAGTAAATTAGTTAGATCTAAGTCTTCGTCCTTTTTTGCATGTACTATATACATACTACTTTTACCATGTACGACAACATAGTCTACGCGTAAGCCTATCTAGCTCGTTCAGTTCTGAATTACTATTTCAATATCCCAAAGGAGTACGTGAGCACCGCAACAGTCTAACGGTTTATAACTGTAGGCATATCCCATTCGTTTAGCGATATATTCAATAGCTTTGTCGGACAACATCTGTACTTCTCTTCGAATTGTAGTTTTAAAGTTGTGAGATTGATGCAGTTGCCCCTCACAATTCTCAGGTATTTATAGATCTCGTCCCATCGAAAGGTAACAAAATCTTAGTGATTCCGCATCTCCTTGATCCTTTCCCTTTTGGATGTTCATTGGTGAAGTTTGAGGGACATGCCAAATCTTTACTAAAAGCTGTTGAACTGTAAATCTTTGTAGTGAGTATAGGTGGGAGTTTTTGTAGAGTATAGGAGTAGAATCTCAGCATAGGGTTTTATATCGTCCATGAACATGAAGGTTAACTCCTTCATATTCATGTTCAATATCAGTTCCTAATATTATCCTTACGATCAAGATGATAACCACGTTACATGTTTTTAGAAGACAACAACGGATTTAGTGTTAACATGAAGCATAACGAGCTGAACGTGTCATCCTGGAAAATATCTCTTGCTATTTTGATCTCGCCAATACTTGACTCAATAATATGCTGTTGTGTCTTCCACTAAGACACAACATATAATATTGTAGATAGTTACAGACACAGCAAATGATTACACAGCTTATCAAATCAAACAAAAAGTGCCTTCGATTGTCTTATACAGTATTATTAAAGCCATCTTGATTTAAAATGCACTGAATAATATGCAGGCACAGAGTACCATTAGAAGTCCACGGAAACTTAAGTAAAAAGCGCTTATGTGAGCTCTTAGAGAGTGTCGGGAATACAGACGGGTTGTTAAGCATTGTCACGGGAACATAAAAGAGATTAGGGCGACTGTAAACAAGGGCATTAGTGAGAAAACTTGGGCATACATATCTCGTCGATCATTTATTTTAAGACTGCAACCGGGAAATGTATTAATATTCAAACCACGAAGCACTTTATATAAAATGCCATGCTAATGTAGGGAATACGTCGAAAGTGGAATCCTTTGCTAGCAAAACAGAGTTTAATTTTAAAATGTGTGAGCGGGAAGATTTAGGAAGTTTGCAAATTTACTGTAATAACAAGGCCAACTGAGATAAGAAAAATCACTTCGGCACGACCGACCGGAGCTGTCGGTTGGCGGTGTAGGAAACCGAGAGCCCCATGTTCTCGTATATCAGGGGGGTTTTCTCCGCTAACTGCCGTACATTTACAATTCCCGCAAGTCGTCAGAGGATATTCATAATGCACTTACTACTCTCAGCTAGGATAATTTTGCCATATCCGTAAATCGTGGCATGCATTAAACTTTAAAGTATACTATTTACTCTTCAACACATTGGATGGATCCTTTTTGAGAATACTCTGATATTTCTTTTCTTATGTCTTCTATATTCTTTTAGCACAGAAATATCATAAGCGAATCTCCTCGTGTACGGTACTTGTTAGGTATAGTGAAGCAGTTTTTTTCGCATCGATGTATTTTAAAGCATCTGTTCTTATATTGTCTATACTTGTGTCTTCTTAATTTTTTTAAACTCTGTATTGCATTTAATTTTATTTTTTCTGTTAACATCAATGAAACTCGTGATTACTGACTACCTTTCACTTACATAACGCTGAATTACTTTTCCACAATACACCAGAACACTATACACTACACTGGACGCGCGTTTCGCCAACAAAGTTGACATCATCTGGAGATGATTAAAACTAGCATCAGTTTTAATTATCACGTTCTACTGTGGTGGAACGTAACAACGTCTACTAGATGTGAGCTTCATCTGTTGAAGGTATACTCGTTTGCACTACACTGACGAGGATCAAGATAGAAAGGTCGAAACCGGTCTGAAGTTAACGACATCCTGAGATAGGTGACGCTTTGCATCTTTCTTGGTGATTTTGGAACAATCACTGTATTTTTAGTGCTAACTCTATTAGACAAAAATACGACAAATTTTTTCATGTAATTCAGCACTCGACATTTGGCATATAGCTAGGAGAATAGCTGTTTTGACCTAATGTGTTTAGTCCTTATTATTTAAGGCATTTGCAGATGTGTTGGAGTATAAACTCTTTATTTCTGTAGTTTAAATAGTATACCTTAATGTTTAATGCATACCACAGGCCGGAGTAGATACGCCATGTACATATACTTCACCATGAAATTGTGCCCGTACCCACCTTAATCACCACTAAATCGGCTTCCTTTCGATCAATGGTTACCGCTTGCTAATTTAATTAAGTACCTGGAGGTATCGTAAAGGTTGTCGTCAGGAAGATTCTTTACGATTCTTCCCCTGGTGCAGTGTACTTATTGTCAAACTTAATTTTCAGGTGAAGAACTCTCCAATGTAAGGACAGAGTTAAATAAATTATACATATATATATATATATATATATATATATATATATATATATATATATATATATATATATATATATATATATATATATATATATATATATATATTATATTTTGGTAGTAAAGGTAGAAAGAGTGTTTTCCACGTAATAATTTTTAGAAGATCATATTATAATGTCACAATGATGTAAAGTTCGCATTGCTAGATGTGTCTTATTGATCTGTTTCTCCTCTTGCGTTTCAGTTTATTTGTGTTTTGAACAACAATTCCACGCAGAATTGTTCTATCATAATAAAATAAACACAGCGTATCTAAATTTACAGAAAATTAAATTTCTTAAGCAAATAGCCAGAAATGGTGTCCTTGACGCACACTCTTGTGCAGTAATTATGAGTAGTTTGTTGAAATAGAGAGTAATCGAAGAGCGCGGGGAGGCTGTAGCGCCAACAACAAAAGGCGTTTCGTTCATTTCGCTGTAAATTAAATTATGTAAATGCAGAGAAAGCCAAACCAAAGCAGAACAAAACTAAACGAGGTATCCCGCAAAACAATCCTACAAACAAAATAAAATGCCCCAAACCGCAGGCAACTTTCAAATTCACCTAAATGTTATTCATGTTTTCTCAAAGCCTCCTTTTTAGTTTTAATCTCGCGGTAGGAAGAGACAAGGAGCCCCTTTTAAATTAATGACCGACTCGGTCAAATGGTTTATACGAACATTAACGTGGAAGTGCGGCCAGAGGGGTTAAAATGTATACAGAATAATAATTTCCAGACGTTTTTTATTCAAATATAACTTAATAACTTCGTCCCACGCACTTCAGCTGCTTAATATATTTTGTGATTGCCCTCTTTCCTGTTTGATTAAAAGTGCTTGAAATGGGGGAGGTTACAACTGGCAGAGATGTATACTTAATACTTTTAAACGAAAGGAAACGATAACGTAAGTACGCGAAACCATGACTACAAAATGGGGTGTCACGGCAAAAACCGTTTGAATTAATATCTGCTGATCATCATTCATCACAATTAGAAGACCTATAAAATATATATTTTAACCCATTAATTTCATTTCTGATATGAGTGATTAAAATTAGTTACAATTAATCTCCAACATTTTTTCCACTACTTTCTTAACAAATATTTTATACATTTTTATACCCAGTAGGACGTCCATTGTGTCAACAATAATAAATGTAATAAATATTCAGAGGATTCTTAAATGATCTAAGTTAGAAAACATACTATGTACTTACATATCAGTAAATCTATGTTAGATTTATTGGTATGAAGATGCATTTAACAAAAGAAATGGAGATCGATGCTTTATTAAGTAAGATGTATATGCTCATCCAGCGAAAACCATCCTAACTGTTCATCAGGTGAACTGTTCATCAAACTGATTATCCAGTTAGATAACCAATTTGTAAGATAGAAAAAATGAATAGATATAAATTCACCCCAAAGCTGAGTAAAGTGTTAAATTAAGTAAAACATTAAAATCTTAAGATCTCTCCTAGGTGGAGTTTAAGTAAATTTCTAGACATTATAATTTAGGAATAAGAATAATAAAGAAATTACTATACAAGCAACTAAGCAAACAGTACTACTAAGAAACATTGTGCGATTGCCTTTATTTCAAAGAAGCAACAGATTGATCGGAGACAGCGTCTATCTAGAGATAATCTAGGTTTCTTAAGATTTCTTATAGTTTTATTTAATATTTTTATGATATTTAAATATTTTTTTTTGAAAAGGGACCCTAGGGACCCGCTACGGGTAGGATTCCACATTTGTCCCAGATGGAATGCGAACGACAGACAGCTGTTTCGAACTTATTAGTTCTCATCAATTCCGTACACAGTACACCGATCCAGGACAAATGCCCAAATAAATCCGTGGGGTTTTCATCTAAATCGATAAGACCTATGTCTGTAACTTATAAGTCAGGAATCGAGAAAGGAACCACCAAACCGCAAAGCGGTTATTAAGTGGTTCCCGAATAGCAAGGCTATTACATAATCGCTGTAGGAAACAACTACTCCTCGGGAGTAGTTGTTTGGTGATTCAGCTTTGCGGTTTGGTGGTTCTATTCTCGATTCCCGTCTTATATGTTACTAATATTTAAATAGTCTATTTGGTTACTTAAAACGTTACGCGAAAATAATCGGTAACGTCATCTGGAAAGTAGAAAATAATTGTTTGAAATAATCTCTTATCTTTATTAATCTTTATATTTTACCTCATTGATACAAAGAAATACTGCGCATTCAAAGAGAAATAAATCCATTATATAAGAAAGCCATCTACGTAGAATGTATTGGTGCTATCGATCAATTAGACAATAACATCCGGGCTTGTAAACGTGATATGGCAAGACGAAAATAAAGTTGCGAATTGCGGAATATTCAATTCTAAAACGATATGTTTGAAATACCAAAAATTACAAGACTAGCAGCCTGGTTATAAGCCGAAATTTCGGCTTGTAACCAGGCTGCTTGCCTTGGAATTTTCGGTTTAATTTGAATGCGCAGGTGGCAATTTTGAAAGACCAAATTCATGGCCCCTTTATTTATGAAGAAAATGTAATATCTTAATGATATCGTAACTTCTTAAAAACCATATTTAGGGAATATTTTTAAAATATGAGAGGAAAGTGCTCTAAGCCGGGCACTCCCCCTAAACCGGACTCCCCGATCTCCTGGCTCTGCATTCTCCTGAAATCTAGCGGGACCATGTGTAAATAATAGTTTGGACTTTTACTACTCTGTAGCGGAGCGCACACGTCGCCTGCTTCACTTGTTTCTTATCAGTCCGTCATTTTGTTTTGACAGTAAGAAAAGTTTTTACATTGTGTAACATTTGTCGTTCTTTTTCCTATATATTGGCACGTGAGCTTTTCGGATACTTAAATGGTAAGGTTTAACTGTTTCATTTAGATGTTTGGTTAAAAATTTATTGGGTCAACAAAATGTTGGGTAGAGTTGCACAAACCGAACCCCCTTCAGTTGCCTAAACCGTACCCCTTATCTTTTCGTCCTTAAAGTCTGCAGAATTCTGTATAGCAGAGTTTCGTTGTAGATTACTATAAGATAATGGGGAAGGTTGATCAAAGGAAGTGGAGTCCGTCTAAAATGACTAAAGCTATTGACGTAGTTCGAGAAAAGAAGGTGGGTTGGAAGAAGGCCAGTAAAGAGTTTAATGTTCCGAAAACAACACTTATGAGGTTGTCCAACGTGAAGTACGGTGAAGTACACCTGATAAAGCAGCAAAAACAAAAAGAAACAGACCCACAGTATTGGGTAAAAATCTTGAAGAAGAGCTAGTTCAATATTGCCTTGCTATGGAAGCTTCTTATTTTGGACTTTTTTAGCGAAAGGCCTACAGTTCTACGGTCATCACATATTCAAATTATAAAGCGAAATTGGTGAAAGCTAAAAGAGTTAAAGAAACCAAGGAAGCTGAGCAGCAAGCACGGAATCGTGCTCAGGATGCAAAAGCACTAGCGGCCGAGGACGTGGTAGAGCCACCAAGAAAAGGGAAACAGCTCGTGAAAAATCATCTAAATTTTGAGGAAAATGTAAAAGAATCATACACCAAAGATGAAAACAGCTTGTACTCTGAAACATCTGAATTGGAGCTTCTCCCGGGAGTTTTCCCATCTAAAGATGATGACGCTTGGTGTATATTTTATGACAGAAAATTATCAGAGGATTGTAAAGGGGAACTTTGGATCATATGCGTTATTGTGCTCGCTGTGGGACTATGTGGAGTGTGCTGGGGCTGAAAATAACGTATACATCTGCGATTTTTGTCGCTAAACTATTTAATTCTGTTATAGATATTCTGTATATTTTTGGAATACATTCTATATGCTTCTTTTTAAATAAAACCTGTAATTGTTATAGACTATTATAGGGGCTACTTATACTTTATTACTATGATTATATTTACAAGGGGAATTTGGCAACTATTTTTCAAATCGCCTAAATGTAAGGCAGTGTATGTCAAAATCTGTCAGTTGTTTAATTTTAGTGTTTTTATGTCTGCTTTTGTAAAAGATTAACTAAGCCAATTAACAGTATAATTTTAGTGAGACTGAATAATAATTTATATAGGTACGTAGAAGGGATCTTCGTTGTGGTGGTGGTTTTAACTCTTCTCGTTTAGGATAGAGCATACTCACATAGGAAATAGCCAAAAATAAAAATATCGGTCATACAACTGATTACTACATTATTTCTGGAAAGGATTTCGTAAAATGAAGTCGATGATATGCAATTAATTATTTTAAAAATCGTTACATAATTGTAATAGGGGGTCTAAGTCCTTTAAGCTTTGTTTATTGTATTAGATTAAAATTATATTAGATTTGTTGATTTACTTTGAATTGTAAATATTTATTTAGAATTATAATGGCGTCAATATTTCTTAAAGCAAACTTAGAAGAAAACAAGTCATAAAGACATAAAATATGGTTAAATAGGGCGAACAGTGGCTTAGGCTTAGGTTAACTTGGTACACGATTACCGGTAACAAATTAGTTATCTCAATTGTTCATTATCATTGATGGACCTTTTGTAACGTTTATACTTTATTTTTGAAAATACCCTAACAACCTTAAGCTAAAAAGCATGGAGTTAAGTCCTCGCAGGCCACTTCACTACACCGTCATTGGAAATCTACTGACTAGAAAATTCTTGGTTCAGAAATGCCCTTACAGTGCATTAAAATAGTTCTTAAATAATATCATAAAACTCCATTGAGTAATAGATAAACAAAATTTAGAAGATATTAGCCACTTATACAAATATAGGGTGTCTTTGTTGGAACTATATGATTTGAATTGCGCTCAATTTGTGATCTGTCAAAGATAGGGCATCAATGTTTAACGACCGTCATCTACAAACCATACGTCATCAACATGCCTGGATGATAGTATTACCAACTTCATTGTCAATGATAGTATGGGCCAATTACTACCTCTCCAAATTGCGCACCAAGCCCCGCATCTTTGTGGATGTATTTTCTTTGTAAGCAGTATTGTAAGCAGTGGATTTTCAGCACCCCAAATTCGATAATATTGTTTGCTAACGCATCCGTTAAGATGAGAATGTGCTTCAGGGCTGAACAAAATTTTATTGCAATAATCGGCAACAATTTTCTTTTATAACACCCAATTAACAAATGGACGACATTGTAGATGATCTGTATGCCGTAAATGGATTTTGTATGCTGACAGATGCAGATTATTCTTCAAATCCGATGCATGGTGGCTCTTGACAGATTCAATTGTTGTGCACGACGTCAAAATTGATGTGTTTGGATACTCCCGCATAATTTTTCTCACTGTAGTAATATTTTCATTTGACCAACCACGATGAGAACGTATTTGCGTTGCATCATTAATAGCAGAACCCGTCTCTTAAAATGTATTAATTAAGTCATGAACTGTTAACTTTGTAGGCGTTTCCTTTTGTCCTAATTTTGTGGCAGTTTTAAATGATCACGCTCACTTTCATAAAACAGTTATACACAAACTATTCCTTGTTGAACTGTTAATCGCGGCATATTGATGTTGTACAGTTCGTAGGTGATAGTCGTTAAATATTTACGCCTTACCTTCAACAGAACACAAATGGAGCGCAATTCAAATCCTGTAGTTCCAATCTCAGACACCCTATACAACTACAAATATGTAGAGACAGTCTGTATTTTAAAACTTCGCATGGAAAACTGCTAATTCTATGTATAGTTCACAAGAATGAAACACTCGAATAATATTTACTAAACATATTGAAATTAGGTTTTATTACCCCTGAAGCTTTACACGTAATTAAAAATGGTGTACACAAACTAATATTTTAAATATATTAATAATAATACCATGAGACTAATCATGAATCTTATTATTTTCTTGCTTTACCGTTTACTTTCAATTTCTGTACAGTAAAATAATACAATTAGCAGAATTTTTTCTCTGACCTTCTGTAGGTCGGTTGGTATGTAAATGTATTAATTGTAATTTTAAGAGAAAGGAAAGAAACTTTATTGTTAAAGGACTGTCAATGTTTACTGAATCTGCTGCCATCTACTTTTATATCAAAACTAAAAGAAAGAAAAAAACGAAGAATAATATCAACTTTATATGATGTTACGAAATGTGGGTATACACAGAAATAATATATTTTGCAATACGAAACGAAATATTATTATCATACTGTAATGACATTCTCTGAATACCTTCTTTCGAACAAATAAAACGGAGTGAAACTGTAGGCCCTTAAAGATACGCCCTAGTTATATTTACATATTTCTCGCATATCAAACAAAAAGGTAGGAAAACGTAGAAAAAAATCCATTCAGAGAAGATAGTAAGTGCAATTCTTTCCTTCCCCTTTTGCAGTTTATCTCATGTAACCATCTTTATACAACTGGCTTTCCATTTGACATTGGAGCGTCTCATTCATGACGTACTTTGTAAAAACTGGAGGAAAATAACGGCGATTGTCTCCTCAACGAGGTTCGCGTTGTTAAATAAGGCGACCGAGAGTATCATAGGAGTATCGCTTCGTTCACCTTGAAGACAGTAATTGAGATTTTCGGGAAAATATTTGAAATATTTTGTTTGTAATAAATGTCAGAATTTCAGTCGGCTTACAATTTCTTAATTAATTTTCCTTAAAATAAATATTAAGTGTCAAATTTACCAGCACCTGTAGATTATGAGGTAAAATAAATATCTAATGAAGGGAAATAATATAAGTATCGTAGCGTAAGTCATTTAAAGTTAAATATAAATATTAAAAATTTTTCTGGTAGCCTACTTTTCTAAGTACATCAGAGTCTAGTTTATATTTTTTTCAATGATGAAAAGCGTTATCGCTTATAGGCTTATATATATTATAAACGTTATAACAACTCTTATATTTGTTCTATATGAATTATTTTATTTAACACTTCACAAAAGAGGGTATCCGGATATTCCAATCGAATAATTTCAGGGGTGATTCTACATAATAAAAAATGAAAACATTTTTATCTGAACATAGGTCCGCAAATCAGTCCTAAGGGTATTACGACGGTTCAAACGGGTTTTTATTTTAATTCTATGGAGCCACTTTAAGCGTCTATATGAATTTCGGTGTATTTATCTACCATCAAACAATTTTTAATATTAGGTAACAGAAAAAATGTTTTTAACAATTTACAACAAGTATTGAAAGTGCCTTCCAATAATTTCCAATCATTCCTCTAAACGGCAAGGTGGTTCATTTACTTTCTAACTCGTTGAAGACCCCCTGTTTATTTCGTATGATCCGCTATTCTAATTGCTGTAAATTTTCAACAGGAACAGAATAAATTAATTGTTTTAAATAGCCCCAAAGGAAATTGTCACACGGGTTTAAATCGAAATATTACATTTAAAAAGTAAATGTCAAAGAAATATATTTCGCGTGCTATATTCATTGTAAGCATACTTGGTAATTTTCATTTTAAACTTAGTGCCACCATAAGCCTCCTTTAATGTTTTTATTCAAACAGAATATATTCAAGAGTTTACGCATTATTTTAGTTAGAGCGATTTTTCTCAAAAACTCCCGCAAATTTTGACAACAATACCATTTTTATGTAAAAAATACTACTTAATCGTATATTCTAAAATATATTCTAAAAACGCAGCATTCAAGGAAAGTATGGGTGATTAAGCGCGGTTACCTCCCTATTGGCACACCCCTGGCTAAGAGTGCAACCAACTAATTAATAACTCCGGAAAATTGCTTTATTTATGGTAGATTAAACACCGAAACATCGACTTTTAAAGCGGCTCGAGAGAAATAAAATAAAAATCTGTTCTCGGATGCAAATTTTAAACTGGCATTACACTATTGGGACTGATTTGCGGACCTATGTTCATATGAAAAATCTTTCATGTTTTATTATGTGGACACCCTGTATAATGAAAATATTTCAAATCTGCTGAGTTTTGTAGTGCAAATTTCAAATAGTTCACAGCGGAAAATACTAACATAGCTATATTTTTATTTAACTTATTTTGTATCATCTCTCATCGATAACCCATTTTCCAAATGTCCCACTATATCATCTAAATCCATAGAAATTTATTTATTGTCATGACTTTATCATCGAAGTCATTACGATTGAATTGCAAACTAATTATTGTTTGTTGATTTGTTTGCTACGAAACAGAACTTTAATAAGTTGTACTTTAAAACTTGTCACCTTTTCTTAATGCCACAAAATGGTGGAAATACACAATGGCAAAAATATATGTACTACATAAAGATTCACTTTGTCTGTTGAGTTTGTATTACGCATTCTAATAGTCTGCTATAATTCGTTCTCCTGTATATTTGTAATATTTTTGTAACAGTTACCCATTTTTATATAGTTTTCGTTATAGTTTAGACCCAGAAGAATCCGCTTCCTTGCCTTAAATCAGGCTGAGGAGTGAAAGACTATACACAAAGACGAGGACAAATACGTCCATGCTCAGAGACAGGTGCAAACCTCCGTTGGAGCTCGATTCAAAACATACCATGGTACTCCAATACTGGGTCCGGTCCGCCATCCCCTATCATAGCACAAACGATATTGTCGTAACAACCTCTATAACAGATTACAATAGGTCGTCCATACATGTAGTGGCCGCGGAACAATTTTCAGCTGCACTTATATAGTTCCGTATAAGACATTTCATTCATTCATTAAAAACGTTTATGCAACTGTTTTGACTACAAATTTGTTTTATCTACCCATAATTTAGGGTATATTTTTACTGAAAATGAATAAATAAAATATGCGTATTCCTTTCCTTTCTGGCATATATCTGGTATATAAAGTTGCCTGGTCGTTGGTACGACCTCCCTAATTTTTCTCTCTTGTTCCTATATATAGAAGAGGTTTATGAACGTTATTAATATAATGTTATTGAATTTAATTTTAATGTGAAGAAACATTATTCTAGTGGGTTTATTACTTTTCCGCACTCCACTATGAGCGGAAAAGTAATGTAATCACGTAAATAAAAAGTGAAAAAACAATATTACTTTTGGGTTTATTTTTCGCTTTTCGGCCTAAAAACAAAAAAAAATGGTTTTTAAAAATGTTTTGCTGTGTGTGTGTTGTCGTCGTCGGTATTTATCCTTGTTAGCACGATAACTGAAATAAATCGTGTCGGATTGATCGGGGACGTCTCCCAGATGATACCTATTGATTTTGAAATGGATAGCACACACCACCCCCTCCCTTGAATCGATTTGAGAATTATTTTTTGTTATCACGATAACCCAACTAAATCGTATTTTATCCATCAGGTTTTGACTAATTCTGATGGGGGACGTCTCCGAGACGACACCTATTGATTTTGAGGTGGATAGGACACACCCCACCCTGCCATGGGTCATGAGAAAGCACGATGGTGGACTATTTGAGAAATTTGTTTTGTTAATACGATAACTCAACTAAATCGTGTCAGATCTATCGGGTTTTGACTGATTCTGATCGGGAACGTCTCCCAGACGACAACTATTGATTTTGAGGTGGATAGAATAGACGTCACCCTGTCCATGGATCATGAGAAAGCACGACGGTGGACTATTTGAGAAATTTTTTTTGTTAACACGATAACTCAACTAAGTCGTGTCGGATCGATCGGGTTCTGACTGATTCGGATCGGGGACGTCTTCCAGACGACACCTATTGATTATGAGGTGGATATAACACACTCTACCATGTTCATGGGTCATGAGAAAGCACGAGGGTGAACTATTTGAAGAAAGTAAATCTGTCGCATAAAATACATATTCTGCATTTATGTGTTGGTTTATTTTTTCTCGACCACTCAATTTCGAGATATTCTATGTGCGGAAAAGTCCACTTTAAGGGTTTAAAACTGTTTACTTATGTTTAGTTTAATTTTCAATTAAGCATAAAATAACCTCATATATTGTTCATAGTATATTTATAGTAGAACTGATATCTTAGAAATTGAAATCTATATTACATATATGTTAGAATTTAAGTTTCTTAATTAAATAAAAAAAGGTGCTACCAACATTTTATATTGTATGAATATTTCAACGATATAGCTGGAGTGAACGAGGAAAAGTGTGGAAGAACTTAATTTACTAAACAGAGAATTTGCAATAAAATGAGTTTACTCCGAAGATTTCCTTAGACATTTTGCTCTTGAATTTTTAAGTAAATATTTGTAACGTCAACATAGTTAAACTTAGCTAACAAGGTTTGGAGTTCAGATTTAGGTGAGTGAACTTCTCCCTTTCCTCCCCTTCTGCTTCTTTGTTTTATTCGGTGTAACTTTTCTCTAAAATAATATTTCTTACGGTTTATTAAACAAAGCCTCCTGGTAATTAACTGTGTGGCGGTAATATTTCTAGTAATTTATCCAATCTTGGGGTGACACTTCATGACGCTCTGAACTCGGATGAATATACTCAGGCGTATAAGGGTGTATTAAAATTACAGTTTCACTTTATAGTACGATGAAAATTAAAGGTATTTTTTCAAAATGTTACCTACTTGTTTTAACTAATTTCTGGATTCAATTAGTATCATAGATAAATAAAGGAATACTTTGCAGCTTTAAATAAATATGTTAAACTGTGAAATTTAAAATAGTATTTGCATTTCTATTAAACGTTTTCTTTACATAAGCAGCTCTTATACAAAGTGGTGATATTTTATGCACGGGAAGGGCCTTCAAGCGCTATATGCTCAGTATCAGAAAAATCTCATTTTAAACATGAAGACGTTAAATAGTTCATAGAATCCAATGGATTTTTAAATAAATATTTGATTCAATATGATGATTTTTCTAGGTTTCTTATATTCGAAATGTAAAAGCCTTTTTTATGGACTCGTAAATCATCAAAATGGTATTCTATGCTGTTGAGAGAGATTGGATAACACGAGGAGATTATTTCTCAAATCTACCGTTCATCAGCGATCATTAGTTTAATTTTTTTTTGTAAACATAATATGTCTACTATGTTTTTATAATTTCGTATTTATAGTTTATCCTAAAAATGGACCCAATTTATGTCACTCTCTATATTCTCATAATTATTTCGATGCCACGGGAAAGGACAGGAATCTTCGGTGTACGAACAAAACGCACAGGAACCATAGTAGAAAACAAGGAAATAGTTTTCCAGGAACACCAAAAAATCACAGGTTACTTAAATTCAAGCATACAATAACACCTCCCATACTAGATCCAGTCCGTTACCCCTAACTGCATTATGAGTATCATTGTTACGGCCCATTTTTAGAAAAATATGATAGATCATCCATCCATATTTTGTATGTGGAGTAAAACAATGCACTGTTATTAGCTCCGAGCAACTAACCTAAATGCTTAATGTATTTTCGAGTTTATCATAATGAGAACAAATAAATAGAGAAAAGTAATCAAATTTGATAATCTTATATAAGCTGTGTGAAGATTTCTTGAATAATCCTTTGAATTTTTCTAGTTCTTCTATCGATCGATACCTACTTCTGTAGACAAATGGTATATAGCACAAACAAGGACCAAAGTCCGATAAAGCGGTGACGAAAGTAATGGCGGTGATTTATGTACATGAACTACGTAATTAAGTACTATTCATTTCATCGCTATTTGCCAAATAAAAAACTTTCTTATCTTGCCTATAAACTGAACAGTCTACCTGAGCGTAGCCATAAGAACAAGCCCCGGTATGTTTTGAGATTTTTTATTTGGCAAAGAGCGATTAAATAAACTATAAGTCAATACCAATACCAGATTTAATTTGGTATTAGGATGACATAAGATGCTACATATGCATACCACTTTAAAAAAAATTAACTTATGTATGCTGATAAATTATACTAATAATGAATTTCATTATCGGAATGCGGTCATTTTCGAGAATACATAACCATGTGCCACCAGTATCTATGAGTAATATAGAAATATCAAAATTAACATGGTTGAAATGTTTAGGTTTTCACCTCAACAGCAAACTCCTTTGGAAAGATCACATCCAAAAAAGAAAAAATAGACTGGCCTACAAATGAAGGAACTATACTGGTTATTGGAAACAGAATAAGCAATGTCATTAGAAAATAAAATCTTAATATGTAAATCTACTATTAAACCAATATGGATATACGGCATAGAATTATGGGGTTGCGCTAGTAAATCAAGCGTATCGATTATACAACTCACATATCTACCTGTAAAATCCTCGGGATCATAGCTGATGCGCCATGGTACGTGACAAACTAAATGATACTCAACCACCTTAGCATACCAACAATCCAGAAAGAAATACATAAACGAAGCAGTAAGCACCACGAGAGACTAGAAACACATATGAACCTCCTATTACAACCACTTGTTCAGGAACACAACAGCAGAAGGCTCAAACGATGCTGGCCATCAGACATGAAATACGATTCTAGAGGTCTTTCTCATTGGAGGAGCCTCATGATGTCAGAATAAGAGAAACAACTTTCAAGTTCCCTAAGCAACAGGTACACAAAAGTAAGAATTGCAACATTTGTCGCACGTAGATATGAAACTCAACACAAAATAACAAAAAAAAATTGGGGTTTGTCGTAAGGCAATAAATAAACTCACCATACCCAGTTAATAAGAGAATCGCCATTGTAATGAATCATGATTAGTCGAGGAAAAAAAAAAACAATGAGGATTCGAGATGCCTCAGATTTTACTTTTTGTGGACCGCGTTTTACGATTTAAGAGTCATGTAAAAAAATTGTATTTCCATACATTCCTATAAAACGAAGCTTTTAGATACATTTACTGATTTATTTTACTGAACTCATTTAGATAAATTACCGACGTTTTTACTCACCACCAAGGACGTGTGGATCTCTGACCTACTTGAAACAATATATATATATATATATATATATATATATATATATATATATATATATATATATATATATATATATATATATATATATATATATATATATATATATATATATATATATACAGGTTACAACATGTTACATAGAAATGATATAAAATTATGAAACTACACTGCTGATGACAGTTAAAATTACCATTTAATTATTTAATTGCGATGTTATAAGGTACGTGATCCCATTTCAGATTTCCAAGGGGTATTCGATGGGGGTAAGTTACCAAAACATATTGAAAATACTGGAAATTGACTTCTTTTAAGAAATTTTATTATTTTAGAGTTATTATACAGCTTTTTGAGCTTGAGTTTCTGAAATTTAATTTCCAAGAGGATGGACCCCTTTAAGGGGGTATTGTTTGTTTTTTTCTGAGAAAATCCAGTTCTTTATGTTTTTCTGGAAAAGGATTTCCTGGAATTCCTTTATTTAGAGCCTCAAATGCTGACCTCTCCACGAAACTAATCCTTGCGGTGACGAAATTGTTGTAGGAAAAAAAGAATGCATCGTCTAGGTGGAGAAAAAAGTGAAGACAAGATTACGTAAATGCAGGAAAAACGAAGAAAGGCATTGGTGGCAAAGGGACAGGAAAACTTACGGATACAGTCATTGTTGAATTGACAAAATATTATGGTCTAGCGATTCGCCGTAATTCAAGTTCCGTGGAGAAAATGAAAGAAGCAGTATGGGCGACGCATTTTCACGAAGATTCAACCGATAAAAATCCGCAGCACGACAAATACCCCCCGGGAGAAGACAGTTGGTACACCTGGCGTAAGGCTGACGCCACTGATTCTCTTGCCGAGTATAAGCACAAGACTTCTCTGAATGAGATGGTATTAAAAGTTATTAGGCCAGTTTATGAGGATTTTGCCTCGGAAAATTTGATTGAAGTGCAATGATTTGGAGCATGGCGCCCAAATATCAGTATTCTGGCTTCATTGTTATTGAAGCAGCAACTCAATTTTCTGCGTTTTACGAGTATTGAATATCATGGGTGTCACCGTGGGGCCTTACAAGACTTACACCGGGACCCACGATAAAGCGCGCATCAACGACGCCTAGCGCAGAGTTTCTGACGCTGCCAGAAGGACCAGAAGCGAACAATGGGAATAAGTAACAGCACGGTTGCAGGATTATGAAGAAGAAGAGGGACAGTTGTATAGCCCAACCATTGCGGATTGACAGTAAATTTACTTGCCTTTGCCCAATTAGCTTTCAAAACTTTAAACGCGCTTTTCTCGAAAATATGATTTTCAAAACAGTGAGCAAGCTTTCTCTGAACCTATTGAACTGATTGAGCTGAAATTTTGTACACAGGTTATGTAAACACCTGGCTATCGTGTGATGATCGAGCTTTTTTTGAAAATAAACTTTGTACAACTGTTATTAACAATAATAATTGAAAAAACGGGTAAAGCATCGCATTTTTTCGAAAATAGTCAACAATTTTGTTAATTTTTCGAATATTGGAAAAATCTCTAGTGGCACGATAGCCAACTGAATAGCTAATTAATTTCCAAAAAACCGTTTTTGCTTTAGATGAACTGGGCGATCGGAAACATGCTCACTGTTCATTGCAAGCCTCTAATGAAGTTGATATAACGGTCACCATTTTGCTTCTTTTTTTCAAAAATTTATTTGTAAACTAATATTCTAGAATAAGATATATAAAAAAACCGGAATATTTTACCTCTATTACTTTTCCCGTAATAAATTAAATAACAAAATGTAAAAAGAAGATAGAATACCCCCTTAAATACTTGATTTTCAAATGATCATATAATTTCAACAGTGGCGAAGCGTCTATTAAGTCTGTAAAGCTAGGCTAAATTGCACATCCATTCCTCGCGCACTCCCCTCTCCTTTCACTGCACCGCGAATTTCAATAAAGTACGTTAAAACAAGGCGGCGGAGAGTTAGCCCAGACAGCGGATACGCATTGCCGGTTACCGGCATGCCGACGCAAAGAATGATATGTAATCCTTCCAGCCTCACAGCCTTAATGGACGCTTCGCCACTGAACTTCAAGACTAGTAAATAAACATTTTGAATGTTTAATATCTTTACAAAGAAAAGTAAATAAAATCTCTTCAATATCAGGTGTAGACACACTTGATATCAATCCTTTTTACGTCACAACAATTTGCGGAAGGGAAACCATCCCTACTAGGAGGGTTAAGTTGTATATCTGAATTTGCCATACTTATGTATCCCTCCTCTGAAAATAAAACTACCTTAATAGTTTCCGGAATATTTCTAAAACAAACTTCCCAATCATTCAGAATGGATTCTGTTAAAAAAAATACCATGTAAAATATCTAACATAAAAAAAGAACATTTGTTTCCAGTCATTTTTAATTTAAAAAATTATTTTAATTATATATTAGGTACTGTAATATTTAAAATACAGCAATTATTTATTGATAAGGGATGGAAAGATAAGTTATTCTGTCTCGTGCAATTCTTCTAAAGCAAAGTAGCTCTGGGCATACATTTCACGGATTCTCGACAGTAACTGAAACCACATAAATTTAAAAGACCTCGTATATTCAACATATACGTGATGAATGCAAATAAACCCTTTGTGCGGAGGTGAATATATTCACAAATACTTTTGCGAGGTATCACATTTATCTTTATTATTGAACATAAGCTCCACCGGACATAGTAAAACGTGTATCGTTATTAAATTGTGAATAACCTTGATAGATGATATTCCGTGCGGCAGATACTGTCCCAGGAAAATTGGATAGTCCAGAATGCGGAACGTAAATTAGGTAGATGTGTAATCATAAATATAAATTATTTCAACATTGGAAGTTGGCGCTTTGAAATTCACGACTTGTACGCTCGGCGAGAATATGGTTTTCAATTCTCGTTATTTCGCGTGAGAATGTGCTTCAAATCCCATAAGTTCAGCTTCCTTTTCCGATGCCGGATTGCGAAACATGTCACACATCGTCGAAATTCGGGAGAGGAGGCAACTTATACATTATAGTTCTTTCGGCTCGTCGCAGTGGAATATTTTAAGGTATTCATCGCCGTCAGAAGTTTGAATGTGCCTCCATTAGATGTAATTGAGCAAGATAATGACAAGAAATTTTATTGCACTTTGACGAGCATACGAGAGAAGTGGTTTGCTCGTCTTTATCACGGATAATGGGATTATAAAAAATTATGCATCACAAACTTATCAAAAGCGACACGTCACAGACCGATAAAAGTGCATTAGATAAATTTACATCAAAGGAAGTAGTCCCATGTTTTTTAGAAGAAGCATTGGTAGAAGGTAGTCATTATAACTGGCATACTAAGCGTTTATTACATAAAGGTGGATATACATTTGTGAGCCGAACCGTTCGTGAACCGTTCGTGAACCGCTCGTGAAGCATTCGTTGAAAATAGTTTTACAGCGACCACCTACTGAACTAAACACATGGGAAAGAAGGAACGAACCACGAAACACCAACAGTCTTGATAATGTCTAATGTATAATAATAATAATGATTGTCTTCGTGCGAGGAAAATTATGCGATTTTAGTAATGAGTGGTAGGGCTTTAGTAATGACAGAAAGTTTGTGCAAAAAGAAGAGGAAAGAAGTACATTAGTGGTGCACTGGCCTATATAAAGAACGCACTGGTAGGGAACTAATAATGAACTTAAAATCACAACAAATCAGCGGCTAATACAAGAACTTCACACAAATGTCGCCTTCTGATTTTGAGAATTTGCTGCAAAAGGGACCACACATGCTGATTTTTATTCTGGTTTTCTGACGCCAGTGAGAAGCCAACAAACATACCATTTTTTTCTTACATTGGTCTGCAGATATATTCATGTCATCACCCATTTCCCCCCAGACATCTCCTTTTAATTTTTTTTATAATGGTGCTTGTGTTTAGAATCCCATAATAACGATTTCTACCTATGAATATCAATTAGTTTAGCTACAGTTTCCTCTGTCCACTCCACAATAATAATTATAATATAAAAATAATTAAATAAAATTATAAGAGTAGGTGGATTATTAAGTAAACAACCGAGAAAAATAAAAATCATACAAATAGGCACAAAAAATAAACAGAGCCAATCACGTGGTTCGTGAGCTGAAGAAAAACAACGGAGTGTACACGACGCTGCCGTCTCAATGTAAACTGCGAATGCCTTTGTGTTCTTCAAAAAAACCGATAGGAGGTGGATCGTCACGAATCGTTCAAAAGCGGTTCGTTCGATGCTCTAAACCCCGTCCCAATCTTGGGAACTAATGGTTCACGAGCGGTTTGCCTACGGTTCGGTTCGCCAATGTATACCCACCTTAAGTTACCTACTAGTGCTTTTGCAAAACAGTAGCCGTAGATGCTGACAGTTATGGTTGTTTTTCACATATAGGTTCGTGCACCAACCGTGCACCGACTGTACACGTACCGTGTCGTTTTATTGTCAATCAAAAATTTGAATGTTCCATAAAAAAAGCATTGGAGGCTAGATTTAAATTTACACATATGGGACTGTGTTACGATCGTATCATGCTGGTGCGCCTCAAAGTCGCGTCCAAACCGATTTTCGACGGCCGCAATACGATCGCAGCACAGCACAGCTCCTATATGAAAATCACCACTGAGCCGCGCACTTGTCATGTCAAGTCTTTCAGGGTAGCGTTTAGATAAAAATTGCTGGGACAATTTACGAAGAAACCCTAATAATACTTATTCAAGAACATGAGTGTTTATATAATTTGGTACATAAAGATTACGACTATAATTTAGTGAAAGACAATATATAGAACGACATCGCGCTGAACCTAAGTACAACCGGTAATAAAAATTTAGTACTTATTTAAAAATTTTGTAAATTTTTTATTTCTATACATTACAGTTGAAATTTTCAAAAATAAATGGACCTTGTTGCGGGGTTACTATAGGCGAGCTTTACAAAGAAGAAAAACAAAAAGTGGCCAACCCTCTTCATCCTTTGTAAAATATAACTCATGAATCCAATATGTTTTATGGCGCTTTTTCACAACATTTTTTCTTTATTATTTGCACACAGGTTCCTAGTATCGCCAGATCATATTGTTCGATGACAATGCAAATAATACTAAACAGTAGAATACGTATGTGCTCGCGGACAGTAGCCACGTTAGGATTCGACCTATGATGGTCATAGCACAGTCACTACACTAACCTCCATGTGAAAATACACTCGGCCCACGACGACGGTCTTCCGAACGACCGCGATATAGGTTCACATACTCGTATATGTTCGTCCGCGAATCAGTGCACGAACCTATATGTGAAAATCAGCCTATAATGTATATATAAACGAATTACAAACACGGTTCCAAAGGTAAGAGTTGGTTTCGTCTACTTGAATAAAGCTTTTTTACAATAGATTTAAATAGTACATTAGCAACACACATAATAAAACTGATAATAAAATTAATAATGGGTTATAGCAAGATACGCAGATTCTAAGAAACGGGTAAAAGTTATTTGTGGCATTGCTAATGGCTCTTAGGTTTTGGCTTGATCAGCTGTCAGTAACATATAAGTCGGAAATCGAGAAAGAGACCACCAAGCCGCCAAGCGGCTATCGAAGTAGTTCCCGAATAGCAAAGCTATTACATAATCGCTCTAGGAAACAACTAGTCCTCGGGCTAAAGCCCCGCCAGGCATTGAATTATACCCAGAAGCGATCCTCGACCCCTTTCTCGTGTTTCTGCACGATCAGATAAGGTTTCAAAAAATAAAACCCGCCACAGGTAGGATTCGACATTTGTCCCGGATCGGAACCGAACGACATACAGCTGTTTCGAACTTGTTAGTTCTCATCAGTGCCGTACACGGTATGCCGATTCAGGACAAATGCCGAATGAACTTTATGGCGTATACATCTTTATCCATACGATCTATGTCAGTAATATATAAGTCGGAAATCGAGAAAGAAACCACCAAGCCGCCAAGCGGCTATCAAAGTAGTTCCCGAAAAGCAAAGCTATTACATAATCGTTCTAGGAAACAACTACTCCTCGGGCTAAAGCCCCGCCAGGCATTGAATTATACCCAGAAGCGATCCTCGACCCCTTTCTCGTGTTTCTGCACGATCAGATAAGGTTTCAAAAAATAAAACTCGCCACAGGTAGGATTCGACATTTGTCCCGGATCGGAACCGAACGACATACAGCTGTTTCGAACTTGTTAGTTCTCATCAGTGCCGTACACGGTATGCCGATTCAGGACAAATGCCGAATGAACTTTATGGCGTATACATCTTTATCCATACGATCTCTGTCAGTAACATATAAGTCGGAAATCGAGAAAGAAACCACCAAGCCACCAAGCGGCTATTAAAGTAGTTCCCGAATAGCAAAGCTATTACATAATCGCTCTAGGAAACAACTACTTCTCGGGCTAAAGCCCCGCCAGGCATTGAATTATACCCACAAGCGATCCTCGACCCCTTTCTCGTGTTTCTGCACGATCAGATAAGGTTTCAAAAAATAAATCCCGCCACAGGTAGGATTCGACATTTATATAAAAAATCAATGTTATATAAAAAATCTCATTAAGTACTTCGGCCTAAAAATATATTAAAATGGTACAAATTTCATTGCACGAGAACGCATTAAAAATCGACTGAACAAAAAAATTATTATTTAATTATAACTATAATTATAATTAACTTATCTACCAACAAGAATACATTGCTGCCACAAATTCTAAATTTGATTATTCAAGTTAAGCCAAATCAATAAATAAATTCAAAATTGTAAAATAATTAAGAGACTGAAAAATTCTATTTTTTTAATAGACACACTAGAAAGCTAAAAAATAAAAATAAATATTGTGCATAAGTTCACAGTTTTTGAAAAATTATTAATTTTAATATTTAAGGATTTTAAATCTTCTCATAAACTAAACTTTTCATTCTAGAGACAAAATTACTTGGTATATTTTATACATATTAATAGTATTAATAAGACATGCTCAGATTAACACCAGAAAAAAATCTTAAGTAATTATTTATCCATTTGATGCAATCTATTTCATCATGTCTATATATGTGAAAGGAATGGGTTTTAATCATGGCTTATATAGAAATTTGTAGATGTTAATATCAATATTAATAAAATACCGATTGAAATATTATTAATAAGATATGCCTCGTATAATAGTCTCCACTTTTTTTTGTGTAGTTAGCATTAATTTAGTTTATGTAATGAAATATAACAACCCAATTTAATTTCATACTGATTATTTTCCTTTCAAATTCCACTATATTGTATTTTCTTGCTTGTTAAAATGGCAGTATATGTATAAATATAAGAGAAGTAACATAAATTCAGGTTTTTATAAATAATCCTCAAAAGTTTTACATATATTTTACCATATATAAACTACCCCGAGATATGTTTTAAACTCAAATTTATTATTCTGGTCGATGTCGCATGAAAATGTGCTCCTTTTGACTTGGGATTCCGTAAATGTCACCCATACATCATTTCTAGAGAATAAAATATTATTTTCTACTCAATACAATTTCAATATTGCAAATCAAAGCCATATTATGGGGAAGGCATAAAAGGCGAAATTTTGTGATTTATTCAAAATTCTTTCAACGAAACCTCAAATATATCAAAGCAGTCACGGCTTCGGCAATAATGCAATTCACCGACAGATATTCGCAAACTGAGCTGGGTTGTTCTCACTCAACTCACTTTCAATAGAACGCCAAGTACAAAATATCCAATGTGTTCAAAGCAATACCAAATATTTGCAATATATAAGAATTAACTTTTAATTTAAAATATTACCAATAATTCCTACTTTTTTTGGTGTGAAAAATTGGTCAAGGCTGTTTTGCTGATTTACTCTAAAACTATCCTATTTGAAATGTAATGATGACGTTTTATCAAATGGCGGTGAAAGTAATATTGTACCGCCGAAAGTAACATTTATTAAACAAATTTTATTTCTTTCTTTTATTTTTAGTTTTACTTTTTTTATTTCTGTTACTATTCATGCAACAAGTAACCTACAATTTTTATTTAAATTCTAAAAAATATGTACTTCACCTAGTTGTTCCCACTGGTGCCTCTTGGTATCTCAGACGATGTCACATTATTAACGTGTTTGTAATATTGTAGAGCACGATACTTCTGCTCTAAACAGTTCACATACACCATGAACTACACTAGTCCAAAGGGTTTAACCCTGTTGAGTCCTCTTTTCGTTCCAGAATTATCCAGAAGCTGCACGACCCCGATGTTGATGCAGGTATGAAGTCTTGCTGCATGAATCTTCGTTCATTCCCGCAACCGTCTTAATCTCTTCTCTGGCTGTTAATATTCGTAGGTCTTTATGGAGGTAATCATTACTGTAGGACCAAGGAGCATCGATGATACCACGGAGAATTTTCTTCTGGAGGGTTTTATCTATGTGACTGTTTGCTGCACATCCCCAAATTTAGCCAATATATGTATATATATATATATATATATATATATATATATATATATATATATATATATATATATATATATATATATATATATATATTCTTTTGTATTTAAGGTTGAGCTCGTTTCTTTTTTTCTATCACATGTGCCTTCTATCGCAAACGGACATCTAGATTCATCCCTAGATATTTTGTTAAATTATGATGGGAGTCGTTATTTCTGTTTGTTATTATAGAAAATTGTTCCGCTTTTTTGTAAGCAAAATTGATATGCGATAATTTACTTTTGCTTATTCTTGTTCTCCACTTTCTAGTCCAATCAGTTACATTGTTACAAGTCTGTTGAAGTTTAGTTGTTGTTTCTTCGCTCTTGGTTCCTCACTGTTATGATTGCTGTGTCTTCAGCATAATTGGCAATTATAACACCATCCTGCTGTAAACCTGTGGTATATCACAGGTTTACAGCAGATATAGCACAGGTCTTAACACCCTACCTTGAGGTACACCGGTATTTATGTCTTCAGTGGTAGAGTATGCATTCTATTGTTTCACACGAAATATTCTGCCGAAGATATAAGATTTAAATTACTCAGCATATTGTCTAGGCAGCATTTTTTCCAGTTCATACATGAATTCATCATGCTAGACATAGGGTCTGCCATGATGGAGGCATGTACTATTCATTTCATCGCTATTTGCTAAATAAAAAACTCTCTTATCTTGTCGATAAATGGAACAGTCTACCTGAGCATAGCTATAAAAACAAGCCACGGTATGAGATAAGAGCCGTTTGGAATTTTTTATTTGGCAAATAGCGATGAAATAAACTATACTACATCTAACAATACAAATGAACATATTTGATTTTATTTATAGTCTCTTTCAATTATATCAGTTATTCTGTGAGTTTCGTCTATTTCTGTTTGTTCCTAACCCCAAACTGATAAGGGGGAGATTAGATATGTTCTGAGCAATGATGGATTCTAGTCGCTTAAGACGTAGTTTCTCGAGAGATTTACCCTGTTTGGCAATCCTAATCGCTTCTTTCATTTTACAAACATCCAGTAGGTATGTGTCTTCAGCGAAATGCTGCATTAATTAAGTAGATTTTAAGTACATAACGAAAGAGGACAACAATAGTAGGGTTTAATATTTAGAGGTCTGGTAAGAGATGCAAGTTCGAATTAAGATACAGTTCTGCAATAAAAACATAGACACATAGCGGACCGTGTAAGTTTTTGAATTGTCATAGGCCAGGAATTCTGCTGGAAGGCACAACGAATAAGGAAGAACAACATTGTTGGTTTTTCTCTGTGGTCTGAAATCATGCTCCACATCAATCAACAATTGAATGCAACAATACACATTATTACTATGTTGAATTAGATTTTTAGTTATTTCCGATTTGGTGTTAGTCCACAATTTGACATTTACTTGATCTTATACTGATTTTATTCCTTATGTAAACCCTTACCTGCTGTAATTTTCGTCAGCTAATAGTATTTACTAGAACTATACTAAATCAATGTATCTCTTATTTTATATCTCTGTGTTGCTGACTAAGAAAAGTTGGTCGATTTTTGTTTCGTTCATGATGGATTATAAGTTATTTAAAGAATCAAACCAGAAGTTACTTGAGGAACATTTGAGAAAGGCGTTGAGGAAGGTATTTTACCAGTGCTTAAGTATCGGTTTAATCAATAGGTAAGGAAGTTGAGAAAGGTATTTTATCGGTGAGTACTTGAGTAATTAATCCGATAAAGTATCTTTTGTCATGTCTCTATATTACATCTATTCATCTGATTTGGTTGTCCCACATATTAGATAACTTATTAATACACACTCCTTTAGCGTCTTTTTGGCATAAGTAGATATAACACGAAATAGCTTCGAATAAAGAAATTCTTTGTAAATAGTATTTTCCCACAAGACTGGTTACACACTAGATATTTTGAAAGTTTCTAGGTCTGAAATTAACTGTACATTCTCATAACATAAATTTACAGTTCCTCGTTTAACATATAAAGAACATAAATAAATAATATATAAACATTATCTTATAATTCTGCTTTTTATTGGAATATTCTATTTCATCATCTATTAAACTATTTTCTTGGGATTTAAGCAGTATATTATTTTATTGATAAGATGCTCATTTATATTTGGGATGCATAGAACATGTAAACACATTAATTATTTATAACAACGTGATCAGTCATTATAAATTGTTACTCGTTAAAACATGCCAGGTGAATTAAAAATTCTGCATAAAATTCATACAATTCATCACTTTTTTATGTTATATCGCCGCTTCATTAGAATTACTGATGGTAGCATAATTATACATAGTTGGGATATTTCTTTTTTGTTAACCCCAGAAAAATATTATTACATAGAAGATAAAGAAATAGCAAGGTATATTTAAGAAGTAAATTACCTAGAATGTTTGACAATTTTTAATTTTATATCCACAATATGCGTGCAACGGTAGAGATGTTTCAAAACCTTATGAGCTTTGACCTTCATATGTGTTGAAACATAATTACGGCCGGTGCTTCGATTCTACGTTCTAACTAGATCTTTCTAACTAGATTTTTCTAACTGAATCTTCTAGCGATTCTACTTCTAGCGACTACTTCTTCTACCTCTAGATCTTCTAGTGACTAGATCTCCTAGAGATTCTAACTAGATTTTTCAATTATTGTTGGCGAAATATCTCTAATATAAAATTCCATTTTTTATATCCCCGCAAAAAAAAAAAAGAATATTAAACGTACCTGATCTACGTAATTATGGAGAGTTAGTCTTTCTAAATCAAAAAATCATCTCTACAAAATAACGAAACTAAATCTGAGGTCGTCTCGTAAAAATCATGAACAGGAAGCAGTTCTAAGATGCCATTGGCAATAAGAATATTATAGAAGAACGAATATTTAAATAAAATCTATAAAAACCTATGAAAGAATATAATACTTAATTTTACTAAATTCCAGATTCGACAGATCGTGAATAAGTTCTACCTTATTAGGATGATACAGAACTCCCCCTGACCTGTCACAATATCCATTGATCAATTTTGAGTTAATATAATTGGATTTTCTTAAAAGTACACTAGCAATTTTCGACAAGAAGTATTAAGAAAGTTGAAAATATATTTGACTATTTTATCTGTTATCAGCGAATGATAAATATCAGAACAGATAAAATAAATCTAATAGATCATTGAATGGTATGCATGCAGAGAACTGCCAGCTACAAAGTTTTTATCCTAATCCATTTCAAAGCGTTTGAGGTATCCGAAACGTGAACAGGATTTGTAGCCTTTACGTTAAAATGTAAACTCAAGGCATGTTGCGGAACATTTATATAAATAGAGTTGAGGTACAGTTTCAAAAGTAAAGTCTTTCTTTCTTAAAATAAACGTAAGCTCTTTAATTACGAAGAGTGTTTACCTAGCTGTGTCGAATAAAACATTTAAAAACTGTAATAATATTTACTCAGTGAGCAGAGGAAGAAGAAGCAAAGGCACCATCTGTAAAATATGTATTTTAATAATACGATGTCGCGAAGCCACATTATTTAAGTCAGAAAGATATGCACATATATATAGCACGAAAAATGTATAGTCGTATACGTTACGACTATACATTTTTCATCAATATTTATATACATAGATCCGTATCGAAATGTTGGTACACGTGATATTCTTAAATACAAATTAGATAATACGTACGATGATTGTACGTATCCATCTTATTCAAAAACTTCTAACCACTGGAATGTTTTTGTACTCTATACATACCTGCCAATGTCATGCCAATTTTTTCCTTTGCGAAAATTTATCTATCAAGTATACATAAATGTAACTATACTATTACTATGAAGGTCGTTAATTAATATATCTATTCGTAACTTTTTTTAATAATTGAAGCTTCATCTTCTAATTGCACAGCAACAAACACAATTAATATCCAATGTCAGTGGAAACATTTAGGTGTCTGGATAAGAGGAAACTTGTATTGAGAATATTCATTACTTACCACAATTTATTGCACGTACAGCAAGTAAATAATTTGTTTAAGATAATAACACTCTGTTAATTGACCTTATGGGGGTTACTACATAATTTGGATCAATAATGCATTTTCTATGGAATGTAGAGACCTCTCTGCAACTCTTAACTTTACTGTTATGACAAGCTGATTATTAGGAATGGTCAAAATCATTTTTTTTTAAATTGTGAAAGGTGCTCATTTTGGGTTAAAAAAGTGGGCATTTCTTAAGGTTTAAAATTGAAGAAACCACATGTCGATAGCTCCGGAGTCGCAAGTAAAAAGGTATTTTTTTGAATAATCCCGTATCCTAAAAGTCATGTTTTCGCATTAATGTTCGTTTTCCTCAGAGTCTATTCAAAGTATCGTAATGATTGATTGTTTAAAAGATGTAGAATGAAATACAGAACAAACTGAATGAAGGATTTTTGGAAAAAACTTTTGTTCATATAAAAAAAAAAGTGAAATATTTAGAAAGGTGATCGAAAGAGTGCCGATTTTGGCAAACAAATAAAATATATCTCTTTCGGTAATAGATAAAATCCTTCATTCAAAATGATGACACCATACTCTCCTAGACGTGTACAAATTTTGAGTACGGTTAGTAAAAGGGTTTCAGAGAAAAAGGAAGTTATGTGTCGGCAGTCCTTCCCTATAGATAAGGACATGTTACCCTTTAATCTTTTAACTGTAAGTATACCAAACTGTAATTAATGTATCATAAAAGCTACCATAAATAAACATATTTAATCCTAGGAGGACCAAACTTTTTTTGGAAGCATTAAGGACCAAGGGGGGATAATAAATGCCCACACCTAAAAAATGACTTAAAAATGTTTATTAAGAAAACATACCTAGTTATTTCAACTCTTTAAAAAACTAAATTAAAAAGTACAACGACATTTAATCGTCATCACTAAATATGTCATGTAAACGTAATAAACATTATTTATACTTGTTGCATTTATTGAAGACGATCGTTGTTTTCGCTAATTTGTTTGCCTTCTCTTTTTTGGAGTTTGGCCGTTTGCAGCAAGAATGGGGACGTCCTTTTCCAGTTTGAGTTGAAGTAGCGGGTATAGCTAGGTCAAGTTTTCTTTCCAAAATATTTTCCGTTGCAAGAACAACCCTAGTTTGTAATCCACTCATGTTGGTAGATAGCTCTTTTCTCTATAAGTGGGCGTGTAAGACCAAGTCCCAATTCCTGCAGAAACGACGGCGATTATTTTTTTTTATTCCATTGCGGGAACTTTAGCAAGAAAAGTGTACGAGTATTGATGGCTGCTACATCTAACAACGTATAAATAACTGAGAGAGGCCATCTTCTAGTCGACCGCTTTGTGTATATATATTTTCGTGCCATTTGGTTTATTGTGTCGACACCACCTTTTGTTTTATTATAAAAAAGGTTTATATCTGACTTGTCTTTATTGCTTTCATCACTCACAGCATTATCAGAATGTTGACTTGATAACTACAAAAGTATTCTTGGTGGTTCCTCTCAAGTAACATAAGATAAAAGAGTTACAACTGGATTTCCAGAATTTGGGTGGGGAAATGCAAACATGTTTGAATGAAGACGCCTCCCTTCAGGTTTTTTAAGCATCTGATATGTGCTTACGATTTCATTGGAGTGTACCAACCAAGGTAATGCCAAAGTCCTTGTACAGATCTGTCAGTATAATATCGGTCAGTGGTTAAATTGAACCCTGAGTTGTTTATTGGTTCCACCAATCTTTTTACTATTCCTGTTGAGTCCCTAGAAGTAGCTTCCTTCAGTTTTTTCTGCATACGCTTAGATGCCTAGAATGTATCCAGTAGAACAGTCTGCTAGCATTCGTATAAGAATGCCATATTTTCCTGGCTTCTCCTTCATAAAGACTTTGAACGGACATCTACCGCGAAATAATGAGAGCATTTCATCAATCACTACGTTCATGCCAGGGGTATAATATTTCAGAATGGTTGAATTGAGTAAATAAAAAATCTCACGTATTGATGCAAACTTATCAGTAGACCTCCTAACAGCTCTGTTATTTTTATCATCAAATCTCAATATTTTTATAAGCTCAATAAATCTGTTTCGATTCGTTGAAGCCATGTAAGAAGACCTTCCAAGTTTCTTCGACACACATCATGATAGTCCAAATTCGTGTCATTATTGACTACCATCAAAATGAAAATGCCAAGTAAACCTAAAATCCCAGTCTCGTCTATCTCAGTCACGTTTCTAACTCTGACTTCTTCATTTGAGTGTAAAACAATGGCTTGTAATATTTCAGGTGTGACAAATTTTAGGAATAAGAAAAAATATTATCAATTTTTCCTTTATTACGTAAACCTGGTCGATCACGAAAAATATTCGGTCCTGTTCGCCGTACGCTTCATGGTGGATGTGTTAGGAAAACTCTTCCAGACCTTGTCTTATACACATGTGGGGTACTATCTTTATCTGTCTTCAAAACAATTATCTTCATCTGCCATATCAGGTTCATTCTAGTTTTCGACATCTTCATTCTCGTCAATTGTCTCAATACCATCTTCAGTTTCACTCACGTCGGAATTACTATCGCTAAAGTCCGATCGTACCTCAAAATCTGATAAGTTAGCTATTTCCTCTTCTAATTCTTTTTCCGATAAATCTATATAAAATAAATTACACAGGACAGACAACACAAAAAACGTTCAACACGGTCACACAAAAATACTACTGCAAGACTAGTAACTTCACACTAGACGCTCGTAATGAACTCTACGGCTAATTGACCAGTCCTGACAAGTCAAATACTAAATAATATTGTTTTTTCTGGGGCTAGCCATCACACAATGTAATGCTAACAACGCTTCATTGATATAAATGTCGATAAATTAATTATAGGCGGCTGGACTAAGGGGGGATATTATTTGTCCAGGTTAAAAATATTTTCAATTGAAATCATAAGTGAACCAAATTATAACATAATTTTCACGGCTTCCAATAGGTTAGTTCCAAATTGACAACTACTAATTTATTCAGATCTTTAAGACAAATATTTAGTACAATAATTTGAAATTTAAAAATACATTTTGTTTTAACCCTCTGCTTGGTATTTCTAGAGTTAATGTTCGTTTAGGTATACTTTCTCTATCACAAGTATATTAGTGCATTATAAAATTACAGACATCTTCATTTTTAAACCCTATATTAATTTTTAGCCATATAAACCACATAGCCTAGATTATTAAATTAGCCACACAGTTTAGACAACTTCAGCAAGCTTGTGGTTTATGAAGTAACTTGTCTCTGTTTATATACTAACTACACAAAATTGTATTTTACATGTTCACGGAATAATGAAGTTTTAACCGCCGAATGGAGATTTATATTAATGAAGTCAGAAAACTGTTATTACAAAAAAATATATAATTTTCACGTGTTTTTCTTTTTTTAAAAAATGTTATCTTAGCTATCTAATGAATGCAACTTTATGTATTTATTAAATATTATAAAGCTTATGATACAATTACATTTACATATTGTAAGGTTTATATAATTTGCGTCACGTAAACTACTAAATGCCACTACTATCTACTACTATTTTTGCATAAATCAAATACATTTGTTATACATTTTCATGACATAAAACACAAATTATTCTTATTTTTAGTTTAAGTAAATGGCATTTATCTATGGCATTAATCAAAATGAACATACATTTGTTATACTAGTAGTTAAATCAAGAATAAATAAATTGTTTACTCAAAGTACGTTTTATTACACTACATTCTTACCATCTTATGCTAAATAGATTTCTAGATAACGTTCGCCTGTGTATTAGTATACCCATCATTTTATTTAGTATTACTTTAAATTGCGTCTGTTTTGATATTTACTGTTCTTCATCTCAAATTTGAAGGATAATACGCCAACCACTAAACGTACTCATTTACATTATTTCCTCACTTTTTTACATTTCCTCTTTTTCATATGCAACACTCTAATTAACTTATACAAAACAGCAAAACAAATCCCTTAGTTAGGGTACTGCGGAAATATGGTGGCATAAAATATTAAACTCACGCAAATTAGCCATTTGATATTGTAATCAGGGTTGTACGTTCTTTGACAGGAAATTGTTAGCGTTCCGTTGCAGGACAATGGTTAAAGGAAACACGTTAATAGCCGGTGTTTAAACACACAGGAGATAAGGCTCTCTTCCGGGTCATCATACGTATAAATTATTTATAGGGATGTATCTGTTTTCGTTATCGATCGCTGAGTACCGATAGTCTTTCGTATATAGGGTGTCTCAGTTGAAACTTTAGGATTTGAATGAATGTGTTAAAATAAAGTATGTCGATTATTCTACAGTTTAAACCACCTTCACTTCTAGATGCAATTCTCAGTTACCCAAAATGAAAGGTGTAATTAGAAGAAAAGCAGTTCTTTGAGACACTACTCTTTTTGTCACTCACTATTATCATCATTATTATATAACTAAAACTTGTGACGTAAACAAAAAAAAACTTAAATTAATTCAGTATTGAACTCCAGGATTAAATGGTTTTATCGATTTACCAGATCCTCGAGAGATTTACACTTAATATTTTAAATATATTTACGATAGGACGAGGATTTTTAGTTCTAAAATAAAAAAATTTAGGCCTAGATGTACGCAAATGGATGTCTTGAGGGTAAAGTCGAGGCTCATCGCCTCACAAAATAGCTAATTTCCTAAATTTCAGTCTTCATTGTGAATTACGTAAAAAATCCGTTATGATAGAAATTTTTGGAAACAATTTAGTTTTTAATTTTAGTATTAGAAATATAAAAACTTTCTTTGCCTACAGAAATTTTCACATATCCACCAAGACAAATACGTTTATGCTTAAAGGGATACACCAAACTATCTTAGCTGGAATTTGATCTCAAATGATAATGATTCCAAATACTGGATAAAGCCTGTCACCCCAAACCACAGTACAAATGACATTTTGCAGGCACCTCTATAATAGATAGAGACTTCACTTTTCACTTTACAATCACGAGAGCAACTGCTTGACTTTTACTAAGTCCACGCTGAGCACTAAATTAATACCCACCACATTCACACTAATCATATCACGTTGTTATCATGACTTATGTTAACTATCTTATTCCGATTGAATACATAGTAATTAGAACATCTTGTAATGTAATATATCTGTATTGTGTAATTTTATGTTTTAAATTAATAAGTTTATTCTTGCCTTTGTCGTCATAAAATTTCAATTGCACTCGTCTTCCAATAATACAGTAAAAAAAGATACTCCTTCAAATTTATGATAAAACTAATTGTAATGAAATAATATTCAATGCTATTAAATTAAATAGCTCAAATATTTTTCTTAATAATGTGTCCAACAACACACTATTCAAACTACTGAATTATTTCCTGGATGGGAAATATTAAAAATTGAGATACAAGCATTGATGAAAAAAGACAATAATTTAGAATACCTATATCCTGTGTGTCTTATACTGTATAACTGTAGTCTATACGGTACTTGTATTATATGTATTATGTACCAATGTTACTATAATTACATTTATATGAATTAATTTTGATAATCTTTATCATTACTTGTGTTACCCTCCCATTTCTAATTGACATATATATTTATAACGTTAAAGATTTAATTTCAGATGTTGTGTCTACCTCGATAAAATTTGATACCGTATAACAGTCATCCTTGACCCAGCTGTTTCCTCTCGAAACATTATAAGCCGCAAGTTAAAATAGTGTAGAAAATAATGTTTCCTTCCATTTTAATATTTATTTAGTGGTTTGACTTTTGAATAAATATTAAGATTGACATTGATATACGGCTTCTCCCATATGCCTTGAAAACTCTACTCACCCATTTACAGGTTTATAATTGACTTATTTTTCCTCAAAACATCATACACCAAAAATTAAATATTGTGAAAAATTTTAATGTTTCCTTCTTTTCCAATATTTTCTTCAGTGGTTTGGCTTCTAAAGTGATATTGAGATTGGCATTGATATACGAAGCAGCATCTCTCTGTATTGCTTGAGAACTATACCTCTGTTGCTTATATACTTTGACCAAAAATCATAATAAGAACCTCCAGTGTGTAATATAAAAGTCACTTTTTTATGTCATTATCAATGTTTTCACATGATTTTTGTCTACCTGTAGCACAGTTCAGCAATAAGTCGTACTTCCAGTATCGGCCCCTACTGTAACTATTCTTCTAAGTATAACTTGAATGTAATAAATAACTTAAGGTACGTTTATACTAGACAATTAATTATACGTGAAATGTAATTCTAACATATCCTAACTGGATGAATTTCCATATTTAGCTTCTGGACGAGTCTTCTAAGAGACTTTTAACTGTATAAACTACAGAAATCAGCACTGTAAGACCCTTCTGTGGTTCCCTTGTGCAAGTGTACTCATACTGGAATAGGTTGGAAGATAAAATTGACTTAGTTTTCCACAAAAGACCAAAACACTGTACACTACACTCGACGCGCGTTTCTCCACCTAAATTGGCATTATCTGGAGATGATTAAAACTGGTGAGTTTTAGTCATCTCCAGATGACGCACAGTGGGCGGAAATGCCAAAAACCTGGCCAAAACTAGAAGGAATTGGAATAATTCTTTGAAATTTGGTTTCCGGGGGTTTCGGGGCTGCTAATTGCGAATCCGTTATCAGTTTTTCAAAAAATAAAATGGCGGCTTCAAAATGGCGGATATAAATGTTAAAAAATCATCATATCATAACAAAAGTTGGCATCTATTGGTCTTCAAGAGCACTGATTACGAATCCGTTATCATTTCTTCGAGTAACAAAATGGAAGCTTCAATATGGTGGACATAAATATTAAAAAATCATCATATCACAATAAAAATTGGGGTCTAGGGATTTTCGAGCGCACTGATTACGAATCCGTTATCACTTCTTCAAAAAAGAAAATGGAAGCTTCAAAATGGCGGACATAAATGTTGAAATATCATCATATCACAATAAAAATTGGGGTCTGGGGTTTTCTAGGGCACTGATTACGAATCCGTTATCAATTTTTCGAAAAACAAAATGGAAGCTTCAAAATGGCGGACATAAATATTAAGAAATCATCATATAATATTAGTGTCTGGGGGTTTTCGAGGGCATCGATTACGAACCCATTATTAGTTTTTCAAAGAATAATATGGCGGTTTCAAAATGGCGGACATAAATGTTTAAAATGGAGGAAAATTGTGTTGAAATATTAATTAAAATAGATTATGATTGTTGATTTGGGAAATAGAAAAAAGGGGATTCAAAATTATGTGAGCAATGAATACTGAAAAACTATAATTTATTTATTGTACACTCTTTAATCGATGTCCGAAGAATATGGTGTTACATCGACGTCAGTACATTCATTAATATCATTAAAATAAATTCATAATTGGATTCTGGAGCTATTGGCGGAATTAATAAATCTATCGCTTCTTTGTATAATGGTTTTGATTGCTTGGTTGCTTCTGGGGCACGTACTACAGATTTCAAATACTTCGTTGATTTTGATGGACTGCCTTCTGAGATGTCCTTAATGATTCTGGAAGCACTCACTTGTCCTGACTCCCTCATTGACATCTGAGTAGCGTAAGCTAGTTCCTCCGTTCTATGATTTGACCGTATAATCTCCGTCCATCTTCGTTTTGACCGTTCGCTCATGTCTTCCCAGATTGTAGATGAGCGCCCCCCTGCTGTGCCCGTTTCACTAATCCCCGTATTGTCCGGCTTAACAAAATTTATACGGCCTTTGAGCCACTCTTCGTGCCTTGAAAAAAAGTTCTTTTCGATCCTATGTACCTGCTTCCACTTTTTCTTGAACTTTATAATTAGCAAACGTATGACGTTTACAAATCTTCAGGCAAAACGTAGCGGTGCGAAAATTTATTTGAAACCTCCTCTTCCAGAAGGTCATATATTTTATTGATATTCGAGTTCAATTCGGTTTTAATAACTTCAAAAATTTCCTTTCTCGACAAGGAAATTTCCTTTCTATTTGTCGGAACTGTAAAATTAAAAATAGAAGTAATTAAAAAATAATCAATAATTATACGTTATATAAATTGTAAAAAAAATTTGGAGAACCAGAATAGTTTTTATTTTTCATGAAAGTAACATATCACGTGCATGAAATCATGTTTCGCAAAGGAAAATTGGAAATATTTTATGTGCGATATGCGTTGAGTAAAGCGCATCCACGCATTAACGCAAAAGAATTGTTATATAAGCTAAATCTGCAGTTTTCTGCAGCCAATTTTTCTTTAACTTGTTTAATAGACGTTTAAGGAACATATTAAAATTTGATTCAGGGCAGACATATGCGAACATTTTTACTTAAGCCTTTTTGCATTACTAGTTTACGAAAACCAGACAATAAAAACATTACTTGGTTTATCGTTAAATAATCAACTAATATATTATTTAAATCAATGGTGGATTAAAGATTAAAATTATATTTACTTTCAGGAAGTGAATCCATTTTACAGTATTGAAAAATATTTATAATAAAACTTTTTGCACCGATTTGAACTTTGGCGATTTTCTTTGACGTCTCGAGCTCGCGAAGCGATGCGCGCGATGTTCAAAAAAGGACTGATTTCTGAAGCCGTGTATCGACACTACCTTTTTAATAATGGTCGTTTTACGTACCAGAGGTACCACTCTAACTATTTCAAAAGGAAAGAGTCCCGAAAAAAGATCTCTATTTTTAGGGTTTTGGCCAGGTTTTTGGCATCTCCGCCCACTGTGTGACGCCAACTTTGTTTGAAAAAACGCGTGTTGAGTGTAGTGTATAGTGTTCTGGTGTTTTGTGGAAAACAAAGTCAATATTAAATGTATTCATAACTCAAATCGTGGAGTGGGCAACATATACATTTCTTCTAAAGATCTAATAAAAGAGGGTGGAACCATAAATAACTTCTTTTGTACACTGTATATTTTTCGTTATGTTAGAATATAGAAAATACTGCTTTCTTATGTGTATATGACAGTATTTTAAAAGATGATATATGGTGTGTATTTATGTGTTATATATTATATATTAGCTGCAAAAAGAATAACAAATTGAAACTGTTTATAAGACAACTTCTATATAATATCATATGCTTTGTTCTATTCCTCTCTGGCGTCATTATTGTTACTTAGATATTCTTTAAAGGTCTAATATAAAAAATAATTCTCTTTTTCCTTTTGTATACTTTTATATAGTATCTTATATAACATAATTCAAATGTTCATGCCTAAAACTTATTGATATTATATAATTTCTTAAATTAGCATGTTTTCATAAAGTTAATAACCCATATGAAATAGAGTAGCAATTAAAGTGCAATTTTAAAGAAAGACTGAATGGAATTAAAATTAAAATAATTCACTGGCCTATAAAATTAGTCTTTTGATAAATGCAGATCACAGATTTAATATTTGTATATAAAGAATAATAATTACATTCGTTGTATTAACCTCGTTCATACTTTTGTATAAATATATTTTGCTTTCTTGACGGTAAGTACGAGTGAAATTTAAATTGTCTTTATTTTCTGAAAATTTGAAAATTTAAAATAGTTTAAATTTTCTTAATGTGTCTGAACTCGAATAATTTTATATTTATATCGTTAAAATCATTATATAGTTTGATAACTACTGTAGTTTATCTGAAGATGGTCATTAAATTCGAAACGTTAGCATAAACATATCTTCATTTAATTTTCAAGATAAGTTTACGTATTTAAATATATTCAATTTAAGAATCTATTAATATACATAAATAAAAATTCCAAAGATGTTTTATAAAATCCTAAACTATTTAATCAAAAATTAATTTTACGTGATAATTCATCAAGGGCTGAAATTAAATACTTTTGATGATATACGAATGTGTTGCATAAAAATAAATGCTCTGCTTTATTGGTATTTCTTTAATGGTCGGATTCATTCCCCCAGAATGTCATAAATTTATATATTAATTTTGAGAATCCTATCCTTAACTACAATAATGCACTTTATTTTATTACATTTACAAATCTGGGACTGGTTTTAGTTCATGCGTCAATAACAATTCAGAATTTAATTCATGCTTCAAAAAAAAATAACAAATCAGAATTAAGATTTTTATATAAAACAAGCAAAATAAGGATATATTTTTTAAACATTTTTATCCGTTTTATGATCATGCATTGTTCACTGTGTCACCGGTTATTTGTAAATTTAGCGACGACGTCTATCGGTTCGTGGCATATACCAATCTTAACTTTTCTTCTATTATCTGAAGTAAATCTTGTCTTCCTGAAAATTTCGACATTCCTGTTCACTTTTAAACTATTAAAATAACAATTTTAATATTTAACTAAATGTAAAATCCGCTACAATTTTAGTGTTGTGTTTCATATTGGTTATTGCTACTATTTGTATAACTCAATACGCAAAATCTGAACAGTTCATTAGAGGCCTATATAGAGAGTCAAATTAAATTCAACTATTGCATGTTCATATCACCAACGATATACCACATTGATGTAAATTTAATTAACTTGTTTATCAGCGGAAAATATCAGAACCCATTTTGATAATATGCAATGCAATATCTCGATACCAATTCATTAATTCAAAATATATCAGATAATGCACATAGATTATATACATACCACCTAAATTTTAAAGATTTATTATCGAAATTGGCGCATTCAACAATATTACCCTTTTTGTTACTATATATTTCTGATGTAGCAATTTTACTGCATACTCTCTATATTCACTTCCAGTTTTTCTCGCTAGGAATAGAGCAACAAACAGGAAATTGTTTTCATCGTAAGTGCCGCAAGCGAGTTTGATTGCAGCTATATGTGTGCTATGTGTGTTGTTTTATAAAGGAAAGCCAAAGAAAATGGCTTTACTTCATGAAATGATCGGGATGTACTATTTTTACTGCTGCGTTATCTACTAGATGCATCTCATTTGAATAAATGTGAATAAACAGCAATAAATAATTGTAAGTATACAACATAAGCTGTCGCCAGAATTTTTCTTTTAGTATTTTGCTAGACTGAATAACGTAAAATATGTATGTGGTCTACATATGTGCCACGATTTGTATTAGAATTAAATTGAATTAAATATGTTTTACTTACTTCCTGGTTTTAGACTAGTTGAAAATAATTAAGTGAAAGACTAAAATATAAAACATTATATGTTAATTAATGTATCTCGTAATTTATCTAACAAATTCAAAGAATACTTTCAGCAATATTACGATTTTAGTAACATTTAGTTACATATTTAAATTATTTATAGATCCAATACTAACAACGATTTTCTTTCATTCACAGACGGATTGACTGTCAATAAATATTGTACGTCGATAAAACAAAGCACAGGATATTATTAAATATCAAATTCCTCAACGAGCTACATTAGATACCATTTTGTTCTTGTTATAAATAAATGGCGTACCTTATTCTACAGAAAATAGTGCTGCATATTGTGTGTCAATGATAAAACAGAATTTAAATGAGTTAAAGGAAAACAATAATCATCCAAGCAAAATCATATTCATGTTAGTGATGGCAAACATTGGTTTTCCGAAAATAAAACCTTTTGATGGAGTTTAGGGTATGAATTTGCCGTTTTCTTTGTAACATGGCAAATCAGTGTAAACAATTAACGTAATTAACATATAATAACAATCAGTTGATATAATTGCCATTTGACTATATGAACTATCGCTAGTGACCTGGTAAATAATTAATTATTGGATAATTAGTCTTCTCTGTATGAGGCTTAGCTAATGCTCAACCTACAATTTTGCCGGAGACTGATACAACACTTAACTTGTTTAAGATAACTAAATATTTTAGTAATCTTAAGTAATCATTGGAGGAAGTTAAAGACTTCACTTATTTAGGAAGTAAAATAAATTGGGATGGAAGAAGCGATAGAGACATAAAACAAAGAATAGCGCAGGGTCGAGTAGTTTTTAACAAAAAGAAAGCACTTTTATGCTCGGAGGTAATAAACTTAGAAACAAGGAAGAGATTTTTGAAAACATATGTATGGAGCACGGCACTATACGGTTGCGAAACCTGGACGGTAGGGGAAGCAAGTAGAAAGAAATTAGAAGCTTTTGAGATGTGGTGTTACCGAAGAATAATGAAAATACCGTGGACTGATAGGGTTAGAAACGAGGAAGTATTGGAGAAAGTTGGCGGGAAAAGAAGTATGTGGAAAAACATAAATAAGAGAAGAGATAGAATGGTAGGCCATTTGCTGAGACATGGGGGAATAGTCCGCGATATTTTGGAGGCAGAAATAGGAGTGAAGAAAGGCAGAGGTAGGCCTAGATTAGACTACTGCTCGCAAATAGTAAGGGATGTAGGTTGTAGCACAATTAGGGAAATGCGTAGGTTAGCACAAGATAGGAGAAGCTGGAGGTTAGCGTCCAACCAGTCTTAGGACTGATGATCTCATGATGATGAATCATTATAGAAAACAAGGATAACTAATAACTACGCAAAAATAGAACGTTGCCACATCATTCACTAAACACCGACTATCGAATACTCTGGTAATCGACCGGAGTTTAAGCGTAGTATCTCATTACTGTCATTACCACTTGTATGATTATATAAACTTGACGAATCTTAAAAGGCACTACAAATTAGATTATCATTAACATGAAATATTGCTTTATTATTTCAGGAATTTCACAGATACAGTAGCAGTTTTTACATTTATTTTCATCCTGTAATGTATTATTATATTATTAGGTGATTTACAATCTTTTATCGTAAATAAAGAGTGTTGGAATGAGAGCACAATATTTGAGTTACGCCTCGTAAAGTGCGTCCAATTTTCGATAGAAATAATGTTCTAAATTTATCAACTGCGAAAAGAATAATCTAAAAATTCAAAAGTACTGGTTCAGTTATTGATGTGAAATCCAAGATACGAGTTCGTAGTGGCCGTTTAGAATAAAGCATCATGGCAGTTCGTGAGAATGTGTCCGAGAGTCCAGGGATCTCGATTCGTTATCGTGCACAAAAATTGGATACCACAACACCGACTCTTCACCATATTCTCGCTAAAGATTTGCATCTCCATGCTTACAAAGTCCAATTAACTCAACAAATTCTATCAGCAGAATATGCACAGCAAAGAGAATTCGCCAATTGGATCATTGAATAACAATGAGTGAATGCCGATTTTATGAACAAAATCATCTTCAGCGATGAGGCCCATTTTCACCTTGATGGCTTTTTTAATAGGCAAAACTGCGGTCTTTAGGGCTCAGAAAGTAAACGAACGACTCATGAGAAACAAATGCATTTCCAACGTGTCACTATTTGGAGCGCATTATGGTCTGAAGGAATCCTTGGATAATTTTTCTTTAAAAATGAGGTGGGTAATGTATTAAAGGTAAATGGTGAACGTTATCCATGATAATCCAGTTATTTGTGCCTCAATTGGAATATGTTGCTCTTGAAGACATGTGGTGTCAGCAGGACAGTGCCACTTGCCATACATCCCGAGAAACATTGACGCTCCTACACGAGTCTTTTCCTGGTCGTGTCATCTCACGTCAACAAGCCTACGACCACCCAAGTATTGAAAGTCGAAATTGAACGCTGTACCAACGAGGTACCGGCACATTTTTCCAAAACCATTATTGAAAATTTCGCCAGAAGAGTACACGTGTGCCACCAAAGCCATGGTGGCCACTTACAGGATGTGTTATTTCATGCGTAATTTCCAAATATCTATATTATAAATCTGTAAATATTTCAATACTTTGCTACAGAACACCATGTTTTATTTAAAATTCACATCTTACGCTCTTATTGTAATACCTTTTAGTAAAGTTGAGCACCCATGTTGTTTAACACTTTTGTGTTTAGGTCCATAGTATCAACTCAGTATAATGGCAGTTATACTTCTTACACCTTGTACCCTACTCATATTGAAAATATCCGATTCGCTCGGAAGGCTTCGATATTGAAAAGAAATAAAAAATCAGCTTCCAACCTTACAAGTCTGTGCAGTATTTAGCTTTCTAAACTAGTCGAAAAGGATTCCCTCGTTAAAAGCGGTCTCGTCAAAAAGGGCACTGGTAAAATGTAAAGCATCAATTAGGATTTTTGAGCATAATTCATCCTTCTTTGGTAGCAGACGCATACAAATTCGCCTTTATTTCTTTTAATGTATTAGGGAAGCAATAAAATTGATTTATTGGCTCTCCACGGAATACCCCCCAGCGCTCCCAAATGTTCGTACCCACGCAATGTTTTAATAAGTTCTGCTAACCCACTTTACACTTCACTGTTTACGTTTAAAATATTTATTTACTCAGAGTAGAATTTATCCTTTAAAAATACAATCCTAAATAATTCATTTTATGTCGATCGTTTTATACGTACAGTTATGAATGAATTTCTTTTTTATTTTCAGTTAATGCTAGTATACGTTTTTTAGAGTCAAAAACTTATTCAGTCTGAAAGGGTCGTATGAAATTACGTCATACATATATTAAGACAATTGAAATAGTTGTAGAAGAGAGGTTCTATTTCTATTACTAACAGAAATAGAATAGTTGAGTGAAACCAAAAATTTAAACGTCAATCTTGTCACTTTTTGAAATAAATAATTAGTTTTGAAGATATTTTGAAAAATATCTGTGAATAATTGAACCCCATTCAATTGTATATTATTTTAAAGACATGATACAGTATAAAAAACTTCTATCGTCTGAAAAGGGGAAGCAATTTGTTGTAGAAATTCTAAGAGTTCTAATCATTTAGAAAGATTCCGAATATGCTTCCATAGCCATATAAGTTCTACAGGACTCAGACTTGGACCCGATGTTACATTTGTTGTGCTATATGCATAACAAATGTAACATTATAGAAATTATCATATTGATAATTTATTGCCTAATGTCATCCATGTAAGTACAAGTAATTCGGTTTAGCTTTGCTATCGTGTTCGACCACCTATTATTTTATTTGTTGTGGTAGTTTTCAGTAATATATATTAAAATATAGACATTTTAATAGCACAAAAGGGGTTTTTGTTAAATATCCCAAACATATTCTGGAATTTCATAAAGAGCATCTAGGAATACCAGAGTTGAACAGCTCATTCCTATGCAATGGACAACATGATTAGAATTCGATGTTAGTGAATAATGGGAAAGTCAAATGAAATTTCATGATGCTACAGTAGATTAAAAATCTCAAGAAAATCAAGCTCATTTAAAAATTATCCATTATAGTTAAGTAGAGATAGCGGATTTCACAAATAAATTACAAATACTTCACTATTCTTAAGCGAATCACTGCAAATAGTAGATAGCGTGCACAAGGTGCTACAATAGACTTTAAATGACGAGAAATGTATTGGGAATATTAGAGAAAGATTTGATAGCCTAATAAAAAAATCCAGATTATGCTATATTAAGATATTTATAATAACGATATTCACATAGATCTATTATCATTACATAATTTTGGAGACCATATCAGAAAGCGTCAAATGTTACATCACATTTTACAGGTACAAAAAGTTACAGGTCACAGGCACAAATTTTTCATCTTTAGATGCCGAACAGTCCCTTTTTTTCAGAACATTTTTTCACCTCACCATCTGCCGTCCACTCAGATGATAAGGCATCTGAGTGGGCATCTCCACCGATGACGTTGATATTTGGTAACGTCATACAAGTTAGTTCAAACATTAGAATTCAATTGTGATATTTTATTATAATCGTGATATTTATCTTTAACAAATAAGATATTGGTTTTCTTAGAATTGATTACATTTTTTTAATATTTATGTAACATGACTTCAAGATTTCATATTAGAAAAATGAGATAGCATAACTTCAGTGTTTAGTATTAATAAGTTAGCCATATATACTAACGCAGATAGTAATAAAATTTACTGATTTGCATCTAAATCCTAAATTATAAAAATTATTATCAAACTGCTATAAGAAAATTTCGACATCTATAAACTGTTCTACGAATAGAACAAGTTCTCTATTTATACTATGTTCAAATTCGTTGGCGACTAACATAATGCTTGTTTATGAAGTAGTTCTACATTCGCAAATAATGTTTTGCACAAAACGTATTTTAAGAAGTATGATAAATATTTCAAATATGCATGTTATATAGAATCCTCTCTTGTATTTGGTTAAGACTTAGATTAATACTGTACTTTATGATATTGTAATATACATTGTAACAGGCCATTAGCATACAGGATGTTATGTCCAGAAAAGGGTATACCAAAGTCATTGCGGTTATCGCGTAACTAAAAACCTTTTGTGCTTATCATAAACTTACATTGTATTTTATCGCAATTATTGCAACTTGCTAAAAGTCTTCAAGAAAAACACTTCTTATAACATTCCTGCAGCATCAGCAACAAAAATATTTTGAATAGAGAAACAACCACCAGTAGCTTCAGTAATCGGCAAATATAGTAATCGGCAAATATAGTAGTCCGCAAATTAAGTAATGAGAAGTAGTCGGTAACTTCACATATTAGTAATCTTCAATTAGTCGTCAAGTAAACGTCGGACAAGTCTAAGTTAAATTATGAAAGTCGGTTACTCCTTTTTTGACATAATAAAGTGTTCAAAATCGTAAATTAAAAATAAATTGTTTTTAAAAAGTTATATAAATAAAAAGTGATATAAAATGCATACTTGGAAAAATATTTGTATTATCAATATGTCATTTACACTACCCTATGCCTTGTATTTTTGAAACATGTACATATGAATGCAAACATTTTAACAAAAACATAAAAAATAGTGTTGGTGTTAACATACAGCAAAGAATAATTTCCTTGGACCTACAAAAAATATTTAATAATATAATTATTCAAAGAATAAATCAGATTTAGGGAACATTCATAATTCATATATTGTGTTAGATCCCATTTTAAGTTTTCTATAATGTATTACACTTTTAGTATGTAAAACCAACATTATTTATAAAACTGTCAACAAGGTTGATCAGGGTAGAGTTCCCTTATGTATGTCCCGAAAAGAATTTACGTTTTAGATTATTTACGAATCTTTTATGACAACATGATAATAACAGTGAGTGGAAATGAAATCCCATTTTGTATACATATATTTTTCCTCAGTGTGAAAATAAAAAAGCGTATTTATACCACATTCATTCTTATTTAAAGAAATTCCTGTTTCTGTAAAAACATATACAGGATACTAAAACTTACATTTTTTAAATAAAAACTTGGGAGCAGGGATGGGCATATTCGTAATTGTAAATACGAATACGAATATATTACAAAATTAGTTTTCTATGAATATGAATACAAATATATTCATGTATGTACATACTTTTAAGTACGAATATATTCGTAGTCACACCTGTGAATATGAACCCGTGTGAATACGAATATGTTTGTATTCATGGCAGTGAATACGAATATACTAGTATTCACGCCTATAAATACAAATATATTCGTATTCATAGCTGTGAACTCAAATAGAGTTGTATTCATGCATCCCTAGGAATATTCGAATTTCACTGTGTGAATACTGCGTGACTGGCCTATGATATCCCACACGACTTTCATTGCCACAATGACGAATATTCAAATTTCAAAAATTACGAATTAACTATCATTTAGGAATAATATTCGTTATCACTTTTAAGTATAGATTAAATTTCTATTTATATTAGAATGTTAATTTTCTCGCATTGATTTATAAAACTGTTAAAATTACAAAGTTATATGTTACTTTAATAGAAACTTTCTGAATAATGTATTTTAATCATTGTTAATAAAAAAGAAAAACAAATAGCGCTTTAACAATATTCAATGTAATTTTGTAGCACAAAAATTTTTAATGCAAAAAATATGCTTTCAGAGGTAAAACAATATAGCAATTGAGCTTCGCATGTGAATATCCTGAGAATTGTTGTAAAAAGCTGCAATAAAATTCAAAGAACAGTCACAGTGACAGTTTATCTTAAATGACTATTCATTTCATCGCTATTTGCCAAATAAGAAACTCTCTTATTTTGCCGATAAACGGAAGAGTCTACTTAAGCCTAGCCATAAAAACAAGCCAAGGTTATGTTTTGAGCTTTTTTATTGGGCAAATAGAGATGAAATAAACTATACTCACAAATTACAACATTTATGTGGTAAAGTAATGATAAATTAATCGAAAATAAAATCTTTGATTAAATTCATTTGTAACACGTTTTTTATGTCGTTAGATATGAGTTTTACATGATTTATTAAAGATAATATATTAATAATGAATTACAATTTTATCTAGTCTTTTTCTGAATACCACAATGCGAACAGATAATTATTTTAAGAATCCCATTATAAGAGCACGTGATATCTCGACCACTATTAATGCCCTGGGGAATAGGTTTAATTAACCTCGTTTAAGAGTTTTGATAAGTTTACCGTCAAGGGACTGTCATTCCGTTAATCTTTCCTGAGTATATTAGATAAGATATTAATCGCTTTGTACTTTATTACTTTATACATTCAATTCTTTTCAATATCACCCACTTTCATTATTTCTTTGAGCAAGGAAAATTACCTCTAGATAAAAAACACTTAAAATATATTGCGGTGGATTAAACTTTTGATATCTATATAATATAACCAATAGCCACTGAGGATTGCAATTGAGGATTTACCCCTTACTCCTCCTATTCCCACTTAATATTTCTCTGTTCTGCTCTTATCAATTCTAATTCAAATCTGTTTAGAAAACCGAAATTGATTGATCCACTCTCATGAATGGAAGGAAAAATAAAATAATTTAAATAAAACGGAATATATTAATGGAATATTTATTCTAAAGATTGTGTTATGAGGTACGGCTCATAAAGAGTAGAAAAAAGTGTAAGTATGCATAGAAGAAAGAGTGAGGCAAAATTCGGAGGAAAAAGGATGCACTTAAACGCGGCCATATCGAACTCTCACATCGATCGTACATTAACTCAATACATATTCATCGATATTCACTCCGCAAAGGTCTCAATTGGACCAAATAAAGACCAGGCTATTTACTGAGAACCTCGCGGGCGGTCCGATATCGCAGATATCGTCCGATATCGCAAATAAAGACCAGGCTTGTTTTAAGTTTTATTGGTTCTTTCATTTCTTTATAAACATTTCTATTACTTTTCTTTCGCTGATATTTAAAGCTAAATAAGACAATGTTCATTTTAACTCGTCCCTCACTTGTATTTTGGCACAATTTAAGTACAGTTCACCAGTTAAATTTTCTTCAATGAAAATAAGAATTTCTATTATTTCATTTTCTAGAAATCCAGCCCAGATTTCGAATGGCTCTGTGTCTACAATTATGTTTATTTACAAAATCCATTAAGCAAAACTGCTGCTTTATCACTGACTCAGATATTCTTTATCAAGTTCGGGTAAGTTTGAATTCTCTCAGTCATTATTTCACAGAATTGAATCTTTCTGTTATCGATAGTTGCTGAAGTTGCTGAATAATGCTATTCACGAAAGTTTGTTACTTTCTGAGATTGGCGTAAAAGGTGAAAAAATTGTTAAAAAAATACTTTGCAATATTTAAGAACCCTACCCAGTCTTTCTTTCATTTACTAGGAAATCACTTGTTTAATTTTAAATCATATTGTGGAATTAATGGCCTAATATCCTAAGCGGTGCAGCTTCAATAAGGTCATGTATATAAATATGCGCCACATTTTTGTCATGATGCCTTTGTCTAGAAGTAATAGATTTTTTGTCTAGAGGTAATTTTCCTAGCCAAAATAAATAATAGGAGTGGGTAGTTTTGAAATCAAGGCAATACGTAAATGAACTGACTGATATTTTAATTTGCGATGCAACGCAATGTGTTGTAGTAAAACTACCAGTGTATTAAAGCTATTGGGTTATATTGTTTTTAAAGCGAATACTTCTTTGGCGACGTTCTGATATTTGACGAGAATGGAGAGTGAATTGGAAAAAATGTAACGTTTCGAGATTTCGTTACACGAGAGAGAAAAGATATAACGTAGAGAGAAGGAGAAAGAGAGCTATACATTTGGTATACCTAAAACACAGGCTTCGTTACAAGACAGAGTACACAGATATATAACATAGAGAGAAAGAGAAAGAGAGCTATACATCATATATATCAGTTTAGGCTATCCGCGTCTCCCTTTTGTGCGGTCCCTCGTTTTTAACGCCCACTCATACGCTAAGTTCAAGGTCTATGTTGCTTGAAGGGGGAGTAGTTTAGGAGGCATCGTACGAGCAAGAGAGAGATCCGCCAGGTATTCATTGAATACTAGGCAATAGAAGAAAATATAGTATGACGCGCATGCACGCGAGTACGTACAACTCTGACGCCACACGGGAGTGGAGCAAGAGAGAGCGATATAAACTCAGTACGAAGCGATAGAATAGGATAGATAGATTGTCGCGCATGCGCGCGCTATAGATGTACGCGTCCAGACGCTATATATTAACAGCTGAAGCAGCACGCGTGTGTTCCGAATATTTATCATTGTGTTTTGTAATTATTTACATCTGTGTTCTGTGATTATTTGATAATATCCTTGAAGCGCTTAACTTGTTAAAATCTAGAAGATATAATATATTTCATTCACCGCTCCGTACTGGTTTACAGCCACACAGGTGCAAATGCACTTGGAAGAGGCGAAGACAAAATCCCTTTGATTTTTGGGGGAGATTTCAATGTAAATTTCGGATCCAATGATTCTTTGACGTTGATTAACTTTGTTCGAGAAACATTTGGTCTGCTTATAAATAACAATCCCAAAGAATCAACAACAAAATCCGGAACAACAATAGATGCAATTTTTACACGTTATCTAGAAAATATCGAATCACGAACATATATTTCATATTTTAGTTATCACAAACCAATCATATCAGTATTACCAATTGAACCACAAGCCGATGATAGTGTAGATAATGAATAAACCGAATATTTTTTACACAAATTTTATAGTGTTATATTTCTTTTGAAATTATCCCTCGCCCTTTGTCTCTCTCTCTCTCTCTCTCTTTCAATCTCTCTCATTCTCTATTCTAAAGAATATTCACTTCTATCACGTGTACTATGCTGCACATGATATTTTTTTATATTGTTTTTGGTATTTACTTTTATAATTTACTGAGCAATTGATGACTATCAATTGCTCACTAAACGGCTCTGAAATAATCACCTACAATAAATGACAGATATTTGGCAATAATTTAAGGGAAAATTTATCCAAAAATTGACAAATGTGGGAAATTAAACGTATTAGTCTTCAAACCTAGAACTTAATAATCTAACCTTCAAGCTGTTTCAGATTCAATTTTCTAGTCATATAGCGCGTTACTAAGAACCTCAATAATCACAACAATAAATCAAACCACGATTAATTCCACACGCATGTAGTATAAAAAATATAAGCGCCATCTTACAAATATTAAATTAGACATATAAGCAGAGATAGAAACTTATGGATCGTTATCGCGTCTACGCTCCCGCATACCCACAGACTTCCCCAAGAAAGCAAGAAATCCCCAATTCAATTTGGTCAGGATTCCACTTTGTCATTCTACACGCGTAAACGATTTCCCTTAGAATTTGGTCCATATATCGTCAACAATGTCAATTACTTTCTTGTTCTATGAAGGTGAGGCTGAAAAACCAAAGGAATGGAAATGATGGTGCGATACACATTATAGTCTGTATTACGTGTTCAATATGTTCAATTAGCATTATAAAAAGTACGATATTTTTGTTGTACTTGGTTCAGTAAAAGACTTATGTACATCCATTGACTATTTCTCGATTTGAGAACGCAATGTACAATGGGATTATAGTAACAATTTTATGAAGAAATTACCAGGTGCCACTGGTTTTTAAAGATTTGAATAAATTTTGTAATTTATTTTGTTTATGTATTCTTTAGTGCTACTGAATTCTTACTTTCTACCCTTTGATTGCTGTGGAAAAATAACCATGTTTGATCATTACATATTATGATTGTGATGAAACAGAAAAAAATAGTCAAGTATATATGTACGTCGGAGCTTGTAGGTAAGTTATATTGAGCGACTGAGCGAGTGCCTATCGTATTCTCAAGCAGATGAGACATATATACGGAAATTCGCTATTACTTTTCCACACTCCACTATACGCGGAAAGGTAATGTAAACATTTTTCTACTAGGGTTTATTCTTTGTTTTTCGGCTTAAAAACCAAAAAAAAAAGGTTTTCAAACCATTTTTTGTGCGTGTGTGTCATTGTCGTTGGCATTTACTTTTATTAGTACGATAACTCAACTAAATCCTATCGGATCGATCGGGTTTTAACTGATTCTGATCGGGGACGTCTCCCAGACGACACTTATTGATTTTGAGGTGGATAGGACATACCCCACCCTGTCCATGAGTCATGAGGAAGCAAAATGGTGGACTATTTGTGAAATGTTTTTTGTTAGTACGATAACTCAACTAAGTCGTGTCGGCTCGATCAGGTTTTGACTGATTCTGATCAGGAACATCTCCCAGATGACACCTATTGATTTTGAAGTGGATAGAGTACACTCTACCATATTCATGGGTCATGAAAATGCACAATAGTGGATTATTTGAAAAATTGTTTTTGTTAGCGCGACCACTCAATTAAATCGTGTCGCATCGATCGAATTTCGACTGATTCTGATTAGGTACATCTACTAGACGACATCTATTAATTTTTATGTGGATAGGATACACTCCACTCTGTCCATGGGTCATGAGAAAGCATGATGGTGGACTATTTGAGAAAAATATAAAAAAGTGAAACTGTCGCATAAAACACATATTCTGCATTTCTGTGTTAGTTTATTATTTATTGGTCATTCAACTTCGAGATAAAGATGTTCTACGTGCGAAAAAGTCCGTTTTAAGGTTTTAAAACTGTTTATTCTTTTTGATTATCCAATTATAGTTTATCCAAATATATTGCAGATAACCTACTTATATCCTATTTATACTTTCATATCATTAAGCGTCTTGTAGAACATATTCCATGCCCATATATTGACAAATTAATAGCAACTATGAAACATGTGTTTGTGAAAACCCCATTCCGCATTAAGGAATTTCACATATTATACCCTGGTACTGCTGGGTATCCCTACACAACCGATACTAACTAACTAAATTAGAAATATGTCTGACCGCGGCTTTTTAATAAAACGTCAATTACCACGCACTTAAATCTGTATTTGGTTGCGCATAACCCAAGAAGAGGTTATATGTAACCCAAAGAAAACCAACGTTTTCTGGAACAGTCACCAGCTGTTAGTAGACCAACAAGTGGAAGAAATTTATATATAACATAATAAGTTGATGTTCCACGTCCTGATAGCTCTGGTCCTGATATGTTCATTTTTAAAGTATATAAGTTAATATTCACAGGCAGGCGAATATGGATACTTCAAGGAGACCACTGTCGAAGGCATACTAATGAAGCGACTTCAGTCCCTTAACTTGCTGGTAATAGAACGAGAGAAGTGATTTTCCTTAATCTAATATAATAGAATATAAACCCCTATGGAAAGCACAAAGTAGCGCTACTGAACACGGGGGAAAAGTTCACGGTTCAATAATTATAACACTACTACTTACAGATATTCACTAAAATGTCTTCAGTTTTTCTGATATAAATATATTGCAATACCAACTAGACGTTAAAGCCAAGTAACAGCCTAGTGATTTAATGTACATACGAGTAATGTATAGTGGATATAATATAAGACTTTTGGTTCCATACAACTCCGTATAAAAAATTCCCGAAACACATGAATGAGCATTAAGGTGTTTTATACATCATTATCGCGGAGAGCTATATCTTGGATCTTCATTTGTATCGAGTAAACATAAATAAGGCCCTAATACGTACCCAGAGTTAGTTTACTGGTTATTTTACACAATTTATATCCACTCCGAAGCGATTACCCCTATTTTCCGTACGATTCGCGTGTGTGTGTGAATGGCAATGGGTAAGATGTTCTCTTTACGTGGAGAATTCATCACGGTGACGTATATTGCACCTGTAATGCCTTATCGCTGTTCTAGTTTAAGGACGTGCCTCATACGGATTCGTTTCCATGGGGGCATTTGTCTTGTCTCTGACTGACTGCTGGTGTTCCCTGCTGGCTCCAGGATTCTCTCATAAGGGACACGGATAACTTGACAGGCATCTGATGTTCCGCTCGTACCTGTCACTCCACACATACTGACTTCCAGGGTAATGACGAAATAAATCAATACCATTATGCGTGTAACAGGATGGATGGTTATTTATGCCAGTTATATAATTCATCCAAAAAGTAATTTACATACGCAGGTTGTTTTGAAAGTCTCTAGAATTCAAAAAGGGACAGAGACATGATCAGCAATTTATATACAGACCTGGCAACTACAAATCTTGAATGAATTACTTATGTGCGGTATTCGACTGTTAATAAGTGAATGCGCAATAGCCAGCCAATTCTGAGAAAAAGAGCTTTTAAAATTCCATCGTCACGTATATACAATATTCGCCGTTAGCAGGTAGCCCAGTACAGTTTACTTCATCCCTAGTTGCCAAATAAAAAGACTCAAGACATACTGTGGCTTGTTTTTATTGCTAGGCTCAGGTAGACTGTTCCACTTATCGGTAATATAAGAATTTTTTATTTGGCAAATAGCGATGAAATGAATAGTAGCTAAATGGAGAGCACACGGGACTTACCGCTGGGCAGTTGGTTCCGAAACCCCGTCCAGTATCTTCTCTTTTTCAAAAATTTTCAGTCAGTTTTAAATAAATCTACAGTCTACAAAGAAAATGATTCGATATGCTTGATATGCTGCAAAACTTTCTGAGGATAGAGAAAAATTTTTGAATGTTAATGAAGTTTGTTTCCAAACAGATCTTAAAAAATATTGTTCTTATAAACGATCTTCATTTATTAACTATGCTAGATGCCAAAATATTTTCCCATGTTTTTATGGTTATTATCATTTAGGTTCTTATTGATAATTAAAAAGTGTAAGATTAAAATTTTACAGTAACGAAATTAAAACTTTGTAATGAGCATAAGCATTATTTATGACTATTATTATTGTACTCATAATTATATATTCCTAGTAGTGAAAAAGTTCAATGTCTAGTGTAATTAATATTTTTTTAAACACAACAATAAATATTTTTTTATGAACAAGAACAATTACTTATAATTAAATAAATATTATATATTTAATTATATGTAATTAAAGGTATATATTAAAGTATTAAAGGTATATAAGGAGATACCGGGACCGGGATCGGGACCGGGTTTCGAAACCGACTGTCCAGCGGTAAGTCAAGTACGTTCTTCATTCAGCTACTAGGCTACCTGCCAACGGTGAAAATTTACTGGTATATAAGTGACGCTTGGATTTTTAAAACTTATTTTCTCAGAATTGACTGGCCAGTTCGCGTTCACGTATTAGCAGTCGAACAGCCTAAACTAATTGAATTATAATATATTGAGTCTCATCCCGAAATGATTTTTCCAGGTCGTGCCCTCCCCTTGTTAGTCTTGTGCAATTCATCTTTAGGGTAAATAAGTACAATACAAATATATAAGTATAAGAAACAATACACGTATTATAAGTATTCACATAATCTTCTTTTTTTTTCGGACTAATTTATCTATTAAATGATTCCTGATTAAAATGATTTATATTACAATATCTCAGTTATAATCTAACAGTTTTTTGGTTGGTTCTTCTCTACGTTTCACTGAACTTGAAAAATTTTACTTGAACGATCCTGAGGCTATAATTTGCTATATCTATCAGTGTAATATTCTATGCTAATCAAATTGGAATACTTTTTATGTTGCGTGCAGAGTTCATGAATAACTTCAGGCCCTTTTTACTACAACTGATAGATATGTAGATCTAATACCTTTATGAATAAATTAAAAATGTAATTGAATGCCAAATATCATGGTAGAGAGTATTGATTCTGCTTGATTGATAAAAATTTTACATTTATGTCACATGTATCGCAAGTTGAGTTTCATTAATGAATGATTCTACGTCCATTGTAATCTTCAATCTCCTAAATTTATACTACAATATATTAAATTGCAATTAGATATATAATATAAATATAATTAACTATATAACTGACAGGTATTTTAAAGATAAGCGAGAGAACAAAAGACGATTATTACATTAGTACCATAAAAGTTATCAATACCGAACGCGTTCGTTATAAGATTATTCTTTCATTACGACTTCTAGTTACAAATACCGTATCGATTATCCATTTTCTCGTTTCTAATCGTATATCCTTTTTTTCGTTACCAGTTATTCAGCAAAAACTGCCAATCATGCTTCATCCCCTCTAATTAATCATTTTATTTTTTTTTTATTTTGTTAGTAGGGCGTATCATAAGAGGCCAGCTCGTTACAAGAAAAGGCGAAAATAGAACGTAGAGGGATCGTGTTAACCCAAATTGACGGTTTTATCTTTATATAAGCTATATTTTCTGTATTCCTGCCATTTATGTAATCGATATCAGATTGATTTTGTTGAGAATAAAGTCAGGATGCATTAATGGTTGATTGAAGGATATCCTTTCTTTTTGGCAGTATACACTCACCATTATAATCAATATTTATGTTCTTTTCATCCACAAATTTTAACAGAAACTTTATACACTCTACACTTACAACACAAAGTTTATTTTTAGTTGTAGTAGGTACTATAGTAAATATTTAGTCGTATTTAGTCCTCTCTTTGAAGCATCTGGTCCTATCGTCCTAATATGTAATCCAAAAGGTTTTAATATCTACTAATAACTTTTCTTATAGTGAAGGTATCTAGTTTTTACTGAAAACGTACATTTAAAATTTAAAACAGTCTTAATGTGGTGGTAATGGTTTACCCACATGATTAATTATTTAATAGTTGGATACACTGCTCATATGATATATTGACATATTAGTACTGTTATTGACAAGTAGTCAATAAATAATAATGATGGATATAAAATATTACTTTGTTTGGCATTATATGAAATATTTATAATGATTATTTTACCCTGTTTACTTCATCGTTATGAAAAAAAAGTTGTACAAAAATTAACTCTTTCCTCAACTAACTCCAAGCTTCCTTAAATTATTTTTAATAACTTGGTTATGACTCTTTGAACTCTATCAGACTTAAAAGAAAGAAGTCCTAGGGAACTCATTAGTCTATTTCTTAGGATAGATAAATTATTCGGGAATAATCAGATTATTCAGAAATCACAAACACGGCACACTATTTCAGGTTTTAGTAATTAATTATTAGTATCGACTGGTAGACGTCCCTAATCAGAATCAGTCAAAACCCGATCGATCCGATACGATTTAGTTGAGTTATCGTGCTAACAAGAAAAATTTCTCAAATAGTCCACCACCGTGCTTTCTCATGACCCATGGACAGGATGGGATGCGTTCTATCCACCTCAAAATCAATAGATGTCGTGTGGTAGACGTCCCTAATCAGAATCAGTCGAAACCCGATAGATCCGAGACGATTTGAATGATGGTGCTAACAAAAAAAAAATTCTCAAATAGTCCACCATTATACTTTCTCATGACTCATGTACATGGTAGAGTATGTTCTATCCACCTCAAAATCAATAGGTGTCGCCTAGGAGACGTCGTTAATTAGAATCTGTTAAAACTCGATCGATCCGACACGATTTAGTTGAGTTCTCGTGCTAACAAGAATAAATTCCGACGACAACGACACACACAGCAACAATTTTTTAAAAACCATTTTTTTTGTCTTTAGACCGAAAAACGAAAAATAAAACCAAAATAATTTTTTTTTTCACTTTGTCTTTACACGATTACATTACTTTTCCGCGGAAAAGTAAAAATCTCTAAGTGATCAATCTATGTCAGAAATTGAATCATATAATATTACTAAATAAATATTTCCTTACAAATATTGTAGCAGTTACTGAAATTACGATCGAAATTATGTTTTAAAGTTTTCTTTAACTGAGATCATTATTTGCAAAACAGGATGATGACTATGTTCATTTGATTTCATAATTATTTATGGAAATAGCTAAATCTAAACACGTATACTATATACTCTAGTACAAAGTAATTCAAACTAAACTTGTACAGTTAAAAAAACTAACTTAAAAATTTAATTCCTTTGTAATTTTTCTTATCGTTTATTGTCTTTAAATTAATATAATTAAATATAAGTTATTATATTAATAATAAGATTAGTTCTATTAACAACAATATTAATTTCTACTCCTTGGGTAAAATTCTATGAATACAAAAAATCTATTTCTTTATAATAAGTCCTTCACTATTATGATAATTAATGTCTTCCGTATTTCTAATGATTATAAACAGAATCGTTGCAAAATTTTATCGAATTATTAGAAATCATATGAAATGATTATTTATCATCTACAAGAAACGAAACAGTTCTATATTATACATGTCAGAACATATAAAAAATAAGGATTTTCTCGAAATCAATTCACGAATTTCTTCACGCATAGAACACTGTCAGCATCGAGCACCGTCAAAGATACGAAGGGTCATAAATATCCATGCGTTAAATAATCCCCTAAGGATAAAATCACGCATCCAGTTTGCATGAGAAGGCATAAACAGAATAACATAAAATCCTTTTAGCACATTTAGGAACAGTGCGTTGTTCCCATAAGAATATCACGGCTGTAAGGGAATATTTGAAAAATACTGTTTAAAAGGTTTGGCGTGTGTCTGCTCTAATTTTGGAGCCATTTTAAAGTAGTGGTAGAAGAAAGTGAAATTTTGTAAGACCGATACGTAACTTACAACCGGCACTGACTTATCAATCTGTCTATGGTTTGTATAATGATTCTGTGCATATATGTCACAGGTAACAATCGTATGAATCAATCAACTGACATTTTTGAACAGTGTCGTGCCGAAAACACATTCTACGATAACAGTTAGTACAATACAAATCCTTCAACTTATAACAGAGTAATGAAGATGTTCTCCACAAAAACATTCAGTGGAAGTGATATTTCCATCAAAATAAATGAAATAAATTCGACAAAAATAAATGTAAATGAAACAAAACTGAAATAAATTTTGCAGAAATATTGAGACGCCAATGAATCAAATTATACAATAAAGCTAAGACGTGACTGCATAATTGTATTTTTTTTCGACAAATTATTAACTGTTTATGCCATACGTAGTTGATTGAAACATATATCGCTAGACATACGTGCTGATAATTGTGGCATATTAGTAACAATTGCGAGTGGTGTAGCATGTGATCCGTGCGTCGTCACTAAATTGATACACGTGCAAAGATCCACTATAGAAATTGTATTGACCATCGTTCGATGGCTTCGCGGATTGTTCTGCTATGTTTTGGCATTTTGATAATCGAGCATGTGTCCTATATGTTGGTAATATCGAAAAAGTGTCGAATTGGCTTTAGCCTTGCGAATAGCAAGATTGTGATCGTAAGCTCTATTAGATATGCATTTATTGGTTTGACCGACTTGGTTTGGTAGCTGCAGGGACATTGGGTGTAGAGAATTTCGCATGGGATTCGTTGGAAATGACGTTTTTGGGAGAAATAAGTTAGAGATTCTATTTTTGGCTGTAAAGGTGGTTTAGAAAAGCATTTGTTATTTCAATAAAAAAATAATAATTTTTTTAATTTCCTTCTATACAACCTTTGATTTTGGTCTAGTTCCGCTTTTGATCTACCTCTTTTTAAGCTTAATACTGTAGTGTGAAATGCAAATCAAGTGGCTATTCGCCGCTTAGCGGTATTACTAGTCTTTATCCCAGAAAAACTTTGATGTTTCAAGGTATCTCCTGGTGATGCCAACTTGATTGGCAAAACGTACATCGCAAGATTGCCACATAATCTGTCGATGTTCGAGGTCGTGGAAAACTGATCTTCTGTTTTTGTTGCTGCATCGAAAGCCAAAATATTACAGTACATTAATTACATTCGTTGGCTAGACTAATTAAAGTATTCCTCAATATTTGTAAACATTAGCTTGTCTAAATATGTATGGGTTATTCTATTCTACTGTTATTCTAAAAATTATTATATTGAGATTTGGGTCCAGTTATTTTTAAACAAGTTACGTTAATATTACCTTTTCTAGAAGGCTTGTTCATAAGCCATCATGGTAATTTTTATTACTGCTATTATACTATTTTTTTGGACCCGCCGCATATCAAAACTGATGATAGTCCCTTTTTATACTTGTTATAAAGTGCGTCAGCATAAATAATTCGTATTAAAGAGAAACATGTAGGTTTAGGTTAAGTTATCTGGAGGAGGGCTCCGAAGCCTGCTATACTCAGAGGTTACCACTAATTGTATCACCCCATAAAACAGTCAGCCCTGGAGTATGAATTAGGCCTTCTTCCAAAAGCTGAATATCCTCTACAGGCCGAACTTCTTCAGCTCGGTTGGGTTCAAGGAAAAGAGCCCAAGCGCAAGGTCGCCTACGCCATGACAGGGCCGAACACTGGCATAGTACATGTTTAAAGGTCTTCATCTCTCCTCGATACAATCTGCATTTTTTATTAGCACTCAAGCCAATCTTGCTAACATGACAATGTCAATAATGAAGGTAGTTAAGATGGCAATGTCCTGTTAACAACCCCGTGAATTCCCGGACACTCTCCATATCACTCCTCAGGATCATCTCCATCCAGTCGCTGCTAGGCCTTAAACTTAGCAGCATATTAGTCTGCCTTCATCCCTGAGTGTTCTACCAGTAATTAAGTTTCTAATTTCCAGCTATTTTCAGATTTCACTCTTGCTGAAGCAGTGTGCAATCTTGACTGCTGGTGTACGTCTCATTACACCATTCTAGGTTCCCTTCCTGGCCAGATTGTCCACTTTCTCGTTGTCCCAGATACAAACATGACACGGCACCCAGACCAACGTCAGTTTGTTACTCCTTGTTAGTATTTCTACTGCATCTCCGCATTTCTTCTCCAGCCAGGATTCTACTCCTGGAGCCTCTAACGTATCCAGCTAGCTATCCTGCTGTCAGCAGGATAGCTAAAAGAGCTATCCTGCTGTCGAATCATATGGTAATGCGGTTACCAACAACTTCATTGAACAGTTGCGGTTATACACAGGTGTGGATGACCATCACCTCGACCTGGAACACTGTGGCATTACCTCCGAGAGGAATAGCCTACTCCTCTATTATGGTCGCTTATTCCAGCTCCAGTCTCCGTCTTGACACTGAAGCCATCTGTGAACAAGATGTCCCCTGTAAGAGTGCCTGTCCCGTTTCTCCAAGCCTCACAACTAGGTCTAATTACCATGAACACCTATAAATTTGTAAATATATGACAAATCATTGGCCCGGAATCATTATGAAGTTACATATTTTCTAACGATATTTTCACCCCAAATAGAAAGTTTGTTTTAATAACGCCAATAAATTAGGGATGCAACTTTCCGTATGGGAATAGACAACAAAACACGCAAATTTGCGGTCTGCACTTAGAAACTAAACTCACCGCAAGGCGACTAAATTTATGATAATTAACAAATACTAGGTGCCACCGAGGGAAGCGTGCAAAATTAATGAGTCCAGTTATTAGGAAATTAATACACATTAATGGTCTAAGAGAATCAGAAATGAGAAATCGCCGTCATAGCATGTAAGAAAGGGGTTAGGTGGAGGTTGTTATAGACCCATAAATTTATTCGCATGCGTCGGTGTTTCGTTCTAAGATATACCAAAATATAAACTTAGTATATTTATCTCTTTAAAATAATTTTTAATAAAAATATCTCTATAAGTGATTTTTCTCAATACTCAACTTAGCATGAGACGAAGAATACTAAAACTATAATGCATTTTATGATGATGGTCGATAATAATGATAAATTAAAATACCTGACTATATATTTTATCGCTATTGGCCAAATAAAAAACTCTCTTATCTTGCCGATAAACGGAACAATCTACCTGAGCCTAGCCATAAAATTAAGCCACGGTATGTTTTGAGATATTTCATTTGACAAATAGCGATGAAATGAACTATATGTATTTTTTATCACTTATTGTAACGCTACTATAATATTTCGTAACTTCAGCGTATCATCTTAAATCATAGATATTCACCTGAATAATTTGAAGATGCTGAAGTCTCTAAATTGTGATAACGTTAAGTTCATATGTCAAAAGTTAGTAAATATTTGTTTAAATAATGAGACAATCACACTTACAGATGAGTCAAAGATTTTATTTTCATATTGACAGTAATCGACTATAGAACAGGTACGTAAACAATATTTGAAATTTTCATATGTTTCTAACGTACGTTTAATAAATATAATCCAGAAAATTTTATATAAAGATAATTATGTGTACTTTCATAACTTAATTATTGCGATGTAGTCTATAGGATAGTAACCCTCAATAGAGTACATAAATCTTTCCGCTACAACAGAAATCTTTACGCACATTTTCTTTATTCATTTGATTTAGTGCACTCTGTACTAACAGAATTTGTAATGATCATATAAATTAGATGACCTGAAAAATAATAATATAAACTCAATAGTCTGCATGTACATGTTTGCTTTTTCTTCATGCAACTTTAACGGCTATGTGTTTATTGTTGATCTCATAAGAAGGTATTAAAATTTAGATGTAAACAATAAGCTAGAATAATCTAGAGGCACGTATATGTGGAAATATTACACCATTAAACCTAAACCATACACAGGGCAATAAATCATTTAAACTTAATTGCTTACTTTACTTAACGAAGTTAATTGCTTAACGAAGATTTTTACATTATAGTATACTATTTGTGAATCTAGATAACGCTGAAAAGATATGTTGACTATCCCACACCATCAAGCATCACTATATCAATTATCAAATCTCCTTTTCTTATGCAATACGCTATGTATGAACTTACCAACGAATATGAAGCAGTTTAATCTTACCGCGACAAAGAAACTGCTAAAAATTACGTTACTGAAAAATTAACTGCAAATGTAATTTGGCCAATTGTCAAAAACAATTATTTTTATGTTGTTGAAAAATCAACAACAGTTATTTTTAATCCATTATTAGAATGTGTGTCTTGAATAGATTTTATTTCAATATCGTTATAAATTATATCAATATAAACATCCCAGTTCCCTTTTTTTTTGTTATGACTATGGTAAATATTTAGCATAAATTGAATTAATTATAGTGCATAAATACCCCGTATGTTATATGAAATATCGCAGTACAATATTCTTAAATAATTTTGTATTCATATAAATGTAAATAACAATATATTGTGTATATTATTGTTGAAAAAAATAATTTATTATTATTATGATTTTTTATATTATATTAGCATCAGATTCAATGGTAAATAACTATTGACTATGTCACTTTTAGGAAGTTAATTAATTTTAAAAATGTATTACGCTTTTTAAATGTTCTGTTGACTCTCCAAGTGTAAATAGAGATGATCAGGTAATTTTAAGATTATCGTTTTCTGTTCAGATAGAGGGCAGCATAAAAACGTATGCTTGATGATCAGTATCACACCCCATTGATTGATCCTGGTTGTTCTTTTCTTATTGATAAATAAGTAGTTAGATGTGTATAACCCAATTTGAATCGTGATATCATACTTTGTATCTTTCCTTGTACATTTCTCATCTACAAAAAAGCGTGACGGTTTTCTAATATTTTGTATATGGTTTTATAAACTTAAATTATTATGTTCATGGCTACTTGCTTTACCTTTATTTTTATATTTTATGCGTGTACTCAGATATTCAGAAGGCTATCTGAGAATTTCTATTCTATTTATCTACTAATCTATTTCCTCGAATTCCAATGTGACTAGGTGTCTACACGAAATGAACTTTCAAATCTGGCTTCTCTAAATTAAGTATCTGCACAAGGATTGTTTCTACTGTATTATTAGTAAAAACATTAGATAGAGACTGAATAGCACTAAGAGAATCTGAGAAGACTGGCATAAGATTATATTTCTTTGACACTATGTGTCTTAAATCCTGCAAGATAACACACAATTTTGCAGTGTATGTAGTTGCAGCTGTGAGTAATATCCATGCATATACGTCAGCTTTATCTGAGAAAGCACTTTCTACTTATTTTTATACTTTAGACCCGTTAAAATAGACAGTGTTATGTAAGTCAATTATAGAATAGAAAGTTCGAGAAGTTACTCCAAAAGACCGGAGGAACGTATATTCTTATTAGTGTATATTAGTACTTATTAGTACTTATATCTTATTAGTGTATACAATAAAAGTATTGTAACTTATAAGTACCTATTATAAGTACAATAAAGACATCGGTAGAAATTAAATAAAGGGCTTTAATTTACCTTGATATGATGTATGCCGTTTGGTTTTTCATCTTACATAGTACTTATCGCCTGAGATTATGCAAGACCTTGACTAAGTTGATAACTATTATGAGAGTATACATATTTGCTATTATAGGGCACTTCGTCACAAATGAAGTTCATGCATATACGGAATAACTTCTTGTATGCACCACTTGTTACTTTACCAGACATATTTAACGCACATAAATACTTACTTCTTTATGAAATTAAATGTGCCTAATAACTTGGCAATTTTATACAAACATGTCAAAGTTTACGAATAACCTATCCTTGACGTATACACCAGATTAATATCTGCACACATGTGAGTGGTAGTACGAATTTTGCAGATAGTAGTACAGACATACTCTACATACATGTAGACTAGAGATGATTTTGGTATCATGAAATATGAATCGCCAAGAGTTCCTAGTTACAGATATTTAGTTAGTGGTAGTCATCAAAGTAATTATATACAAATTTATATGTATATAACTCAGTAAAAATACTAGTGCCAATCACAAATGGTTATAAAAGCATTGGATAAGCCTGCATATTCGTGAAATGCAGGATTTGATGAAAATATTTCGTATGAGTACTAGTGTTGCTTAATGTACATATATATATATATATATATATATATATATATATATATATATATATATATATATATATATATATATATATATATATATTTGTTAATAATTGTACTTTAACATTTAATAGATTATTTTTTTCATAATTCCAAATTCTAGAGAGAAAAGGAACAACTTTTATTTTCAGTTAAAGAATTAACTAGAAAAACTAGCTACCAACGAAGTCGACGTTATGTTACATCCGGTTGTTACAAATTATCCGCGAGAAGTGAATTTAGTATACATTCCAGCCATATTGAATAACTTCTGAATTCTTAAGTCTGTGAACTGCTGGCTACATATTGCAAATTAAAATATTCAAGTAAAATGGAACGAGGCGTATTCTTGTAATTATGCACCAAGTGGCACTGTTGCATTGTTCTTCCTGGGAACGATTAGAACTGGATGGCACTTCTTGAAATTGGGGACACCTGCAAGCACGCTTCCAAATAAATATAAATTTGTTCCTACAGGAATATTCTCCAGTATATTTTCACATGTATTACAGGAGACGTGATAACTGTTTCATGATTATTAAAAACTAACATTTCTAAAAGCAGATACAATTGTATTATTATGTATTAAATGCATATCTATATAAATAATCAATTATAGTTTTTATATTCATATTTTATGTTTTTATCTATTTTTATATATATTTTATATATTGTAATATTCGCATATTCTTCTTAGAAGTATAGTAAGTACCAGTAAGTAAATAAGTAAGTATAGTATACACCTACTACAGTATGGATATATCCCGACCCTAAAAACAGGATCGAACGATCTATAAAGACTTACAAGGAAAGTACAAATTCATTAATAAAATCACAGAGATGCATGAAGTCGTATTTAACGCAAATATTTCGTTAAGCAAACGTCAACACAACATCTCATATCGTGTATGTATGTTTGTTTATAGCAAATTGAAATAACCTTTTAAAAAAATATATAATTCTGAATCTTACAAGCACGCTAATTATTTTTGGGTTTTTTTTCCGTAATTGAGCATATACGTAAAAAATAATTTTTGTAAAATTAAGTATTCAGTAATATTAATTGATCTGAGAGTTATGAGGTTGAACTCCGCTTCTTCTTTAAATTGTATAAATAGAATACCCGTATTAAAGCGAATATAGCACACCTATATTAAGTCTAGAATACCACCGGTAGATCGAGCGCAAAAATGTTTCCATCAGCAAGAGTTGAGCGACTATCTTTCTTGATCAAGTCGTTGAAGAATACTTGAAGTTTTTCTTCGGTATTGATCTATAACTCTCTTTAAATATATTTAATGCGCATTAGTATACTCGTATTTTATTGTTTGTATATTTTATTATATTAATATTTTGTGCTTGATTTTCCCCCTGTATATTTTACAAATATAAAATTGCAGAAATTTAGTGAGATTAATAGCTTTATGTAGATGGTATACACTGTCCCAAAAATAACAGACGATTAGAAAGCCAGAGGAATTACCTTTTATCCTTGCCCTCTTTTCATCTCATCGTCTTATTTATCACATAAACTAATCTTAATTTAACGTAATGAGTTAAATAGTATTCAACAAATTGATAGAAAAATATTCACGCTGTTTTCTGTTTAATTTTGTACAATTTTTTCTCTGGTGGAGAAAACTCTTGTATAGTTTTTATTTAATTCGGAGTTGCCATAATTACATCAATTATTGTAGTAACTTTCCATAAACCTTAATGCATAAAGTACGATATTTTAGTCACCATCTAATGAAGAAAATTAAACGGGTAGCAAAAAAGACATTTGATACTATTTTTAGCTTAATATAATAATAATTATATTCGGTTAGAAAAGGTTCTGTATATTTAATGAGCTACAGTGATTTAATTCTGAGCCACAATTACATTAATTGTAGCAATCTGACATAAGCTGCACGTCTGAAACTCTACCTTATATTTTTCATCGTCGTTATTAAGAAAATTCATTTCATAGTAGAAGATGCGAATCACGTAGTTTTATATTTAATTCTTTATTTTGCAATTATTTTATTCTGCATTTTGCAGATTGAATTAATAATACAAATTGTTTCATGTTGCATAATCATAGCATTCATCAATATTATAATTTTAATGAAATGTTTTTCTTTTATTCTATCTGCTTATACCTATAATGCCCTTTGAGACAACGTAAATTAATAGTTTTCGTTATAAATTATTTATTTAAAATCTGATATTACATGAAACTAAGTACAACTTTTTATTGTTGATGCATCTACTTACACTAATAAAAACAGTAATGATTAACATAAGTACTCATTAAAATAATGTCGTTCCTAATTATTACAATGTAACTTTATTTAACTTTTTAAATATTAATATAAAAATAATTTTTATCATAATATTTCAAATGTAAATACCATTTTAATAATATTCAATGATTTTAGCTCATACAATTTATAATGAAATTCTAGATGAATTCTATTCTAAATACGTAGTTCAACATTAACTGCAAAAATAATGGGTAAATGAAAATGATCACAAATACAGTCACATATTAAAAAAATATATATACCATGTGCAGCACAGTACACGTGATAGAAGTGAATACTTCTTTAGAACAGAGAATGAGAGAGATTAGGAGTGAGAGATTGAAAGAGAGAGAGAGAGAGAAAGGGAGAGGGATAATTTCGAAATAAATATAACAATATAAAATTTGTGTAAAAAATATTCGGTTTATTCATTATCTACACTATCATCGGCTGGTGGTTCAATTGGTAATACTGATATGATTGGTTTGTGATAACTAAAATATGAAATATATGTTCGTGAGTCGATATTTTCTAGATAACGTGTAAAAATTGCATCTATTGTTGTTCCGGATTTTGTTGTTGATTCTTTGGGATTGTTATTTATAAGCAGACAAAATGTTTCTCGAAGAAAGTTAATCAACGTCAAAGAATCATTGGATCCGAAATTTACATTGAAATCTCCCCCGAGAATCAAAGGAATTTTGTCTTCGCCTCTTCCAAGTGCATTTGCACCCATGTGGCTGTAAACTAGTAGGGAGCGGTGAATGAAATATATTATATCTTCTAGATTTTAACAAGTTAAACGGTTCAAGGATATTATCAAATAATCACAGAACACAGATGTAAATAACGTAAATAATTACAAAACACAATGATAAATATTCGATACAGACGCGTGCTGCTTCAGCAGTTAATATATTATATAGCGTCTGGACGTGTACATCTTAACGCGCGCATGCGCCACAATAGGGAGACGCGTATAGCCTAAACTGATATATATATATATATATATATATATATATATATATATATATATATATATATATATATATATATATAGATATATATATATATATATATATATATATATATATATATATATATATATATATGATGTATAGCTCTCTTTCTCCTTCTCTCTACGTTATATATTTTTTTCTCTTTTTCTCTCGTGTAACGAAATCTGGAAACGTTACATTTTTTCCAATTCACTCTCCATTCTCGTCAAATATCAGAACGCCGCCAAAGAAGTATTCACTTCAATAATTTAGGCTACTATTGAATGTAATGTCGTTTATACATTATAATACTATTTTACAGAAAATACGTCTAGTGGTAACAAACTTGTCTCTTCTATAATCGTTCCAGAGAAAGTTATCTGTATATGTCAAATAGAAAAATTATATACGACATTAAAAATGAAAGATTATATTGTTGTCCTGGCTCTTGAGTATATCTGGCACTTAATCGTTATAAAAAAGAGTTATCAAGTGAAATTAATCACTCAGATATTACGATCATCTGTAGAAGATTATAACATTATCTTGAGAATTGGCCGAAGTTCAGAAAGTTTACGCATAACAGCATAAGGGATGGAAATAAATTATATATTCCGCCAGGGTATAGGCTGTAATTAATTTTTGTTATCAATTTTCTGATAAAGTATGAGTAAAATGAGACTTTTTGGGGCAACAATATTTAGATACATAAGTAGTTAATAATTATTAATCACTTTATTGTTATACATGTTACATAAAATATTTAATTGAATACATTTTAGACTGTTCTAGAATAATTTCAGTTAGGTACCATTTGCATTGTGTCCTATCTCAAGTAACGTAATCTTTGGTCTTTCTTATCAGTTGTTTCTCATAGTTACTTGATATATTTCGTGACTTTCCATCTCTTCCCATTCTCATTCTCACATACAAAGACTTGCTTGTGGTCAGCAACTCACGCCTAACTTCTAGGAATGCTCATGGCTAAAGCCATTCTCATGCAAACTCAGCACATGGCATTTTATATAGGCGAAAGCGTGCGACCAGAAGCTAGTATCGGGTAAACTGGACGACCCCATATTAAACACTTCTCATGAAAACCTCCGGTACTCACATAATATTGTTATAATAATTTAATACTTTAAGTTTTAAATCCTTGTAACAAAACGTTCAAGTTCTGTATTTCAAGAATAAATTGTTTTTAAATATTGATTTTTATCGACCACGATATAAAATACACAACAAAATTATTTATCTATTGCTACTGTCAATGTTATCATAAAATTATTTTAATGTAATAATTTCAGTAATATCAGTTCTCAAGTATATGTATGAGATATGCTTGTTATTATCGAATATGATTTTTCTGTTTATATATTCTACAATTTCCAATGATTCTGACACTTATTCTTTATTATTTATTTACAATATTTCTGAATTACTTAATTTAGTTAACTGTAAATGTTTTGAATATTGTGTCTGACACACATCTCTTTTTTTCAGAATTTCCATTAACTCGTATATATGGTATACTTGTTATTATCTAACATGATTTTTCTGTTTATATATTCTACAGTTTATTAACCCAGATTATTTAATTTAGTTGACTGTATCTGTTTTGAATATTGTGATTGACATACACCTGGTTTTATCAGAATTACCACTAACCATAATTTTTAATACGTTATATATCTTAGAAATTAACATAATATCTTAGTAAGTATTTCATAATAAGTCGCATGATTTATCTAAACCTATGTTTACATCAACAGCTTTTCAAAAAATGTCACTGATAGAGTATTTGATTAATATAAGAATATATTGTTGTTAGAAATATAAAAATTACTTTTTAGGTTTCCCAAAAGTATAGAAGGATATAAAGATGCAAGAGAAATTTAAGTGCATAGGTTACATAGTACTTTTCAAAAATCGAAATTTTTTTTTACGCTTAAAATGTACCTTAGTATCTTAGTAGTTATCTTATTTTTTCAGTACGTAAAACTTTAAACGCGTTTGTCTCGAGACAATAAATTTCAAGTCCGCCGAACCGATATCTCGATCAATTTCTGTTCGATTGGCTTGAAACTTTAACTGAATATTTAAAAATACTTTCACCTCGACAGTACGTAGGATTTTTTTACAATGCATAGTTCAATTTTTACTAACGACTTTCGAGAGATTTTTTTCGTTTTTTCGAACTTTTATGCCATTTTTGCAAAAATCAATTTAATACAAAGATTCTGCGTACTGTTGTACCTAATATCGTATTAAATAAAAATTTATTGTTCTTTAAATTTGCAAAATCAATTTAAAACAAAGATTCTGCGTACTGTTGTAGCTAATATCGTATTAAATAAAAATTTATTGTTCTTTAAATTTGCAGTAATTATTGGTTCGGCCACGCAGCCATAAAAAAAGATGCCCAGAGAAAAATACTGAGAAGCCGCCATTTTGTTGTTTACAGTTCCAAAACGATTTAAAAGCATACTTCAATAGTTAATATAATAAAGAAATTTTTACCAAATTTCGATATCTTGTTTAGTTCTTTTAAAAAAATTACAGAAATTTTCTCTGTATTTCGGCCTCTAGAGTGGATTACCCACTTAAGGAATTAAGAAATTTTAAAAGAAGAATTCTTTGTAGATCATAAAGTATATTATTTTGTCTTTATATCAAAACAAAAGTTAATGTATATGTTTTGTTTTTCTCAAAATATACCCGTTTAACGAATTACTTTATTTTCTCATTAATTTTGTTGTTTTTATTGATGTATTGTTATATATATATATATATATATATATATATATATATATATATATATATATATATATATATATATATATATATATATATATGATTTTTAATCGTCACAAATCTCATGATAAAGTAATGAATTCCGAGTTGTAAATTACACTAAACAAATAGGTTAGCTTTTTTCGTAAATACGCTAAAACTGTGGATCGATAATAGGAAGATACTAAAAATACTATTTAAAGATATATTAAGATGTCATTCTTGTTTTAAAACTCAATTTGGAATAAATTAACAATAATGGTCTCAATACAATTAACTAACTATTTATATAGAGCATATATATTGAAAATATATACCAAATAATTGAGAAAGATAGATTTACGATTTAATTTTTCAACAGATTAAGAATAGTTTTTACAACTGTAATTTTCCTGCAGATATATTTGTTTCTTGAAAATAAGTGTAAGAGATCATTTCTAGAGAGTCAGAGAGCATTTTCCACACTATATAATGCACACCTTTAAAACACTACAACAACTTTGTTGCAGAAACTTACTAAAATACCGTTAATTTTGCAGTCACTTTTATGACAGCAGTGAACAGTTAGCCACATTACAACTAAATTTTTAATTTTATTGTGCGCATAACTCGTAATATCATTATATTATCCTTTGCATTCAATGTTTGGACAAACACTTGGGGAATTCTGATGTTTTTACTTAAATTTTATTTATAAATCTGTGTTAATTAATAACACATTTTAATTAGTATGCAAGAATGAAAATGATATCTCTGGACGTATAACATATATTTGTTAAAGAATCCTAAAATTAATAACACCAGTTTGCTCTTATATCCTTCTAACAGAAAATGTAAAATTCGGCTCCAAAGAGCCATCGAAGAAGAATCTAATCAAATACTTCTGCTATGTTCTCTGAAATACATGCAATATTATATTAATTTTTCACTTAATTATGCTTTTAGTAAATGGATATAACCACTGTGGACTAGGAGGCATAATTAAAAAACAAATAATATCTAATATTAAAATCATACAGTATTAATTAAGCAAGCATTGGGAATCAAAAATAATTATTTCTAAATATCTGTAACTCTTGATATAAAAAAATAAATCAAATATGTAAAAATATATTACATTTTAAAAGTTTGAATAATTACAAGTATGTACTATTATTATAATATTACTTATATTAATAATATTACATGTATTCATCTGAAAGCCTAAAACTGGGAAAGTTCTTAATTCGCGTAACCAAAAAATTAAATTATAGATAAAAAATATCAGAACATGGAGTCTCCAACTTAATTGAGGCAACAATAATGTAACTGTTTCATTAGATATACTTGATGACTTAATTATACTGATCTATCTATTTCTATGTTTTGTTTTACTTATATAAAATGTATTCCAATAGTTTATATAATATTAAATATATGGAGTAAGTTTTCAATAGTATTCTATTTGTGTTCGTCTCTTTATAAAATATGTATATTATATAGAGTGTCTTAGTTGGAACTACTGGATTTGAATTGCCCGCCATTTGTGTTCTGTCAAAGATAGGGCGTAAATATTTAACGACTATCATCTACATAGTATCTATCATAGCTCCAATCCTATAGTTCCAACTGAGACACCCCGTATATAATGATTGTGTATATGTACGTAAATGTAAATTTACTCACAAACTAACGTTGGTGAGACATATTTGATTATTTACATTATGTTTGATAATTGTATATTTATACCATTTATATTTATATGTAAATTCAAAAAACATATATTAATAATATGTGATAAAATTAAAGTTAATTAGATTTAAGAACAATCGATACAACAGTCAAGCCAATTATTTTTACTAAATTTACAAGATCTTTGTTTTCGTTGAAAAGTTACTGTGCAGCTCAAAGTTGCCGTAAAATATATTATTGAATTTCAGTATAAAGTAAATTATTTTATAGTAATACTATTATTATGATTTTAAATTGTTTTATTTAATTTAAAAATGCTAAACTATTCTTTATCTGATGTTATGAGTCAATGATTTATATTTGGTATATTTCCTTTTTCGATTTCCGGCAAAGTTACATTGTCAGTTACACAAATAATTGACGCTCACTAGTAGCCTGACTTATTTGGAACGATATCTCTCTTTCTTATCCTAAAATATCAGTTTCACGCATAGTCAAGATCGAATCTAACAGCCTTTCCTCGATATGTATCAGACAGATGAGTTGGTAAATTCTACATCCGTGATAGCTGTCTAGGGTTCCTTCTTGATGTATTTTTTGAAATTCAATTGGACTCTTGCAGTTATTCACATTTAAGCTTCTTTATTTACTCAAAGCCTCATCAGTTCGCATTTTATATTTGAGGGGTTCGGGTGTAAACAATGGTAGCTGACAATTTTGGGAATTTTGAGTTTTTTGGTGTAAACATTGTATGTGTTTTCCCGCTCTCTTTTATAGTGGTTAGCTTAATTTTACGCTAATAGAGGCGCTGTTGCACTCATTGGAAACTATGGTAACTGTCAGTGTGAGCAAGTAAATAATGGTATATGCAGTCAACATGGCGGCACGGCGTAGACTCGACTTTAGTTTTCCTGAAAGTTCCTCGGTTTTATCGTCGGAAACTGAATCAGATGATGAAGATAATGGCCCTACGCTTGATCCTTCATATTCGCGAAAGAAGTCGCTTTCCCAGCGACTGGCATTATTAGGAAATACGACAAAGAAAATATTCTAGCCTTTAAAAACAACCTGCATATAAATAATGATATCTGTAGCACATACCATTTTATACTTGCAAATATTTGTAGATACCATTATTTGCATGCGAATATACAAATTTACTGGTAAACTAGATGCAGTCGTGCCTGTCTTGGATACCAGAGGCATATCACCAATACTACAATAACTTAATTAAAGAATGACTTATATGTAAAATTGTTGCTAATAAAAGTTTGACTAATTATGTGATGTTTACTACAACTTATTACGACGGTATCTGCATGGTATCTCCCCTTGACAAAGCATAAAGCAAGGTAAACAATGGTATCTGAATGACTTTGGAATACAAAAAAATGTATATAAAAATAAAAACAAAATACTTTCGTCATATATTTACCTATATTTCATTCTAAAGACTTCATCATAGCTTTCTGTAAACTTAACAGATTAAAAATTGATGTAAATAGAAATCTGAATTCAGTTCAACATTTAGGTATAATTATCTCCAAACTTAAAAAATGTCAGTTACCATTGTTTACAGCCGAACCCTTCACTTCTGTAAACAGTTTAATTATAAGTAAACTAAACTAATTATGTCACGTAAACTATTTTAATGTCGAATTATATCGTTAAGACAGACACTGAACCATATATAATCATGGTATGTGGTGATCATGGGATAAAAAGAAAGGATTTAATACAAATTAAACTGATAGTGATACTTCTGCAGTAAATTGCGTATTTGGTAATTTTTATAGAAATGGCGAAGGCGCCAATGTAATTTTAAAGTATTTATATATTTTTCAAATAATTTATTTAAGTATTTCCTTATACTAACCATATATAACCATTATAGGTAAAGGTTAGAAGGAAATAATTGTAAAAATATATTAAAAAAATTCGAATGTAGTGCCTCCTTCGCCATTCTTCGAAACAAGTTATTTCTAATAAGGGTCTCAGTAAAACGATCGAAGTTAAATAACCAACCTGTCACCTGATTATTTTTTCTGAAGTTATTTTAAATAGACAGTTTACTGTAATAGACTAAATTATGGCAGTGATTTATAAAACACAATAGGGCAATATAATATATACAAGAATTTGAACAATTTATCCATGAGTGTCCTAGAATAACTAGTTCTTAGTTTGAACATTTTATTCGACTATAACTGCTTCATATTAAAATTTGTTTATATAGAATTTAATAATGTAAAATATGGAATATAAACTTCTAGATAAAATTAACGCATCCGTTTCTTCACATTATTACTTTAATTTTTTTGAAGATTTAAATTATAGTAATTACGTGATATTATAATTAAATGATTTCAATACTTAACAAATTAGAACGGTATTATCGGAAAAGAATATGAATAAATAACAGGAAGGAGCAATATTGTCAAATTCGATGCATTAAATTGGTGCAACGGTATTGATGAAAAACGTTAGAAAGAAATTGTAGGTGAAATTAAATCGTAATACTTTGAATTCAGTAACGTGTAAATCCTCCTAGCTCTTGTCACTACTTCCATTTGTCTGGGCATGCTATTGATCCAGTGGTGAATGGTTTCCTCAGGAATATACTACCATTCAGCAATAATGAGTTCCCTAGGATTAGATGCTCTCTGGGGTTCATATCTGGACTTCTTGGTGGCCAGTCTATATTCAAATCGAAAGTAAACCAGTATCTCTAGCAATGTGGGCCGAACGCTATCCTATACTAAAATGAAATTGCTACCTACATATGGGTCAAATAGCATCATGTATTCTTCTGCGATAATTTCTACGTATAAATGTGGATTTATGGATCTCTTCCATATAAGAATCAAATCTATGCAACCTTCGAAATAAATTCCTCTCAAGAACATTATTGATCCACCAGAATGGAATTATTGGAGAGATATTGCAGACAGAAAACCTCTCTGCTGACCTCCGCCAGACTCGTTCACGTTCAACTGGTGAATTAAGACTTATTCCTACTCTCGTCTGAAAACAAAACTCGCTTCTTGTCGTCAATAGTCCAATTTACGTATTCTCTTGCAGAGCGCAGTCTAGTAACTCTATGTTCTCTGGTAAGCGGTGATGCAATAGCTGGTCTTTTTTACTGTTCAATCCGCCTTTTTTAAGCATTCCATTCGTCCAGAAATTTCTACATTTCGAGCTGCTACTAGAACTCTGCTTAGCTATAATCTGGTAGGATCCTTGTTTCTTAAAGCGACTTGCGTAACATATCGCTCATCTCTTGCATCTGTAGACTTCTTACAACCTTGTTCTGGGGTTCTGAAGTAACTTCCAAAGTCATTGAATGAAACATATCGATGACACCGTCCTTCCTTAACCAGAATTACCGTTTTCTGGTTTTCTCTGCTTCATATTCTCTTAAGTTGGGCGGAAAATTTATTTCTTCTACTCTATGTGTACTAAACAAAGTAATTCATTCACTTGATGATATACAATTTTAAAATGTCACTTGCGTAACTGAATTTATTGAATTTTAAAAATCATTTTTAAATAGGATTAAGTATATTATTAAGAAACAATTACAAAATGTTGCCTTTCATCTATCAAACAATTGCAATTGTTTATCAGTAGTCACAGAAGATATCCTAGATCACCTACATAACATGTTTAAGCATTTTAAACTTAATATAAGAAATATAAGAAATAATGAAAAATTTTGTCCAAGAGTAATTTAAATACAACTCGAATTAAACTAAAACAATTATTTACCGAATAATAAACAATATTAATTTGAGTGTTTTAAAATAGCCTTAGTTGGTTTTTTCGCAACAAAATGGTTCCAGTACCTTATACGACCTTGACCTACATATATCACGATTATAATACTGTTCCAATTTGGTCTGATCGCTGTTCATAGGACGGTATCTGGCGGCTGCCTAGGCTTAATATTGCTCAATTACCGAACGCTAGATTAAATTTCAGCCTTACCTAAATACCTGTTTTTCGTAAATCAAACAATAATCTCATTAGCGAAGAGCAATCCCTAACATCTTGGCCTATTAAATAGCCTGCCCTTTGCTACATTTTAATCAAGCCTCTACGAAACAAGACCACGCAATCCTGTTCATATAAGAGGGTGTCAGAAATCCGGTCTGATACCTGACTGTTATGGTTCCGGCGAGGCCATTTAACTAGCTGATTGGCAGCTAATTCTACACCTCCTAGTTTGTACACTAGGATGATAATTACATTGTATCGTATCGTATCTCATCTAATTTACAGTATGTCTTTACGTCAAGTTGGCAAATAAACTACACATAAGTTAACAACGCCACGAAGGATATCACGTACAGGGTCTGATATATTTGCATCATTATATATCGTGTGTATACTTCAATGTGAAATTCCACAACAATGCAAACCAACACCTTTATTGCATTAAGTACACTGTCGTTCCGCTAGGTTCATGTATATCAGAAGTTGTAAACAGATGCGCCCATATCTGGGTATTTAATGCTATATTAATTATATGATTTGGTTTATAACATTTTTTCTGGTAGTGAAAGAAAATGATATTAATTTTATATTTTTAATAATGAATTTTAATACCAACGTAATTGAGTAAAACAACTACTAATTTTTATACCACTATATCTATAATGGTATAAAACTTATATATAAATATAGTGGTATAAAACTCAGTAGTTGTTTTACTCAATTGCGTTGAAATAATGAACTACCACAGAGTAACGGCTTCCTCGATCAATTTCTTAAATCTTAATACTCATTTTTCATGTATTTAAACACATTTTGCATTTTGTAAAGTATCAATACAATTCTGGACTCCTTAATTATTCGATTATAATAAAAATGCCTACTTCTAGCCACAGTGAGGAAGAGTTAGAAGCCGTTTAATCGGACATAGAGCAGGTAATAGGATTTGTGAAGGGTCATGAAAATTTAATAATAGTGGGAAATTTTAACGCAGTCGTAGGTGAGGGGAAAGAAGGAAAATTTGTAGGTCCTTATGGATTAGGAAACAGAAACGAGAGAGGTAGCAGACTGATAGAATTCTGTGAGAAGTACAAGATGGTAGTCGCGAACACATTGTTCAAGAATCACGTTAGGAGGCGGTACAACTGGAAAATTCCAGGAGGGATAGACAGGTATCAGACTACATTCTGGTTAGGAAGAGATTTAAAAATAAAGTAAAAGACTGTAAAAGTTATCCAGGAGCAGATATAGACAGCGACCACAACTTGGTAGTCATCAAAGCTAGATTAAAGTTCAAATATCTGAAAACCCGGAAGGATAAGAAACGTATAAATGTAGAGATATTGAGGGATCAGAATATGAAAGACAAGTTCCAGGAGAAAACAGATCAATTAATAAATAAAGCGAGTAATGACGACATCAAGAATGCAGAAACTGAGTGGGAGGGTATCAAGAATAGTCTAAATTCCGCGGCTACGGACGTTTTAGGACACGAGAGAAGGGAAGCTAGGAAACCCTGGATAACGGACGAAATCTTAAACTTAATACAAAAGAGACGAGGCTACAAAAATAGACGAGACGAGGAAGGACTGAAAACTTATAAGTCAATAAAGTGGGAAATCATTAGTAAGTGTAGAAAAGCGAAAGAACAATGGATAGAGGATAGATGCAAAGAAGTAGAAGATAAGCCCCAAGTAGGTAAGACTGATGAGGCTTACAAAATAATTAAGAAGAACTTCAGGTATATTGGACCAATAAGTAGAAACGTTAGGAGTCAATCGTGGGACATACTGATCGGAAGAGAGAAGAAAGCGGATAGATGGAAGCAGTACTTAGGAAATTTATACGAGGGTCAGGAATTAGGAGATATTAGAGGAAGAATATAGCATCGATAGGAAAGATGTAGGAAAACCTATATTGAGAGAAGAATTTTAAGTAGCACTAAGGGGGCTAAAGAACAATAAAGCGCCGGGTGTAGATAAAATATAGGCGGAAATTTTGAAATGTGCGGGACAGAAAGTAGTAAATAGGATGTTTGAACTGGTAAAATACATATACGAAACGGGTGAGATGCCGGAGGATTATAAGAGGAACATTATATATACCGAAAAAGAGAGGAGCCGACAAATGCGAGAACTTTAGAATGATTAGCCTAACTTCCCACGCGTCAAAAATCTTAACCAGAATAGTGCAGAAGAGGATGGAAAATAGAGCGGAGGAAATACTAGGAGAAGACCAATTCGGGTTTAGGCGAAATAGGGGAACTCGCAAAGCTATTCTGGCGTTAAGAGTAATGTTAGAGAAAACAATAAGAAAAGGAAAGAACGCTTATATAGGATTTGTAGATTTAGAAAAAGCTTGTGATAATGTAAGATGGGAAAAAATGTTCGAAATACTAAAGAGCGCGGGAATGAAGTATAGAGATAGGAGAGTAGTACACAATATATACAAAGAGCAAACTGCTGTTATAGAAGTAGAAGGGGAAAGAAGGGAAATAGGTATTAAGAAAGGAGTAAGACAAGGATGTACGCTATCACCACTAATTTTTAATCTGTACATCGAAGAGGCGATTAATGTGGTAAAAGATAGAGCGACTTTCGGGATTAAAGTACAGGGACAGACACTAAAAATTTTGAGATTCGCGGATGATACAGCAGTATTAGCATCTAGTAAGGAGGAACTAGAATCAGCATTGAACGAAATGGAGGCAGTGTTGACAGAGGAATACGGAATGAGGGTGAATAAAAACAAAACTAAAGTGTTAGTGTGCAGAGGGCGCGAGAGCAGAGCAAAAACGAAAGTACAAATTAATAATGAAAGATTGGAGGAAGTTAAAGACTTCACTTATTTAGGAAGTAAAATAAATTGGGATGGAAGAAGCGATAAAGACATAAAACAAAGAATAGCGCAGGGTCGAGTAACTTTTAACAAAAAGAAAGCACTTTTATGCTCGGGGGTAATAAACTTAGAAACAAGGAAGAGATTTTTGAAAACATATGTATGGAGCACGGCACTTTACGGCTGCGAAACCTGGACGGTAGGGGAAGCAAGTAGGAAGAAATTAGAAGCTTTTGAGATGTGGTGTTACCGAAGAATGATGAAAATACCATGGACTGATAGGGTTAGAAACGAAGAAGTATTGGAGAAAGTCGGCGAGAAAAGGAGTATGTGGAAAAACTTAAAGAAGAGAAGAGATAGAATGGTAGGCCACTTGCTGAGACATGGGGGAATAGTCCGCGATATTTTGGAGGCAGAAATAGGAGTGAAGAAAGGCAGAGGTAGGCCTAGATTAGACTACTGCTCGCAAATAGTAAGGGATGTAGGTTGTAGCACAATTAGCGAAATGCGTAGGTTAGCACAAGATAGGAGAAGCTGGAGGTTAGCGTCCAACCAGTCGTAGGACTGATGACCTAATGATGATGATGATGAATATCTACATTAGCATAGCTTTGTGTAATATCAATTTGCAACATCTGAATGCAGAAGCTTTGTTGACGAAAATGGAATTATTAGCTTGGTTATTGCCAAGAAACATTGCTTAATGAACACTCAGTTACTGTATTATCGAATTGTTAAATTACATTCTCTACATTTTATTAATTTAACATGAACATAGAAAACATCTAAATTATATATTATTTCTATATTTATCGTGTCCAATGTCTTACATAAGCTGAAAATAACTTGAAAATATATAACTAAGCAACGAACCTTAATAACTGTGCCAGTATTACTAGAACATAAAAGGAAAATTTCTTCTACGGACTATACAATCCCTTGAACCTTTAGAATTCCCAGAATTTTTAGAACATAGAGAACACAAAATGCTTTAGATCTAGTACAGAATCTCTAAAATCTATGGAATATATAAAATATATCCAGAATTATATTCTATTTACAATAATATAGTGTCTACAATTTCAAGAATCTCTAGGATCTCTAGAAATTCCATAATTCCCATAATCACTAGCATTTTAGGATTTTTAGGGGTTTGAAGTATCTATGATCTCTAGATACTCTTCTCTAGAATCTCTAGATTTCCTAGAATTTTTATAATATTTAGAGTTCTAGATGTTCTAGGTATAGGATAAAATCTCCAAAATCTCTAAGAGTTCAAGAACCTCTAAGATCTCTAGAATTTTAAGAATATGCATAATTTCTAGGATATCTGGGATCTTTACAACTTTGAGGATCTCAAGGAGCTTTAGGATATTTAGATCACCTAGAATATTTAGAACATATAGAACGTCTAGAACATCTGGACCATCTTAGATATCTAGAACATCTAAAAACATTTGGAAGCTGTTAAACCTCTACAACGCATAGAACCTCTAGAAGATGTAGAACCTCTAATATCCCTATATTCTCTAGAATCTCTAGAATTCCTAAATCTACAGGGAACATATACAGTTTTCTATATATTTATACGTATTTTTGTTTAATTTGTAAGTGATTCTTTGGAGAACAGTGAAACGGCCATAGTATAAAATTGAATCAAAGGATGTGAACACAATAATTGAGAGTATAATTAAACAACGGCTTAAGTACCAAAATTTATGAATTTGATTTTATCATTACAAAGTGGTTTATGTGCCTTTACCAGTAACATAAATAAAGGGTCTATGTCCATAAAGCTTTATTTAAGCCTCACCTGTTCTCCGCTAGATAGCAGAAATAGTATGTCCAACATCGCTTTCTGTTATTAATAGTCTACATATGTGCCATAACTTCTCTGTGCTTATATTCTTATTGCGGTCTTTGTTTACAAACATGCTGAAGAAGTTGCTGTGGATTTTATATGGAAATGAAACGAAAGATAGGGGAAGGTAATTAAATTCAAGAAAGGAAGCAAAAGGGGAATAGTGGTAAATCATACGTGACTCTAAGGGGCATTGTAAAATATGCGAAAAATCATCCAAAAGAAGTGATATGAACAGGTGATTCAAGCTTTGGTCACATCATGTATTAGTGTGTTTTCTTTTTGGTTGCAGGGGTTCTGCAAATGCAAATTGAGTTGCAACGCCCTTTTGTTTGAGAAGAAATATAAGATGTTCGACGCATTCTATGAAATGGGTAACAGTGAAACGCAGTCCACGGACTTAACGGAATTAACGCATATTGGCAAAATCAAAAGAAGAAGACATGGAACATAAGAAGATCCTAAGAATAGTAGAGAAACAGATATAGTTTATTATACTGTACCAAATGGAGATGGGGGAGTAATTCAGGTGTGTCGAAAAAGGTTTCAAAGGATTTTTTCCTTAACCCGTAGAAAAGTTCAAACACTGAAAGAGAAGAAAAAGTGTGGGGACCTGATGTATGAATGGAATAGAGACAATAAAAATAAGTACAGAAAATATGCAGAAGAAGATGAACAGAATGTTGTTGATGTTGTAAATTTGGTTCTACGTGAAATAAGCCATTACACACGGAACCGTAGTTCGAAGGAATACTTCAGCTCCGAGTTAAACATGCATCGTTTGCATCGAGCTTATAAAGAGATGTTCCCTGACAGTAACTTGACTGAGATTCAAACCACCGAGGAACTTAAAAAGAACTTATTAATGGCACTTAGACCATAATCTGTGTGACTACTTGTTGACTTAGCACGTCCTTAAAGATGTTACCTTTATATTTAAGTTGTATTGACATAAAATTTCGGTTTTTTTTTTTTGTAAAAACCATTATTGTATACTTAAATGGTATTGAAATAACTGAATCAATTTAATTTTGATTTATTTATGCAAAAAGTTAATAGAAAAATACTGTGCATTTTCTCGGATTGGTGGTTTTAGCACCGTTATTTAATTACACTCTTGAATTATTCATCAAATGCATTTATTCTATTACTCTTACATAATATATCATCTATTAGTACTACTTATAAGAAATATCATTAATGCTATAGATTGCTCAATATATTACTTTATATGCTTAACATAATATAGACGTAAGATCTGGCAAATGTGAAGTGCAAATTAATCTGAAGCACGTCGAGCATTCCGTAAAGGTGAACGAAGCCACAGGCCCTCGATATTAAGCTTTTGATTAATTTCAGGGAGCTGTGGCATAAATTTAATCATCGCATTACTAAAACTACCGCGATATTTTAATATTAAATTGGTAACTTCCCATTTTCTAAGAATTATGACGGTATTATTTAAAAATGTTATTAATCGGCAAATGCACCGGCGACTAATATCACAAGGCAAACGTTTAAATTACAACGGAAATGTAAGAGGCGCCGTTAATATTCCATTTCGGAAACCCATTTAGATAGTTAGCTTGACTGTTTTACACATTTCTTTGTCATACAATATGAAATAATTCACAAATTCAAATTTAGCATATCTGTTAATCTATTTGATAATAATATACTAGTATTGGTAACGACATTCCATTAAGATTATTATCTACGTATTATTTTCACAATGAAATAAAATATTTCCACACACAAATGTTACTTTCATATTAAATATACGGTGTGCTTCTAATCCCTGGTAGTTCATAGAGTTAATTTGATAAGTAAAAAATTTTATACCAACATTGCTACAATGTTCTGTCCACCTGTCGGACTGTCTTTTAGAACTGAGATCCTCAAGACTGGTTTCCTCCGAGTTTCGAAAGAGACCGGCGTCTTTAATAATTGGCACTCACTAGTTCAAAAATACCTTTAGTAAGGAAAGGTATGATACGCGTTATATTTGGGGTTTTCATGTACTTTTTATATGAAAATCTCAAATATAACAAAATCTAATGAATTCTATAAAATATATAAAATATCTATATCAGTAAGTCAAGTAAATACACAGCCTTGTGTATATCAATAATTGTGGTTTCTCATTGGCCAACTAAGTCTATTCGAAATTAGATCTCCAATTAAGGAGCAACCCGTGCCTGGATATACATATGAAGGGCACTATTTATATTTTGAGACTTGGCAACACTGAGTGTTGTCATACGCCATCTGACATTTCCAATGGAAATGGATATTTTTTATCATGACCTTCTTCGGAATATTTTATCATTTAAGCATAATTTGTGTTGTTTGCAGTGATTTGAAAATTGAATCTCAGCGAGAAATTGGAATTAACTCGTGAAAACGCGCGATGATTTACTATGACTTTCGACGTGGATAATCAAGACAAGAGTGCATCGATCAACTTATTTCCACTTTTGGTAATAAAACCCCATCCTTCGTCACTGTAAAACGCTGGTGTAATGAGTTTAATCGTGGCCGGCATTCACTCACCGACGAAAGTCGTGATGGTCGTCCAAAATCAGTTGTTTTGCAAGAACACATTGATGCTATGCAAAAACTGATAATGCAAAATAGCCATGAATCATACTGTAAGATTGAGGTAACCTTAGGTTAACACATGATACAGTGTTCAAGAAATATTTGTCAGTGAAGACACTCTAGCGGTCTCTGATACAATATCTAGATTTGATTAATACTCTTTGTTTATTCAGTTAGTATCCTTCCGAAAATCGAACTTTCACAAAACTAAACTGGGATGGGATTATCCCACTTACAACAAAATTGGAGTAGAATTTAAATACTGCTTAAAGAACCTCAACTAACCTCCAACACACCTTGCTCTACCAAGTCTTCAGTAAAAAGGATCCACAATTAGCTCAACACTTAAGAGAATGCTACAGACCTCCTTTCTGCGTATGAAATTTGTTGTACGCAAACCCATGAGTTATTTATAGGCTATTATCCTTCCTGGACAGATATACAGAAATAGGAAGAAGAAGGAACCTAAAGGAGAATCACAAATTAAGGATAGCGAAAATTTTAAATATAATGAGTAATATCTACAATCAGCTATAGAAAACTGTAATAAAATCTACAAATAATTATGTACATTTATTCATAGTTACGAGTAGTACATACAAATAGGAATGTCTAGGATGATTAATTTATAAATAATTTATGTTTAGAATACGAACTTCTAATAGGAAGAAGAATGAAGATCCACAGTGTTTCGCCTGATGGGTGAAACTAGAGGTAGGTTTAGTGAACTAGACCAACAGGAGAAACCACAAGGAAAAAGAACGCGCGAAGAACTCTACCCCATGGTAGCTAGCAAGAAAAATAGCTCAAATAAGAAAATGCAGGTTTTCAACACACAGCAGGAAAGGCTAACAAAAGTTATTTACAAAAATTGCAATACATGCATCTTAAAGAGAAGATACAGCTCAAAAATTTTCTATGAAAAATAACGTTAGACTGCATACCCCTATTTGAATGTCACTTTCAAAAGTTGAGTGAAGATTAGTTCAAACGTTAAAAAGATGCTTTGTGTAAAACTAAATGATAAATATTTTCCTTGGTGTACCCTCTTGCCATCTGAACAGCGGCGACGTGATGGTTCATAAGAGAAATAAGAAAAACCAGTCGTTGAAATTGTTTTCTCGCAATACAAGGGATGTTTCATTGACCGATCAGGTAGACTTTGGGTCTTCATTACTGTGCCTATTAAAGGTTCATATCCTAAGTGTAATTATTTTGTAAATTAGTTCTAAAAATGAGATTCGTTGACAGCAGATTCTGTATCTTCGTCGACATCATCTACGATGGACGAAGGGATCCGATGATCAACCAAGACACTTTTGCCTATCAACCCTCTGCCCTTCTATTCACATAACATTCACAGAAATTCTTCGGGCAACTGTCAATACTAATGATTCTTATTTTCGAAGAATAATAGCGAAATATAATAAAAATTGTTTGTGAAAAAATAACTATACGTGCATCTTATAGAAAATATTACGCCCGATAATTTCATTGTTAACAATTTTTGGTGGGTGGGGGATTATTTGAAAGGTGAATAGGAAGTCCTTTATATAGAATTTAATGACAAATATTTTCTATTCTACACCATTCTTCTATCCGAGAGACGGTGTGTAGCTAAAATGAGAAAAAAGAAGTAAAAAGGCCTCAATAGGAGTGTTTGCTTTGCAAAATAAGAAATGTTCCATCCACCGATCAGACGGAAACTTTATTTATTTTTATTTATGTCCATACCAAAAGTTCATATCCCAGATATATACTGTTTATAAATTATTTCTTCTATTTGTCTTTCTTATAGATAATTTGCGTGTACTAAGTCACAACACTTTAATTTCCAATAGCAAATCACGATTGAAAGGAACGCTAGATATTATAATAAGTATTCCAAATTTGCTCAAATACTCGTGTAATACTGAATCGTGCAAATATAAACGGCTAACCAAGATTTAAGAGTAACTTTAAGTTTATAATATTTACCAGTGTATAGGTTTCAGTATATCGGTAATATACAGAATGAACACTTCAGTATAGTTGGTCTTGCATTTCGTTATATTTTTTTCTCTCTAGTTAATATTATTTTAGTTTACAATGGCACTAATAATTATAGTAAGTCTACTATTATTTTACTTGTAGAAGGTTAAATCCAAATAAAGAAACTTTTTTATACAGCTTAAAGTATTTTATAATTTTCGTATATTATTTTGTAAGGTTTCTACAGTGGATTGATAAACCACACACACTGTGTTGTATGTATATTCTTGTACAATGTACTTACCAGTAATTAAAATCATTAAATGTGCATACTCCAACCATGCCGAAAACGTTGTATAGAAAATATTTTTACCTGAAACAAAAAAAGATTATACTAAATATACAAAGGGGATTAACATTGTTTTGGTTCCCCCATGGGGGATTATATTGTTACTTAAAAGCTTGTTAAAACTGAAAGGCATAAAAATGTTGAATAAAAAACTCTCTCATATAATTAGCATTAATGGACATTACAAGGTAGGCTAAATTTCATTATTCTTAGAAAAAAATACATAAATAATTGCACAAGAACAACTAATTGTAGAATAAGACCTTATTTTAAAATACTACATTGTATTTCACTGTGTCATGTTATTATAACCATTCCAATTAAAACATTGCAATACATACATAACTTTAGTTGATCGTCAGGTTACGATTTATAGAACTGTAATATTTGCAATCTATAAGACACTTATAAGACCCGTAGTAACCTATGGATGTGAAACATGGACACTAACAAACAATGATGAAAATAATTAAGAATATTTTAGAGAAAGATCATTAGAAGAATATACGGCCCAGTGCACGAAAACGGTATGTGGAGAATAAGAATAAATCACGAAATTGATGCACTTATTAAAGGAGAGGATATAGTAAGATGCATAAAGAGTCAAAGGATAAGGTGGTTAGGACATGTATACAAGATGGAGGGCGAGAGAATTGTGAAGAGAATCCTTGAATGGAAACCTCAAAACGCAAGACCAAAAGGGCGACCCAAGAAAAGGTGGATAGACGCTGTGGTGGAAGACCTAAAAACTCTAAGATTAGGAAACTTGAGGAGAATAGCGGTAGATGGAACCAGATGAAGGAACATAGTAGAGCAAGTCAAAACCCACCAAGGGTTATGAGCTAAAAGTAGAAGAAGAAGAATATTTGCAATAGAGCCCTTCTAATATTTATACAGGCTTCAAGATGAATTTCAGAAAGTTTCATAAATAATTTTCAAGAATTTTTAAAGTCATTTAAATTATGGTTTTCAAAGGTGATCTTTAGACGTGGAATACTTATATTTTCATTTCTGTACATTATCAGTTTAGACGAAAATAAAAACTCTGCGACTTTTTTTAAATTACATTTTATTGAAGAAAAAGGTGGGTAGCAATCAGGATAGAGTGGCATAAACCATATACATGTGGTATTAAGATAGTGACACTTTAAAATAGCAATAGCAATAAAACATGGTGTTTAAAAGGATGCTAAAATGGTGTTTAAGATGGTGCTGTGGTTGATATTGAGATTAATGCAGCATAGATGCCTGTTCTATGACAAAGTTATGAAACATGCTTCGCCATATCTTTGGGAACGTATTTTTTTAATTAAGAAATATCGTGTTTATAACTTGATTACTTAATCTTATATAATCAGAATATAGAAGATGTAATCAAAAATAACGAACAATAACGCATAAGAAATAGAAGTGACTTTAATAAATGTCAAAGGACTATTCAAAGATTTATTTCCAAGTAGTATATGTTACTAGGTATATTTCCAACTAGTATTTTTCTAGTAGCGCTAATAGATTTTGGTTACTCTATATGAACAATTGTTATAAAAATATAAAAGGAGAATATTAGTCTTCATGGTATTTGAACACTACCAATAAGCCAAGAGTGAGGCACGCATTTTATTTAATAACATCACAATTAGAAATAGAATATTATATAGAAATATTAATTGTGATAATAGACCCTATTAACGCCATCAATAGTTCATGTAATACACAGAAATTAGTAAGTAAATATTATTATCTTTTAAGGCTACAAAAACAAGTACCCTAAATGCCTGAGAAGGCAAACTTAGTACTTTAAAGAATATTTATAAACTAATAATGTGCTTCAGAATAGTACCCAGTATATAACCAATAGCTGACTGATTATTGTTATTTACAAGTAAACAATCATTTCAAAAACTGTATATTATTTTAATCAGTAATTCGAAAATGTTTTGCTATCAGAGATTTATTTATTTATTTATTAGTCGAAATTAGTCTGCTGGTTCAGTAAATCACTTTCAATACATACATCCTGTAGATACCTAATATTCGTAAAAAAATAAATCGATGAATGGGTGTAATCAGTTATCATTTTACTGAACAAGCTGAATTATTTTTATGTATGAATTATTATGAATTATTTTTAGACAAACTTACTTATGCTTTTATAATATCACATGGGATCTGCAAATTGGTATAATTTATTGCATCGCTATTTGCCAAATAAAAAATCTCAAAACATAACTTTGGCTTGTTTTTATGGCTAGGCTCAGGTAGATTCTTCCGTTTATCGGCAAGATAAGGGAATTCTTTATTTGGCAAATAGCGATGAAATGAATTATACTTCTCCAATTTCTAGTTAAGAAATAAGTAGGGAATCTTGAAAATAAGTACATAGTAGAATGATATTTTTTTAAGAAATTTTATACAGTGCACCTCTAAAGTCCCTTGGCGCTTGTTATAAAGTTTAAGTAGCCCCATAAATAGAAATTTATAGATATTAGATCTGGACCCCAATCAGGCTACTCCATTGTACACTAGTGTAAAGGTATGCAAAAGCACATTTTACATTTTCAATGTAAACATGAAATAAAATTCTAATATGTAACAACGTCCAAATATAACTTTTTGCATGTTTCTAGTGAAAAACAAAAATTACTGAAAGTATTTAACTAATCATTACACCAAAATACGCCAATATCACTAACAAAATATGACATATATGCCAATTTTCATTCTTTTAGGTTCACTCAGTTCCAAAGTTAAAAAGGGGAATAGAAATTTAAGCGCGCACTGTATATACATTTTTGCATATAATCTAAAACAATCTAATTTTCATTCTTAGATAAAACTATTTAGTAATTATAAAATCAATATGAAATGAAATTTCGTCGTTTAAAATACATTTTGTATGTGTAACATGTTTAATAACCCGATAAATATTATTTTTTCTTAATTTCCGTATATTTAACGTTAAACTTCAACTTATAGACGATGTTTCATCACAAATTACGGGCGTGCTCTTCAGAATTACTTTTTTGAAAATTATTGCGCTGCGACTCATTGTTGATAGTGAGTTGATAAATACTATATGCAGTTCGCGTTACATATATCGCATGTATATATATTATGTAAGATGATATGTAGCATTTATTTCTAGAGCACCCTACTAAGATTTTTCGTATAATTAATAAATTGGCAAGGAAACATATTTAAAATAGTATTTAACCTACTTTGCGACTCGAAGAATAGTCTAACTATATTTCCAACTAAATTTTGACCATAATAATTCTCAGTTCTTTCAGCAACTTTGATTAATTTAAGACAGGACCGAGAAAGTTATAAGATTCTCCATGGAAGTTGAGTAATAATAAGGAATCGGCCTTGGGAAGATAATCAATTACCAAGCCAACTTTTCTAATTACAACTTACTTAGCTGCTACCAGCTAGCACTTTTTGTAATTCTGTCGAGTCACGTTTAGCCATCCCATTGCGGTAAAGACTGCCAAGGAAATTCCTAATTTAGGTTAAACTCTATAAAAAAAATAAATTGTTGAGAAAAAATAATTATTTATAAGGCGCCAAATTAAGTTAGACACATTTGGTAATTGATCACGGATTTACCATTAAGACGACAATTCAATAGGATTATATTATTTCAAGAGATTCTGTTATTCGACAAATGCACCGATAACTCATGATGGGATACATTTTGTTTACCGACAGTAAAATTAAAAAAAAAAATCACCATTCTATACAACTTGTCCCTTAATTAACTTAAAAGGCCAAATATTGCGTTAATCATACCATGCTGTCTTTCATATTCCTCACAAGCTAACTCTTAGGAAAATTATTACACTGTATATTTATTTATAACATTGGAAATTGCCAATTCTTATTGGTAATTTACAATAATTAATTTAAGTAATTTAATTGGCAATTATTTTGGTACGGTTAAATTAGAATGACAGTATGTGTCTTAGGTCTCCATTGGTCAAGTGCAAACTAATATTTTCCAGACTATTCTATGAGTCCAAAGAGCTTTTTTCGATCAGACACTTCACTCTTTATCATCGATGACATCTGCAGTGGTATTGTAATCGTTGCTAATGATTATCGGTGAAGACAGAATATTTCGGAGAATTGCAAACTTATGCTAGAGGTGCTATATATATATATATATATATATATATATATATATATATATATATATATATATATATATATATATATATATATACAGTGCTATTCAAAAGTCCCCTCCCCCCCTCTTATCTTTGGAACGATTATACATAAACTAGTGAAATTTGGTAACTGAATATTAAGGGTTGTAAACTTCCCTACTAGTGATGATAGATGACGTATGCGTCAAAGATGACGTCACAAGGTCATTGTGACCAATAATTTTAAATGGAACCCTATGGCAAGCGACACCTCTTTTAAAAGGTATCGAAAAAATTTATTCAATGATACTAATATTGTGTCTGTTTACGGCTGTTTTGACAACTGGCTTTCAAAAACCGCAAAGCTGTGATGAATTAAATCAGTTAATAATAAAATTTAAAATTCAAGCTCCGCCACTGGATAGTTGGATAGTAAATAATCTGACGTTTTTGCAAGTCTCCCCAATTTGATGTTTTTTTAGCTGTCAAAGTTTTTATACATTTAATAATTTGTGCATTGTTGATCGAACGTTTAACTGTTTTAGTACCTTGTGGTAATTTTAAAATATTTGTACATTCAATAATTTGTTAAACTGTTGTGAGCTGAACGTTTAAGTGCTTCAAGAAGAGAAATGGTACGTGTTTTAGGTGATAAAGTAGTAGCGATCCTAATACTTGGTGAAACTGGAGAAAATATTCATGCAGCAGAACGCATTTTTAATGAAAGGTTTCCCGATCGTCCAGTTTCGAGGACTTATTTGAGAGAGCTTCTTCGTAAGTTTAAAACAACGGGTAGTATTAATGATGCAAAACGATCTGGCAGACCACAAATTTCTGATGAGAAAAAAATTGATATACTGGCAGAAGTAATAGTAAATCCTACTTCTTCAACAACTCAAGTTGCATCAACCTCTGAAGTCAGTCAAAGTACAGTGCACAGGGTGTAGAAAAAAATAAATTTCACCCATACAAATTAAAAATGGTTCATCAACTCTCAGACGACGATCTAGACCGAAGACTGCACTTTTGTGAAAATATGGAGACTAAAATTAACCAACAGCCAGACTATGTCAAAACAATTTGTTTTAGTGACGAGAGTACTTTCTATCTAAATGGAAATGTAAATACACAAAACGTGAGTTATTGGAGTGACGCAAATCCTCACATGTTGCGTGAAACACATACTCAGTATCCCGAGAAGGTCAATGTTTGGGCAGGTATACTGGGAAACCACATCGTTGGGCCTGTTTTTTTAAATACCAACTTAACCGGTGAGGTGTATCTGCAGATGTTGCAAAATGCAATAGAACCGTTAATCCTTGAAATTCTTCTTAAGAAGAAGTTCATTATATTGTTATTAGAAGTTCATTATATTAAGAAGAAGAATAATTATATAATGAACATGAAGTAAAAAGTATTCTAGAGCAACTGAATTCTAATTTCCATTAGAATTTGATTGCTTGAATAGATTGAATTAATAGATTTTTTGAGTATTTCATATAAATCTAAGAAAAATTGATAAATGATGATGTAATTTATTTATAAGATTCCCGTTTACAAAATGTAAATACTTTTAAAAACAGTAGCTCTTCATATAACATATCTCCTTCGCAAGAAAAACACTTAGATAATACAAGTGATTAAAGTTGTTGAAAATTTATATTTTAAATTCTTTTAAAGTCTTTAATTGGAAATATGGAGAGTTCTAATGTAACTATGTACTATATTTTTTGAGGTGTTTTAAGCTCAATATACACAAGTTTATGAGTAGGTGGATATCCTGCATTATGCCGGAAAACCTAATCGAATATAAATGGGATGCGCCTTTCCAGAATTTAAGTGTTTAAAAAAGCATTGACTATACCACACCTAATGGTTAATAAAGTTACAGTATACGAAAATATTAAAATAGCATTTTCGTACCGAGTCTCCGAACGAAATGAAGCTCAATTTTTGTCAACCAAATCAAACGTCACACCAAATTAATAAAGACCTAAATGTCAAAACATATTGCTCTACTGCATTTCTAGACAAATCATACGATTTTGACAAAGTGTGGAACAGCGGTTTGCAAGTTAACCTCACTACCAACTGCTCAAATCACACCCGATAGACAGATACTTTCACAAGGTAGTGAATATACCGATCAACATACTATGAATTAAGGCATTCCTCAAGGCAGAGTCCTTGATCTTGAATTATATCTTATCTATAGCAGACCTGTCAACAACAAGAACCACTACGGTTGCAACGTATACCGATGGCACTATTGGCATCTCATACCATCTGTCTCAAAGAACCTACAACACAATTTAAACAAAATATAGGACTGGCTAAAACATAGCGAATCGAGGCTAATGAAACAAAATCTACACACGTGATATTTACAGTGTGTAGAAAAACATGCTCTCCTGACAACTGTTAATTATTGCTAAGTTCAAGCAACTGGGTATTAAACTAAGACAAATATACTGGCATATTGGCGGCAATTCCATGTTATCCTTAGGCAATACTGTTATACAGCGCCATCGTAGAACATATACGTGGACGTCCGGCATCCAACTATGGGGCAATTGAAACATAATCCACCAGCAATTCTAGAACAAAATTTTGAGAACCATCGTTGATGCGCCTTACTACGTTTTCAATGAGATTATTTAACACGACGTCCCTCTAGAGTCCATCAAAGAAGGCATCCCCCAACTCAGTGTTTAATATAGCGTACGAATATCAATGGACCCTAATATGCTTGCCATTCAGTTGAATGCACGTGGTGCCAATGAAGTGATGAAAATAACTTTAAACTCCTTAAATGACATGTAAATTCTAATTCATACAACCAAACAAACTCTAGAGTTAAGATTTAAATGTATTTAAAAGAGATCGCTCACTATTGTCATATCAAATGATTAGTGCCCATTGGACAGATTTTAGATTTCTCTAGGAGTTTGAAGATAATTGGTTAGTCATCGAAAAATCGCACCGAAGGAGAAGACAATGTGCGCACTTAACACCAATAAGAACCCCTCAATGCAACGGATTCGACGAAATTATAACATATTCTTTCATCTAAGGGCCACATAAAGAATGAAGTAGATATTCAATTTTCCTGTTGATTGTCGTTTTCACGTGGTTCACGTGCAAATATGTGACAATTAAGGTGAGAATACGGGAATGGTATCTGCAGTGAGGTTTTTCCCAATTATTTCACTATTTAGCAGATGAGGGCCAGAGTACCCTCTGTTGTGCATCTGTATATGCATATTCTGATAGTAATGATATTACCTTTATCAGAACGTCTTTTTTTTTCTCAAAACAATAACAATTCGATAAAAAATTATTTGCTGTTGGGAATGATAGAATTGCTATCGAAATATGAATATACAGGAGCTATAAAATACTATTTATAATAGGAGTTATGAGGACGGCTCTTTGACAGAACACAAATGGCGCGCAATTCAAATCCTATAGTTCCAACTGAGACACCCTATGCAAGGAGCGGCAGACCACTAGAGGAATTGCTCAGTTAAGGAATTTTAAGGAGTAAACTCAGATATGCACAAACAGGGTTGGAGCGAGTAAGTAATCGCCGTAATGTTAGAGAACGATATGAAATGGGGAGACTATAGTAGGATATTGGGACGGCAATAAATAATACAAAGAATTATATTCCACTTTGAAAAGAGGAGTGTATTATAAGTCTGTAAATATATCTTAAATGTACTACGTCCTTAATAAAGAAAACTGGATATTTACTAGGTTACTGAAAAGGTGTAAATAATTAAGTAGCATTTTGATGGCACTTTTTATGCACGAAATTAAAGGCATTTCTATAAAGGAATAACTGCTAAACGAAAATTCGATTGTTTTGTTGTAGTCAAGCCTCGGGGTCAGTGCCTCGGGTCTTATTCGCTGTGGCGAAATTAGTATTTTACAAGAACAATAAATAATATTTCTGTGATCACTGATTAAAGAAATCATGTTTGGTAACCACTTAGTAGCTTTTATTATGAGTGACTTGTTAGCCACTTTGTGGTATATGCTATAGTTGACTTATAGATTTTGTTAGATGCTAAAAACAGAAATAAGGGTAAAGGCATGTCACTCTGAACAATAAATATTAAGCACTCATATACCAATGCATGCGCTAAAAACCAAGTAAATATTATGTGGTAAAAGATTATATGTTAAAAAAAATTAAATTGTCGACTTCATATGTTTTATTAACTTTTCAACTATAAGAAAAAAATATTTTCTTTTAATATTAAGATTATTTTTTTCGGGTATAAATTGACTACTGATGAAAACCATGGCACCTCCTTGGCGACATCATAATTTCATAAAAAATTATGCAATCTGCAAAAATAAAAAAGAATCTTGTAAAATAATGTAGTAGATAGTCTGACGGAGGGAATGTTTTTCAAAAATAAAGATATTACAGTATTTTAAACTATGTAGTATGCAATTAAAAAAACTGAGTTATCGTGCTGACACTGTCTAAAAACATAGTTTCGAGAAAAACGCATTTAAAGTTTATGTGTGGTAGGTACTCATTTCATCGCTATTTACCAAATAAAAAACTGTGTTATCTTTCCGATAAATGAAACAGTCTACCTGAGCTTAGCCATAAAAAGAAGCCACACTAAGTTTTGAGGTTTTTTATTTTGCAAATAGCGATGAAATAAACTATACAACGTGAACTTACGGTTAGTCTTCCATTACTGTACTCTTCGAAAGATGACAGTCAACTAATATTATAGTATATTTATTACTTGTTTTCTAAGAAACCCAATTTTTGCGAACATAAGAAGTACGAAACGCAGCTGTCGAGAGGGCAATTAGCCAGGTAGCCATGCCAACCCGATGTACGGTCACATTTATTCCGATAACTTTGTAACGGAGTGAAATTTCCTTAATTATTTTCTGAAAAACTTGAAAGAAAATAAGTCTTTAAAAAAATCTATTTTTTGAAAATTTCAGGGATGTAAATGAAGAAAAACACACAAAGATTCACCTAGTAGCTCGCCGCTTACTGTATATGGCCCAAAATGGCTATAGACTATGATGTATTTCTTAAGGTCTTTATATCATAAAACTAACTCAATATATTAATTAATAATACTTGATTACAGTTCTTGTTTTAATTAAAAACTTAAAATACGAAATACATATTCCACATTTTTAATGAAGTAGTTGCTGGTTTTCCTACACTGGATATAAATTTTACATCGAGTTGTTGAATGACGATGTAGAATACCATTTTCGTAGAGTAAAATTGAATTAAGCCGTTTGGGTTTCACTTTAAGAAAGATAGGACGCATAAAATTAACGGAATATGTAAATGAACCCAAATGAATCTAAATAAATGTTCTAAATTGTTTCTGAGAAGGGGAGGGGTGTACGATAGAACAACATGGAAAAGGACGTGGCCTATTGAGAAACGGATATGTAAATTTTATTATTTGAATATATGTAGGTATTCTTATTTAATTCTTTTTTATTTTTCCTAAGTACAGGAAATAATTTTCTACTCTATTAGTTTATGCATGAGTATGGAAATATTAAAAATATGCCTCTGTTGTACGTAGGTTTACTTCCCATATTGCAACATGCACATTTATTTGCTAAATTAGTGGCAGGTGTATACAAAAAAATTCAATTACAATAAAAGCATGATTTACCTTATTGTTACGCAAGAACGGATTTTCCTAAGAAAAGACACTGTTCTATTAAAACGTAAAGTTATTAATTATATCCTCTTAAAACAGAAATGCTGTAAAGTTCAACACTTTTGCTTGGCATTTCTGATGGGCAGAAGTTGTAATAAAATATTGACACAAGTAAAAAACGCAAAAATAAAAAATCTTAGTTACTTTACATCGAGGCTTTGTATACGAGGTATTTAACTGCATTTTTTTTCTATGAACAGGTGCTTCCAAATTTCTTTAATAATGCCAGATTACATAAAATCTATAGCAGTAATTAAGGCGTAACATATTGAACAAAGTTTATATTAATTTCATCAGCATATTAATACATTACTTATTATTGGCTTCAATCATTGTTGAATAAAATTGATATATCGATGAAATTAAATATACTAATAAAACTTAAGCAATGAGTATAATACTATTTAATTTATTTTTCAGCATTTCAGATTGGAGTCGACCAATAACAATGGATTTACATCATTCCTTATTGGCTGATTCAAGAAGCGCTTAAATGTCTATGTCTATTGAGAGCATTGAGTGTACAAAATGTTTCTATTATTCACCAGAAAGTGAATAACCATCATTAGCCATTAACCACCATTCATTTCGTTATTGCTGTAATACTTTCTAAGTGAGAGTTAGTGAAACTATCCAAGAAATAAAAATATCTGGTGAATTACAATATATCGTTCATACTCATTTTAGTCTAACGTTTCTTTATTCCTCTAGTCTCAATTAGAAGTCGTTTAATTCGCTTAATTCGATATTTTTGCACTACATATTATATGGAGAGTGCGAAGAGTAGTAGTCTTGCTCAGCCTACAACACTCTTATACAAAGGCGAATACACCTGCCACAATATTGATGCAAGAAGATATGTTACTCTATGAAATAATTATAAATATAATTGCTAGTTATTCAAAAATGTTCTAAACATTACGATGAGTATGCTGAAAAACTAAAGCAAAGTCAACATTCACATTTATATGCTGGCTCTTTTTTATATCTCTTAACAGGTTGTATTAAATAATAAATGTAACCGCTTTTCATCATCAATTAAACAAAATTCAAAGCTTTAGGAAGCCTACGAAGCATACTTTGAGTGTCCTATTCAGAATCAAGACAAGCCATGTGTTCTACCTGTTACTCGTACTAATTGTAAAAAATGAAATTTAGAAGATAAACACTTTTCGATAAGAAAGGAATTATAAATATGTTTATTTACATTTTTGTTTATTTTAGGTGGGTTCCGAGGCGAGAAGGAGAGTAGGAAATTCGCGCACGAGTCGAGAATTAGGTGGGAGACACGTTAACGATTGCTCCTTTTGCGTAGTGAATCAAGTCAAACGACGAATAGACAAGAACGAGGAAGTAATAATATATTTCTTCTTATTTCTTCTTCTGGTCACACGGTACACAATTTTACACAGTACACAATTACCAGTGCTTGAACCTTCATAGAAATTATCTGCGTCAAGCTCATCTCAAAGTTCAAATAAAAATGTTAAGGAAGATGAAGAATTTATACTGTCACAGGAACAATCAAACTCCCCATCATTCTATGGTGATTATTTATCGACAGCTCTACGAAAAGCCTAAAAGCCGTTTTATAATAAATTCCCATCTCTTCCACTCGCACATTCGGTGTATCTAAAAAAAAACTATTAGTGTTAAGTGTTAAAATTTCGCTGGAAGATTTAATATATCAAGAGTACAAGTGGCAGTTCATAGATTTTAAAATGGTGAGATTCGTAATGGGATTGCAGAACGGATATACAAAATATCTACGTTACTTTGTTTATGGGACAGCTGAGCCGATGCTCAGCAATATGTTCGACGATCATGGCCGATAAAGACGAAATTCCAAACAGGAAAACAAAACGTTAAATGTGAACCCATTGCTGAACCTGAAAATGTGCTAATGCCTCCCCTACTCATCAAGTTAGGGCCAATGAAACAATTTATGAAAGCATTAGATGGGGAATCTAAAGCTTTCCAATATTTTAAGAATTTTTATTCCAAAGCTTTCAGAAGCCAATGCTAAAGCTGGAATCTTCGTTGAACCACAAATTAAAAAATGTTTGATGCAGTAACAGGTTGAGTAACAGGATTCACTTGTAAACTTGTTTTCATTATCTTCTTTGCTAGCACAATAAACAGTTGTTAACATAATAGTTGAAATTAATAAAATAATATACAAATATATTTGTTTTGATATTTCAACAGTTGATTGATTAAAATCATACATTTTCTTAAATATTGAAACAATGATTTCCTGGCTATAAAACCAAATTGCTTTATGAAATATAAATTTTTTTCAAGTAGATGTTGATAAACCTACATTAATCTCAGGCACAAAATTCGTTGACTTGTCATATAATCAAACCGAAAATTATTAGAATGTATGTGGCCAAATCAGATTATTAATGGGGGACATTTTAAACAACTTTAAATATGTACTCAAGAAACACACTGTAGCTTATAAACGATAAATAAGAAACCCTTAAAATAGGATACTGTTATATAAAGTAGACAATTTTTGGTTAAAAAAGAAGAGAATATTATACTTAATATATTTAATAACGAAATATGTGCTCACGATGCTCTATATTAATGAAAAAATCTGTAGTAATAAACGTATAATAAAAAAATGTAATCGAATTCTAATATTTCAATTTATTTCAATTTTACTACCAATGAACTGAATAAATATAAACGAAAATCTGTTCACGGTATGCTGCGGCGACCAATAAAAAACCTAATAACGTCGTAATGCCAAAGTGGACACTAAATCGCACCGATCCGGTCCAAAATCTAATCAGCTTCTGTCCCTTATAAGCCAAATACGTGATGTGAAAAGTTTTAACTAGATAGCTAAGTAGTTGGGGATATGCTTTTCTAACTTACGCATCAAATTACAACACCTAATACCGATTTTGAGGGTACTCCGTAATAACTTAATACGTACTTTATCTAAATAAATTCCAACTTTCTAAGTGAAGAGCTACCAACACAGTTAATAACCTTTCGGCTTAAAGTCTAATATAGTTTATTTATAAGATTGTTTAGATTTCTTATATTATATGTATAAGTATATGCACCCTGGTTCAAATTGTGAAAAAAAGTAAATACAATTCCTCTGATATTAGTTAACTTCACCTTTAAATGTTGTTATACTAATAAATCAACATGGAGAAACTCATACCATGTGTACCATTGGAAACGAATATAATGAGATACTTTCAATACATTCCTGAAGTGAGCTCCAAAATGACATCAGAATAACTGTCAGTTATGCTTTCATTCTCAAAATGGTCGATATCTCTATTGACCAAAAGCACGACTAACTTACAGTTAGTTAATTTTTGTCTATATCAAAAGTGTTGCCTTGCGACGAATATATATATATATATATATATATATATATATATATATATATATATATATATATATATATATATATATATATATATATATATATATATATATATATATATATATATATATATATATATATCTCAAGACTAAGGAGGTATGCATATCATTATATTTAAATTATATATACTAGCAATTCATGTTTCTAAAATATATCTTAAATTTTTAATATATTTACAAGAAAACATCACGATATAACAAGATCCATGAATTTTTGTCACTTCAATTTATCATCTATCAGGTTATATTAATATAAAAATAACGGTCATCGTAAAAAGGAATATGATGTGTTATAAGCATTAGAGACAAATCATTAATAGATAAGATAAAAATAAACAGTTTTAAAACCATTTTCTTTTGTTTTTATGCCGAAAAACGAAAAATACACCCAAAAAAATTTTTTACTTGCTTTTTCACTTTTTCTTTACACGATTACATTACTTTTCCGCACATAGTGGAGTGCGGAAAAGTAACAAGAAAATACAATTTACTTAACGAATCTGAATTACAATGTAGGTGTATAATTAAGCAAGAATATAATGAGAGACTTTCTATAGGTTTGTCTAATATATAGATTAATTAATTTTTGAAGTTAATTTGGCTCTTGGTTTCAAAATGGTCACGTCGTTTATTATCCAAGAGCATAATCAACTCAAAAAATAATTCATCATTACCATTCATCATATTTTAGGGAAATGGATCGGAAATGTTTCACACACATTTACATACATTCTTTGTTGACGATACATGAGGTATGTTTAATGTTAACACTATTAAATATTTTACCAATTCAATAATTGTGTTTATAGACTTTTACTGTTTTGACTGTCGATAGCGGGTTTCCCATAAATCACCGTTTTGATAAACCTTCTCATGTATTTGATTATGATTATCAGTCTTGGAAACTATTTAGGCTGATCATATTCTTTTATACATGGAAGGAATCAGAATCCTATGCACTATTAAAATCAATTTACAAAATACAATAATTTTTTCCATAATTTTATGAAAGTGACTACGAAATAAATAGGGCTAAATAAATTACATAGAAAATCACTATTAAAAAAGCTAGAGTAATTTCTCAAAGACAGTGACTGACTTTATAGATATATGTACAACTATTAATAGTTGTATATATCTTGAAGATTATAGGCAATCTTCAAGACAGTTTATAGCTATTTAATTGGCAATATTATTGATTCTTGAAGTGAACACTTCTTTGGCAGCGTTCTGATATTTGACAAGAATGGAGAGTGAATTGGAAAAAATCTAACGTTTCCAGATTTCATTACACGAGAGAGAAAAAAGATATAACGTAGAGAGAAGGAGAAAGAGAGCTATACATTTGGTATATCTAAAACACAGGCTTCGTTACAAGACATAGTACACAGATGTATAACATAGAGAGAAAGAAAAAGAGAGCTATACATCATATATATCAGTTTAGGCTATCCGCGTCTTCCTATTGTCGCGCATGCGCGCATTATAGATGTACGCGTCCTGACGCTGCACGCAGGAGGCATGCATGTATACCGAATATTTATCATTGTGTTTTGTAATTATTTACGTTATTTACATCTGTGTTCTGTGATTATTTGATAATATCCTTGAACCGTTTAACTTGTTAAAATCTAGAAGATATAATATATTTCATTCTCCGCTCCCTACTGGTTTACAGCCACACAGGTGCAAGTACACTTGGAAGAGGCGAAGGCAAAATCCCTTTGATTCTCGGGGGAGATTTCAATGTGAATTTCGGATCCAATGATTCTTTGACGATGATTAACTTTCTTCGAGAAACATTTCGTCTGCATATAAATAACAATCCCAAAGAATCAACAACAAAATCCGGAACAACAATAGATGCAATTTTTACACGTTATCTAGAAAATATCGAATCACGAACATATATTTCATATTTTAGTTATCACAAACCAATCATATCAGTATTACCAATTAAACCACCAGCCGATGATAGTGTAGATAATGAATGAACCGAAGATTTTTTACACAAATTTTATATTGTTATATTTCTTTTGAAATTATCCCTCTCCCTTTCTCTCTCTCTCTCTCTCTCTCTTTCAATCTCTCACTCTTAATCTCTCTCATTCTCTATTCTAAAGAAGTATTCACTTCTATCACGTGTACTGTGCTGCACATGATATTTTTTTTCTCTTCGTTTATTGTAGTGATCAAACGACCACACATTTACAAAACAAGATATAACTCATTTATTAAAAATCCCGACAAACAAGTAGTATCGATTTCTGCTCAAAATTTAATAACAAATTGAAATTAACCTCTCGAATATTTAATACGTATCGTGTGTAGAATGCATCAATTCTTGTAACAAGGTATTTTATTGCGGTTTGTATATCCACAGAAAAACACAATCGATATACAGTAATGCCTGGATAAACCGAGCGGAATATCATCTGATCCCTTTTCAGATTCCCGAAACTGCAGATTACAGAATTCATAAAAAATACACAAGTGGCAAGGAAATTCAAATATATTTTCATTCAAACAAATACGAACATAATAGAAATATATGTATAAGAGTGCGCATATACCGGGTGTAACAGGATCATGGTATGCCCCATTTTCTTCTTTAGTTTTGAAGATAATTGATTGAAATTTGAGATATCCTATACACATAATAAGCGACACTTTTTGACATACAATTGATTTTTTTTCACTTCCGCTTTCGCCGGAAGTGATACTAACTTTCGATTTTTAAATAGAATACCCTGTATATTATTACATTTTTGAATTCTGCATAATTTTATGAATCCAACGATAGCAAATAAGTGACATTTCAAAAGTCAACATTTTTTATAATCTAATTTTTAGTTTTCCATTTAAGTGTGCCATGATGCTTCCGATTTATTTTAAATGACCCGTTTTGTTCACCGTGACCCGTGACCGTTCATCAAAAACAATTTTGATGAACTTAATTTGTTCATAAATCACGTGATTTAGTATTTTTGACGTGATTTCGATTTTTGTAGCATTACACGGGTCATTTAGAATAAATCGGAACCGTCACGGCACACTTAAATGGAAACTAAAAATTATATAAAAAATGTTGACTTTTTAAGTGTTACTTATTTGATATCATTGGATCCATAAAATTATGCAGAATTCAAAAATGCAATAATGTATAGGGTATTCCATTTAAAAATCGAGTCACTCACTTTACCGGAAGTTAGTGTCACTTCCGGTAAAACCGAAAGTGAAAGAAAAATCAGTTGTATGTCAATAAGTGCCGCTTATTATGTGTATAGAATATCCCAAATTTCAATCAAGTATCTTCAAAACTAAAGGAGAAAAGGGGGCATATCATTATCCTGTTACACCCGGTATAGCACAGTTACAATGAATATGAGACTTTAGATTAGAAATATATTTAGATTAGAAAAAAATTACACTATAAGATGGCGTTGCAATAATTTACATGATGCTAGTTTGCGAAATTTTAGTGTTATGAATATTTACAAATTACGTAATATTTTATAGTGCATTACACTGAAGCTCTATTACTCAATTATTACACTGTTGAAAATCTGCCATAGTAAAATTTTACCGCCTGTACTGGTGTGAAGAAGCAGTAAAATTTTCCTAATCTTACATTACCATAATCGTAAACTTTTATACATTTTAAATTTAAACTAATATAAATTCACCACAGTATAGTATTATTCCGTGTGGGGTAAATTATAATTCCTGCATGGTAACTATTCTAGAATATGCATCCACAATACACATGAATAATGTGTTGAATTTGATATATCAATAACTGATGATAATTTCTTTAAAGATATATTATGTACCTATGTATGTAACTAGCCTACTGTATTTCGATGAAGTAAACAAGGTAAGATAAATACATATTTTGTATCTATCATTTATTGTATGCTTATTATTCAATAATAATAATATATAAATTTTACTCTTAATATTACCAAATTTTTATTTTTAGCAGGAACTAAATCCCAATGAGGATTATTATCAACAAATGTTAAAATCTGAACCTCAATATACTTATTTATGGACCAATCAATATATTCCGAAATAGTTTGTCTATCCTAAAAATCAAACATAGTCATTGTCATGGTCAAGTTTTATAAATTAATAGGTATTATATATGTGAAATATATATTAAATTTTGGCAAATTCGCTAGTGAATTCTGTTAGGTAAATAAGCAATATATTATTCTTATTGGTTACTTACTAATAATACATTAATCTCATCAAGAATGTGTTCAATTATTAAATAATCAATTTAATAATTGTGTATATTCTTGAAGTGGATTAGTACCCAGTACATCTGGTATGACATATGGTATAGCTATGCTGTCAAAACACTATGAGAGGTATTTTTACATGCTGTAAACATTTGTACGAAATATGGCGACCAAATATGATGAAAATATGATGTGGTATCCTCGGTAGTCATTACTTGACTAATATCCATGATATACGAGTATGCCCTAAGGCAGCCTAGTCCACTGGTTACTCCAACGTCATATTGTGTGATCTCGTGGTTTTCCTGTGAATATTTTAAAATTCGTATGCCTTCATTGACTACATGCAAAATGCAGTTTATGGGATATTATTCTTCATATTATATTATCTGTAAACACGTGATATTTTTAGTGACCCTGTCAAGTGTTTGTATTCTTGTAAACCTTATTTTCACTGTACACCCTGTATATTATGTACCATGTATAGAAAAATACCCTCAGATAGTTGTCTGAGGTTGTATCTTCCATTTATGTATGATATCCGTTTGGAAATACAATCAATTGCTTTAATGGATTATTGCTATTTCGTCACGTGGTATGATTTGAATTATTCCTGGAGAACTATATTACTAAAAATTGATTAAGCTTGGTAATACTAGATAATATTATAGTAACATTACATTTGGTTGCTGTTTGTATAATGAAAATGAGATCAAAATACCAACAATAACAAAAAAAAAGCACACCAATCTCCCAAAATTTTTAGGTTCGTTGAAACTACAATGGTTTCAATTGATATCCAATTGTCATAATTAAGCTAATATTTTCCAAATGTGAATTGTATGACGGTATCATCTGTATCTTTTCTCATTTTAAATATATATCGTGTTTTAAAATTTCTCAAGAAATTTGTTATTATTTTCGAGAGATCAGCTTACTTTAGAATATATTTGATGTCATCATAATTATTACAGTATATCGTTAATATTCTGAAATTAATTCTATATTTCCTTGTATTTTATTAAACACTGGTGGAATGTGCAATTTAATACCCTCAATTTTTTATCTTTAAAAACCTGACTGAAATAAATTACGCCGGAAACTGACGATCGTTAATTAAAAATTAAATAAAACCTTATTGAGCCATAAGAATGATTAAAACATCATTAAACTTGACGGCCTTAAAAACATATTTATTATGGAACGGAGTTTCTTTAAGTTCACCACCGAAGTTTTTTATCGAGCCATGTGATCCATCTTCCAGGATTAGCTGTTCTCTTATTTGGCCGGTCTATACAGCGTCAATGTCACGGTCGATAAGTTATTCTCTGGACCGACTTTTGAGTGGATTATCTGTTAAGGACAACAACATTTATTTTCTTCTGCACCGTCATCGCCAATCCTTTTATCAAGCCCAGCTTATGTATGACAACATCTACGCTGTTGAGTGAATTACAATTTATATGCTTGAAGATCCATATATATTCCTTTGTATGAGTAATATTTCCGTCTTCCCTTTCATGGCGTCTTGTGTACTAAACTTATTGGCATATCTACGACTCATTGAATATACATCATAATGGTGTATTTGTCGGAATTGGTTTAATGTGAATCACTTAATAATAATAATAGTGCCTTTATTTCCAATAACCAATACACAATTATGACAGAAACGTTTCTGACTAGGTTGGCGCCATTCGGCCTTAACCCATGTAACCAACCTAAAGCAAGAAGTTAACAAAAGTAAACGAAACAAAGCAATAGGCTGTGACTGATTACAATTACTAAAATTATACAAAGGGTATTGTATTTATTCAATTTTTAATTTACTTTTGGAATACATTTGTATGTTTGAAGCGGATTTAAAAGAAACAGGTATATCACTAAATATTCAAATTACTTTATAACTAAAACCCCTTTCAAACTGAGTGGACCTATATTTATGCCTGAAGTTTCAAACCCACAATATCTAACAAATTATCTATAACAAATTTCGAATACACATCAAATCCTGTGAAAATTGATCCAATGTTTAGATGCGAAAAATTTATATTTATCTGCAATGAAAATAATTCCTCCGGCTATATGTCATCGACGGGCGCTGAATTACATAACGAATTTTTCCGTATTTTGTTCTAACATGGAACTAAAATACAATGATTTTAGTTCCAAATATATATAGCAGGGGGAATAGCTGTTTTGGCTCAATTTGTTTCAATCCTTAATTTTTAAAGAACTTACAGATGGAGCGGAGTATAAGCCTCCATATTGTGACAGTTTATAATACTACCATCTGGAAACTTCGCATTATAAATTATTCTTTTCATTGTAGATCACTAGGTTTTATTTCGATTTGAATTATTTCCGAAACTACTGAGAAATGGCACTTGATTTACGTTCTACTACTGTAGAACGTAACGATGTCTACAAAATGAGAAGCCTCGTTTGTCAAAGGCATACTCGCTTACACTGCACTGACGAGACTCAAGACAAGATCGAAACTGGTCTGCAGTTAGCGGTATCCTGAGATAGAGGATGCTTTGGATCTTCCTTGTGGTCTTCGAGCAATCCAAATAATTGCATTTTAGTTCTATGTTAGAACAATATACAGTAAATTTCGCCGTGTAATTCAGCGCCTGTCGAAGGCATATAGGCGAGGGAATAGCATTTTCGGCTTAATTCAATTAAGGAACTTACAGATGGAGCGGAGTATAAGCGTCTCCACCTTGCGACAGTTTATATTTACATTATTAACCATATTTATATATCTAATTATTTGCGGTAAAAACAACTTAAAATTACAAAAAATTAAAACTACTACAGATAAAGTAAGGCAGAAAAAAGTAACAAATTCTATGAAATTAACTTCGGGCAAAAACTTAATTAGATTAAATTAAACACATAGATTGAAAATTTCGTTAAAATTAGATCTTCTTCGCACAGCATTAGATGTCTGTTCTGCTTTTCATCAAACCACACATAAATATTGCCATATGAAGACCATACCTTTCTAGAACCTAGTCTTTTCTTCGCAACATTGAACAAATCAAATTGTTTTTTACTAAGATCCCCAATGATAAAAACATAACTATTTTTTATAGTTTAATCCATCAATAATTTCCAGACGTTTATACATGTTAATAAAATTTATTACATTTGTGCGTTGTTTATTTTTGACGCCATTGAATTTACCAATACGATAAATACTAGTAAAGTCCTCTTGCTTCACTTCGTTATGAAGAGAAATTTCATGGGTAAAAATTTTAATGGACAGTAGTTGCATAGGTGCTTTTTGGTGTGTTGGTTTACTCGAACTCGAGAGACTAATTCTTGGAAAAATATTAGGATCCAGTGTGTTTATTAATGTATAGTTTTTTCAGTACGTGAGATATAATATGAGAAAGACAATCAAGATTATAGAAGTATTGATGTTTTAGTTATATTTAATAATGAATTAATAACTAAATTGCATGTTAATATTTTCATGCAATAAAAAACAAAAGTATGTAATATAGAGTATATTTTTTATTCTAAGGGGTGGTCCAACAATAATGCACGATGTTAATTGTGAGTCACACCTTAAGGGTCAAGTTTTTTGCCCAACTTAAATTGACATTTCTTTGTTTCAGTGTTTGACAAATTCAACCATGGAGAGGTACACAATTGAGCAGGGCATTAAGATTGTTGAAGCCTTTTACGAAAATGGGTGTTCAAATCAAAATGCATTTCGTGCACTTCGTGACTTTTTTGGTCAGCATAATCGACCAAATGTGTCCACAATCGGGAGAAATGTGCGCAAATTTCAGCAAACTGGGTATGTAGGAAATGTGAAAACACCTGTCCATGCTCGCCCAGTTCGTTCTGCGGAAAACATTGCTGTTGTTCGCGATAGTGTAGCAGAAGAGCCGTCAACCTCGACTCGTCGTCATGCCCAACAATTGAACATCTCACGAACATCACTGATGCGAATTTTAAATAAAGATTTGAATTTACACGCTTACAAGGTTCAATTGACTCAAGAGCTGAAGCCTACTGACCATTTCAAGCGTCGTCAATACGCCGAATGGATGGTTGAACAGGCAGAAGTGAATGGTGACTTTACAAAGAAAATCATCTTCAGCGACGAGGCACACTTTCACCTCAGTGGATTCGTTAACAAGCAGAATTGCCGCATTTGGGCAAATAAGAATCCACGAGTGATTGTTGAAAAGCCGATGTATCCACAAAGAGTGACTGTTTGGTGCGGTTTATGGGCTGGCGGCGTCATCGGGCTGTACTTCTTCGAAAATGAGGTAGTCTCGTTAGGTAGGTTACCGTGAATGGTGTTCGCTATCGCGAGATGATAACGGACTTCTTGTGGCCAGAAATTGAGGATATGGACCTGGACGATATATGGTTCCAACAGGATGGTGCCACTTGCCACACAGCCAATGAAACAAATGGCACTTTTGCGAGAAAAATTCAATGGCCGTGTTATCTCACGTCGTGGCGATGTTAATTGGCCGCCACGATCATGTGATTTGACACCGTTGGACTTCTTTCTTTGGAGATATTTAAAAGAAAAAGTATACGTCAATAAGCCAAGAACAATTCAAGAGCTAAAGGATGAGATAATTCGGCACATTAACGACATTGAACCTCAATTATGTGTCAGAGTAATTGAAAATATGGACCATCGGATAGAGGTATGCCACCGAAGCCGTGGCGAGCATTTGGCCGATATTTTGTTTCACACATAATTGTCATAGATCCTTCTATCATAATAAAAAATATTAAAATAATTCTCTGAAAACTTTTTGTTTTATTTACAATTAACATCGTGCGTTTTGGTTGGACCACCTTTTATTTGTATCGCAGCTAATCATTTACCTACTGAAATAATAAAATAAGTAACCCAAAAAAGAGCTTTACATTTATTGAATATTTAAACTATCCCTAATATCCCATAGCACTTTATCGAAAAATAATTAAAGGAATATCATGCGCGTAATGATCCAAAAAGTTTTACGTAATTTTTCCTGATAACCGTTTAGTCTCATTACGCATAATGAGTTTCTAACGGCAGCGAGAGTAGCGTGGAAAGGACCATTTAAACTTTCTTGATAGTTGGCACCAACTAGTTTTATATAAATTAATCCTATTAATGCTATCAAATAATTTCCGCTTCATTAACGTTGAATTTACATAACTCCTTTTTCATGCATAAGTGGACTTACTTCTGAAATATTGCTGAAACTATTTATAGTAGGGAATGAGTTATAACGAGTTAATAAACACACCATTTTCGAATGTAATTTATGCTGAAATGTGTGCAAATATTACTGATGTTAGAAGCACAGAAATTACTAGCAGTTTTCAAGTTGGTTTGAGGCAAGACTGATTTAGGTTTTGAAATATAGTGGCATAATTAAGTACATTAAATAAGGTTATCTTTTTTATTAAAGTTAATAATACGTTTAATAAGAAATACATGTTGGTTATATTCTCAGTGTAGTTGTGAAGAACCCCTTCAGAAGACCTATTTTCAATATTCATTCCTTCGTTGTCGTATTCTCGTATTTCCGTACTTCCGCATTTTCGGACTTCTGCTTTTTCGTATTTCCATATTTTGTTAATTTAAAAATTTTTAGTTTTCTTATTTTCGTATAAAAACTTTCGTATTTTTCTTCTCCCATTCTGTTCTCGTTCTTATTTTCTTATATCATATTATTGTATTCTCCTACATATTATCCTATTCAGTTATTCTCCGATTCCCTTATTCCTCTATTGTCCTATTTCTCTAGTCTTTTATTCTCCTATTTCCCTATTATCCTATTCCCATATGCCTATATTCTCTTATTCTCATATTCCCCTATTCTCTTATTCTCCTATTCTATTCAACGATAATAGATAAGTGGCTATTCTCGTAAGATTTTGAGCACTTCATAGAAAAATAGTTTGTGAAAAGTTTTAGGTTTGTAACGAATTCAATTCATTATTCAATCAGGAATTTGTACAAAATTGAAAAATGTCCATAAATCCTGTACTTATTATATAGTGCCTTCATTAACTCTCACAGATCAAGTGATCATCAAATTTAAGTAACCAGTATTGGGCTATTGGTATTAATTATTGGGAAAAATTCTCCAAAGTCAGTGCAGTCCAAGCTACAGTCCAAGCTACAGGATAATACAATAAGAACTTTTAAAATCGAATGTAAAAAATTAAATGACAAAATGTATATATCCAGCTGCAACGAAATAAGTGTGTGTAAAATATAAAAAATGTACAGAGAAGATCAATTAAACCAAATGTAGTGATTCTATCTCAAATGAAAGTGTCTCATATTTGAAAAATTATGTTTGCTCTAATGAACGTGAAATACTATTTTTGAGTGTCTTGAATATCATCAATACAATGATAAAAATCCTATGAAATAGAATGATTTGTTAATTACATTATGCCATGTAGAAAACTCAACAGTGACTTGACTTTGTCATTATTGAAGGTAATGACTTTTAGATTCACAAAATGATTAAATACAGCAGAGAAAGAAATCATTTTTAAAGAACTAACACAGAATAAGAAATACTAACTATATTAACTATTAAAACTACTTTCGATCATGCGAAAGACAAAACTAAACATTTATTTGGTGTCTTTCTTGGTGTGTTTCCTGGTGTTTTCAAGAGAATAAGCAAGAAGCAAGAATTTCAAAGCTATAAAGTTCTTAAATTAAGCTTATTATTGTATAATGATAAGAAAGAGACTGTATAGATTCGAGGAAAACTTTGGATCAATATCCGGTAAATTACTACCGAGTTCACCACTAAGCCATTCACCATACATGCTCCTAAACATTTGGTTATTATGATACACCAACTTCAACTTGTGTTTAACTTGTTGTCAAAATTGTTTACTTATTTTGTTAATTAATGACACCGGATCTTCCGAAAACTCTAAATATAATTCTCGTAAATAATGTTCCAAATAACGATCATTCCTGAACAGTGTCTCATATAATCCACTATACCCTATGATAAAATTTTCCGTGATTGAGTTTTTGTAAGGCAGTTTTCGGTTAAGACTGACAAATATAGTGGTTTTACAGTGAATTAATGCTTCCGTGGGGAATAAGGAAAAAGGTAATCCTCTAGTTGAGTAAATAAATCATGTTTATACAAACTGTGTTTTGGATAAGCCCGGTTCCACCGTTATTGTTTGGAATTGAACTGAGGCCATATACGATGGAACACGGGAATAATACTCATAGACTAATTAGTTTAGTAAAATATCTTTCGGAAAATATTTTATTCAGATCTGAGGAAAGCGAAGACATTTGCAAAAGTTGTGGAAAATCAATAAAATGTAAAAAGTGCAAACATCAACAATTTCGTATTTTCTTGAATACATTTTAAACGTTTTGCCGAACATTTAAGTTACGTGTTGAACATTGTAGGTATAATTAAAACGTTTTATGAGTAACTAATTTTTATATATAAAAATAAGGACAGAAATAAATAGGTTGTTCTAACCTAAATACAGAAAATTTTAACAAGCGCGGAAACATGAGTATATTTAGAAACTTCTCAATGCAAAAATTAATTTGAAAAATAGAATTATCTCGAAAGTTTGTCTACAGCTATTAAGAACAACAAAAATTAGTGAAATCATTGAAAATAAAAAATTCATTATCGAAATTTTTTCCTACTTTGTCTCAATGTGGGACGTAAGCATAGTTCATTTTATGATATAAAATGTGACGTCCCTGCCAAAAGTCCTACGATATAAGTATAATAATAATATAAAAGTCCTAAAATATAAAAATCCTAAACTATGTTGACCTATGTTGTTGAGAATGTACCTGTATCCAGTGGCAAAGCCGAAGCGTCCATTAAGGCTGTACGGCGCAGCCTACCCTACACATTTTAGATGGTAGACCCCTTTTTTATATAGCCACTTACCTTTGCCAGAATGATAAACATTCTCTATTCATATTATCATACATATTTCCACTTAAACTGAAGTGCCGGCAACCGGTAGTGCGCAAGCCTTGGCCGGCCGCTATCTGGGCTGTCGACAGCCAGCCCAGACAACGGCCTGGTTTTAACGAACATGTAGAGATCCGCGGTGCAGGGGAGGAGAGGGGAGGAGAGAGTAGTACGCGAAAAATTACATGCAGTTTAGCTAGCCCGATTGATCAGTTTGCGTAATACAGTGGCTATAATATTGACCTGTCGTTACTCGTAGTGATTAGTGTTATTTTTAAGGATAATGGCGGCCCTAGACAGCGCCGATTTAGTAGACTTTCGAATTAATAAGAGTGGTTATTTTAATAATTTATCTTTAGAAGATAAACTGAAAACTAAAGGCGCATATTTAATTATAAACTGAAATTATAAACTGAAAATGAAAGCGGCAAAACCTACCAATTTATTTCAAGAATTATAGATGTTCTTGCAGAAAAGAAAACGCGGTGACTGGAATTGATATACAAAAAAATATAGGTAAATTGTTTTTGCGATATTGCATTAAAAATGGGCAGTCCTCCTCCCTCGCCTAATTCAGGACAGCCTACTCTCAGCTTGAATCGACGCTTCGCTACTGCCTGTATCCATAAAACATAACTATTTACGTATTAGTATTTCTATCATTAATAAGATTTTTCGTTAAAACTGTTAGACTACCAGTCGATTTTCCCTTATAAATTTGATAGCCAAATACCTGGCTTTGTATTTAACATTTTCCTCAAGGGATCCCATAAATTATTCTGTGCATACTGTAGAGAATATTTCTTTGCTCTATCTGCGTATTGGATTCTATTTATCATTAAAATAAAAGTCAGACCCGGCCGTAAAACCCACAGTGATTGCCTATCAATTTATTTTATTATTTAACCTGAAAATGTTACTTTTACTTCAATTTACCAAGAAGAATAACCAACGGAAAAGACTCGAAATAAATCACGATATAAAAGATGCCAATGAACAATGACACATTCACAAATGTTGTTCATCATCATTAGGTCATCAGTCCTAAGACTGGTTGTACGCTAGCCTCCAGCTTCTCCTATCTTGTGCTAACCTACGCATTTCGCTAATTATACTACAACCTACATCCCTTGCTATTTGCGAGCAGTAGTCTAGTCTAGGCCTACCTCTGCCTTTCTTCACTCCAATTTCTGCCTCCAAAATATCACGGACTATTCCCCCATGTCTCAACAAGTGGCCTACCATTCTGTCTCTTCTCTTCTTTATGTTTTTCCACATACTTCTTTTCTCGCCGACTTTCTCCGATACTTCTTCGTTTCTAACCCTATCAGTCCATGGTATTTTCATCATTCTTCGGTAACACCACATCTCAAAAGCTTCTAATTTCTTCCTACTTGCTTCCCCTACCGTCCAGGTTTCGCAACCGTATAGTGCCGTGCTCCATACATATGTTTTCAAAAATCTCTTCCTTGTTTCTAAGTTTATTACCCCCGAGTATAAAAGTGCTTTCTTTTTGATAAAAGCTACTCGACCCTGCTCTATTCTTTATTTTATGTCTTTATCGCTTCTTCCATCCCAATTTATTTTACTTCCTAAATATGTGAAGTCTTTAACTTCCTCCAATCTTTCATTATTAATTTGTACTTTCGTTTTTGCTCTGCTCTCGCGCCCTCTGCACACTAACACTTTAGTTTTGTTCTTATTCATCCTCATTCCGTATTCCTCTGTCAACACTGCCTCCATTTCGTTCAATGCTGATTCTAATTCCTCCTTACTAGATGCTAATACTGCTATATCATCCGCGAATCTCAGCATTTTTAGTTTCTGTCCCTGTACTTTAATCCCGAAATCCACTCTATCTTTTACCACATTAATCGCCTCTTCGATGTACAGATTAAAAATTAGTGGTGATAGCGTACATCCTGGTCTTACCTACTATATTTCCTAATACCTACTTCCCTTTTTTCCCCTTCTACTTCTATAACAGCAGTTTGCTCTTTGTATAGATTGTGTACTACTCTCCTATCTCTATACTTCATTCCCGCGCTCTTTAGTATCTCGAACATTTTTTCCCATCTTACGTTGTTATACTCTCAATATTCTTCCTGTATTAAAATGTTACCCTCGATACAAGAAATTACAGGTCGAAGTACAACCAGTCTTGAGACGACTGGTTGTACTTCGACAAAAATTACTATCTAAAATGAATCAAGAGGTCACGTGCTTTTGTACATTAATGAAGACGCTATATAACATATCACATATTAAATAGAAACTCTCCAGCATGCACTTCACATATAAAATATAATACAGAACGTTTCATATATATATTTTGTTTCATACTTTCTAAATATTATAAGTCAAGAATGTGCTTCAAGTATCAATATATTATACAGAAATACTTATTCCAACCTTCCATGACACGAACAGGCTCTATCTAGAAAACGATTGTGATCATAAATTACGTGTTAACTCTCCATTTACTCAAATATAATCGCGACGTAACATTGAGGTTGGCATTGTTCTGTCCTTCAATATACAAATGGCACAGCTTTCTCCATCTATTCTCGTCGTGTTTTTAGATTTACAAGGAAGATTGCAATACGCTTCAGAAAGGCGTTCTATAAACGTAAAACGTAACTCATATTCGTGCCTGAAAAGCGCAGTTTTCGTCGGAGTTCGTTTATTGTCTGCCATATCTGGAGTTTATGTAAAAATGTAAAATAATAAAGCGAACCGATAAAATTTAATCGTATATCCCTATTCATATTTTAATATTTTTTATGGAAATAGGGTTTTATTAAATTTCAAATGGAACAGAAACCAATGAAATGTTCTCCGCGGCTTTAAAAATGATGTTAAAATACTTTCAAATAACTTTATATTCCGCACTACTTGGTCATAATTATTTATTAAAAATTAAATTAAAATACGTGGTACGTAAATTTATATTTACAGTTGTTACAATGATCATTAAAACCTCCCCTATACTAATATCTGAACAAATACTTTTTGATAACGAACCGCAAGAGCCTTATTATTTATGCCACCGGATTTAACCGTTCCCAGCAACAAAGATTAGCTATCATAAATTTTTGGTACGCAGATTAATTCATATTCCTTCAGCAAAGCTATATATGAACAGAAATTAATAAATATAAAAAAGTCAAGCCAGTTTCAGTTGTCACAATACAACGAACACTGATAACATGCGTAAGTAAATCAAGTAAGAAAATCTAAGAGAAGCTGAAGGTAAACAAAATATATCTCGCATTATATAGTTGTTTCCACAAGCGTATGAAAAAAATGTAAAACACATAAAACTAACGTAAAATTTGTAGTACACAAAAAGTTTAATTTACTATTACTTAAAAAATTAACAGAGATTTATATAATTAATAACAAATGTCTACAGAATGTGATAGATACATAGATGCACATGGATAGTTATGTAGGGCAGACAAAAACGGCAATACATCTTGGAGGAACATGTATAACTATAATTATAGGACACTGGACATATGTGAAAATATTTTAATGCCTAAACTCCGTAAATGAGAATATAAGGTTTGTTTATTATGAGAGCATAACAGAAAAGGTAAAGAAATGGAAATTGATGTCCATCAAAACTAACACTTGGGCAGAATTCCTTGTCAACCATATTTGGATATAGTCAACAGCTTCTTGAAGTTTATTAGATGCATATCTGGATACTTTACTATTACTATAACTGATCTGTCGTCTGAAAAGTTAGCTGTAAATCTTTCTGTAGTGGTATTCTATTTCAAATTTGATATAGAACAGATTCTAGTGCACTACATTGAGGTCTTCATGGTTGTATGAGATGTAGGTAGGTTATTTATTCAATGTACTTAACGATGAAGCATCTATTTATCAAATATGACTTCAATAATAGGTAAATCGATGAAGGAGGGTTTGGTTTTGATTTAAATGATAAACCTGGGTGCCATGCCGTGTCGAATACATGTGATATATCTAATAAAGCAGCATAAGAGAACTTTTGGCTTCGAGTGACTTTTTAATTATTTCGATAAGTCTATGTACTTGTCGGTAGTTGCAAAGCCTGACTGATGAAGTCTGAAATAATATTCAACTTCTCTAGAAATAATTTCAGTGTTATTAGGAACTTCTCAAATAAACTTGAAATCATGGGCTGATGGGCCTATATGATGACACTTCTTCTGTTGACTTCCAAGATTAATGCATCAGGATGAGTTATTTAAGTTTCCATTGAGATCAGAAGTGGTTAGCTCTAATAATTGCATTATTTTTGGCTAAGGACGACGGTTAAGACGACTAATGCTTTTTATGGAAGTTGCTTTATAATGTCCTGTGATGAAATTATATCCTAGACTATTTTGCATGTAAGTTTTTGCGAATTGTATTTTTGTTGTATTTTAACCTGTAAGAAGGCATTATGTACCAAATTTTTTGTTATTATTGTTTATTATTATGTTATTATTGAGTACTTAATTTATTATATTAATCTTAATTTAATCGAAAGATATAGCAAACAATTAGATATAATAAAAAATAGGTCATTAGTCACAACTTAAAGTGCCACGTTATGCAATATCTTGTATATACAGTTCTTCCTTCTGATATTTGTTGGATTCCTGGAATAGAATAAAAGAACTGCTGAACTCAAACTAATTAAGTTGTGTGTGATATAATTAACAAAAACATAAACCCAAGCCTAAACAATGGTAAATCACAAACTTTCTGATAACTAACTACAAAGAAAATTTTTACAACACAATGTTGAGTATAAATACGTAATCTATGGCATAATATGCTTAAAGCTTTTACAAGAATCGTATTACTATTAGACCTTCTCAATAGTTAATAGTTAATAGTTAATTACCAAACGTAAAACATTTCGATAATAATCGGTATTTTTAATTTATGTATGTACGACCAAGAGCTTAGCAACAGACAATGAACAATGAGATGTATTAGTGACGTGTTTTTATTTATAGCCTATATTAATGTAGTAAATGAAGGTGCTTTAAGGGTGTAGTCCAACTAAATTTGAACTCCCCAAGGATGTTTCGAACGCGTGCTAGGATTATTGACTGGAATATTCCTAGCCTGTCTAATAAGTCTCATGTAGGTTGGGATCTATATGAATATATACCACTCTACGATTAAATAGCAATTTCTAAGTCGCAATAATACGTCAATAAACCGTGAGTATTACTTATCGTAGTTTCTAATAAAATATATTTACCACAGTATCTGCCAAACGAAATTTATAGATAATAGAATTTGTCAAAAAAGAAAAGAATAACATAATCAGTAATTAAATAATGTATTAAAAATAAATAAAAAGGCATATTGCTTATATCTATAGTGAACAGGTAAGTAAAAATAGTAAGTAATATAGGTAAGTTAGTAAGTGTAAATTACACAAGAAATACCCCTATACACAAGAGAATATCGGTCAATAACTGTTGTTTCCATCACAGGAAGACTAAGTATTTTCACTATACTTCATGGCATTCCGTGATATGGTATTTGATGGTACTAAATACATATGTACATGGTATATTATAGGTGTCATTAATATATTTATTATAGATTAAATATATCTCATAAACACATCAGATTGCGTAATTTGGTTATCATAGTCCGTCTAATATATTACTTTTATAAAAAATGTTATTTATATAAAGTTTGAGGATATAATCTAGCATAACTTTACATCTATACACCTCAGATACTAAGCAATATACAGAAAAGCAACTAAAGTGCCCCGCGAAGTAGAAAAAGTTGAAATGTGTTGAAGAATCCTGAGACACTATAAATTAACTATTATTCATAGACTGAGAGTAATAATAAATTGATTTTAATATAATATACGTAAGAAATAAGAAATATACTTTTACATGATAGCAAAACCATTTCAAGAAATGGCGAATGCGCCAGTGTTAAAAATTTCTGTCGAATCTTTACTTTCTAAATTTTCGTAATGATGGATAATCGTGATAACTACTAATTTGATTGTAAGGGGTTATAAATAAATGTAATTACAACAAATTATATAAATTAAAATAGCACAAAATAAGTAGACATCATTTTCGCCATTTGTTTAAAAAAATTTACATTTGGAACAATTATATAAATAAACCTTGTTCATAATCAGGGAACTAACGATTTTCTAGTTTTCAATGGATTATGTAAAATGAATATTTGTTTACGAGGAAGTGGTAGAATGCAGAATGTTTCTCTGCTTTTCTTTGGTTTTTATGGATTAATGCACAGAAGTTATAAATATTTTAAGAAGTTTTAAGTATTAAATATTC